>OY743125.1:14835000-16035000 GCA_963555685.1 Acrobasis consociella | reverse complement strand
TCATATGTTAAGTCCGTTTTGCATTTTTTAAGAAATCTTTTAGTGAGCGCAAAACTTACTTATGTTATAAAAAAGTATTAATCAAAGTTATAAAAAGAACTAAAATTCCTTATTAGAAAAATGCCTTCAGCTGTAAAGTGCGCTTTGCACTTTTTAAGAAATGTTTTAGGAAGCGCAAAACTTACTTATGTTATTAAAACTATTAAAGGGCATTTCTTCAAATTTCGTTCTCCGCGTAACCTTCGTGGCGAAATTGAAATTACCAATCTTTTGAAAAAAAATACTACGCTATAGATGGTTTAAAAGCAAATATTATACTGTTTGAAACTTTTAAATTGACTAATAAATGATAAAGATATAAAATTCTGAAAAAAATCTGCCCACGAAAGTTACTATTGATACCACGAAAGTTACGCCAGTAAAAAATACAACTCAGTTGTAGCGAAAACTTTAGTTTTTGCTACAACTAAATATATTTTTGCATTAAATAACAATCAATCAAGACAAGCATATGCATTGCACCAGCGTTCAATGTTTAAATGTCGCATTAGCATCACTTTTCTATTTTTTTTTATGAATTAAAACTGCATAAATTGATAGTTAGTGTAAAATTATACAAAGCAGTTTTCAGAACAACATTTTTTAATCACAAATTCGAACATTTTTTATTTTTTCTATTAATGGCTAAAGAAAATGTGCGAAACAAAATAATCAAAAAATGGTTTGACATAAAAATTATTAACTTATAGGAGGCTTAGGCTTTCTATGACTAATTTTTAGATGTAATTTTTATTATGTTGGTCAATTGCAATTAATATAATTCACAGACAGGTATTATTTCTTTTTTTGCTTTTGTAGTAAATTTCTCTCGGCTTTGCTTTTACAATATTGTGTAATTCGGTATCTTTTTTTATTTTTTTCTCTTCTTATTTCGGCTAATCGCTTTTTCTCCAAATGTAATTTATTACGGCGGCATTTTTAATTTAAATACGTTAAACCATTAAATTCGTTAAGTTATGATAATTTAAAAAAAAAATATTACACACTTACAAATATGCATACAAAGTCACAAACGTGGATATAAACCTGTATACAAACTTGTCATAAACTAAAATACAGAACCAAATTCAAACTCTCATATAAAGTAACATACAAACGAATACTTTATTAAAGCTAAACAAATCCAAAAACAAACTCCAATGGAAACTCACACATAAACTTACATTCTTACTATCATACTAATTCAGAAACTCACAATCAAATTCACAGACAAACTAACAAACCAAATATATAAAACCAAACACAAGAAACTAATTTTACTTCTACTCGCGAGAATATTCTTCGGCCGGCTCATCGTTACTTACATATACTAACACTTACCAAGAAATACCAATACTTTCCAACACTGAAATACATATATTACAGTCAACGAATAATTGTGGATGGAAAAGTCGAAAGCAGAAATTTGGACTCGGCATCTTTGTAAGGACTAGTTAGGACATAAACATATTAAAAGTCATTACCCCTCCGAGGTGAGTCCGCGAGGGGAGGGCACAAAGAAGGTCCCGTTTTTTGGTTTTTTGCTTACATCTCAAATTGGTGCGTTGTACGAAATTTTGTTGTACTACATTATGAAATCTGATAAAATTCTCTACAACTATGGCTTTCATTTTTTTATCTATCTCCAATTTTTACCTAGATATGACGTCCAAAATTTTTTCGTATTTTTTAAAATTTGTTCTACACTCTGGGCGTATTCGGACGAAAAGCGCACGCCAAGCCCACGTCCAATGCATGCCTTTCATTGTGTTTCTATCCCCATAGATCAGGAGAAAGGTGTCCAAACTAGTCCTAACAAAGTTGCCGAGTCAAAATTTCTGCTTTCGACTTTTTCATCCACATGCCCCTTTTGAGCACTCATTGACCGAACTAATACTAACCCATAGCAACACTTAAATATACTAGTAGATATTGGCACGGAATAAAACAACGTCTGTTGTGAAACACGTTTATTTCGAGACTGGGGGTACCGCGCCTCGTCCTATATACGCACAAATGTATAGCTACCGCTTGCATACATAACACCTCAACACTTAATTAACAATAGGTTATTTATCCTCTCATCTGGCAACAGAGCAGAATCTGTCTGACATGCATTGTTTTACTATTGTGTCTGGTATTTTGCGCAGACGACAGGTTATGTAATAGATAATTTTTTTAGAAGAATTTAATGCAGACGATGATTGACCTTTATAAAATTTATACGTACATCTTACACTATACATCATCTTAAGCTTAAAACATGTTATAGTAATTTAACTTTACATAATATGTGATAAGGTTATACTGAAAAGAAACTACACTATTTTATTATAATCAATTTCTAGACCATATCTTTTTACTGGGTATCTTACACGTTTATTGAGCACCGTCTGTGGAGGCTCATTATGTAAATCTGAGTCGTTATCAATGCGGGGTGCTGTGGACTCGGTACGGGCGGGCACCGCTGCAGGCGGTGTGGCGCTGGTGCGGGACGGTGATGGTGGGACTTCAGAACTAAAATGTGAAGTACGAGCTTCCTTACAACATTCTGTGTTTGGCAATGTTTCAAATAGCTGCCGAGTTACAACAGCTGAACCTGATGAATTGCCCTTGTGACCACTCTGACCTTCTTTTGAAAAAGACGCCTCTATGCCTATTGACCTCCTCTTTAGTTGATCGATATGTCGATGTGTCTCCCTACCTACACTGTCTCTTACCTTATAATCCGTTGAACCAAATTTTTGTAAAAATTTTCCTGTCGTCCACTTTTGTCTACTACTAAAATCCCTCAAATACACATGGTCACCCGCAAGTAGTTCACGGTGCGAGCCATCTGCTATTTCTGATTGACGCTGTTGTTGTTTTAGCACTCTTATATCCCTGTTAGGTTTTAACGCATCTAATCGAGTTCTCAAATTCCTACCTTGTAAGATACGTGCAGGGCTGTCACCCGTCGTGGCATGCTCTGTATTCCTATATAATAACAAGTACCTATGTAACGCAGTTTCAACATCGATATTATCTTTGATAGCCTTTTTAATAACAGACTTGCATAATTTTACTGCATTTTCTGCGGCTCCGTGTGAAGACGGATGATACGGGGCCGAGAAAACTTGCTGAATTTTATTACTTTCTAAAAATGTTTTAAAGTTAGTACTTGTCATTTTGAACGCTTCTACCCATTTTGATGTGGCATCTACTACAATTAAAAATTTGTAATCATTTATGGGTCCTAAGAAATCAATATGTAGCCGCCGCCAAGGCTTTCCGCACCAAGGCCAGGGCTGCGGCACGTGTGCGGGCGGCGCCGCGCCCAGGGCTGCGCAGGTGTCGCAGCCCCGGCAAACCGCCTCGATCTCCTCATCCAGACCGGCCCACCACACGTAACTCCAAACTAGGCCTTTCATTTTAACTATGCCTAAATGAGTCTCATGAAGTTCTTTAAGTACTTGACTACGACACTGTTCCGGAATTACTACTCTATGCCCCCACATTAAACAACCTAATTCTAGATATAATTCTTTCCTACGATTATAATAAGGCTGAAACTCACTACTATCTACATTTAAGGGCCAACCATCTTGGACGTAACTCACGACTCTTCCTAAGACTGGATCTTTTTTTGTTTCCTTTTTTAATTCTTGATAATCAAAAAGTAACGCGTCTAGAGCAAAATGCAAAAACGTTTGTTCCGGTTCTGATAACTTATTACTTTTCGCATTCGCCGGCAATGGCAATCGCGATAACGCATCTGCATTATTTTTATCCGTGCTGACGTATTCTATATCAAAAGTATAAGCTGATAAAATTATTGCCCACCTCTGAAGACGGCTAGCAACCATACTAGGAACTCCTGATTTCGGGCCTAATATTGTGACTAGTGGTTTATGATCAGTTCGTAATAAAAAATTTCTACCGTATAAATATTGATGAAATTTTTTTACTGCGAATATAATAGCGAGTGCTTCGCACTGAATTTGACTATACTGCCGCTCTGCTGGCGCAAGCGCCCGTGACGCATAACTGACGGGCCGCTCCTGGCCGTCGGTCGCGCACTGAGACAACACCGCGCCTACACCTTGCGCGCTCGCGTCGCACGTCACTATCAAACGCTCACTAGGATTATAGTGCAGGAGCACGTCTACACTAGTTAACAATTTCTTTACTAAACGAAATGCAGAATCACACTGGGCACTCCAGTTCCACTTAGTTGATTTCTTTAGTAATTTATACAATGGAGCTAAGTGAGAACTTAAGTTTTTTATAAATTTTGCATAAAAGTTAACCATACCTAAAAAAGATCTAAGTTCAGATACATTACTAGGTTTAGGCAGTTCGACTATGGCCTTTATCTTCTCAGGATCTGTATGAATACCATTTTTATCAATAATGTAGACTGTACGAGACTGAATCAGCAAAAAATGTACATTTATTTTTGTTTAACTTTAACCCATTTTGTTGTAATCTTTCAAATACTTTTTCTAGAGTTTTTAAATGGGTTATCCTATCTCTAGCCGTTATAAGCAAATCATCCATAAATATGGCTACCCCTGGGATACCTCTCATCACATTTGTCATTATACGTTGAAATATAGCCGGACTAGAAGCTAATCCATACACTAGACGGTTATACCTGAATTACCCACGATGTGTATTGATAACTGTATATTTTTTTGATTCGTCTAACTCAATTTGATTGTAGGCAGAGGATAAATCAATTTTGGAAAAGTGTTCTCCACCATTTAAATCTGCAAATAACTCTTCCACTCTAGGCAAAGGGTACTTATCAACCAACAAAGAGGGGTTCAGCGTTACTTTTAAATCCGCACATAATCGCAATTTACCATTAGGTTTACTTACTGGGACTAGGGGAGTGGCCCATTCAGAAAAATCAACAGGTTCAATCGTACCGTTGTGCAACATGATGTCTAGCTCCTGGTCTACTTTCTCTTTAAGCGCGTACGGCAGCGGCCGCGCCCGACAATAGACCGGTTTTGCTCCTTCCCGCACATGCAGCGTTGCCCGTCCGCCCGTGTACCTTCCCAGCTGACTGTCGAACAATTCTTTATACCTATCGAGTAAACAAAATATATCGTTAGACTTAGTTTGCATGCTTAAATTATTATTATTTTGGAACATAGGCAGTTTAATACATAGTTCTGATAACCATTGCCGGCCTAATAATGAAGTTGTTCCACCATCGATTACATATAAATCTAATACCTTTTTACAATTTCCATACTTCACTACTGGCTTAATAATACCTAACGGCCGGACTTTGCTTCCATTGTAAAATCGCAATGTAACTGAACATGCCTCTAGCGATAAAAATTTGAAGCATTCTTGGTATGTCGCTTTGCTTATACATGATAAGGCACTTCCTGTATCTACTTCCATGAGTAATTCTCTATTTTCTATCAGTACTGGGGCCCTACTCCAAAAACATACACCGTATTTACGGGCGTACTAAAGGCACGGGTCGACATCGGTGCTTTCGTTTACACTCCATAAAGTCACGGATCCCATACGAGCCCGTAAACGACGCGCATCGACACCAGTGATGTAACTTTTTGCTAAAGTTACCGGTATTGTATCGGTACTTTCGAAAACAATAAATTTATCTTAATTATATAATAAACATGAGAATCTTACTTTTTTTCTTACAAAAGAAGCCAATCTGCACCTAAAAGTGTTATTATAATAAGAAAAAGTAATTGATTTCACTATTGTCAGATCGTTAAGACTCGATATCCCAGACGCCATGAATGCCATGATCATTAAAAGTCAAGTTCCACAGACATGTCAACTTCAAAAATGACATTTGTGGATAATTGACATCAAACAACAAATAAATATCCCTATTTGTTTATTATATTTCTATCAGTTTTATAAAAAATTCTCCAGTTTTATTTCGAAAAGCAGCTATTGGTACCAAATCAAAAAGCAAATTTTGAGCCACAAGGATGAGAATGTCGCGAGAACCAGGCCGAAAACCCAGTAAATGAGCGCTACGACAAAACGTTTGTGTTAGGTGGATAGCTGCTCCGATTGCTTATAGACCAAGACTCGAGACGTGAAAAGCCGAAATAACTTGTTTAGATTGTTTGATTGATGATTTGATTGTTGCAAATTTATGTGCAGTGTATAGGCCACCTAGTACTAGCAAAGCCCTTTTCATAGACGAATTGAAAAATACACTCCAAAAACTAACAAAACATAGTGATTTATACCTATTGGGAGATATTAACTTGGATTTGAGGTCAGATAAACCTATAAAACATAGATATAACGACTCATTATACGCCATGGGCCTTCTATGCGGGATTATTGAACACACAAGAATTGAATTACGTAACGGCAAACTAAGCAAAACTTGTATTGATCACATCTATGGTAGATCCCGCACACAAGACCTGTACACGGCAGCGGTGGGGACGACACTGGCGGACCACCGTATGGTAACTGTCGCAGTTACGGGACCTCAGATACAGGTTGCTCCTAATTATCGGACTTGTTTAGATAATCGTAAACTGTCTCAATTGTTGGATGAAGTTAAATGGGAGGATTCCGATAATTACACATGTCCGTCAAGCCTTTATGACTACTTATATGTAAAATTCAATGAATGTTACAAAAAAGCGCAGTATAAAGTAAAAGTTAAAGCTAATAAAACGCGATCAAATAATAATTGGATTAATAAAAAAATTATAAAAGCTTGTAAAAATAGGGACAAATTATTTAATGATTGGATAAATGATTCCACTAATTTAATTTTAAAACAAAAATACAATAAAGCTCGTAACTACGCAAACTCACTGATTCGTAAAAGTAAAAATAATACAATGAAAAAGGAAATCATTGAAAATAAAAAAAATCATGTACACCTTTGGCAAATCTTGAATAGAATAACTGGCAGAATTAAAAAATCTGTTGATGATGTTATATTAAAAGCTTTTGAAAAACAAAACTCTGTAAAACAAATAGCTAATAATTTTGCAAATACATTTGATCATAATGTCAAAAAGATTATATTAAAATGTCCAAAACCATTATTAAGTGACTCATCTCATAGGGCCCCTGCAAATGTAAGTATGCGATTTATTCCTGCAAATACAAATTCAATTAAGAAAATTATTAACAATACAAATATTAAAAAAGCGCCAGGTATAGATGGCATTAGAGCTATCGATATAAAAATACTCACTAATAAAATAAACTCGGCTATAACTAAATTCATTAACTTGAGCGTCTCAAATGGTAAATATCCGGCTCTTCTTAAAACTGGAATAGTCCGACCAATACACAAGAAAGGCAGTACAACAGAATATGACAACTTTAGACCGATAACTATATTGTCCATTTTGGATAAAATTACTGAAAAATTTATAAGCAATCAAATATACGACTACTATGATAAAAATCACATTCTAAATGAAAAGCAGTACGGATTTCAGCCCAACAAAAGTACAACACAGCTTCTATCGTTTTTTACGGATAGTATATATAAACATTTAGACAACAAAAAACACGTAGTGGTTGTGTTTATTGACTACAGCAGGGCCTTTGACACTCTTAGACATGACACTCTTATAGATAGTTTAGAAGACACTGGAATCAGAGGAAAGCTGCTTGAGTGGTGTAAGGATTATTTAAAAGATAGAAGTTATGTAGTCAAGGTTTCTAATGAATTTAGTTATAAGGTAAACGCAACTGAAGGAACGGCGCAAGGTTCTGTTTTAGGTCCACTTCACTACCTCGCCTATGTAAATAGCCTTGCAAATGTAATCAAAGATAGTGAAATTTTTCAATTTGCAGACGACACCTGCCTGCTAGCAACAGGAAAAAGCGTAAAAGAAGCGATTGTGAAATTGCAAAGAGATTTTGATAGTCTGAGTAAATGGTCACATGACAACGGTTTAGTACTTAATGCAAACAAAACAAAATTAATGTACATAAGCACTAGTCAAAATAGACAGGACGAAATACCTAAATTAATTGCGCACAATCATGCATGCTTACACAAACAAAATGATAAGATCTTGATGTCGTGTGACTGTGATTCGATAGACATAGTTGACAAGCATACATATCTGGGACTAGTATTTGACGATAGAGCTAATTGGAAAGAACATACCAGACATGTTTGTAATAAACTGAGAAGTATTTTGGCAAAATTTTCCATTATAAAATATCAAGTGCCGTACCAAACATTGTTGATACTTTATAAATCTCTAGCAGAATCAATCATTTCGTATGGTCTGTCAAGTTATGGCAGAACAAACAAAACCAACATTAACCAAATTTATTCGCTACAACTTCGTATCTTGAAAAAAATCGTACCTAAAAATATAAAAGATAAATGTAATGAAGAATATTATAAATTATTTTCAATATGCAAAATTATACCTATTCATGAAAAAATAAAATTTACGTTATTAAAAGAGGAATTTTTTAATGAAAAAATACAAAACAAAATCAACACCAAACATAATAAAATAACTACACGTAGATCATCAGAAAATAAACTTTTACTTCCGAAATATAATAACCTACACGGAAAAAGGACATTACAGTATATGGTACCAGATCTTATAAATCAATTACCAAAAGAATTAAAAACACAACTAAATAAAAAAAAATTAAAATTTAAGTTAAAAAAATACTTTATTCAAAACATACCAATTTAGGCTCACATCACATATTGAAATATATTAGTGTTACAATAAAAAAAAAAAATTAAAAAAAACTTACCGCACTCATGTTGGACTAGTAAAACTAATCGGAAATAAAACATCAACCTATATACAGTTGTTTGCTCGAGCTTCGAGAACCGGTTCCGCCGGGGCGACGGTGCTCGCACTTATTGTGTCACAGCGTATTTGTAATAAGTTCATTGAAGATGTTTGATTATCACGCTTGTAAATTAACATAAGTTACATGATTGATGGGTAGATATAGTTTATGGCAATTCCAACGTTTGGAAAATCTCTAGTGAGATTATATAGCGTTGTTTGTGCATACATTTGATTGTAAATTATTGTTTGAAATAAATAAATAAAAAAATAAAAAAAAGATAGCCTGGAGAAATGAAGAATGAAAATAAAGAATGTATTTCATATGCAACATTTTATTGTACTTATACAAATATATAATTATTGTGGAAGTGTTGTGTATTTTTATAAAGCAAATTAAGTTTCAATGCCTGAATTTCTTGTAAGTTACATACTCTAAATTGTAACAATAACCTACCAAAGCACCTAATAAAAACACAATCATGTGCAATTGGATGCATTGCTTACATAATAATAATTATAAGAAGTGCACTTAGTTTAAATTTGTGTGAGTGGTGTATGGTGTTCAATGTTTTGAGTTTTTTTTTTTGTAGAGGTTCTTTTTAGTTTGTTGTAAAAGTTTGCTCCTCCATGCTGGTCGAAGAAAGGAAAAAAACTAGGAATGTACCAGCTGCTTCTTTCTTAGCTAAGACCATAAAAACCAATCAATAGAATGGTAGAAACTGAATCAGTTTACATTCAATGTGCCTATGTATATTACTATTTTGATTCCTTTTGCCACCTTCTCGCCCACCACAATGCTAAAAGTGGCCTTTTGTGTTGGAGTTTTGTGACATTGGGCTCTGTCTACTTTCGAGCCACAAAGACAAAATGCTTTGTCTGTACATAATGTTATGTAGGTAGGTACCTAGGTTTACTGTATGGTTCTTTCTGTTAGATCTGCAGAACAATGTAGGCTGTTGAATAATGATTCTCTTTTATTTTATTTATAAACATTTATATATAGTTACACCTAGCAGTGAAATAACTAATCATGAACAATATGGACAATTGTGTTAAGAGTCCGGCGACCCTAGACTTCTCCATACAAACGTAGTACACGTTTAATTTTGAAACCACATGTCAGATTTCGGTAAAAATTGGTAATTGTAAAGAAATTGCAACTAGGGTTATATTGGGTTTCCTATAGTAAAATTATGAACTGGAAAGAAAATATAACGATTTAGAAGTTTCCCATACTAATGGTCAAAAATGATATAAAACACTATATTCTATTTCAAGTTCATATTTTTATTGTCGGAAACTTAATATAAACCTAGATAATTGCAACATCTTTGAAATTACAAAATTTTGCCCAAATCGGACATGTCGTTTTGAAATAAAACGTAGACTACGTTTGTATGGAAAGTTGTATTTTGGTCTAGGGTCGGAGGACCCTTAAAAGTGGCTTCTTTGATGAATGAAAAACAAAACTATAAATATATTGTTTTATTTAATGTCCATAATTTGAAATGGTAAAAACCAGTAAGTAGATAATAAATAAGCTACAATATAATCAAAAAGAATGAATCACTGTATGGATGATATCAGTCAGATCTTGGCTGGTTGTTGCTCTTCTTCCGCAGTTGATTCTGTTACCTATATAATACTTCCTGTAGAGAAATGAGGTGGTATTAAGATCTTCGCACCGGGCATGGTACCATTCATTATTTTAGACAAATTGTTATAACACTATATCATCACTACATGTCTCTTCTTGAATACCTGAAATAATTTTATACCATTATATAACATTATCCTGCTATATCTGACGACCTAACCAAGGTCGCTGGAAGGCTCTGGATGCAAGCCGCTCTAGATTGGTCATTTTGGAAATCTTTGGGAGAGGCCTATGTCCAGCTGTGGACGTTATGCGGCTGAGATAATGATGATCCTGCGATGAGCGTAGGGGTTAAGAGAGTAAAATCTGCTGGAGGGCACTAAGTGTAAAGTACTAATAGTTCAACTGAGAATAACGAGGTACCGGATGATTTATATGCTTTTGACGACCTCCGTGGCGTAGTGGTCTCCATGCTAGTCCGCCACCCAGAGGTCCCGGGTTTGATCCCCGGTCAGGGCAAGTTGGAAAATGGTTTTTTTCAAATCGTCCTGGGTCTTGGATGTTTATCTATATATGTACTTGTTATAAAATATAGTATCATTGATTTAGTATCCTGTAACACAAGTCTCGAACTTACTTTGGGGCTAGCTCAATCAGTGCAACTTGTCCCTATATATTTATTAATCCCTATATATTATTGCCAAATAAAAGCATGGCTCTTCTCGCCATAGCGTGCTGACTGCTGCGCCATGATGGCAACCTTTGCCACATCCACATCCTTCTGGTAACGGCCCTTCCATAAAATGCAAGAGCAATAATTAATATCTGTAAAAATATAGAAAATTTTATGAGGCAATTTAGGTATCAGGCTAAGTAGGCAAATAGGTATATATACTTTTTATATGAACAAAATTTACAAATCGCTTACCTTTGAAACCTCTTGAAGTTCCGGAGCATCCTTTAGGTTAGGTTATGTTTATGTCCTCGAACAATTATTATTGCTCATTAAAGATACAATCATTTAAGTAACTGCTAAATACTTAGGTAAATAGTTATATAGTAAGAAATCACACTGATTGAGCTAGGTAGGACCATTAAACTTGTACTGAGGGGGATAAGGGGTACTAAGTAAATATAGCCACAGCTGTTATGCAAAGTCAAAAGTCATTTTTATTTTTATTTTGTTCGATGGATATGTCGACTAGCAGTGCCGGTTCTAGCCCTACCAGCGCCCTGGGCGAAATACTACGGTGCCCCCTACCTAACTGCAATTCCAACCCATTCGAAACAAGATTTACCTACGTTTTATAAGCTAATACCCAACTACGGAAGCCATTTGCAGCTAACAATATATATTATTGAAATGTGCTAATTAAGATACCTGTCATTTGATACACGACTCGAAATAAAAACAAAAAAAAATTGCCTCGAAATTATTGTATGTCGAATTCGTTATATTTATTGCATACTAATTGTAGACTTTGTCACCCGGACAGAAACAAGAATCGATAGACATCTCATTTGTCAAAATTGGATAATTGGTTCGGATGTTACGGTGGAACACTTTTAGATATCCACAATAAAATATACCTAATGAAATAATAATTTATAAAAAGTAAGTAGACCTCGATCAATGAACGAGGGGAGGGATACTTTCGTAGCGCCCTTTTATATCCGGCGCCCTGGGCGGTCGCCCAACCGCGTCCTACCCTAAAACCTCTACTGCCGACTAGGTACCTATAGATCTATAGATATACGATTAGACCTCCGAACTAGCCAATAAGAGCCCAAAGCCGTATCGCCGCGACGGCCCCTCTCTAAAAACATACGCCGTATCTACGGGCGTACTAAAGACACGGATCGACACCGGTACGGCATGCTACTCCGTACAGTCGTTCCGTACAATACGGATACGCATCGAGACTATTCGAGACCGGTGGTGTGAAACTTTTTGCTAAATTTATCGGTACTATATCGGTACTTTCGAAAACAATAAATTTATCTTGATTGGCTAATATATATGAGAATCTCACTTTTTTTTCTTACAAGTGAAGCCAATCTGAACCTAAAAGTGTTATTATAATAAGAAAATATAATTGATTTTATTATTGTAAAATCAGTACGACTCAATATCCCAGACGCCATGATCATTAAAAGTAAAGTTCCACAGACATGTCAACTTCAAACATGACATTCGTGTGTAAATAACATCAAACAACAAATACCTAACCTACATAACTCAAATTGTTTATTAAATTTTTATCTGTTCTGTAAAAAGTTCTCCAGTTTAACCAGTTTTTTTTCGAAAGGCAGCTATTACCAAACCAAAAACCAAATTTTGAGCCCCAAGAATGGGAATGTCGCAAGAACCAGGCCGAAAACCCAGTAAATGAGCTACCTACGACAAAACTGAGCAGCTCTGTTAATTTTGGTGTCTCCAAAGCTTTACTTCGTTTGTTGGATGGATACAACGACGGCAATATAGACCGAGACTCGATTTGATTCTTTTTGCCACCTTCTCGCCCACCACAATGCTAAAAGTGGTCTTTTAAGTTTTTTGGCATTGGGCTCGGTCTACTTTCAAGCCACAAAACACATAATGCTTTGTCTGTACATAATGTTTACTTAACATTACCTACTAACCTAGGTACCTAGGTTTATTGTATGGTTCTTTCTGTCAGATCTGCAGAACGATGTAGCCCGTTGATTAATGATTCTTTTTTATTTAATGTATATACATTTTTTAATAGTTTCAAACCTAGCAGAGAAATAACTTATCATAAACAAAATGTACTTTGATGTTAAAAGTGGTTTCTTTGGTAAATGAAAAACAAAACTATTTTATAATATATTGTTTTATTTAAAGTCCATAATATGAAATGGTAAAAACCAGTCAGAAGATAATAAATAAGGCACAATGTAATCAAAAAGGATGGATTATGGATGATAACAGTCAGATTCTGGCTGGTTGTTGCTCTTCTTCCTGTTCATTCTGTTACCTATATTCTTCCTGTAGAGGAATGAGGTGGAATAAATATCTTCACACCGGGCATGGTACTATTCATCATTTTAGACAAATTGTTGTACACTGTGTCATCACCACGTGTCTCTTCTTGAAAACCTGAAATAATTGTATACCAATATATTAGATTATCCTGTTTTAGAGAGTAAATTCTTTAAGATTTAAATGTGATGTACTTTGTCATATTTACAGCTCCGCACATCTCATTTAGTTCAAAATGCTCAATTTAACCATAATTACAAGTAAAGTGCAGCATCAGTGCAGAAATATGTCATGGAACCCGCTGAAATAACAGGGGTGACAGAGCCATAGGGCTATTATAAAAGCCAAAAGCCACTTTTTGCCTTTTGGTGAAGTGGAGGTGAAAAAAGTCATTCAAAATGATTATAATAATGTTTATTAGAATTAACCCCTAGTCAGTGAATATTTTTGTACCACTAGCTAGATAGCAAACAGTACATGTATTCATCAATTTAAATATTTTTGACATTGGATCCAACTTCACATCCGGAATATCAGCTACAGCCATGATGGCTCATGCCCATTCAAAGTGTGATGTAAACAAAGTCAGTATGTAGTGATAAAAAGCATAGTGCTTACATACCTAGTAATATTCTCGGTGCAGATGATTTATATCCTCCATATTATTGCCAAAAAGCATGGCTATTTTCGCCATAGCGTGCTTGCTGACTGCTGCGCCATGATGGCAACCTGGGCCACATCCACATCCTTCTGGTAACGGCCCTTGCATAAAATGCAAGAGCAATAATTAATATCTGTAAAAATATAGAAAATTTTATGAGGCAATTTAGGTATGAGGCTAAGTAGGCATATATATATACTTTTTTTAATAAACAAAATTCACAAATTGCTTACCTTTAAGACCTCTTGAAGTTCCGGAGCATCCTTTTGGGTTAGGTTATGTTTATGTCCTCGAACAATTATTATTGTTCGATAAAGATACAATCATTTAAGTAACTGCTACTTAGGTGAATAGTTACATAATAATAAATCACACTGATTGAGCTAGGTAGGACCATTAAACTTGTGCTAAGGGATACTAAATATAGCCACAGCTCAAAGAGAATATAAATAATCACTACGAGTACGCTCACAGCTTTTCGATGGATATGCCGACTAGATATAATGATCTGTCTAATCTGTGATATAATTAGACCTCCGAACTAGCCAATAAGAGCCCAAAGCCATATCGGCGCGACGAGGTCCGTAACTAAAAGAGTTGACGTTGGCGGGGTATGATGCGGGGTGGGACGGGGGGCATTTTCGGTCGACTTACGTGCTGTCAAGTTGACATTTTGACACTTATCGAGTACCGTTTACGCTATTAATCTGTCAAAGCAGTTTAGTCCCGTCTTTAGTCCGTTCGAAAGCGTCGCGACGACGTCATCGCGTTCTAACTAGCCAATAAGAGCCCAAAGCCGTATCGCCGTGACGACGGAGTTGACATTGGCGGGGTATGATGCGGGGTGGGAGGGGGGGCATTTTCGGTCGACTCACGTGCTGTCAAGTTGACATTTTGACTCTATAGAGTACCGTTTAAGCTATTTATCTGTCAAAGTAGTTTAGTCCCGTCTTTAGTCTAAAGCGATCGACGACGTCATCGCGTATGTGTTATGGATTGCCTTGAACTGCTCGTATGACGGACGACTTTCGTCGATAACATTATGGAGTAAGGCCCCTGGAACGCTTACCGCTGGATAATTTCTTAACGACATCTGATATATCGCCTCTTCATCCGATGAGCCGTCATCATTATTGCTGGTACCCTCCTCTGGTTCTGCAAAATGCTGGCTGAATTTACTTTCACGGTTCTGGTACTTTTGGTTACGCTTTCCTTTATTCGCATTATGTTTTCCGGCGTCCTTAAAACGGTTTCTTTTGTTAGGGCACATCCGTTGTAGATGCCCTGGACGCTTGCATAAGCTGCATACATATGTGCGAAAACGACAATCACTCATCTTATGAAAGACTGACCCGCAAGTTGAGCATCGATCTGAACTGCCGCCGTTTTTATCACTTCTACTATTCATTGATAATTTATTCAATTCCTCACTTAACTTGACTTCTGTTGGTTTTTCTACTGCTGCTGCATCTTTTTCTGCCGCCTCTAAGGCAGTAGCTAACGACATTGCCCTCGTATACGTTAACTTAGTTTCTGCAAACAGCCTCTGCCGAATAATATCGTTGGCTAAACCACAAACCAGTTGGTCTCGCATGTTTTCTTCCAATGCTGTTCCAAATCCACAGAATCGCGACAGACGTTTTAATTCTGCCACATAATTTGCCACCGTCTCGCCTACCCGCTGACGCCGTTGACGAAATTTGTATCTCTCCGCCATTTCTGACGGCTTAGGCTGCAAATGGTCGCCGACTATCTTCACTATTTCGTCAAATGAAAAGGTTGATGGTTCTTTTGGGCTTGTTAGATTTACCATAAGTTCGTACGTTTTATCACCAACGGTTGCTATCAACGTAGGCAACTGCAATTCCGGCTTTATATTGTTCACCAAAAAGTACATTTTTACACGGTCACAATACGTCAACCAATTTCCGTCTTCTAATTTAAACTCCGATATTTTACCAATAGACATTGTTCGTTGTTTAAATACAGTCTGGATGCACGCACTTTTCTTAAACATCGAGTTAATTTACACTCGTCGCCAAATAGTAGATATTGGCACGGAATAAAACAACGTCTGTTGTGAAACACGTTTATTTCGAGACTGGGGGTACCGCGCCTCGTCCTATATACGCACAAATGTATAGCTACCGCTTGCATACATAACATATACCATAACATACCGACACAAGCAAACATTGTTTGAGAACATTTTAATAGATTTTTCATTTGTGTATAGCGGTTTCTAATATAGATTACTCGTATATTAGAAACCGCTATAAGGAATATCACAAAAAAGTTTGTCGTATAAAAAAACGAAATAAACATGTTTTTAGTATTTTGTTGTTACGAACATAGTAAGGTATGATATAATATATGTAAAGAAATTAATATCATTGGTAATTTAGTGAGAATTAATAAAGATACGTAACTTTCGTGGCATGCTTTATAACTTTCGTGGCGAAATCGCCACGAGGTCCGCACCACGAAAGTTACGAAAATTTAACATTTTTTTAAAATTACGGAGACAATTACGTATGAATTTAAAAACAAAATACTCTAAAATAAACTCGAAGGCATATTACATTTAAGGAGTGAATCGTTAAATGCGGAATAATTACTATTATTCTTCGAAAAGTGACCACAAAGGTCACTTGGGTTAGAGAATTTGAAAAAACTTAAAGAAATACACATCTGTATTTATTTGCAGACAACCGGTGAGCAGCGCATGAGTTCCCGACCAATGACGGGTTGCTACTGTTTATCCGCTCAACTAAAATTTGTACCTATGATTCAACTCGTTCTGAAGTTATGAGCTGTTTTGTATCGTTTTTTGAAAACTAGCAAAATCGTGTAACAGAGACTAAATGCTTCATAACTTTTTTTATTTAAGAGATACAATTACCATTTTTTGTACAACTATGCATTGTTTAATCATAAACAGTTAGAAATACAAAAATTACTGATTGGGTGATAAACAAAAAAGTTATACGAGAAGGCAAAATCGCGCGCGTAAGTGTGACACGCAGAGAACAGCAAATTTGCTCCCGATTTTGGCATTCAAATATTATTTAAAAAATTACTGTACATTATGTATCTTATTTAATTATGATTTTGTATAGGGGTATAACCAAAGTAACTCCTGCAATTGGTTTTAAAACCATACATTGGTTAAGTTAGGAATAAAGACCGTGTGACAGTAAAAAAAGGCACTCTGAAGAAACACCCTAAACAGGGTATAAAAAATATTAAATTTTCTTATTAAGAAAAACTTTGCCTTCAGCTGTAAAGTGCGCTTTGCACTTTTTCAAAAAACCTTTTAGTGAGCGCAACTCAGGAGCGTCACCGTCTGCTCTAAACTTTAACAGTAAGACAGCGTGCTCCCACCTATCTTTTGGATCAACGAGAGCTATATCCGCGGCGTTGTATACCTTCACCTCTACGAATACATCGCCGTCTAAGTTGGCTGTACGCCTCACGACACCGTCCGCCACTCGCCGTGTTAGAACGGACTGCAGGGTCTGCGGGCTCTTGACAGTCTTATCGTAGACTTCGTCTTCGGTATCGCTGTCATGCCAACCGGTCTTACTAGGCGCTGCGGATTTTTTCGGTTGCTGTCTTGGCTTCGCTGGCTTGGATCTGCATAGTAGAGAAAAAAAGTTGATTTATTTAGCTGAAGTAATAATTCTTCTATAAAACTTTAGTAATTAGGTGTAATGAATTAAGTGTGTAACATAATTATCAATACAGGAGTATGAAGTATTACAAAATAATGTGAACAGACAGAAATAAGAAGTAGAAAACTATGTATACTCGTTTTAAATCTAAGGTAATTTAAGTAATATTATGAAACTTACTTTTTAGGTAAGACTTCTTCGTCTGACTCGATTATGTCCTCCACTAACTGCTGTCGCTTTTTCGACTGCTTACTGGCAGCGGGGCTTGATCTGCAATCAATACATTAAATATTAGAAAAGCATTAAAAATATAAACACTATGTTGATTAACACTATTCTAAAATCCTTTCAGGCACTTTAAAATTAGATAATGTTTAAAATAGTGTTTTAAGTAGTTTTAGTATATTTTATAGAGGTATAATATAATTTAAGTAGTTATGTAATTTAAAATTAGATTTATATAGTATTATGATTTCGTTTTCATAATAATGAATTGATTCAAATAATGAATGTTTAAAATTGATATTTACCTTACTCTAGAAGTTGATGGCTCTTCGTCAGAGTCGAAAAGTGGGTCCCGCACTTGTTTTTTCGCTCCCTTAGTAGGACGCTTCTTGATGTAATCAAACTCCGACCTGAAATTAATGATATTATTAAAGTCAAAGTCAAAATGCGAGTCTGACTTACACGACAAATAAAGTGTGGATAAATCAATATATTGCAATCTCGTTATCTTATTTTTTTAAAGTCAATATAACGAATATAAACTTACGAACATTATAGTTCTCGCGTAGATTCTCGTCTTGAAAGACTGGCTAGCAGCTGGATCGGCGTTGCTGGTTGGCAACAGGCAGGGAGACGTCGTAGAGTCACACACACACACACTAGTGCTTCAGTAGACTGTGTCTAAGTTGGCACTCGTCGAAATTAATTGGGTGAAAAACCACCCTACAAGATTATATATACAGCGTTTTAGCCGAATCATGAATATTTTTACAGATATTGTAAACCTTTAGGTGTGCCGGAGAAATTTCTGATTCACATATAAAAATTAGCAATAATAATACATGACTTAAGCCAAACGGTGTACAAAGTCTGAGTTTTGATAGCATAGGTAAGCACTTTATTTTAGTCGAATTTATTAAAGCAGAACTCGAAAACAAAAGTTTCATGTTGCAAACTTCCTTTGAAATACGATCATCAAAAAAAGCCGCCTTTGTCAATAGCTAATTAACCAACTGACAAAAGAAGGTTAAACAACAGAAAACAGGAACTGTATCAGACCTTCATCCCTTACGGTATGCAGAGCCTAGGGCATTTTCCTCAAGCGACTTTTACAATCTGCACGGGAGGAGAAGCTGCAAAGGGTAAAAATTGTATGTAAAGGTGCGATCACATTAGGTGTTGTTTAAAATGACTTGTGTTCGTACTACTAAACATCTTTTTGCAATCAACATGTAGTGATATAGGTTAAACTAGAAATCATATCTTGTATAGGTATTATTCACATATAAAAATTAGCAATAATAATACATGACTTAAGCCAAACGGTGTACAAAGTCTGAGTTTTGATAGCATAGGTAAGCTCTTTATTTTATAGACCGATCAAAATAGCACAACCTGGACATAAATAACAAACTCGTTGTTTTCAATATTTTATCGGATATCAATATTGAGTATCAAATATTAATTAGATATATTATGTAATTTATCCGCGGTCGCAACGAGTCGAGATTTTGTACACTACTCAACTTTTCCCTAAAAGCATAATAGGTAACCAAAGACCTTGTTAGTTTAACTTTTAGGTGCATTCAAATGCGATCACTTGCAAAATTAAACTGACCCCATTTTTGTTTATATATTTTTTTTCACAGTTTTCACCTGATCTCGATATCTAGTTAAGCCAAAATGATAACCATAATGTTTATATCTTTATAAGCTATATTGTATCTTTTTAGACATTAAAGACCAAAATTAAACATCATTTTTTAATGTTTTAAAATTAATGTTTTTCTCAGTAGCCAGAAATAGTAACTGTGTTATTTTTGTTTAATTATAGCTTTTTGTGTACTATAATCACATTTTCATCAAAATTAAACACATTAACGTCTTACTTAAAACAAAAAATATTTGATTGAAAATACGCGAGAGCATGTCGTGAAGCGGGATGCTTGCGGTGATTGCGATGCGGTGCGGGGAGAGAGAGCGAGGCTCCAGCCGGGTGAGCGCGCGGTTACGAACGAGTTTATACGTGTTTTCAACCGATCGCGGCGTGTGCTTACAAAACATATAACTCGTAAATATGGAATTTTGCTAATTGTAGGATTGTTTTGATTGTGCTTTGAACTTTAACCCATTCGCAACCGCCAATACCAGACACAATAGAAAGACGATGAACGTGGGAATTTTAATGCCGTCCGGGTCTTTACGGGTTAACGTGGTGACACAATGAACAATTTAAAACTCTAAAAACAATATAAGTCTTGTAACACTCTTGTTGTGACGGCAAACCCGTACAACATGACAGCCCCTGGACTAATACCGTTCCGAAAATGGGCCCCTGCTGAAATATTCCATTTCCCATGACATTGCATATTAATGGGATGTAACATGAGAAAAAATTAAATACATAAATATATAACGAAGTTTTTATGCTGTCGTACTAAAATGTAGTTGGGTATTTACAGAGTGCAAGTTGCGCCGTGCAACTTAAGTTTCATTATGTTATGCGCTTACATAGTGTCGCGAACGAGATAAATGTAGAATATTCACGAGCAAGAACTCTGCTGGCGAGATAGACTCGGAATGTTCGCGAGCGGAATGGTATAAAAAAGACGTCAGGATAATGTAAGCGAAACTAGGCCTTATATTCTTATAGCATAAAGGCTAGAGTTCTTTGAATGGTCTTCGGCTTAGTCGCACTCGCACACACATACCGACGTCTCGATGTTTCCCGTCAATCGAAATACATTCGTCAAGATATGAGAATATTCGAGAACAATGTAGACCGCTGTATCGGCGCTTATAAAAAGGCGATCGAGTGCACGTCCCGCCAGTTCAGTATAAGCTACGAAAGCGATAACTTCAAAGCGAACCGAAGCGAAGGAAACCTACCTCAGTGCGACAAGTGAAAGTACCTGCGACTAATTTGGCGAGATACCTGGACGATGCTACGCGACTTGGACTTGGACATCAGGAAGACCATCTTCACGTGTCAACCTTTGGATTCCGTAGTGAATAAAAACCCTCATACGAACTTTGGCGTTTTTCTCCAAATCTCGAACCCAGTTTCGTAACAATAGCATTTTACACAATTTCTACCCACCGTTCACACGATGCGACGCCCAAGTTACGTCTCAACGCAATTCGCACTGCACACGTGCTCGCAAGTGCCCGCACAGAGGTCGTGTAGTGTTAGAGAGCAGGACTAAAATGTTTGACAAAGATAGACTTATTTTTAACATAGACCTTGTCTATCAGACTTCTATGGGAAACGGCAGCATTTCACTTCTCTACATCAGCTATCTGAAAGAAATTATCACCCACGCCCATTGGACATTTTAATGTCTTTTTCTGTGTGCTATGTACATTTTAAATAATATAATTTTTTTGTATTTAATAAAGTATTATTACTATTTATTATGTCGTATTATAATAAGCGCTATGGAAGTTAAACTCAGTTGTTGCTTTTTAATGCATAAATATAATCAGTAAAAACCAAAACGAAAACCACACTTTAATTTTTATGTGTATAAGATACTATTTTCAAACCACTACACGACACTAGTCACTAAGTATCGACTGGCCAGCTTGTTCAGTACGACTTCATCACATGTCCAATTAATTCCTAGCGTGGTTCATCTAGGTATCATGTAATGAGGTTCAATGAGTTTTTTAGTTTAAAAAAGTAGAATTACAGTCACATAAAAATTAATTATTTCAGTAAAATAATTATTGGGTTTAGACCAAAAATTACGAGAGCGATTGGACACATTTAAGGCTAGGTATTCCCGCAGAGGCCGTGCTTTAGAGTTTTGGAAAACCATTTGAGGCATATACAAAAGGGTTTTTTTATCCCATTTGCTCAAAAAACGATGGTTTCATCCCAAAACATTTGGAGCTAAAGTTACTGCTAGTTCTCTCGGGATTAAAAAGTGAAAAAGTAAATCTTACGGGATTAAAACACAATTTGAAAATTGAACACGATGTTATCTATGTAAAATCAACTAAAAACAAAAGAATTAAGTTTTAATACAATAAATAACTGGAACAGACTTCGTATTTTTTTAAATTTGGAATACATATCATCGTGAATGTAGGTAAAAATGTTTATGGTCTTTGCTTCGAAAAAGGAAAAAAGAATAATTAGCGCAATTTTTGTCTTCGATTCAAAGTAATTACAGATGTTTTAGGTTATATTGTGTTAAAATTAATTATTTTGTGTAAATTTAAATCCTTTTTCGTAAGTTTAAGCCGATAGTGCACATTCAATTTATTGTTATTATAAAAATCTTAAAATATGTAGGTCCACGCAAACAAAGTTACGAGTTTATGCGTGAACAAACATTTTTTTAGAAGTTGGTTCTTAAAAATTATTTCTTAGTATTTATTGAATAAAAACTACACTAAATAAAGGTTAGTTCTTGTCGGAGCTTTGATTAGGTATTGTAGTTGTTCTACTTTCTCCATATTCTGTTTTGTATCTTTTTGCTAGTTTTTCTCATGGATGGCGATGTAATGTATGCTACTTGCGTACGGTAATATTTTTGTCTCGGGCGTTATACACGAATCCCTCGCTTCACTCAAGATTCCATTGTAGAATCCTTCGTTTTGCTCTAAATTCAAAGTAGCGCCACAGATTACTAATAAGTTACTACGTAACAGATACATCACTTCCCTACAAACGCCAAATACCTACGCTTTATTTAACTAAACTTTCTAGCTGTCAAGCGACGCGAGGAAATATGAGCCTAACTGCTTTGACTCAACGGAGCGTTTTAAGTGCACAGCGGGCGATGACGTCGGCCGTTGTGAGATTACCTTAGGGTTGACTCAATGTTGTAAAATACAAAAATGAACGTGACGCATATTTATGAAAAAAGAAATTATTAAAAAGGATCTATAGATGATTTGACTTTAAAAGTTGTGACGTAATAAGAGCGTGTGATTTTCATAGAAACTTCATTAACTGTGGATGTACCGTACATTGCAATGGAGGAACATACGATATTGAGTAATTCTATAGAGCATACTTTCTAGTACACGTAAATCGTTGTTATATACTTTACTAGAGGAGCTCGGTGGCCCGCACTAGCACTTTCGCATGTAAAGCGGCACCGGGCGTGGTCCGCACTTGGATGGGTGACCACAAGTGGCATAAAAATTGAGCTCCTCTGTGCTTCGGAAGGCACGTATAAGCCATTGGTCCCGGCTGTCATATTGTATGGCAGTCGTTAAGCTATGTCAGATGCCTTTAGGCAGCTTGAAAAATCTGAAACCAGTGTTGGCCACTTACACACACGAAAAACAACAACATATACTGTCTGGATACAGTACATCGATGTTAAACTATCAAAGTTCAGTAGGACAATCAAACTTTATACCTACAAAATAATCTGATTGGACGAGACAGTACCAAATCCTATTATATACGACTACCTACTTTTTAACGAAAAAAAAAAACACTTACTTTTCTCGTCTTTTGGCAATGTGAAAAACGACAATTCTTTATTGGTTCTTTGATTTTGACATTGGAATACCGCACAATAATGTCTTGACATTGTTAAATATAACGCTTGTTTATATTGTAAATATAATATAAATATAAGAAGATATTGTAAACAAACAATACGCAGTAAGCAAGTCTCATGCACGCGACTACACAGGCCGGAGTGCGGCGCCCCTTTGCCACTTGGGCGTTAGAAAACACGGCTAGCCGGTAGGTACATTTTGAGCGATCTTGATCGAGTGACGGAGGCCTGGTAGCGCACTCGACTTAAAAGTATTACCTTTACGCCTTGTAGCACAATCTACTATTAAACTCTTAAAAAAAAGTATGTATAAGTTAAGTATCCAGGCTCGTCAAATTCGCATTCAGTTACAAGATCCTATAAACTTCATTCGGTTGGAAAAAATCCCAAAGTAACCCTTTTTTGTGATATTTTTTCAAAACTACGAGTAAAATACTGATATTTTACATAAAAAAATTGTACTTAATGCCACTTAATATTTACAGATAAATTCGCTGAGTTTGACTTGATATAATTATTTTCTTAGTAATTATATGAAATTCGCGAGCGCGATGACTTGAACTCGGCAGGTCCGATTAGACGCGTGCTAGCGCTTACTAACATTGGACCAATAAAACAACCAAAGATCGCTACATGTTTTTACAAGCTTTTATTTAACTTGCAATGTATGTCGGGTTATAATATTGTCGGGTGGAATCTTCGAACTCAATTTTCAACCAGTTATCCTCAACCAATTTAGCTGAAATTTTGTATACTTTTGTAAGTCGGATGATAATACAATATTATGATGTCAATGGGCTGTTCTGATGATAGAACCGGGAGATATTCGACGGAACTCAGTTATAACCTCATCGAGTAGGTCTCGTTTGATTTGTCTTGACGAGTACTTTTTGGAAGACGATGCTTATCTAGGATCTGATTACGCAGACGGATGGTGGTCAATAGAACTCAGTTATAAAATAACTTAACACAATTGAGTTTGGGCTAATTTCTAACCTTTAGGTACGAAACAATAAAAAGACTTATTAGCTCATGTCACTTTGAAATGTAAGGATTCTAACGAAACGCCATTCCACAGGTATGGCACTTCATAGATACGAAGTAACAAATATACCTAGTACTACTACAAACGAAATAATATATCTGTGCATACGTCAAATGTGTGAGTTAAACAATCAGGGTCGCCACCACAGAATTTGTTGCTTTGCTTAGGTACCTGTTTTCATCACTCGGAAATCTATAAAATGTTCGTTCTTTGTTGTTTTTTGTGGATAAGCAATAATAATATGTGCAGTTTCTCACCAATATTATTTCAATTACCCTAAATGACTCGGGGAACGTCAACGTGCGACTAGCAACAACCCTATTTTACAAGGTCCAAAAACGTGCGAGTTTCCGTTCTGTATGTAATACTATTATCTGCTCTGTGGCCATACATTCAAATCCGTGGCGACATTAAGGAATAAAGAAAATCAAATACATTCAACATACATACATGCATATACAGGGTGGAATTGAATTCGTTGGCAATATTTTAAGTATCTACTATACCCATGGGGGGTGGGGTTGCGGTCTACTTCCTCCACGGTGACCGGCCGACTTGGGGAAGATGGAGAGGGGCCACTCAGTTTTTTGAAGTTGTCATGGAACTAAGAAAACTGGGTCCAGCTGCTTTTGATGATGAAATAGGTGTAAACTAGGAAAGGAAAAGAAATCGAATATGTCAAAGAATATATTTATTTGGGTCAACTGATAGCATTTGAGGATACTACCGAAAAAGAGATAAACAGGAGAATAGCTATTGCCTGGAAAAAATATTGGAGCTTAAAAGAAATTATGAAGAATACAGGAATAGAAAACAAAATAAAAAGTAAGCTCTACGAAACAACAATTCTTCCATGCTTGACGTATGGCTGTCAAACATGGGCTCTACGAAAGCAAGATGAGGATAGACTAGCCGTACATCAGAGGAAGATGGAGAGGAGTATGTTAGGTTTAAAACTATCTGATAGAAACACAAATGAATCGATAAGAAGGAAAACTAGGATCACGGACGTAATAGAAAGAATAAGGAAACTTGTGACGCAGCGATCGGCAAGCCGACGTCGCCGCGCACAAACGCCTGTGGAACCTTCTCGAACATTCCATTACTCACACAGCTACAATCGATGCGCGCCGTTTACAAACCTGTTCACGATAACGAACCGGTATGAACTAGTTTCCCCCACCGTGCCCCCACTCCGCGCCGGCCGGCGGCCGGCTATATAACGCAGAGCGAGCCCATTAGAGGCCGATACTCGCTCGAGTATCCGCCTCGGCCGCTTGGATCGAAAGTCTGAGTACGGTCAGGTTTTCCCTCTCCTCTCCCCTTCCGTCCCCCGCGGCCGCTTGGATCGAAAGTCTGAGTACGGTCAGGGTTCCCGAATCCTCACCCCTCCTTACCTCACCCTTCCCCCGCGGCCGCTTGGATCGAAAGTCTGAGTACGGTCAGGGTTCCCGAATCCTCACCCCTCCTTACCTCACCCTCCCGTCCCCCGCGGCCGCTTGGATCGAAAGTCTGAGTACGGTCAGGGATCCTTCCCAACCACCCTCCTACCCCGTCCGTCTTGTGGTCGTCCGCGACACCCCCTCTCACCCCCGTGTGAGGGAGCGCCGCGACGCCGACGTGCTCCTGCGCGTCCCGCGTACCCCTTCAGGGTAGATCGCCTGAGCAACCCTTCGTTGCCTTGCGACCCGTCGGGTGGCCACTATCCCGTGCGCCCCACCAACCCCCAATCGTCATCAACGTTAGGGGTAGGTGTCCCGACGCTGACGTGCCCGCGCACGCTCAGCGATACCGTTGGCGAGTGTGCCTTCCGCACCCCGCACCCCGCGCCCTCGAGCGCCTTG
This sequence comes from Acrobasis consociella, assembly GCA_963555685.1. Taxonomy (NCBI): domain Eukaryota; kingdom Metazoa; phylum Arthropoda; class Insecta; order Lepidoptera; family Pyralidae; genus Acrobasis; species Acrobasis consociella. The sequence continues at coordinate 16,008,588 of OY743125.1, read as the reverse complement.
CCACGACCCCCACCGTAAACCACGGTAGGGGTGGCAACCCCCCTGACGCCCGCGTGCGTCCGTCCGTCGACACCGTTCCGTCCGGCAGGTCCGTCCGTACCCTGCCCTCCGTTTACCGCCCCGCACACCCTTTGCTCTGCACCCTCGCGTGCATCCCGTTCCTTTAGGGTGCGCCGACGCACCATCTACCCGATCCTCAATTGGGTAGCGCGCCATCTCGTTTGTAGCTGTGTCTAGAGAAACGTTCCGTACCGTACCGTATTCACTCTCGGGAATTGCATAGGCGACTGGAAATAGGCAACCTGTAAATCTAGATTTAAGACAGTGTAGGCTAAGTCTAGGTTAAGCTCTGATATGCAAAACCTGTAAATAAATCATTGTAACCGTTGGTATAGTTGGTTTCAAACACACCCATCCCGGTAGGTTACCTCATTAGAACCTCCAGACCCTTGTCATACCAGGGTGGTAACAGGGGTCTGCTCAATTTATGTTGATGACAACGTCCAGGGGTTCGATTCCCCGAAAACGCTTCATCACAAACTTAAATGGAAATGGGCTGGACATGCATGTAGATTAGATAATGAAAGATGGACAAAAAGAACTATAGAATGGGTACCTAGAGACGGAAAAAGGAAGCAAGGGAGGCCCAAAATGCGCTGGTCAGACGTATTCAGGAAGAGATGTGGTCCAAATTGGATGAGACAAGCAAGAGACAGAAAAGAGTGGAAAATGAAGGGGGAGGCGTACGCCGCAGAGGCGACTTCCAAAAATACAATAATTAATTAAAAATGTAAATAGATACGTAAATTGTAGTGTTTTTATTTTTTGGTAGAATAAAGGCTTTTTTATTTTTATTTTATTTTATTTTACTATACCCATGATACAAAGTAATTTAAGACTAATAAAACTTCAATCAAAAGTCGTTATTTTCATATTCAAGAAAACCTCTAAACATGCGTCAGACTCTTTGATACATACCTCTACTGCAATTATAAAAAAAAACTAATACGAAAAATAAATTAATTATAATAGTATCAATTTCGTTGCGTCTTGGTACCCTAACATTCGTTCCTACTTCAAACGTACCTATTGTCCTCAAGCTTTCGTGTGACACGACCCGTCCCCATTCGACTTCAAACCTTATTCACGTAAATTAAGGTCTACTTTTGTATGCCGGTCGGTCGCGCCGTTTGGCTGTATCCGTCCAAGGTCTTTGACCTTGCGGCACGTAGGTATCAGTACGCGCACGACTCGAAGTGTTTTGATACTTTATTCATTTTTCTTACTTTTTGATACTTTTTAATTACTGCATTAATTGCAGTATTGTTACCATACAAAATATCCTTTAGGTGAGTATGATGATAAGTTAAATCAATGCTAATGATTTCAATTGCACCCTATAGACTATATATTCGTAATCTCCTTCTTTGCAAGTCGTGTGAAAAATACTGGGATCTAGGTGAGACCCATGTTTTTTAGGTTCAGTGTTGTATCATAGATAGTAAATAACAAAACAACATGATACCCATAAGTTTATATTCAAGAAAGTCTGCGGGCTCTTGACAGTCTTATCGTAGACTTCGTCTTCGGTATCGCTGTCATGCCAACCGGTCTTACTAGGCGCTGCGGATTTTTTCGGTTGCTGTCTTGGCTTCGCTGGCTTGGATCTGCATAGTAGAGCAAAAAAGTTGATTTATTTAGCTGAAGTAATAATTATTCTATAAAACTTTAGTGATTAGGTGTAATGAATTAAGTGTGTAACATAATTATCAATACAGGAGTATGAAGTATTACAAAATAACAGACAGAAATAAGAAGTAGAAAACTATGTATACTCGTTTTAAATCTAAGGTAATTTAAGTAATATTATAAAACTTACTTTTTAGGTAAGACTTCTTCGTCTGACTCGATTATGTCGTCCACTAACTGCTGTCGCTTTTTTGACTGCTTACTGGCAGCGGGGCCACAGAATACATACTAGTACTTACGTACAGAAGTCTTACTCTAAAAAGAAATTCAAAGAAATATCTACTTAATATTGTTAGCGATATGGTCTAATTTAGCTCGCGTCAGAATTCGACACCTACTCGTTTAGATGCCTAGAATTTAGTTGCAAGCCAATTTAATTCTTATTTCGCTAAACAAACGGTTTATCATAGGTAGGTACCTACACAAAACCGATTGAGTGAGCAGTTCGCCTAGGGTTGTCAAGATACTAACATCGACATCTAGCGCAGGCAATTTCAAACAGGCGTTGGCTGCGCATATATTCACCTACCTTGTTAATTTTAATACATAGGTAATATATTTTATCGTACATAAATCTTTTTTCTTAATAATAACCATCTTGTTTATTCATGTTACCAATATATCTTAATATACCTATCATATGATGAGACGACCTCCGTGGCGAAGTGGTCACCATGCTAGTCCGCCACCCAGAGGTCCCGGGTTCGATTCCCGGTCAGGGCAAGTTGGAAAATGGCCTTTTTCAAATTGTCCTGGGTCTTGGATCTTTATCTAAATATGTATTTGTTATAAAATATAGTATCGTTGAGTTAGTATCCCATAACACAAGTCTCGAACTTACTTTGGGCACAGATTACTAATAAGTTACTACGTAACAGATACATCACTTCCCTACAAACGCCAAATACCTACGCTTTATTTAACTAAACTTTCTAGCTGTCAAGCGACGCGAGGAAATATGAGCCTAACTGCTTTGACTCAACGGAGCGTTTTAAGTGCACAGCGGGCGATGACATCGGCCGTTGTGAGATTACCTTAGGGTTGACTCAATGTTGTAAAATACAAAAATGAACGTGACGCATATTTATGAAAAGAAATTTTATTGAAAAGGATCTATAGATGATTTGACTTTAAAAGTTGTGACGTAATAAGAGCGTGTGGTTTTCATAGAAACTTCATTAACTGTGGATGTAAGTACTACCGTACATCGCAATGAGAAACATACGATATTGAGTAATTCTTTATAGCATACTTTCTAGTTCACGTAAATCGTTGTTATATACTTTACTAGAGGAGCTCGGTGGCCCGCACTAGCACTTTCGCATGTAAAGCGGCACCAAACGTGGTCCGCACTTGGATGGGTGACCACAAGTGGCATAAAAATTGAGCTCCTCTGTGCTTCGGAAGGCACGTATAAGCCATTGGTCCCGGCTGTCATATTGTATGGCAGTCGTTAAGCTATGTCAGATGCCTTTAGGCAGCTTGAAAAATCTGAAACCAGTGTTGGCCACTCACACACACGAAAAACAACAACATATACTATCTGGATACAGTACATCGATGTTAAACTTTCGACGTTCAGTAGGACAATCAAACTTCATACCTACAAAATAATCTGATTGGACGAGACAGTACCAAATCCTATTCTATACGACTACCTACAGTTAACGAAAAAAAAAACACTTACTTTCCTCGTCTTTTGGCAATGTGAAAAACGACAATTTTTTATTGGTTCTTTAATTTTGACATTGGAATACCGCACAATAATGTCTTGACATTGTTAAATAAAACGCTTGTTTATATTGTAAATATAATATAAATATAAGAAGATATTGTAAACAAACAATACGCAGTAAGCAAGTCTCATGCACGCGACTACACAGGCCGGAGTGCGGCGCCCCTTTGCCACTTGGGCGTTAGAAAACACGGCTAGCCGGTAGGTACATTTTGAGCGATCTTGATCGAGTGACGGAGGCCTGCTTTGGGGCTAACTCAATCAGTGTAATTTGTCCCTATATATTTATTTATATTTATTTATTTATATGATAATTCATGATATACTAAATAGGTACTTTTCAGCGCCTTTAGGAAGCGTTAAAAAGTTAATAAGTACTGGATCACTGTATGTGTTTAAACAATTAAACACAGCACAGTATTTTTTGCCTTTTTAGGGTTCCGTACCCAAAGGGTAAAAACGGGACCCTATCACTAAGACTTCGCTATCTGTCCGTCTGTTCGTCTGTCTGTCACCAGGCTGTATCTCAAAAATTGCGATAGCTAGGCACTTGAAAATTTCACAAATTATGTATTTCTGTCGTCGCTATAACAATAAATACTAAAAACAAAATAAATTAAATATTAAAGGGGGCCATACATCAAACGCGGTTTTTTTTCTCTTTTTGGCTCGATATCAATAATGGCAACAGGTAGGCACTTGAAATATTCACAAAATATTCAGTTGTATTTTTATTTTAATAATAAATAAAAAAAATTTAATAACATAAATATTTAAGGGACATACAAAGAACTTTATTTTTATACATAATGGTAAGGAACCATTCGTTCGCGAGTCCGACTCGCGCTTGGCCGGTTATTTCTTTTTCTTTCCATGACGATTAAGTCGGTGAATTTGTTGAACAAACCGCGCGTGCGTCACTGCTCACTGCTCGCTAGCGACTCTAGCGAGTCGTCCTTGATGGATTAGCCTCCATATAGAGGCCGCAATGCGTAGGTATATTTTCGATACCTAAACGGGGAGTGACACAGGCCTGGCGGGGCTTGATCTGCAATCAATACATTAAATATTAGAAAAGCATTGAAAATATAAACACTATGTTGATTAACACTATTCTAAAATCCTTTCAGGCACTTTAAAATAATGTTAGATAATGTTTAAAATAGTGTTTTAAGTAGTTTTAGTATATTTTATAGAGGTATAATTTAATTTAAGTAGTTATGTAATTTTAAATTAGATTTATATAGTATTATGATTTCGTTTTCATAATAATTAATTGATTCAAATAATGAATGTTTAAAATTGATATTTACCTTACTCTAGAAGTTGATGGCTCTTCGTCAGAGTCGAAAAGTGGGTCCCGCACTTGTTTCTTCGCTCCCTTAGTAGGACGCTTCTTGATGTAATCAAACTCCGACCTGAAATTAATGATATTATTAAAGTCAAAGTCAAAATGCGAGTCTGACTTACACGACAAATAAAGTGTGGATAAATAAATATATTGCAATCACGTTATCTAATTTTTTTTAAATCAATATAACGAATATAAACTTCGAACATTATAGTTCTCGCGTAGATTCTCGTCGAAAGACTGGCTAGCAGCTGGATCGGCGTTGCTGGTTGGCAACAGGCAGGGAGACGTCGTAGAGTCACACACACACACACACTAGTGCTTCAGTAGACTGTGTCTAAGTTGGCACTCGTCGAAATTAATTGGGTGAAAAACCACCCTACAAGATTATATATACAGCGTTTTAGCCGAATCATGAATATTTTTACAGATATTGTAAACCTTTAGGTGTGCCGAAGAAATTTCCGATTCACATATAAAAATTAGCAATAATAATACATGACTTAAGCCAAACGGTGTACAAAGTCTGAGTTTTGATAGCATAGGTAAGCACTTTATTTTAGTCGAATTTATTAAAGCAGAACTCGAAAACAAAAGTTTCATGTTGCAAACTTCCTTTGAAATACGATCATCAAAAAAAGCCGCCTATGTCAATAGCTAATTAACCAACTGACAAAAGAGGGTTAAACAACAGAAAACAGGAACTGTATCAGACCTTCATCCCTTACGGTAGGCAGAGCCTAGGGCATTAAGACCAAAGGCTACGTTTAGCATATATTGGTGGTGCATAGGTGGAAAATAGAACCAAATAATGATGGGTTGCCAACCACATCAGCTATTACCATAGTTTGTCAGAATTTTACTCAAGCGACTTTTACAATCTGCACGGGAGGAGAAGCTGCAAAGGGTAAAAATTGTATGTAAAGGTGCGATCACATTAGGTGTTGTTTAAAATGACTTGTGTTCTTACTACTAAACATCTTTTTGCAATCAACATGTAGTGATATAGGTTAAACTAGAAATCATATCTTGTATAGGTATTATTAGCAAATAAAAAACATTTTCTACAAATTGCGAATCAAAGATATAAATTTTAGACATGAAGAATTAAATTTGCTAAAGGTATTTTAATTCACAAGTTATAGGAAAGAGATTTTGAAATTTAAGTGGAGAGGAAAGAAAAATAATATTTTGTAATATATAAAGTATAAGTAGGTAGTCTACTTATCTACACTAATATTATAAAGAGGAAAGATTTGTTTGTTTGTTTGTTTGTTTGTTTGATTGTATTGAATAGGCTCCGAAACTACTGGATCGATTTTAAAAATTCTTTCACTGTTGGATAGGTATGTTATCCCTGAGTGACATAGGCTATGTATGTACCACGGGCGAAGCCGGGATGGACTGCTAGTACTTTATATATTTGCACTTGGTCGCAACTATCCTTTACAACTGTTTTGTAAGCTTAGGCAGTGCCGGTTTTAGCCCTACCAGCGCCCTGGGCGAAATTTCTAAGGTGCCCCCACCTAAATGCAATGCAAACCCATTCGAAACAAGATTTACGTTTTAAAAACTAATACCTGATTACGGAAGCCATTTACAGCTAACAATGTATATATTTTTGTTTGAAATGTGCTAATTAAGACCTTCCATTTGATATACATCTCGAAACCAAAACAAAAAAAAAATATGCCCCGCAATTATTGTATGAAGAATGCTTTATATACATTTATTGAATACAAATTGTAAACTTTGTCACCCGGACAATAAAGTAGAATCGATTGACATCTCATTTGTCAAAAGTGGATAAGCGGTATGGATGCTAAGGTGAAAAACACATAGATATCCACAATAAAATGAATATACGTAATGAAATAGTTGTTTATAAAAAGTAAGTAGGCCTCGATCAATTAGCGAGGATATACATGAGCAGTCATGGCCCCCTTTATACCGGCTCCCTGGTTGGTCGCCTAAAACCGCAACTGAGCTGAGGTAAGCATAACACGCTATGAAATGTACGCTCGTGGTATATTTCCGTGGGAACGAATAATGCAGATTATACAATTTTGTCGTAGTGATTTCAAGATATTAGCACAGAGTAATAATATACTACGTACAACAGAGCATTCTTCATACAATAATTGCGGGGCATAAAATTTTTTTGTTTTGGTTTCGAGATGTATATCAAATGGAAGGTCTTAATTAGAACATTTCAAAAATATATACATTGTTAGCTGTAAATGGCTTCCGTAATCAGGTATTAGTTTTTAAAACGTAAATCTTGTTTCGAATGGGTTTGCATTGCATTTAGGTGGGGGCACCTTAGAAATTTTGCCCAGGGCGCTGGTAGGACTAAAACCGGCACTGCCTAAGCTTACAAAACAGTTGTAAAGGATAGTTACGACCAAGTGCAAATATATAAAGTATAAGTAGGTAGTACAAAATATTATTTTTCTTTCCTCTCCACTTAAATTTCAAAATCTCTTTCCTATAACTTGTGAATTAAAATACCTTTAGCAAATTTAATTCTTCATGTCTAAAATTTATATCTTTGATTCGCAATTTGTAGAAAATGTTTTTTATTTGCTAATAATACCTATACAAGATATGATTTCTAGTTTAACCTATATCACTACATGTTGATTGCAAAAAGATGTTTAGTAGTACGAACACAAGTCATTTTAAACAACAATACATACAATTTTTACCCTTTGCAGCTTCTCCTCCCGTGCAGATTGTAAAAGTCGCTTGAGGAAAATTCTGACGAACTATGGTAATAGCTGATGTGGTTAGCAACCCATCATTATTTGGTTCTATTTTCCACCTATGCACCACCAATATATGCTAAACGTAGCCTTTGGTCTTAATGCCCTAGGCTCTGCATACCGTAAGGGATGAAGGTCTGATACAGTTCCTGTTTTCTGTTGTTTAACCCTCTTTTGTCAGTTGGTTAATTAGCTATTGACATAGGCGGCCTTTTTTGATGATCGTATTTCAAAGGAAGTTTGCAACATGAAACTTTTGTTTTCGAGTTCTGCTTTAATAAATTCGACTAATAGACCAGTAAAAATAGCTGTAACTGGACATAATGCTATAACCATAAGTTTCTTTGTGTATGATATAAAGTAATGTTAGTTATAGTTAAAATAAACTGAATTAAACAATTCAGGGCTCTGCGACAGTGTGAAAAAACCAAAAAACTGAAAATTGAACAAATTTTGATTTCATAAGTACAGCATAATTAATAACTTTGGAAAACTACCTCTACCATATTATAACGTGTGCATTCCAGTTGAATAAATCTAAATTAATCAATTAGCACTATCGTTAATAAAGAAGGTTCGGTATGTTACAAATTTTCAGGCTTATCTCACCAGAAATTATAGATGTCTTTCAACAATTTATTCTAAATATTATATTATGTGTGTTGATAAATTATTAAAAATTAAACAAATTCATTTTATGCATTTCTACATTTACAAATTTTTGTATTTCTTGTAAAGCCAAAATACATAACTATTTTGAAAGTGTTTAACTTATGCCGTCAACATATTTTTGATACTATAAGGAACAAATCAAACAAAAAATATCTATGATTATAATTTTTTTCTATTTTTTTCTTACTTACGTTTTAATATGAACGTTATTTCTTGCACAATAAGGTCGTCATTGGTTTGTGCCTCAACTCCCGACCGTGCTGTAGCGAGTCGCGAGTGATTCTCGTGTACAGTAGTTTCATCGCGTCGTCTTATGCATTTATTTGTAGTCAATCATTGTCAAACTTTTATAAGCACGTGGGAACTTTTACTAACCATGGATCGGCTAGGGTGGAGATTTATTGAAATATTGTGTTTATTAGATCGATAATAACTACATTGTTGAGCTTTTATTGGTTTTTTTATAAAGCTTTTTATGGTACATAATAAAGAACACAGACACAAATCAGAAAAGTAAACGTACAACTGCGGACTTATCCCCAGGGTTTGTTACTGGTACCAAATTCACATTTTAAGTACCAGTAACAGAATTTTCATTATGTTAAAATTTTAAGGGTAATACTCGTATAGTACGGGTATCGTTTATGTAGTAATAGTAACGTTATAGGTATTGTTAAAATTTAAAGGTAATTTTACCGATACGTACCTACGCGTTTTTACCGTTCCGCATGAAACTCGACTGCGAAGAGCCACATTCCCGTACCTACCGAGTCGCGATCGCGACGCACAACACTGCGATGACCAGTGTTGCTTCTCGATAATACACTATCGCTAGTCTATCGATAGACTATCTGTATTTTGAATAAAACCAATATTATCGATAGTATTGATTCTGACGACGAACAAACTATCGATAGTATTGCTTTTCTAATAAATAAATAATCGATACTATGGATAGTTTATGAAACGCAATACTATAGTAAGTTTATTCGTCATCAGGATCGATACTATCGATAGTATTGTTGGTTATCCATATTGTTGCCCTAAAACAGGAATTACTATCAATAGTACACAAACTATCGATAGTATTGTTGGTTATTAGAGATGTGTTGTTCCTTTAATCTTTAAGGTCTAAACCAATACTGAACTGTTGTGAGTAGTCGATCCGGGTCTTCTGATTCTGACCCATTCAATTAATTGATGGGTTTTCTTATGAAAGTTCACGAAACAATCGTTAAAGCCGGGTATTCCTACAAATGTAGGTATTTAATGCTGCCCCGGCCGCAATTTGCATCGCGTGGACGCTGCGTCGTTAAGCTCACATGTGACCCCACCAGCGACACAGTATAGAAATAAGCAGTAGAATAGTTTTATTTTGATTAAACTTTGTTTAAAGTAGTGTTCGATACAGCTACATTATCTTATATTAATGCCGACGGGGTAGACAGAGTCCAGGGCCGTAAGACCCAAAGGCTTAGCGTGATCAAAAAATAAATCAATAGTGATGGGTTGCTAGCCGCATCGCCTATTAACATAATTTGACAGTAGCGATTTATTAATAAACAATTAATAGAAACAAATAACCCTGCAAAGTCGTTATTTAGTGTCTTTGTTTATTTTCAACACCCGACAAAAAGAGGAGTGTTATAAGGTTGACGTGTCGGTATGTCTGTGTATCTAGGTGTCTGTTAATGGCATCGTAAGGCCTGAACGAAGATTGCATTTTTATGTTTGAAAACTGACTTTTCGTTACAGTTCTTAGCTATATTTATTATAAATTGGTTCAGCCGTTCAAAATTTATTAGGAGTAAACACCTTAAAGTCGGTTTTTATTATTTTTCTTGAATATAAACTTATGGGTATCATGTTGTTTTGTTATTTACTATCTATGATACAACACTGAACCTAAAAAACATGGGTCTCACCTAGATCCCAGTATTTTTCACACGACTTGCAAAGAAGGAGATTACGAATATATAGTCTATAGGGTGCAATTGAAATCATTAGCATTGATTTAACTTATCATCATACTCACCTAAAGGATATTTTGTATGGTAACAATACTGCAATTAATGCAGTAATTAAAAAGTATCAAAAAGTAAGAAAAATGAATAAAGTATCAAAACACTTCGAGTCGTGCGCGTACTGATACCTACGTGCCGCAAGGTCAAAGACCTTGGACGGATACAGCCAAACGGCGCGACCGACCGGCATACAAAAGTAGACCTTAATTTACGTGAATAAGGTTTGAAGTCGAATGGGGACGGGTCGTGTCACACGAAAGCTTGAGGACAATAGGTACGTTTGAAGTAGGAACGAATGTTAGGGTACCAAGACGCAACGAAATTGATACTATTATAATTAATTTATTTTTCGTATTAGTTTTTTTTTATAATTGCAGTAGAGGTATGTATCAAAGAGTCTGACGCATGTTTAGAGGTTTTCTTGAATATGAAAATAACGACTTTTGATTGAAGTTTTATTAGTCTTAAATTACTTTGTATCATGGGTATAGTAAAATAAAATAAAATAAAAATAAAAAAGCCTTTATTCTACCAAAAAATAAAAACACTACAATTTACGTATCTATTTACATTTTTAATTAATTATTGTATTTTTGGAAGTCGCCTCTGCGGCGTACGCCTCCCCCTTCATTTTCCACTCTTTTCTGTCTCTTGCTTGTCTCATCCAATTTGGACCACATCTCTTCCTGAATACGTCTGACCAGCGCATTTTGGGCCTCCCTTGCTTCCTTTTTCCGTCTCTAGGTACCCATTCTATAGTTCTTTTTGTCCATCTTTCATTATCTAATCTACATGCATGTCCAGCCCATTTCCATTTAAGTTTCCTTATTCTTTCTATTACGTCCGTGATCCTAGTTTTCCTTCTTATCGATTCATTTGTGTTTCTATCAGATAGTTTTAAACCTAACATACTCCTCTCCATCTTCCTCTGATGTACGGCTAGTCTATCCTCATCTTGCTTTCGTAGAGCCCATGTTTGACAGCCATACGTCAAGCATGGAAGAATTGTTGTTTCGTAGAGCTTACTTTTTATTTTGTTTTCTATTCCTGTATTCTTCATAATTTCTTTTAAGCTCCAATATTTTTTCCAGGCAATAGCTATTCTCCTGTTTATCTCTTTTTCGGTAGTATCCTCAAATGCTATCAGTTGACCCAAATAAATATATTCTTTGACATATTCGATTTCTTTTCCTTTCCTAGTTTACACCTATTTCATCATCAAAAGCAGCTGGACCCAGTTTTCTTAGTTCCATGACAACTTCAAAAAACTGAGTGGCCCCTCTCCATCTTCCCCAAGTCGGCCGGTCACCGTGGAGGAAGTAGACCGCAACCCCACCCCCCATGGGTATAGTAGATACTTAAAATATTGCCAACGAATTCAATTCCACCCTGTATATGCATGTATGTATGTTGAATGTATTTGATTTTCTTTATTCCTTAATGTCGCCACGGATTTGAATGTATGGCCACAGAGCAGATAATAGTATTACATACAGAACGGAAACTCGCACGTTTTTGGACCTTGTAAAATAGGGTTGTTGCTAGTCGCACGTTGACGTTCCCCGAGTCATTTAGGGTAATTGAAATAATATTGGTGAGAAACTGCACATATTATTATTGCTTATCCACAAAAAACAACAAAGAACGAACATTTTATAGATTTCCGAGTGATGAAAACAGGTACCTAAGCAAAGCAACAAATTCTGTGGTGGCGACCCTGATTGTTTAACTCACACATTTGACGTATGCACAGATATATTATTTCGTTTGTAGTAGTACTAGGTATATTTGTTACTTCGTATCTATGAAGTGCCATACCTGTGGAATGGCGTTTCGTTAGAATCCTTACATTTCAAAGTGACATGAGCTAATAAGTCTTTTTATTGTTTCGTACCTAAAGGTTAGAAATTAGCCCAAACTCAATTGTGTTAAGTTATTTTATAACTGAGTTCTATTGACCACCATCCGTCTGCGTAATCAGATCCTAGATAAGCATCGTCTTCCAAAAAGTACTCGTCAAGACAAATCAAACGAGACCTACTCGATGAGGTTATAACTGAGTTCCGTCGAATATCTCCCGGTTCTATCATCAGAACAGCCCATTGACATCATAATATTGTATTATCATCCGACTTACAAAAGTATACAAAATTTCAGCTAAATTGGTTGAGGATAACTGGTTGAAAATTGAGTTCGAAGATTCCACCCGACAATATTATAACCCGACATACATTGCAAGTTAAATAAAAGCTTGTAAAAACATGTAGCGATCTTTAGTTGTTTTATTGGTCCAATGTTAGTAAGCGCTAGCACGCGTCTAATCGGACCTGCCGAGTTCAAGTCATCGCGCTCGCGAATTTCATATAATTACTAAGAAAATAATTATATCAAGTCAAACTCAGCGAATTTATCTGTAAATATTAAGTGGCATTAAGTACAATTTTTTTATGTAAAATATCAGTATTTTACTCGTAGTTTTGAAAAAATATCACAAAAAAGGGTTACTTTGGGATTTTTTCCAACCGAATGAAGTTTATAGGATCTTGTAACTGAATGCGAATTTGACGAGCCTGGATACTTAACTTATACATACTTTTTTTTAAGAGTTTAATAGTAGATTGTGCTACAAGGCGTAAAGGTAATACTTTTAAGTCGAGTGCGCTACCAGGCCTCCGTCACTCGATCAAGATCGCTCAAAATGTACCTACCGGCTAGCCGTGTTTTCTAACGCCCAAGTGGCAAAGGGGCGCCGCACTCCGGCCTGTGTAGTCGCGTGCATGAGACTTGCTTACTGCGTATTGTTTGTTTACAATATCTTCTTATATTTATATTATATTTACAATATAAACAAGCGTTATATTTAACAATGTCAAGACATTATTGTGCGGTATTCCAATGTCAAAATCAAAGAACCAATAAAGAATTGTCGTTTTTCACATTGCCAAAAGACGAGAAAAGTAAGTGTTTTTTTTTTTCGTTAAAAAGTAGGTAGTCGTATATAATAGGATTTGGTACTGTCTCGTCCAATCAGATTATTTTGTAGGTATAAAGTTTGATTGTCCTACTGAACTTTGATAGTTTAACATCGATGTACTGTATCCAGACAGTATATGTTGTTGTTTTTCGTGTGTGTAAGTGGCCAACACTGGTTTCAGATTTTTCAAGCTGCCTAAAGGCATCTGACATAGCTTAACGACTGCCATACAATATGACAGCCGGGACCAATGGCTTATACGTGCCTTCCGAAGCACAGAGGAGCTCAATTTTTATGCCACTTGTGGTCACCCATCCAAGTGCGGACCACGCCCGGTGCCGCTTTACATGCGAAAGTGCTAGTGCGGGCCACCGAGCTCCTCTAGTAAAGTATATAACAACGATTTACGTGTACTAGAAAGTATGCTCTATAGAATTACTCAATATCGTATGTTCCTCCATTGCAATGTACGGTACATCCACAGTTAATGAAGTTTCTATGAAAATCACACGCTCTTATTACGTCACAACTTTTAAAGTCAAATCATCTATAGATCCTTTTTAATAATTTCTTTTTTCATAAATATGCGTCACGTTCATTTTTGTATTTTACAACATTGAGTCAACCCTAAGGTAATCTCACAACGGCCGACGTCATCGCCCGCTGTGCACTTAAAACGCTCCGTTGAGTCAAAGCAGTTAGGCTCATATTTCCTCGCGTCGCTTGACAGCTAGAAAGTTTAGTTAAATAAAGCGTAGGTATTTGGCGTTTGTAGGGAAGTGATGTATCTGTTACGTAGTAACTTATTAGTAATCTGTGGCGCTACTTTGAATTTAGAGCAAAACGAAGGATTCTACAATGGAATCTTGAGTGAAGCGAGGGATTCGTGTATAACGCCCGAGACAAAAATATTACCGTACGCAAGTAGCATACATTACATCGCCATCCATGAGAAAAACTAGCAAAAAGATACAAAACAGAATATGGAGAAAGTAGAACAACTACAATACCTAATCAAAGCTCCGACAAGAACTAACCTTTATTTAGTGTAGTTTTTATTCAATAAATACTAAGAAATAATTTTTAAGAACCAACTTCTAAAAAAATGTTTGTTCACGCATAAACTCGTAACTTTGTTTGCGTGGACCTACATATTTTAAGATTTTTATAATAACAATAAATTGAATGTGCACTATCGGCTTAAACTTACGAAAAAGGATTTAAATTTACACAAAATAATTAATTTTAACACAATATAACCTAAAACATCTGTAATTACTTTGAATCGAAGACAAAAATTGCGCTAATTATTCTTTTTTCCTTTTTCGAAGCAAAGACCATAAACATTTTTACCTACATTCACGATGATATGTATTCCAAATTTAAAAAAATACGAAGTCTGTTCCAGTTATTTATTGTATTAAAACTTAATTCTTTTGTTTTTAGTTGATTTTACATAGATAACATCGTGTTCAATTTTCAAATTGTGTTTTAATCCCGTAAGATTTACTTTTTCACTTTTTAATCCCGAGAGAACTAGCAGTAACTTTAGCTCCAAATGTTTTGGGATGAAACCATCGTTTTTTGAGCAAATGGGATAAAAAAACCCTTTTGTATATGCCTCAAATGGTTTTCCAAAACTCTAAAGCACGGCCTCTGCGGGAATACCTAGCCTTAAATGTGTCCAATCGCTCTCGTAATTTTTGGTCTAAACCCAATAATTATTTTACTGAAATAATTAATTTTTATGTGACTGTAATTCTACTTTTTTAAACTAAAAAACTCATTGAACCTCATTACATGATACCTAGATGAACCACGCTAGGAATTAATTGGACATGTGATGAAGTCGTACTGAACAAGCTGGCCAGTCGATACTTAGTGACTAGTGTCGTGTAGTGGTTTGAAAATAGTATCTTATACACATAAAAATTAAAGTGTGGTTTTCGTTTTGGTTTTTACTGATTATATTTATGCATTAAAAAGCAACAACTGAGTTTAACTTCCATAGCGCTTATTATAATACGACATAATAAATAGTAATAATACTTTATTAAATACAAAAAAATTATATTATTTAAAATGTACATAGCACACAGAAAAAGACATTAAAATGTCCAATGGGCGTGGGTGATAATTTCTTTCAGATAGCTGATGTAGAGAAGTGAAATGCTGCCGTTTCCCATAGAAGTCTGATAGACAAGGTCTATGTTAAAAATAAGTCTATCTTTGTCAAACATTTTAGTCCTGCTCTCTAACACTACACGACCTCTGTGCGGGCACTTGCGAGCACGTGTGCAGTGCGAATTGCGTTGAGACGTAACTTGGGCGTCGCATCGTGTGAACGGTGGGTAGAAATTGTGTAAAATGCTATTGTTACGAAACTGGGTTCGAGATTTGGAGAAAAACGCCAAAGTTCGTATGAGGGTTTTTATTCACTACGGAATCCAAAGGTTGACACGTGAAGATGGTCTTCCTGATGTCCAAGTCCAAGTCGCGTAGCATCGTCCAGGTATCTCGCCAAATTAGTCGCAGGTACTTTCACTTGTCGCACTGAGGTAGGTTTCCTTCGCTTCGGTTCGCTTTGAAGTTATCGCTTTCGTAGCTTATACTGAACTGGCGGGACGTGCACTCGATCGCCTTTTTATAAGCGCCGATACAGCGGTCTACATTGTTCTCGAATATTCTCATATCTTGACGAATGTATTTCGATTGACGGGAAACATCGAGACGTCGGTATGTGTGTGCGAGTGCGACTAAGCCGAAGACCATTCAAAGAACTCTAGCCTTTATGCTATAAGAATATAAGGCCTAGTTTCGCTTACATTATCCTGACGTCTTTTTTATACCATTCCGCTCGCGAACATTCCGAGTCTATCTCGCCAGCAGAGTTCTTGCTCGTGAATATTCTACATTTATCTCGTTCGCGACACTATGTAAGCGCATAACATAATGAAACTTAAGTTGCACGGCGCAACTTGCACTCTGTAAATACCCAACTACATTTTAGTACGACAGCATAAAAACTTCGTTATATATTTATGTATTTAATTTTTTCTCATGTTACATCCCATTAATATGCAATGTCATGGGAAATGGAATATTTCAGCAGGGGCCCATTTTCGGAACGGTATTAGTCCAGGGGCTGTCATGTTGTACGGGTTTGCCGTCACAACAAGAGTGTTACAAGACTTATATTGTTTTTAGAGTTTTAAATTGTTCATTGTGTCACCACGTTAACCCGTAAAGACCCGGACGGCATTAAAATTCCCACGTTCATCGTCTTTCTATTGTGTCTGGTATTGGCGGTTGCGAATGGGTTAAAGTTCAAAGCACAATCAAAACAATCCTACAATTAGCAAAATTCCATATTTACGAGTTATATGTTTTGTAAGCACACGCCGCGATCGGTTGAAAACACGTATAAACTCGTTCGTAACCGCGCGCTCACCCGGCTGGAGCCTCGCTCTCTCTCCCCGCACCGCATCGCAATCACCGCAAGCATCCCGCTTCACGACATGCTCTCGCGTATTTTCAATCAAATATTTTTTGTTTTAAGTAAGACGTTAATGTGTTTAATTTTGATGAAAATGTGATTATAGTACACAAAAAGCTATAATTAAACAAAAATAACACAGTTACTATTTCTGGCTACTGAGAAAAACATTAATTTTAAAACATTAAAAAATGATGTTTAATTTTGGTCTTTAATGTCTAAAAAGATACAATATAGCTTATAAAGATATAAACATTATGGTTATCATTTTGCCTTAACTAGATATCGAGATCAGGTGAAAACTGTGAAAAAAAATATATAAACAAAAATGGGGTCAGTTTAATTTTGCAAGTGATCGCATTTGAATGCACCTAAAAGTTAAACTAACAAGGTCTTTGGTTACCTATTATGCTTTTAGGGAAAAGTTGAGTAGTGTACAAAATCTCGACTCGTTGCGACCGCGGATAAATTACATAATATATCTAATTAATATTTGATACTCAATATTGATATCCGATAAAATATTGAAAACAACGAGTTTGTTATTTATGTCCAGGTTGTGCTATTTTGATCGGTCTATAAAATAAAGAGCTTACCTATGCTATCAAAACTCAGACTTTGTACACCGTTTGGCTTAAGTCATGTATTATTATTGCTAATTTTTATATGTGAATAATACCTATACAAGATATGATTTCTAGTTTAACCTATATCACTACATGTTGATTGCAAAAAGATGTTTAGTAGTACGAACACAAGTCATTTTAAACAACACCTAATGTGATCGCACCTTTACATACAATTTTTACCCTTTGCAGCTTCTCCTCCCGTGCAGATTGTAAAAGTCGCTTGAGGAAAATGCCCTAGGCTCTGCATACCGTAAGGGATGAAGGTCTGATACAGTTCCTGTTTTCTGTTGTTTAACCTTCTTTTGTCAGTTGGTTAATTAGCTATTGACAAAGGCGGCTTTTTTTGATGATCGTATTTCAAAGGAAGTTTGCAACATGAAACTTTTGTTTTCGAGTTCTGCTTTAATAAATTCGACTAAAATAAAGTGCTTACCTATGCTATCAAAACTCAGACTTTGTACACCGTTTGGCTTAAGTCATGTATTATTATTGCTAATTTTTATATGTGAATCAGAAATTTCTCCGGCACACCTAAAGGTTTACAATATCTGTAAAAATATTCATGATTCGGCTAAAACGCTGTATATATAATCTTGTAGGGTGGTTTTTCACCCAATTAATTTCGACGAGTGCCAACTTAGACACAGTCTACTGAAGCACTAGTGTGTGTGTGTGTGACTCTACGACGTCTCCCTGCCTGTTGCCAACCAGCAACGCCGATCCAGCTGCTAGCCAGTCTTTCAAGACGAGAATCTACGCGAGAACTATAATGTTCGTAAGTTTATATTCGTTATATTGACTTTAAAAAAATAAGATAACGAGATTGCAATATATTGATTTATCCACACTTTATTTGTCGTGTAAGTCAGACTCGCATTTTGACTTTGACTTTAATAATATCATTAATTTCAGGTCGGAGTTTGATTACATCAAGAAGCGTCCTACTAAGGGAGCGAAAAAACAAGTGCGGGACCCACTTTTCGACTCTGACGAAGAGCCATCAACTTCTAGAGTAAGGTAAATATCAATTTTAAACATTCATTATTTGAATCAATTCATTATTATGAAAACGAAATCATAATACTATATAAATCTAATTTTAAATTACATAACTACTTAAATTATATTATACCTCTATAAAATATACTAAAACTACTTAAAACACTATTTTAAACATTATCTAATTTTAAAGTGCCTGAAAGGATTTTAGAATAGTGTTAATCAACATAGTGTTTATATTTTTAATGCTTTTCTAATATTTAATGTATTGATTGCAGATCAAGCCCCGCTGCCAGTAAGCAGTCGAAAAAGCGACAGCAGTTAGTGGAGGACATAATCGAGTCAGACGAAGAAGTCTTACCTAAAAAGTAAGTTTCATAATATTACTTAAATTACCTTAGATTTAAAACGAGTATACATAGTTTTCTACTTCTTATTTCTGTCTGTTCACATTATTTTGTAATACTTCATACTCCTGTATTGATAATTATGTTACACACTTAATTCATTACACCTAATTACTAAAGTTTTATAGAAGAATTATTACTTCAGCTAAATAAATCAACTTTTTTTCTCTACTATGCAGATCCAAGCCAGCGAAGCCAAGACAGCAACCGAAAAAATCCGCAGCGCCTAGTAAGACCGGTTGGCATGACAGCGATACCGAAGACGAAGTCTACGATAAGACTGTCAAGAGCCCGCAGACCCTGCAGTCCGTTCTAACACGGCGAGTGGCGGACGGTGTCGTGAGGCGTACAGCCAACTTAGACGGCGATGTATTCGTAGAGGTGAAGGTATACAACGCCGCGGATATAGCTCTCGTTGATCCAAAAGATAGGTGGGAGCACGCTGTCTTACTGTTAAAGTTTAGAGCAGACGGTGACGCTCCTGAGTTGCGCTCACTAAAAGGTTTTTTGAAAAAGTGCAAAGCGCACTTTACAGCTGAAGGCAAAGTTTTTCTTAATAAGAAAATTTAATATTTTTTATACCCTGTTTAGGGTGTTTCTTCAGAGTGCCTTTTTTTACTGTCACACGGTCTTTATTCCTAACTTAACCAATGTATGGTTTTAAAACCAATTGCAGGAGTTACTTTGGTTATACCCCTATACAAAATCATAATTAAATAAGATACATAATGTACAGTAATTTTTTAAATAATATTTGAATGCCAAAATCGGGAGCAAATTTGCTGTTCTCTGCGTGTCACACTTACGCGCGCGATTTTGCCTTCTCGTATAACTTTTTTGTTTATCACCCAATCAGTAATTTTTGTATTTCTAACTGTTTATGATTAAACAATGCATAGTTGTACAAAAAATGGTAATTGTATCTCTTAAATAAAAAAAGTTATGAAGCATTTAGTCTCTGTTACACGATTTTGCTAGTTTTCAAAAAACGATACAAAACAGCTCATAACTTCAGAACGAGTTGAATCATAGGTACAAATTTTAGTTGCGCGGATAAACAGTAGCAACCCGTCATTGGTCGGGAACTCATGCGCTGCTCACCGGTTGTCTGCAAATAAATACAGATGTGTATTTCTTTAAGTTTTTTCAAATTCTCTAACCCAAGTGACCTTTGTGGTCACTTTTCGAAGAATAATAGTAATTATTCCGCATTTAACGATTCACTCCTTAAATGTAATATGCCTTCGAGTTTATTTTAGAGTATTTTGTTTTTAAATTCATACGTAATTGTCTCCGTAATTTTAAAAAAATGTTAAATTTTCGTAACTTTCGTGGTGCGGACCTCGTGGCGATTTCGCCACGAAAGTTATAAAGCATGCCACGAAAGTTACGTATCTTTATTAATTCTCACTAAATTACCAATGATATTAATTTCTTTACATATATTATATCATACCTTACTATGTTCGTAACAACAAAATACTAAAAACATGTTTATTTCGTTTTTTTATACGACAAACTTTTTTGTGATATTCCTTATAGCGGTTTCTAATATACGAGTAATCTATATTAGAAACCGCTATACACAAATGAAAAATCTATTAAAATGTTCTCAAACAATGTTTGCTTGTGTCGGTATGTTATGGTATATGTTATGTATGCAAGCGGTAGCTATACATTTGTGCGTATATAGGACGAGGCGCGGTACCCCCAGTCTCGAAATAAACGTGTTTCACAACAGACGTTGTTTTATTCCGTGCCAATATCTACTATTTGGCGACGAGTGTAAATTAACTCGATGTTTAAGAAAAGTGCGTGCATCCAGACTGTATTTAAACAACGAACAATGTCTATTGGTAAAATATCGGAGTTTAAATTAGAAGACGGAAATTGGTTGACGTATTGTGACCGTGTAAAAATGTACTTTTTGGTGAACAATATAAAGCCGGAATTGCAGTTGCCTACGTTGATAGCAACCGTTGGTGATAAAACGTACGAACTTATGGTAAATCTAACAAGCCCAAAAGAACCATCAACCACGACGAAATAGTGAAGATAGTCGGCGACCATTTGCAGCCTAAGCCGTCAGAAATGGCGGAGAGATACAAATTTCGTCAACGGCGTCAGCGGGTAGGCGAGACGGTGGCAAATTATGTGGCAGAATTAAAACGTCTGTCGCGATTCTGTGGATTTGGAACAGCATTGGAAGAAAACATGCGAGACCAACTGGTTTGTGGTTTAGCCAACGATATTATTCGGCAGAGGCTGTTTGCAGAAACTAAGTTAACGTATACGAGGGCAATGTCGTTAGCTACTGCCTTAGAGGCGGCAGAAAAAGATGCAGCAGCAGTAGAAAAACCAACAGAAGTCAAGTTAAGTGAGGAATTGAATAACTTATCAATGAATAGTAGAAGTGATAAAAACGGCGGCAGTTCAGATCGATGCTCAACTTGCGGGTCAGTCTTTCATAAGATGAGTGATTGTCGTTTTCGCACATATGTATGCAGCTTATGCAAGCGTCCAGGGCATCTACAACGGATGTGCCCTAACAAAAGAAACCGTTTTAAGGACGCCGGAAAACATAATGCGAATAAAGGAAAGCGTAACCAAAAGTACCAGAACCGTGAAAGTAAATTCAGCCAGCATTTTGTAGAACCAGAGGAGGGTACCAGCAATAATGATGACGGCTCATCGGATGAAGAGGCAATATATCAGATGTCGTTAAGAAATTATCCAGCGGTAAGCGTTCCAGTACTGATAGAAAATAGAGAATTACTCATGGAAGTAGATACAGGAAGTGCCTTATCATGTATAAGCAAAGCGACATACCAAGAATGCTTCAAATTTTTATCGCTAGAGGCATGTTCAGTTACATTGCGATTTTACAATGGAAGCAAAGTCCGGCCGTTAGGTATTATTAAGCCAGTAGTGAAGTATGGAAATTGTAAAAAGGTATTAGATTTATATGTAATCGATGGTGGAACAACTTCATTATTAGGCCGGCAATGGTTATCAGAACTATGTATTAAACTGCCTATGTTCCAAAATAATAATAATTTAAGCATGCAAACTAAGTCTAACGATATATTTTGTTTACTCGATAGGAATAAAGAATTGTTCGACAGTCAGCTGGGAAGGTACACGGGCGGACGGGCAACGCTGCATGTGCGGGAAGGAGCAAAACCGGTCTATTGTCGGGCGCGGCCGCTGCCGTACGCGCTTAAAGAGAAAGTAGACCAGGAGCTAGACATCATGTTGCACAACGGTACGATTGAACCTGTTGATTTTTCTGAATGGGCCACTCCCCTAGTCCCAGTAAGTAAACCTAATGGTAAATTGCGATTATGTGCGGATTTAAAAGTAACGCTGAACCCCTCTTTGTTGGTTGATAAGTACCCTTTGCCTAGAGTGGAAGAGTTATTTGCAGATTTAAATGGTGGAGAACACTTTTCCAAAATTGATTTATCCTCTGCCTACAATCAAATTGAGTTAGACGAATCAAAAAAATATACAGTTATCAATACACATCGTGGGTAATTCAGGTATAACCGTCTAGTGTATGGATTAGCTTCTAGTCCGGCTATATTTCAACGTATAATGACAAATGTGATGAGAGGTATCCCAGGGGTAGCCATATTTATGGATGATTTGCTTATAACGGCTAGAGATAGGATAACCCATTTAAAAACTCTAGAAAAAGTATTTGAAAGATTACAACAAAATGGGTTAAAGTTAAACAAAAATAAATGTACATTTTTTGCTGATTCAGTCTCGTACAGTCTACATTATTGATAAAAATGGTATTCATACAGATCCTGAGAAGATAAAGGCCATAGTCGAACTGCCTAAACCTAGTAATGTATCTGAACTTAGATCTTTTTTAGGTATGGTTAACTTTTATGCAAAATTTATAAAAAACTTAAGTTCTCACTTAGCTCCATTGTATAAATTACTAAAGAAATCAACTAAGTGGAACTGGAGTGCCCAGTGTGATTCTGCATTTCGTTTAGTAAAGAAATTGTTAACTAGTGTAGACGTGCTCCTGCACTATAATCCTAGTGAGCGTTTGATAGTGACGTGCGACGCGAGCGCGCAAGGTGTAGGCGCGGTGTTGTCTCAGTGCGCGACCGACGGCCAGGAGCGGCCCGTCAGTTATGCGTCACGGGCGCTTGCGCCAGCAGAGCGGCAGTATAGTCAAATTCAGTGCGAAGCACTCGCTATTATATTCGCAGTAAAAAAATTTCATCAATATTTATACGGTAGAAATTTTTTATTACGAACTGATCATAAACCACTAGTCACAATATTAGGCCCGAAATCAGGAGTTCCTAGTATGGTTGCTAGCCGTCTTC
Organism: Acrobasis consociella; assembly: GCA_963555685.1. NCBI lineage: Eukaryota > Metazoa > Arthropoda > Insecta > Lepidoptera > Pyralidae > Acrobasis > Acrobasis consociella. The sequence continues at coordinate 15,985,435 of OY743125.1, read as the reverse complement.
AGAGGTGGGCAATAATTTTATCAGCTTATACTTTTGATATAGAATACGTCAGCACGGATAAAAATAATGCAGATGCGTTATCGCGATTGCCATTGCCGGCGAATGCGAAAAGTAATAAGTTATCAGAACCGGAACAAACGTTTTTGCATTTTGCTCTAGACGCGTTACTTTTTGATTATCAAGAATTAAAAAAGGAAACAAAAAAAGATCCAGTCTTAGGAAGAGTCGTGAGTTACGTCCAAGATGGTTGGCCCTTAAATGTAGATAGTAGTGAGTTTCAGCCTTATTATAATCGTAGGAAAGAATTATATCTAGAATTAGGTTGTTTAATGTGGGGGCATAGGGTAGTAATTCCGGAACAGTGTCGTAGTCAAGTACTTAAAGAACTTCATGAGACTCATTTAGGCATAGTTAAAATGAAAGGCCTAGTTTGGAGTTACGTGTGGTGGGCCGGTCTGGATGAGGAGATCGAGGCGGTTTGCCGGGGCTGCGACACCTGCGCAGCCCTGGGCGCGGCGCCGCCCGCACACGTGCCGCAGCCCTGGCCTTGGTGCGGAAAGCCTTGGCGGCGGCTACATATTGATTTCTTAGGACCCATAAATGATTACAAATTTTTAATTGTAGTAGATGCCACATCAAAATGGGTAGAAGCGTTCAAAATGACAAGTACTAACTTTAAAACATTTTTAGAAAGTAATAAAATTCAGCAAGTTTTCTCGGCCCCGTATCATCCGTCTTCACACGGAGCCGCAGAAAATGCAGTAAAATTATGCAAGTCTGTTATTAAAAAGGCTATCAAAGATAATATCGATGTTGAAACTGCGTTACATAGGTACTTGTTATTATATAGGAATACAGAGCATGCCACGACGGGTGACAGCCCTGCACGTATCTTACAAGGTAGGAATTTGAGAACTCGATTAGATGCGTTAAAACCTAACAGGGATATAAGAGTGCTAAAACAACAACAGCGTCAATCAGAAATAGCAGATGGCTCGCACCGTGAACTACTTGCGGGTGACCATGTGTATTTGAGGGATTTTAGTAGTAGACAAAAGTGGACGACAGGAAAATTTTTACAAAAATTTGGTTCAACGGATTATAAGGTAAGAGACAGTGTAGGTAGGGAGACACATCGACATATCGATCAACTAAAGAGGAGGTCAATAGGCATAGAGGCGTCTTTTTCAAAAGAAGGTCAGAGTGGTCACAAGGGCAATTCATCAGGTTCAGCTGTTGTAACTCGGCAGCTATTTGAAACATTGCCAAACACAGAATGTTGTAAGGAAGCTCGTACTTCACATTTTAGTTCTGAAGTCCCACCATCACCGTCCCGCACCAGCGCCACACCGCCTGCAGCGGTGCCCGCCCGTACCGAGTCCACAGCACCCCGCATTGATAACGACTCAGATTTACATAATGAGCCTCCACAGACGGTGCTCAATAAACGTGTAAGATACCCAGTAAAAAGATATGGTCTAGAAATTGATTATAATAAAATAGTGTAGTTTCTTTTCAGTATAACCTTATCACATATTATGTAAAGTTAAATTACTATAACATGTTTTAAGCTTAAGATGATGTATAGTGTAAGATGTACGTATAAATTTTATAAAGGTCAATCATCGTCTGCATTAAATTCTTCTAAAAAAATTATCTATTACATAACCTGTCGTCTGCGCAAAATACCAGACACAATAGTAAAACAATGCATGTCAGACAGATTCTGCTCTGTTGCCAGATGAGAGGATAAATAACCTATTGTTAATTAAGTGTTGAGGTGTTATGTATGCAAGCGGTAGCTATACATTTGTGCGTATATAGGACGAGGCGCGGTACCCCCAGTCTCGAAATAAACGTGTTTCACAACAGACGTTGTTTTATTCCGTGCCAATATCTACTAGTATATTTAAGTGTTGCTATGGGTTAGTATTAGTTCGGTCAATGAGTGCTCAAAAGGGGCATGTGGATGAAAAAGTCGAAAGCAGAAATTTTGACTCGGCAACTTTGTTAGGACTAGTTTGGACACCTTTCTCCTGATCTATGGGGATAGAAACACAATGAAAGGCATGCATTGGACGTGGGCTTGGCGTGCGCTTTTCGTCCGAATACGCCCAGAGTGTAGAACAAATTTTAAAAAATACGAAAAAATTTTGGACGTCATATCTAGGTAAAAATTGGAGATAGATAAAAAAATGAAAGCCATAGTTGTAGAGAATTTTATCAGATTTCATAATGTAGTACAACAAAATTTCGTACAACGCACCAATTTGAGATGTAAGCAAAAAACCAAAAAACGGGACCTTCTTTGTGCCCTCCCCTCGCGGATTCACCTCGGAGGGGTAATGACTTTTAATATGTTTATGTCCTAACTAGTCCTTACAAAGATGCCGAGTCCAAATTTCTGCTTTCGACTTTTCCATCCACAATTATTCGTTGACTGTAATATATGTATTTCAGTGTTGGAAAGTATTGGTATTTCTTGGTAAGTGTTAGTATATGTAAGTAACGATGAGCCGGCCGAAGAATATTCTCGCGAGTAGAAGTAAAATTAGTTTCTTGTGTTTGGTTTTATATATTTGGTTTGTTAGTTTGTCTGTGAATTTGATTGTGAGTTTCTGAATTAGTATGATAGTAAGAATGTAAGTTTATGTGTGAGTTTCCATTGGAGTTTGTTTTTGGATTTGTTTAGCTTTAAGAAAGTATTCGTTTGTATGTTACTTTATATGAGAGTTTGAATTTGGTTCTGTATTTTAGTTTATGACAAGTTTGTATACAGGTTTATATCCACGTTTGTGACTTTGTATGCATATTTGTAAGTGTGTAATATTTTTTTTTAAATTATCATAACTTAACGAATTTAATGGTTTAACGTATTTAAATTAAAAATGCCGCCGTAATAAATTACATTTGGAGAAAAAGCGATTAGCCGAAATAAGAAGAGAAAAAAATAAAAAAAGATACCGAATTACACAATATTGTAAAAGCAAAGCCGAGAGAAATTTACTACAAAAGCAAAAAAAGAAATAATACCTGTCTGTGAATTATATTAATTGCAATTGACCAACATAATAAAAATTACATCTAAAAATTAGTCATAGAAAGCCTAAGCCTCCTATAAGTTAATAATTTTTATGTCAAACCATTTTTTGATTATTTTGTTTCGCACATTTTCTTTAGCCATTAATAGAAAAAATAAAAAATGTTCGAATTTGTGATTAAAAAATGTTGTTCTGAAAACTGCTTTGTATAATTTTACACTAACTATCAATTTATGCAGTTTTAATTCATAAAAAAAAATAGAAAAGTGATGCTAATGCGACATTTAAACATTGAACGCTGGTGCAATGCATATGCTTGTCTTGATTGATTGTTATTTAATGCAAAAATATATTTAGTTGTAGCAAAAACTAAAGTTTTCGCTACAACTGAGTTGTATTTTTTACTGGCGTAACTTTCGTGGTATCAATAGTAACTTTCGTGGGCAGATTTTTTTCAGAATTTTATATCTTTATCATTTATTAGTCAATTTAAAAGTTTCAAACAGTATAATATTTGCTTTTAAACCATCTATAGCGTAGTATTTTTTTTCAAAAGATTGGTAATTTCAATTTCGCCACGAAGGTTACGCGGAGAACGAAATTTGAAGAAATGCCCTTTAATAGTTTTAATAACATAAGTAAGTTTTGCGCTTCCTAAAACATTTCTTAAAAAGTGCAAAGCGCACTTTACAGCTGAAGGCATTTTTCTAATAAGGAATTTTAGTTCTTTTTATAACTTTGATTAATACTTTTTTATAACATAAGTAAGTTTTGCGCTCACTAAAAGATTTCTTAAAAAATGCAAAACGGACTTAACATATGATAGCAATTTTTTATAATTTGACAAGTTTTGTCTTTTTTACATTAATACTATAATTGTTTTTTCTTAATAACAAATGTTCTATGTTATTCAATTACCGCATATTAACTCTCTTTCCATCAACCATTCGATTTATTTAAATCTAATCTACAATAATCTAAAATTTATGTAATATAAAGTTACAATTGTATTTTGAATTAAACTATAAAATAAACTTATATTTATGAGTTAAATAATTATTTTACTCTTCACTCATACCTACCTATTATATTAGTAAATTTTATTGCATATTTACTGTAAATATGACTAATGAAACAGTCTACTGCACTGTTTGCGATTTATCAGTAAAGAGTCGCGCTTTCTCAAGTCATCTTAGAAGTAATATACATAAAAACAATTATTCTATCGATATTAGTAATGATATTCAAAATATAGGCGGGGCGTTCAGAAATAGAATTGCTTCATACAGAGTGCTGCCTATGGTCGCAGATGGAGATGACCATGCAGTAAGCGTACCAATGGAATTCTTACAAGGTTTAAGATCTCGTGTAAAACATCTATTAGCCGCAAGACGCGCTACATATAATTCAATCAAAGTTAACTTTGAGTTGTTTGCCGAATTTAATCTACCTTCAACATTAAACAACGATATAAAATCATTTTCTACTGAAAACTTTATATTACATAACTATTATAATTTTAACGAATTTTTTTCCAAAGTCGTTTGTACTATTATTAATAAAATAGATGAATTTCAAGAAAGGGACAGCGGCTGGACATTTCTACGCAATTTGTACTTAGAAGTAAACATCAATAAGTCCAATCCTTTGAAAGGTGCTAGATTTATTGAATTACCGAAATCTATAAAATTAAAACGCGCCTGTGTCAATGTACAAAATAATGATGAGTTTTGTTTTTTGTGGTGTATAATGGCTGCATTATTTCCAGCTGTCAACAATCCACATAGAATATCTTCTCATCCCAGATTTGAAAATAAACTTAATATCAAAAATATGACTTTTCCCGTTGGTTTCTCGGACATCAAAATCTTTGAAAAAAATAATCATCTAATTAGCATCAATGTATACGGTCTTGGAAAAAAGTCAACAATTGTGGGTCCTTTATACAAAACTAACCATAAAAGAAAACATCATGTCAATTTGTTACTATTAGAAAAAGGTGAATTTCGTCATTATTGCCTCATATAAAATTTGAGTAAATTACTGAGACCTCAGTTAACAAAACATGCCGGAAAAATATATTTTTGTGATGAGTGCATGATATTTTTTAATATAAAACAAAAATTTGATGACCATATTTGTGGTGGGGTTCGAACAGTTTTACCTGAACCAGAAACTGTAATTTAATTTAATAATTTCGAAAGAATGCAAGATATGCCATTTGTTATATACGCTGATTTTGAATCTTTATTAGTTGAACCCGAATCAAAAAATCATGACTCGAAATGTACATCTATTATGCAGAAACATGTACCAGCAGCATTTGGCTATTATATCGTCTGTTCTTTTATTAGCTCTCTCAATAAATATGTGTCTTATCGTGGGAAAGATTGTATCAAAAAAATTCTGAAATTTCTTGGTAAAGACGTAAAACAAATATACAAGATTTTAAAAACTCCAATTCCTATGTCTTCAATAACACCAGATGAGCAAGAAAATTTTAATACATCAAAATTGTTTTCTCTGCGAAAAATTGTTACTTGATGACAAAGTAAAAGATCATTGTCACCTAACAGGAACATACCGTGGAGCGGCTCATTCTTACTGTAACCTTAAATATCAGTTACCAAAATTTGTTCCAGTATTTTTTCATAATTTGTCCGGATACGATAGTCACTTATTTATTCGAGAGTTAGGTGAAATGCAAGGCAACTTAAAGGTAATTGCGAAAAACAAGGAAAACTATATATAATTTACAAATTTTTTTAATACAGGTTATCAGGAATATATACCGGTGCGGTTTGTGGATTCATTAAAATTTTTAGGTACTAGTTTAGAAAAACTTGCTGCAAACTTAAACGAAAGTGACTTTAAGCACTTATCAATTTTTTTTCCAGAGAAAAATCATTTTGATCTAGTAAGACGAAAAGGTGTGTACCCATAAGAATATTTGACTAGTTGGAATTCGTATAAAGAACTTAGTTTACCATCGCGAGATTGTTTCTATAGCCATTTAACTAACGACTCTGTTTCAGAGTCTGATTATCGTCATGCAAATCAAGTTTGGAAAACATTTTGTTTAAAAGATCTCGGTGAATACACGGACTTATACCTAAAAACAGACGTAATTTTACTGGCAGATATTTTTCAAAATTTCCGTATAACTTGTAAAACAAATTATAAATTAGACCCAGCATTTTATCTAACAGCACCGTCTTTAAGTTTTGATGCAATGTTATTGATAACTAAAGTAAAACTTCAACTTATAAACGACCTAGAAATTATACGCATGATACAACAGGGTATTCGTGGAGGAATCTGTTTGTGCACTACCAGATATGCAAAGGCAAATCTAAACTAATATTATAAAGAGGAAAGATTTGATTGTTTGTTTGTTTGTTTGTTTGCATCGAATAGGCTCCAAAACTACTGGACCGATTTCAAAAATTCTTTCACCATTGGAAAGCTACACTATCCCCGAGTGACATAGGCTATAATATATTTTCATAAAAATTAGGGATCCTTACTAAAACTCCAATAATGTAATCCAACGTGTAAACTAAACTAATATTATAAAGAGGAAAGATTTGATTGTTTGTTTGTTTGTTTGTTTGCATCGAATAGGCTCCAAAACTACTGGACCGATTTCAAAAATTCTTTCACCATTGGAAAGCTACACTATCCCCGAGTGACATAGGCTATAATATATTTTCAAAAAAATTAGGGATCCTTACTAAAACTCCAATAATGTAATCCAACGTGTAAAAAAATGACTTGAAAAATTCCTTACATCGCATGCGCTGCCGAAACTATTGATGATGGAACAAAATATTGTACTACAACTTTGTAGAACATATCATTATCTACAAAAAGTGTCGTGGCAGCATATGTCTAACTATTATAGTTAAGTCACAATACGTGTTATTTTATCTAAAAAATAATAATTGAAATGCCGCCGGTAGAAAACGGTCTTTATTTTTACCTTAGCATTAATCCTTATCAACATAAATTGCTTCATATTCAAGACTGCTTCAATATCTTTATTTAACTTTTTAAATCATTTAATTCGGACATTCCATTCGAAAGATATCACGAGTTTAAAAAATTAAGTAAAAAAGTAGCGTGTCGTCGTCATCCCGCTCGGCTAGACCCTACGCAGCGCTCGTGTGCGGAATTGAATATTTTTCGCTTGAAATATTTTGAGTTCGCTTTAAAGTTAAGTAGGTAATTAAATACAACAAAAAGATATTTTCAAAACTAAATTCATTTTTAAGATATTTATCTTTTTTTTCAATAAATACATACTACCTGATAATTGTGAATTAAACTATCCAAACAGCTTAGTGACTTAGCAGTTCGTATAATTTTTAATTATACATGTTTATATAAGTAAGTAATAACATAAGTAATTTCTGTTCAACAGTAAAGCAAATAATTTACTATAAAGGCAGTTTAATTATTATTTCTCTTCGACTGTAAAGCAACTAATCTTCTATATATATAAAAAAAGAAGTTCCCACTGACTGACTGACTGACATTAGACGGACACACAGCCGTAACTGCTTATAATAGAAACGTGAAATTAGGACAGTAGTTTTACTTCAAAATGCAGACGCACACTATAAAGGGATTTTTAAAAATTAAAACCCTAAAGGGGTGAAATAGGGGTTTAAAGTTTGTATGGAAAACTCTTTAAAACTGCATCGATTTTGATAAAAATTGAGATACATACTCTTAAAAACATTTCATTGAACACGTGGTTTATTAAAATTCACCCCTAAGAACACAAAATAGGGGTTGAAAGTTTGTATAGAAAAATCTTTAAATCTGCATCGATTTTGACAAAAAATGAGATTCATGCTTTTAAAAACATTTCATTAAATAAGTATTTCATGGTTTATTAGAATTCACCCCTAAGAGTGCAAGATGGAAATTGAAAGATTAAAATCTTCTCCAATTTCCATGAAATTGGTACTATAACTCCTAAAAACAAATGAAAAGAGTATATTTCGGTTTTCTTAAATCCATCCCCAAATGTTGTTAAATAGGGGTTATTAGTTTGTATGAAAAATATTTAAAACTTGCTGCAATTTCCATGAAATTTGTTGCTATAACTCCGAAATATAAATAATTAAACACGTATATTTCGGTTTTCTAAAATCCATCTATCTTCTATATATATAAAAGAAGAAACTGAATGAATGACTGACTGACTGACGTATCAACGCACAGCCCAAACCGCTAGGCCTAGAGACTCCAAAGGCACATAAAATCCTTATGAGGTCTAGGGGTGCATTAAGAAAGGATTTTTAAAACTCACCTCTTAAGGGGGTAAACCGGAGTCCAAAGTTTGTATGGAGAAACAAAATTAGTTGGACCATTTTATTTAAAACTTCGCAGAAGTATTCCTGGCGATAAACGAGTAAATACCTGTTTCAGGATTTTTTTAAATTCGACCTCTAGAGGGATGAAATAGGATGACCTACCTAGGCCATACTGAAGCGTTCCGATGCTCTGTCTCTGGCTCTAGCAAATTACGGAAACTGGAATGGGAACGGGAATCGGAATGGAAACGGGAAAAATAGAAACTGACTTATTGGTGACTGACTGAAATATGAACTCACAGTAAAAACCGCTGGGTCTAAGGATTCCAAATTTGGCACATAGGTTCCTTATGAGGTTCTTTATGAGAACCAAGTTTAGTCAGTCAGTACTCTGGCGGTAATAGAGGAATAGGATTTACAAAATTCAATCTTATTACAACCACTTTTGACTTCTACGCGGACGAAGTCGCGGGTTACAGCTAGTAATCAATATTTGGATAATTATAATTCATCCTTACCCGATAACTATTTGCTGTATATAGATTGTAATAATTTGTATAGTTATGCTATGTGCTCTTATTTACCCTATTCAGATTTTACGTTAATGAACCAATCTGAAATTAATGAACTTAATATTCTTAGTGTACCCGATGACTCACAATATGGTTATATCTTGGAAGTTGATTTGGAATATCCTGAACATCTCCACGATGCTCACAATGACCTACCATTTTGCCCACAAAAATTTACACCACTAGCATCTAAATCTCCAAAGTTAATTCCTAATTTATACGATAAATTTTATTATGTAATTCATTATGTTCATTTAAAAATATGTGTACGATATGGATTGATATTAAAGAAAATTCACAGAGTAATAAAATTTAAACAACATCCATTTTTAAAACAGTATATTGATTTGAACACAAAATTACGTCAAAAGGCTAAGTCAACATTTGAACAGGACTTTTTTAAATTATTAAATAATAGTGTTTTTGGAAAAACACTAGAAGATTCTGAGAAAAGGGATAATATTCATTTAGTAAATCGATGGACTGATACAAGAAACAAAACAAATAAAACTTACTCAGCTGAACAACTAATATCAAAACCAAATTTTCATAGCTGTACTATATTTTCTGAAAATTTTGTAGCTGTACAAATGAGACCCGAGTCAGTTATCTTAGATAAGCCTATTTGCATAGGGTTTACAGTATTGGAAATGTCTAAACACCATATGTATGATTTTCACTATTCTATTATGAAACCATTCTATGGGAAAAGTTTAAAGCTTTGTTATACAGACACTGATAGTTTTTTATATTCTATTGAGACAAAGGACGTATACAAAGATATTAAATGTTTTTTTCAATCATACTTTGACACGAGTAATTATAAAAATAACAACCAGTATGGAATCTTATGTCAAAATAAAAAAATACCTGGGCTCTTTAAAGATGAATTCGGAGGAGATCTGCTTTTGGAATTTGTGGGTCTTAGGTCAAAGCTATATTGTATTAAAACAAAAGGAAAGGAAATAAAAAAAGCTAAAGGTGTCAAAAAATCTGAAATAAAAAGCTTAAATATAAAAGATTATAATGATGTTTTGATGTATAATACATCTCTGAAGAAAAGAAATATTTTATTTAAATCTCTTAAACATGAACTTTTCACACAGTCAGTAGAAAAAGTTGCACTCTCTGCTAGCGATGATAAACGCATAATACAAAAAAATAAAATTGATACCTTATCTTGGGGTCATCAATCAAGTTGGTTTTAAAATAAAATGTTAACGCTTTTGAATGACGAATGGTCGATGGAAATGAATAAAAAAATGTTTAACTATAATTCAAGGTAAACTTGTGTATCAGCAAGATGCTGAAGATTTTATTTTGTATATTGTCTATACATATTCATTATGATTTATAATAAACATCTATAGTACCATATTTAGTTGATACCTTAATTGGGGTCATCAATTAAGTTGGTTTTAAAATAGATATATTGTTATTGTTACTCTTTTGTATGACGAATAGTCGATGGAGACGACTAAAATATGATTTACTGTAATCAAAAATAAACTTGTGTATCTGCAATATGCTATCCTTCTCTGGGTCTTAAACTATATCCATACCACATTTCATCTAAAACGGTTCTGTGGTTGAAGCGTGAAGAGGTAAAAAACAAATATACAAACTCACTTTCGTATTTATAATACTAGCTGTGCCCGCGGGCTTCGCTCCCCGTGGGAATTTCAAGATTAAGAGTATCCTATGTCCTTCCCCAGTCTCAAACTATATTCATACCAAATTCCATCAAAATCGGTTCAGTAGTTTAAGCGTAAAGAGGTAACAAACAAACAAACAAACACACAATATGAACAACGATATGGTGGTTGTCATATAAACCAGCGCCCCCTATATTAATATCATTAACATCGCCTCCGCTAGATGGTGGTGAAAGCGAATTAAAACTGGCTATGGTTTGTTTTGGAACCTATTGCATATTATGGTAACGTCAATAAACGATTTCTTCATTTTTGAGACCTATGTTGAACAGTGGTGTTTAGTTGATTTGCTCGTATAAAGGTACAAGATATTATTGAATTATGTGTATGAAATATGATAGCTATTAGAACTTAACACCTGGCTAGTGGAGATGAACATGTCTATTCTTGTTTGGTTTGCGAGGAACGTCGAGTTTTGCAATACAATCATAATGTATATTGTTATATAAAAGACTCGTGCTGTTTATAATCGTTTTTCAGTTGTTATTGAACAGCAAATCTGCGATACATCATCGTCTGCTTAACCGATTCAAACCCACCGCGGTTTATAACTTAATGTAAGTAGACATATTTTTATTAATATCACTTAATGTCTAAATATTATATGTGTTACTTATTATTAAATGTATGTTTTGTTCTTTACAGATCATGTCGGACTCACAAGAAACTCACACTTGCATATTGTGCTCTCAATACGCTCAAGATCCCAACGAAGGTCTTACAGAAGACTTACAGTTCATTCATGTGTTGAGAGATCGGGCTGCAGAACTTAAGAAAATCGAAGATAAGAAGGAGGCTGCGTTGAAGAGAAGCAAGGAACTTGCATCATCGTCTTATGTAATTAAAAAGGCGCGAAAGGGCATCCGGGTGATTAAAATTCAGATCTTGGATCTAGAGAACGAGCGTGTGCGTGTCCCAACATACAGTGCTTTGTCTCCTCCAAGTTCTCCAACTCAACGCCAAGACGATGATAGTGTGGTGATCGTGTGCGCAATATGTAATCAGTGACTCATTTGATGAAATATTGGAATTGACTGAAAACGTTATTAGTAAAATAAGTAAAAAACTTAGTAGTGATTAGGGATGCAACGATACGGCTATTACGATACCAATACAAATGACGAATACATCGTAATGGCCAAATACGATAACGAATTACGATACGAATGCATTACGATATTTGTTTAATACCAGTTTGATGAATTTATTGGAAGCTTTGTTGTATGTTATTATTGTAAGACTAAGTAAAAGATTAAAAATTTTTATCAATTTTCATCATTAACTTATATTTTAATTTGTTACATTTACTGACTAATAATTAATTTTAATTGTAGTCGTAACTTATAACTGGCAAATTCTTATTCAGAAAACACAACATATTTAAGTTTTTTCCCTTATGTCGGTTTCTCTCATCACTGTGTATCAGTCCTGCCCACAGATTAGACAGATTATATCCTAACTGAGTCCTGCCTGCCTGCTTAAAACTTTCAATGCCAAAAGTGACGGATGCGAAGCGTTCAGAAATTGAAGCGTTATGCGTTTCGTTTCACCCGAAACAGTAAAAATTTACAAATTTTGAAGTAAATGTATCGTAAAAATATCGTATCGTAATATTTACGATAACGAATGATCGTAAAGGTTTACGATAATCGCCGATATACGATTATCGTATCGGTATCGTTGCATCCCTAGTAGTGATAATTTTGATTAAGTACTTATGATGTAAATAAACTTAGTTAATTTTAATATATATATATATATATATATATATATATATATATATATATATATATATATATATATATATATATATATATATATATATATATATATATATATATGTGTGTGTGTATATACTTATTTATATTAATAAAAATGATTGTATTGATGTTGATGTTGATTGTAAATAAAAGATAGTATATAATTTTTTGTGATAATTAAGATTAAGTATGTCTTTGATAAATTTAGTTATAGTTATATAAACATATTTTAATATAAATGATATAATGATTTGTAGAATTAATTGAGTAATAAATAAAAGATGGTATATATTTTCTTGTTTTATTATTATCCATAACCATGAACTATATTTACAAAAAATACTCTATTTTCTATCAACTATACTAAAAAAATCTTATAGTTATAACATTATTTTATTTTCCATCAACCATTTCTTTATACATAAAACATTTTTTAGTGCACATTGTCTTAGATGTATAAAACAATTTAATGAAAAAGATCCTTTACAATACTTAGCTTGAAGCTCTTTTAAATTTGGAATATTTTTATTTGTAATATCTTCAATATTTTGGTGGTCACATAACTGCTGAACCAACAACACTTTTTCTTCACCTTTCACAATAATTTTTCGTCCATTTAAATAAGGTTTTATAATCCTATGAAATTCTTTGTAATCGACAAATCCAGAGCCCCATCGATATCCGAGATTTTTTTCGATCCACCGAACACGTTTCCTTTCTTCAGGGGTAAGTTGGAAGAAAGCATAAGGCGGTTTTATTAAAAATATATGAGTATGCTCTTCAGTAGCTATTGCAAATTCCTTTACAATGAATTCATTGCTAGGGTTTTTGAAACCTTGTAGATCTACGACAATTGTGTTTTTATTCATGATATCTTTTTAACAATGTTGCTCAAAGGCTTGTATTCAAATATGCAATCGTTTAATATCAAGCAATATGCTGCTGTCTGATCAGGTATTTCTTGGTCAGCTTCAATTTCTACTCTCACGTCTATAGAGCCCTTCAATGTTTCCTGCTGACGGGAACAGTCGATAACAAATAATGGAGAAACGTCTTTGAATTATTTTAAGCTCAACAAAGGTTCTGCTCGACGTCCATAATAAGACTGCTGAAATCTTGCATATTGTTCGTATAATAAAGAAAACTTATTTTCTGAGAAACTTATGTTCAATCCTTCATAGGGGTTGTAGTGTACCTCTAACAGATTAACTATCACTATGACACTGGCTCACCTTTACACCAAGACACGTCCGCTCTGTACGACATCTACTGTTAGACTGCGCGATCCGACTGCCGCACAACGTACTTATATAACGTACAACTGACGTTCTACCCTCATATGTTTCTATTTATAGACACAGAACACTACATCCCTTCCTTACAATTTTTTTTAAATGTAATTACAATTACGGAGTATGTTCCAATTATAACTAGGTTATCTTATAACCCACGATTCAATTAAATCTTCAACCTAATTACGTAAGAATATTGATCGATTCAGATATTTATGAACTAAGTTTTTCGTTCTCCCTCTATTCTTCCTCATTAATTTTTTTTTTATAAAGTTAAATTCAAACTAACAAGCAATGACTCATAACTTATAACCAATAATAAAATTTATTTTCCTTTTGTAGACTAAATCGGTCGAGTTTGACTGCCAGTGTCAATCTCTAATGTAATTCCTGCCTTTGCTAACTGAGAAAGCTATCTACTAACTGAGAAAGCTAAAATAAAAGGAACGCTTATATTAGTTAAAAATATCTTGACAAAATAGTGTTTTTACTATATATTTTTCCGAATTTCATTCAACTTGTAATATGACTGATGACAAAGCAGACTTAATAAATTTTTTTGAATTGAGTCATTCTAAACCTTTAAGGCTCGAAGTAAATTGGGATTTTAACTGCCATTTGACCAGCTTACTTGATTTTCCAAAGGCCCTAAAGTGAGGAAAATAGTCTGTTGTGAATGTACGTAAGGACCCACGAATAAGACGATTCGGGTGGAATACCCGTCTTAGGGTCATGGTCACTTGTTCGAGTAAAAATACAAAAACAGCCATCCGAGAGCAGTGTAACCTGTGTAACTTGCTCACTAATGAGCGAACGGTATAAAAATATTTTACCTATTCTTCTTCCTTTTCCAACACTGTCAGAAAATGGATCACTGTCAAAAGTCTACTTATATCGGCTGTCATAAGATATCTAACGAATTCTTGACTCCTGTTATGCATAACTATAAAGTTGTTTCAAAATAACCAACAATCTCAGCGGTCACTTCATATAATTGTATTCTACAATACAAGTTAACACTGAAAACACGCACTTTTAACTTTCACTTTCTTTCACTCATCACTTACTTTAATATTTTTAAAGAGAATATGTAATGAACTACTTAACATTTTACTCAATATTCTAAAACCACATCACTAAATGAAAACTATGCCAAAATTAAGCAAATGAAATAATAATCAAAACCAATAGTATAGAAACACAAGAACTTGCATATTATATATGTTCTTGCTTGTTAAAATTTCATTTTGTCCTTCTAATTTGCCGTTAAAATATCAATTTGCATCTTCCTATGTTTCAAGTTGGTGATAATACTTGAATGTCTGCTATATCTACGTCTGCAAAAGTCCGCTTAGTTTAATAAGAATGTTCATGCATGAATTGCTCAATCTTTCTTACCACTGTTGTTGTTTGATTCTTGACTCTCCAGTGGGATTTGAATCCCGGGCTGCTCACGCAATTTAATGCGCGCTTATATAGCCAATTCAATGATTTTCTTATAAAATAATTAAATATATAGGGGCGATACTATAATTTATAACAAATATTTACATGCAATGACCTCTTACATGTGTCAGCACCGTGGCGGCCAACTACCTCGGCCGCATTATCGGCTCGGCAGCCGCAGCTGCAGAGGATGCAGCCGAGAGACACCGGGCTAAGTATGCGGCTTTGGAGCCGTATTATTGCTTCGTCCTAGTGGCGGTAGAAACGATGGGCTGCTCGGGTGCTGATGATAAGCGCCTGATCCGCGAGATAGGGCACAGAATTGTAGAGAAGACTGGTGACTCCCGCTCAGGCTCGCCTCTCGCGCAAAGGACGGCCATTGCAATCCTGCGTGGCAGTGCTGCCAGCGTATTTGCGCGAGAAACGACAAAGACGGTTTATATGACAGATTCTTGTGTGTACTTTGATATAGTTTTGACAGTGCTTACATAGATAAACATACAAGACCTAGGACAGTTTAAAAAGGCCATTTTCCAACTTGCCCTGATCGGGGATCGAACCCGGGACCTCTGGGTGGTGGATTAGCATGGTGACCACTACGCCACGGAGGTCGTCATTCTTGATCTCGCACATTTTAATGAGGGCTTACGACCTCACCCAATTTAATGATTTTCTTGGCCTCGCACAATCCAATGCATGCCCAAACTGACAAAAGGTTAAACGGCATGACACAACAACCTTTCTTGTTCCAGATTCTTCAGATGTAATGTTTGAAGCTAGAAAATATATTTCCAGTGCCCTTATCCATTTCTCCCATCTAGCGCCTACCGACACTGATCACTGTCAGGGTCGAAATGCTCGAGGTTTGGAAGTGTCGTGACTTGAGCCATGGGCTGATGTGCAAATTGTACAATTAAATCCACATTTGCGCAAGCTTACATTGCCTTTCAGTCCAATTAATAATTTCAGAGCTGACCTTTCATATCGACCATAAATAAATGCTCATGTGGACTTTCATATTGTCCTTTAACATAGATCATATCACTCACTCGTACTAGCTATCATATTGCAATATGTAAGGTCTATCACACAACTATTTGACATAGCTATCATATTGCCATGTCTCATTATTAGCTATCATATTGCCCCATGTCATAGCTATTATATTGCTATGCATGTGTCATCATAAGCAATCATATTGCTGTTGTTATTGGCTATCATGTAAGCACATAGTTAGATCCCTTCTGCTTTCGTGTGACTACTTCGACACAGAGCTATTTTTAAAAATTTTAAAGTAAGCTTAACTATTAATTTAAAACATTTATATTAAGTAGGTACCTATATTTATTGAGTGTACCAGTTATGTGAAGCATCTCACGTGTTCCTAATTAGTTATAAAAAGGAATCGGCTATTAGTTTGAGTGTCAGTCATTATTATCTGCAATTCTTCTAAACCTAATTGTCGGCACATTTTAACAAAATTGGAATTTTAAACTGGCCACCACAGGACAGGCATGTTGCCTAGTGTGGGGCCAACAGTGTAACTTTTGTGTACATTAAGGAGTCAAATAAATTTCATTTCATTTCAAATTTCATTTCATTTCAATTTCATTTCATTTCATTTCAAATCATATTGCCATATAACATAGCTATAATTTTTCTAATAAATCATACCTAAGTAGGCTATCATATTGCCACTGACCACAGGTTATCGTATTGCTTATTTCGTATACTACCTCATTACCGGTAAGTGTATACTTATACAATAGAGTATTTTAGAGAGTATAGAGTATTAGAGATTAATAATCTTAATCAGCGACGAACCTGTGATACTTTAAAGTTTCAATTAGAGAGAGAAGTCCGATATTGACTGGTGACGTCATAAATACATATCATCAATACATTTGCTATAGAAAATAGCGTATTTTGCGAGTGAGATAGATATATTTTCGTAAACTCGCTATATCTCGTTCGTTTTTCCACCAATTTTTATTCTGTTTTCAGTGTTAGTTAGTACTTTCGAATATTTACGGATAAACTGGTTCGATAACACATATTTTTTCATGCATATTCCCTACTATGGTTTCTCTCCTTTTTTTTAATTTTTTTTCACACCGCTACAACGTCAAAGACAAAGAGGCAACCCAATCGAGGCCTACAAAAGTGTAATAGGATATTATGATGTACCCTATTTGCAAGACCTATTACAATTTTCTTACAATAACGATTGAGAGAACATTAGCTGATATTGTATCGTGTGAAATCAAAAGAAATATCAATTCATAATTTTCTCTCTAATCATGTGGTTGCAGACTGGAACCAGAGAATGTTGTTAACTGAATCTTTAGTGAACAGCTTTAAAAATACACTGTATAGAAACCAAATCAGCTTAATAAACTGCTAGTATGTTTTAAAGCAAATAAAAATAATAACCCTCATCAAGAAAATCAAAGCCGACTTTCAGAGTGTGAGCCTCACGGCCCTGACAGAAAGCACCCATAAATTATACTCATTGACTCCAGCGACTGGTGACCTTCCGTCACAGCATTGCACTCCGGATCTGATGCAACTATCCTCCAGCATGACTCTTAGGTTTAAAAGTGATGCCTGTCTAGGAGTAGAATAAAATACCTAATAAAAGAGTTTCACCACATAACTATAATGATCTACCTTCCTTCCGTAAATTCAGCACCTCTCATTTCATACGGAAAAATAATATAATCCCCCATTTATTTCACTTAATCCATGTACCTCGGAAAACTATAGCTATTTGAATAATATATTTCAATAGTAATCGCGTAATAATTAACTTCATATACGACTGGTCAATTTTTCCGTTACGTTTTTCCTCTGAAATTCTAGGGTGATTAATTTTATTACCCTATTAAAAGATAAGTTTCTTATTTCTTTCGCAAAAACACTAGGTAATCAACAAAGTAAAGATATGTGTTTTTTATTTTGACTTAACTTATTTTTTCTTTACTCTGACACTTGTGAAAGACTGGACCTGGTGCCTAAGCTACGCATAAAGCCTTTATTTTAGGTTACCAAGTCTCCCTAAGGTATTAATCTTAAAAATATATAATCTGAGAATTGTCAATATTAATTATATACTCTTGACGATCAACATTAACTAACTAACAAATTAAAATTTTCCAGCTCATTAATGTGATGGACAAAGCACAGTAGTCCATTAACTTATTAAACGAACTTTTATTTTGCAATAAAGTATAGCCATTACCTAATATAGTAAATGCTTACTGACACTTCCTCTTTCCTTGTTATTTTTTTTTCTCTCACAAATATTTTTTTTTAACATTCAGTGTGCAGCATTTACTTTTGATTTAAAATTCTATTTGCTTTTGAGCATTTAATATTCCAGCTCATAAAATGGAAAAATAACTCACCGCGTGGCTTCGCATCATTTTTTCGTCGCCATTATGTAGTGTACCTCTAACAGATTCACTATCACTATGACACTGGCTCACCTTTACACCAAGACACGTCCGCTCTGTACGACATCTACTGTTAGACTGCGCGATCCGACTGCCGCACAACGTACTTATATAACGTACAACTGACGTTCTACCCTCATATGTTTCTATTTATAGACACATAACACTACAGGGGTAATACGATGAATTTAAAAAAACTTTTATATCACGAATATTACAGTGATCGAATTCTGCCATTGACGTTTGTGGTTGATGTTTACGATTGGTTTGGAACCCAATAATAACAAACCGTGGTTTCTCAGTTTGCGATGTAGTTTTAATTGCCCAAGTGTGTTTACGAGTTCTGGGGAGTAATGGGTATTCATAGAGATCCCAATTCCGGAAAGCTAATATAATAGCACGATCTTTTTCCAGATGTTTCAATAAATTAATTCTTTCACGATCGGAATAGCGGTACGCCTATTTTAACATTAGATACTGGGGAAATGTTTAGCCTTTTGTTAGATCTCACAAACGGTTTGGAATACAGTCTTGATTTTTTTACACACATTGCTATTCATTTGTTTATTACGACTGTAAATACAGAATCCAAAAATAACACCACCACTTCCGAATAATAAATATAAACATAAAAGTAGGTATTTTGGTTCTAGTGGCTTAACTAAGGGATATAGGGAAAAGGTTTGAATGTTGTTTTATGTATTAAAATTGCCTCTAACATCTGGAAAAGTACGTTTGTAATAGTATAAGTATTAAAAAAGTTACAAAAAATAATAATATTTACTGACATCATAATTTTGATTCGGTCTATTGGACGAGTTTTTTATTATGTGACAAGTTTTAACTAATTCCAATCTTTAATGTATTAATTCAACTATACACATTTCAATAATTAGCTAAATCCAATTAGTAATGAAGAAAATATAGTAAAAAAACCAGTGACATTTAAAACTTTATTATAAACTAACCAATTTCGGATGGCTATTAAAAAGCGACTTCTTAGTACAAATAGCTGACTTCCATAGTTGCAATATTACCAACTGGAATTGGTACAGACGCGTACACAATACATAAGTTAAGTCAAAATGGATGATTTAATACCTATTACGTATTTAGCAAAAAGCGGGGAAAAATGACACATAATAAATGTTGACTATACTAGATCTTTTGTAATCTATATGAGGCCTCAGACAACGCCGTAAAAGTAGCAACCTTCTGGAGAGAAAAAAATCTGATTTAAGTTGAGCCTTTGACAGGAGAAGAAGAAGAGTGTAAAGCTGCCTTCAAATGTTTATCGATAAATGAAATTTGTGTATTCGGTAATTTTTGAGAAATTCGTCTTAAACTTATTCCACTAGGCAAACGTTTCCCTGGCGGAATTTTGTCAAGGACCCAAAATTCAATCAGCAGATCACTTAGAGCATTATACCTATTTATAAGAGACAAATGTTTATGCACAAATGGACTTTGTATATCATAGACCTCCGAAGTTACATACATTTGTTAATAATTTAAAGGTTTGGAATACAGTCTTGATTTTGTTTTACACACATTGCTATTAATTTGTGTATATCGATTGAAAAAACAAAATCCAAAAAACACTTACGAATAATAAGTATAAACATAAAAGTAGGTATTTTGACCTAGGGAAAACGTATAAACGTTGATTTATTTATTAAAACTACCTCCAACACATGGGAAAGTATGTATGTAATAAAGTAAGTATTAAAAACGATACAACAAAAACTAAGTGCCACGGACATCATGATTAAAAAAATATATCGGTCTATTGGACGACTTTTATGTTGTGGGACAAGTTTTATGTTATGAGCAAGTTTTCTTTTGATCAAATCTTTTTAAAACAAGCTTTTATTAACTACCTTATTTTTTGGTTAAAACTAACGTGAGATGCAGTCATTATTAATTTCAAAACACGGGTAACTCACGTATAGAGTCAGCTACTGCCGACATGTTTCGACCTCATCCGGAGGTCTTCATTAGGGCGAATGTGACGAGAGAGAAAGAGTGAGTGGGTGTGTCGCGAGCCGGTGCGGTGTACGGGCCTCTCGTCACATTCGCCCTAATGAAGACCTCCGATTTAATAATAACCACCTTATTGTTAATAAAAAGCATTAAAATATAAAAATTATCTTATTTTGTAGTCTGGAGACAAAGTACTCGTCAAGCAAGACGAATCATACGAGCCCAAACTCGATGGGCTTATCTCTCTTATCTCTTTTACGGAGGCTTTATGATCAATAACTTTTAATTCGTCTACAAAGCAAAGTACTTAAAATGGCAAGTAAGAGTGAAGTATATAGTTTCCCTCTAGTCAGAAACAATATAAATAACTACCAAATATTTATTGATTTTTACCGTAACTAAGACTTGTGTCCTGCACCTGTACCTCATTTATAAGGTCTTACTTGTAATGTTCGGAATGATAGCAATTTGTATGAACCGGTCGCTTTTTTATAGCCATCCGAAATTGGTCGGATTATAATCAAGTTTTACGTGCCGCTGGATTTTTACTATATTTATTTTATTACTCAATGAATTAAGCTAATTATTGAAATATGGATAGTTGATTAAATACATTAACGATTGGAATTAGTTACAACTTGACACATAACATAAAGGTCGCCAATAGACCAATTCAAAATTATGATTTTTATTGTATCTTTTTTAGTACTTACTCTAATACAAACATACTTTCTCAGATATCGGAGATAGTTTTAATAAATAAATCGGCGTCTTGATATTACTAAGGAGCAATTAGACAAGCTTGAACGCCTCCAAAATTTATGTATACGGTTCATATTTGGGCTTCGTAAATATGACCACATTTCGCAATTTCGTATTTAACTCAAGTGGCTCCCTATCCGTCTACGTCGTGATTGGCATATCCTTTCTCTCCTATACTCCATCCTCTATAATCCTACATACCCTAGGTACCTCAAGGAACGTTTTATCTTCAAAACGTTTTCTAGACCTCTTCGTAGTGCAGATAAACTTTTTCTTGATGCTCCAGTTTACTCGACTACTTTCTATAAATACTCCTTTACTGTCTATGCTGCTCGTCTTTGGAATGCCCTGCCTCTATCTGTTCGAGACGCCAAAACGTTGAACAACTTTAAGACCTTGACTAAAAATCACTTTCTTACCTTTGTTTAGTAACTAATTTCTTTCTCCTACCATATCTTCCCTCTCCCTCCCTACTCGTGTACAGTAGGTACCGGTTCAATTTGCATCATTGTGATACTTATTTATTTATATATATATATATATATGTATTATATATATATATGTAAGTTTATATTTATATAGTATATATATGTGTGTACCTAGTTATATATTGTGCTATATATTATGTATATTTGGAATATCAACTGGTTATTGTATTTATTACTATATTAATTGAGTATATAAAAATCTAAATGCGCCACCTGTTATCTTATTATATATTTTCACATTCCTTCTCTTTTTGGTTGCCTGTAAGAGATTGCTTCGGCGATAAGGCCGCCTCTTGTACCCCACTACATGTTGCTATTTAATAAGTGTTCCAAAATTGTAAATTTCTTTTGGTGCAATAAAGTTTTTTGTATTGTATTGTTTAAACCTTTTCCCTAGGTCTCTTAGTTAACTAACTACTACTAGAACCAAGATACCTACTTTTATGTTTATATTTATTATTCGTAAGTGGTTATTTATTTTTTATTTTTTTATTTATTTAACTTTATTACATGAAATGTAATCGGCGGACTTAAGGCCGTAGGCCTTTTCTACCAGTCAACCTACAGGTGGTGTTGACATGCGAAGTTTCGGAAATATGTGCAAAACCTTTAATATTAAAACTCAAAACACTTACTTACAAATTATAACACAATACAAACCTACGTACATACCTATGATAATACATGAACATATACTTAAATATATTGTTATTAAATTCTACATATACTACAATATGTACATTACTACACATACTACACATACATACATATACATATATACATACATATATATATTATAGATATAAATATTAAATAAATATTTTCTATCCGTCTGACAGTTTGTGCAGATAATGATCACGCACGGCTTTTTTGAACGCGAGGCGACTGCAAGATTTGCGAATATCTACTGGGAGGGCATTCCAGAGCTGTACGGCTGTAGCAGTGAAAGAATGACGGAAAAACCCACTCCGATAATTTGGTATTTCAAGGAGAAGGTTACTGGACGAGCGAAGCTCTCTGTTGTGGGTGATACCCAGAAAAGTAAATCTAGATTTCAGATATAACGGAGTTTTTGGGTCAAAGAGAATCGAGAAAAGCGTACACAGAATGTGTAAATTTCGACGTTGGCGTATGGGTAGCCATTTAAGTTGAGAACGGTAAGGCGATATATGGTCGTACTTACGAAGGCCAAAGATGAAGCGCAGACAGTTATTTTGAAGTCGGTCTAGTTTGTTTAGAAAGTTGCAGTTCAAGTCAGAGTAACATACATCAGCATAATCTATTATGGGGAGAATTAATGAGTTCACCAGCATAATCTTGATATTGACAGGCAGAAAGTTTTTTAATTTATAAAGCGAACGAAGAGACCCTGTAACTTTCTGAGCAACCTGAGATATTTGTGTGTTCCAGCTAAGATTCACATCCACATGCAATCCCAAATCCTTTACGCTCGTACAAAAGGGAATTTTAATGTTGTTATAGCATACAGGTTGCAGGGTTTCTTGATCTATGCGACCTAACAATTGTGAGCTACCAATTAAGATCACCTGACATTTGTTTGGATTGACCGTAAGTCCAAACCGTCTCGACCAGTCACATATTGCTCTTAAGTCAGTATTTATTTGACGAATGGCAACATCTATATTGTCTACCTCTGTCTGTGCATAGAGTTGCAAGTCATCGGCGTAAAGGTGATACGGGCACTGAAGTTCTTTTGTCACGAAATCGATAAAAATAGAAAAAAGTAAAGGAGAGAGAATTCCGCCTTGCGGGACGCCAGAATCTAGGTCACACCAGTCCGATGAACATTCATCAAGGCGAACTGATTGCTGACGATTCCGAAGGTATGAAGAGAACCAGTCTACAGCCGACGAAGAAACTGAATGATAGTAAAGGATAGTTAGGAGGATATCGTGGTCGACGGCATTAAAGGCATTCGAAAAATCTACCAAACCCAAAACAGTGACTTTCGTATCATCCATGCCTGCCCTAATGTCGTCAGTCACTTTTAGGAGTGCTGAAGTGGTACTATGCCCAGGGCGAAAACCGGACTGCAATGGGTTTAGCAGCCCATTTGTGAGAAAATGAGAAGTAAGTTGCTTGTGGGCACAAGCCTCAAGAACTTTTGATAAAAGCGGAAGTATGGAAATTGGGCGAAACTGATTTGGAAGAGAAGGATTGGGGACTTTAGGTAGTGGACATATGTAAGCTTTACGCCAGAGAGAAGGGAATCTAGAAGAAGTAAGGGAGAAATTTATGATGTGGGTAATAACAGGGAGAACGATATCGAATATACCTTCGATCATCCGACGAGTGATGTGATCAGCCCCCACCGCCCTAGTTTTTATGGCCATAAATATCTTTTTTATTTCATCCTGGCTTACTGGCGAAAAGTTAAATTCAGTGTTAGAGGAAACAGGGAGAGAATTAATCCAAGAAATTGTATTCGACTTCGTAAGACGATCTAAAGTAGAGGGAGTGATGAAATATTTATTTATATCATCTAACGAAATCGAAGAAGGAATATCGGACTTAGCTGATTTACCAATACCAAGAGTACGTAGAAACTTCCAGATATCGGCTGAAGATGAAGTAGAGATTGTGTCATGAATTAAACGGCGTTTAGCGTCCCGCATCATCCTATTACACCGGTTCCTTGCAATCTTAAACAGTGACCAGTTTTCGTCACAACGATCTCGTTTAAACGCTCTGAATGCACGGTCTCTCCGTCTCATAGCCATACGGACTCCTTGCGTTATCCATGGCGCCGGTGGTCGTTTGATCCTAACTTTACGTACTGGAGCATGCTTATCATATAGCTGTGTTATTAAATCATTAAAAATAGAAACCTTCTCATCCACACCATCCGCCAAAAAAATTCTACCCCAGTCCATGCCTGCTGCATCAGATAAAAGTTTTATTGGTTTGATTCTGGCAAAACTACGCCGGTAGAGGGACTTAGCGATGCTCTTAGGAGGTTTAAGAATGTAGGAACAATGGATTAGATCATGCCGAGAGAAAGCAGGTGCTGGATACTGGCCGTGTGACGAGATGTGATCCATAGAAGAGGTGATGATAAGATCGAGCCATGTATCATCGGTATCAGTGTTGGTGTGAGTGGCGCTTAACGGGAGTACCTGGAGACTAGCGGAGTCCAGAATACGAGTTAGATTGAGCGATCGCGATGATTCAAGGTTTATAAGATTTGTATTTAGGTCGCCCAAAATTATGTGATGTACATACTCGGAGCTAAAGCTATCAAGAGCGACTTCAAGATCTGAGAAATAATTTGTAGAAGGAGGACAATAAACCACTCCCAGCACAGCTCTGGAACCACCAATCCCAATCTCCAGAAAAATAAACTCCGCTGATGCAGAGTACAGAGGAGGAGACGCAGCCACTAGTTTATAAGGGATCTCACACCGTAGGTATATAGCGACCCCCCCGCCGCCCTTGCCTACCCGATCATTACGTATGAGTATAAACCCAAGGAGTGGATACGAAGTAGACTTGAGTTCCGGCTTCAACCAAGTTTCGGAAATTAAAATGGCGTGAGCATTGGTATTGACGAACGTATCTAAAAACTCAGTATAATGACCTGGGAGGCTTTGCGCATTAATGTGACAGACATTAAGGTTAGAACCTTGGTTCTGAAAAACACTGCACACATAGTCACTAAGAGACATAATAGAAATGTTCGGACTGTCATCGCAGGAAAAATATTCCTCGTTAGATGTAGAATCACTATCAGACATATTATAAAACTATAAATTCTATAAATATAAATATAAAATATATATAATACTATAAATATATATAAGACCTATATGTAATACTATAAATCTATTGATATAAATAAAATAAATGTAAAATAAGCGTGGGTTCGTAAAATCAAATTAAAATAAAACTGCAAAAACAGCACCACCTGCCAGTCAGCCAACTTAACACTTTTACAAATTAAACATTTATGCAACAAAAAGAAAATGGTGACACTATAAAATATAAAAATATATAAAATAGATGCGTGTGTTTCCTACGTACGTCCTTGGTTATGAAAATTAAACGTGAACAAAAAAAAAAAAAAAAGAAATGTCACTGTCAAAGTCAAAATAAATAAATAACATGACATGATGACATTTCAATGTCACTTCTGATTCTGACTCGTAGAAAAGATAAGTTTAAAATTTATAAAATGAGAAAATGTGAAGGTAATTTAAAAAATACAAAAAGAAGAAGACCCGAAGTACGTTCTGGGATTATTACATAATATACTAGGAATACACGCGTAGAAAAAACTAACATTTACAACTAACATTTAAGTTAAAACAGACAACAAGATCGAAGCGAGATACTGGGTGATCATAATGCCTGCACGGCCGCAGGCCCCGAAGCATATCACTCAGGAAGTCACCGCGCCTGAAGGTCGAGGAAACCTCCCAACCAACTTCTTCAGTTCATCATCAGAGCCAATCCTCTGCCTGGCGCCATCGGAGGTTTTCACAAAGACGACG
The DNA here is from genome assembly GCA_963555685.1 of Acrobasis consociella. Lineage (NCBI taxonomy): Eukaryota > Metazoa > Arthropoda > Insecta > Lepidoptera > Pyralidae > Acrobasis > Acrobasis consociella. Next base: position 15,959,086 of record OY743125.1, on the reverse strand, counting down.
CCGTCCTGCGACCAGCAATTCCTCATGCCAAAATGTTGACGCGCCTTTCCGAAAATAGCTTGCTTCGATCTTGTCAGAAACTCCTTCAAGGATATTTTAGTTCCCTTCAAGGCAGACTTCTTTCTCCAGACTGTCGTCTTTACATTGTGGTCCTGGAACCTAACCAGCAGGGGACGAGGACTATCCTTATTTGCTTGGCCCAGACGGTGGCAAACTTTGATGGAGTTGTTATCGATGGCTGTGAGGCCCAATTTCTTATGCATTACATCAAGAACGACCCCCGTGCAATCTTCATTGGGCTGCTCCGGTATACCAGAGAAGACAAGAACTTTTCTCCTGTGCCGAGTTTCAATATCATCGACGGATCGGGCACATTCCGAGATTTGATGACGCAGAATCTCAAGGAGTTTGTGAATTAACTCACGGAAAGCCCTGAACTCCTCGGCGACCTTAGCGACCGTGTCCTTCGCAGGAGCAGCTGCCTGAAGTTGTGATGCCAACTCTTGCATCTTATTGTTGAAGGTCACCTCCAAATCCTGCTGAACTTTGAGAATCTCGTCCAATTGTGCCATGATGTGGGGAAATAGTTATTTTATAGAGAGGTAAATAATATGATGTAATCACCTTGTACTGTCCTTAGTGTAAGTGGTGAGTTGGCAGGTGGTGTGTAGTGCTCAAGTGATGCTAAATCTTCATGTAATAAGGCCACAAACGTAAGTTGCACTGAATTTGATTATACAGACTCTAGTAAAAGTGATTATTTGTGCTCAAAGTGTTTTTAAATATTTTTAATATAAATTTTATTGGGAGAGAGATGTGATCTTTATTTTGCACCTACCGCCGAAAAACTCTCTATCTATCTATATAGGTTATGTTTTTCGGATTCTGTTTTGACAAACGTTATATACAAATAAATAGCAATGTGTGTAATAAATCAAGACTGTATTCCAAACTGACCAGGGTCGCTGGAAAGTGCTGGATGCAGGCCGCTCTTGATCGATCATTTTGGAAATCTTTGGGAGAGGCCTATGTCCAGCAGTGGACGTTATGCGGCTGAAATGATGATTCCAAACCGTTTATGAGATCCAGAAAAAGTCCAAACATTTACCCTCAATTTTAAATAACTTCGGAGGCCTATGAAATACGAAGTCCATTTGTGCATAAACATTTGTCTCTTATAATACACTAAGTGATCTGCTAATGGAATTTTGGATCCCTGAAAAAAATTCCGCTACGGACACGTTTCCCTGGCGGAATAGGTTTTTAACGAATTTCTTAAAATTACTGAATACAATAATTTCATTTATCGATAAATATTTGAAGGCAGCTTTTATTGGAAATCGTTATAGAATAAAAGCCCCATATTCAGTCAGACATAACATTTATTTAGAAACTTGTTTTACAATATATCAACCTAAACGCAAAATCCGCCATAGTGCTAAGAACGAGAATGTGAAGCGGAAGAGTGCAGATAACAAACGTCAACTGTCATTGTCAAGTTGCACAGATTAATTAGACTAAGGTTATATTCCAATACCCCGGCTCAAGATCAAGTTTACCCTTTTAAAGTTATACAATACAAATTTTACCAATTAACTTGAACTTGCCTAAACATAAGACTTGCAACACTTTCTTCACTAGCTGTCATTCTAACTTTTTAACATTTGACACTTGACATTGACATAACAACAAGATTCTAACCTCACATTTTTACAAACAATATTATATTGTAGTTAAGACCAAGAGTGTTACAAAAATATTCGTGTTTATTTTGACACAACGATTTGGTAAGTATGTCTGCTCTATTTTCATTTGTAGGTACATATTTAAGTGATACCAAACCTTTGTTCACTATATCCTTAATAAAATGCACTTTAATGTCAATGTGTTTAGATCTTTTACTATTCTCATAACTTTGTATCATTTTTATAGTACTTTGATTATCAATGGATAACATACAAATTAAGTTTTTATGACTTTGCAAAACTTTCAACACCTCTCTAATATATACTATTTCGCTTACTGATAGTGCTGCGGCGATATACTCTGATTCCGCTGTAGACAGGGACACTGACGACTGTTTCTTTGAGCTCCAGCTGACCAAGTTTCCTCGATGGAATATTGCAACACCGCTGACGCTTTTACGGTCCATCTGTTCACTTCCCCAGTCTGAATCTGAAAAGGCTAATAAATTATTATTATCTTCTCTTTTGTACACTAATCCTTTCTCCCTTGTCTGTTTCAGGTATCGCAGAATTCTTTTTGCTGCTGTCCAGAGAGTCGAAGTTGGGTGATTCAAGTATCTACTGAGAAAACCAGTGGCGTAGGCTATGTCTGGCCTTGATGTTGTTGCCAAATACATTAATGAGCCGATTAATTCTCTATATGGTACATTACTAAGCATCTCCTCATCTTCATTTATTTTGAACCCTACTTCCATAGGTGTGTTACATCCTTGCAGTCTTGCATTTTAAATTTTAATAAAATCTTATCAATGATTTGTGTTTGTTTTATTTCCATCCTGTATTTTGATTGATTTATTTCCATTCCTAAAAATTGCTTAATATTCCCCATGTCCTTAGCTTGAAATTCTTCTCTTAATTTCTTTGCTATGTTCTCTTCATTTCCTATTATAAGGATATCATCGACAAATATAAGCATGTATACATCATTACCAACATAAAGGCAAAAGTCGCTCTGTGACTGTTCGAGTCCGTTATCGGTAAGGAATTTATTTAATTTCTCATTCCAACATCGGGGGGCCTCTCTTAGGCCATAAAGAGCTTTTCTGAGCTTTAAGACTTTTTCTTCTTGTTTGTTCTGTATTCCTTCAGGATATTTGATGTATATATTTGTTTTCAATTCCCCGTTTAAGAATGCTGTAGGAATATCCATTTGTTTAACTGGTAAGTTTTCTTGAACTGCTTTGCTTAGGAATAATCTCACTGTTGTCATCCTTGCTACAGGTGCATACACATTTTGAGTTGTTTCTTCCTGGAATCCTTTAGCAACTAATCTGGCCTTTCTAGTTCCATCTGCTTTTGTTCGGAAAACCCATTTAGTGTCTATAGCTTTGTGGCCTTTTGGTAGCTCACATTCTTCCCATGTACCATGCCTTTTATGGGCCTCTATTTCCTTTTTTATGGCTTCTGGCCAACCTTCTTGTCTTATAGCTTCATCATAGGTAACAGGGTCTTCAGATAGTAGTGCATATGCTAGGCTAGACATGTCAAAGTCTTTAAATTTCTCAGGTAATTTGACTTTCCTTCTTTCTCTTAGCTGATTATCACTTTCTTGTGTGTCTTCTACCGGTTCTTCTCTATTCTTATTGTTTGTCGATTCTGGTATAGTATCATTAGATATTATGGTTTCATTTTCCGTGTCTTCTTGTTCGTCATAATCATTTGGATAAGTAACTTTTTCATTTTCTTCAAATCTGTAGTTTGACTCATCAAATCTGACATCTCGTGATTCTCTTATTTCATTCGTTTTTGGATCCCACAGCCTGTATCCTGATCCGCAGTATCCAATCATTATCATGGGTTTCGCTCTAGGCTCTAATTTACTTGGTCTTGGAAATATCATACTCCAAGCCTTGGCTCCAAAAACTCTTAGGTTTTCTATATTGTTTTTACCATACCATATCTTAGCTGGTGTATCTCCACGAAGTGCCTTTGTAGGTGATCTGTTTATTATGTAAGCTGCGCATCTTATGGCTTCACCCCATAGGTACTTAGGTAGGTTTGTTTCAAGGAGCATAGCTCTTACCTTGTCTCCTAGCGTCCTGTTCATGCGTTCACATATGGAATTCTGTTGGGGCGTATAAGCACATGTAGTTTCTTGTATTATTCCATGCTCTCCACAAATTATTGACAGTTCCTCATTCAGAAATTCACCACCTCTGTCTGTCCTAATTCTTTTCACATTGTTCCCATTGTTTTTCATAATTTTTATGTACCTTATAATATGACTCTTTGCTTCATCCTTAGAATGCAGTAAGTGTACCTCAGTGAAGTGTGAGTAATCGTCAATTATTGTCAAATAATATCTTTTTCCTTCTTGTGTGATAGGAGTGACAGGTCCTCCTATATCACAATAAATTAGCTGACCAATTGCTTTCGTTCTTGGTATAGGGTTTTCATTGAATGGACATCTACTTGCTTTAGCTTCCATACATATAGTACAACGTTCATTTGATAAGGGTAATCCCAAAATTTTCATTCCCCCATAATTTAGGTGACCCATTCTTTTATGCCATATGTTAGCATCTTCCTTCTTCGTTATTAGTGCATGTGTCTCATCCATGTATAGCTTCATTGTATATAACTTTCCATTGCTGTTTCCTTGTACCTTGATATTTCCTTTCTTTATTATTGCTTTATCATGGTGAAAAGTAACTTGCAGACCTTTTTCATTTAGTTTCAAGACAGATAGTAGATTGTGGGATAGACCCTCTATTAATAGGCATTCTTCTATGGTGACTACATATCCCTCTGTGGATTTGCCTGTCAGGTTTCCTTTGCATGTTGCTGCCATGATACCTCCATTGGCTGTTCGTATGTTAACTTGTGGAATCTTTTGAATATTTGTCATAAACTTTTCATATCTTTTGTTTACTAAGTGAAAAGTTGCGCCTGAATCTATCACAAGTTCTATCATGTCCTTCTCCTGGTGCGCTGTCTCTTGTGCCGAGTTTGCCTGCGCTGCTACAAAAGATATGGCATTGGTTGTTGCCTCTCCAATACTTGCTGTTGGCTTTCGATAATGGCCTCTTCCTCTGTATTTGCCCCTACCACGGTAATTGTTATTTTTTCTTTTGGGACAATTTCTAGCAAAATGATTGGGTTCTCCGCAATTGTAGCATTTTAATTGAGTATTTGTACTTTCAAAAACATATTCGTTTGTTTTGTTAGTAATTGATTGTTGGGACTTCTCTTTTATTTCCGCATCCAATAATTTACCTTTTATAAAGTCTAAATCCAGGTCTTCATTTGACATCTCCAGTGCCGTTACTAAGGGTTGGTGAGTTTGTTCTATACTTAATAGGAATTGGCACACCTTTTCCTTTTCATCTATTGTAATCCCATGAGCCATTATATCTTGGATCAACTTGTCAAATTTATTGATATGATCTTGCACGCTTTGATTCTTTTGACATTTTAGGTTAATGAGTTGCCTTTTTAAACATAAACTACTTAGTGTGCTTTTTCTTTGGAAAGTTGTCTTTAGTTTGCTTATCATATCGTAAGCAGACGATGCTGTTTTTATGTATTCCAAGTATTTGTCCGGTATACCTTGCGTTATTAAGCTTCTTGCCTTGGCATCTGTTTTCGGAAAATCCTTTACCTTTGTAGCATCGGCATCTCTATCTTTGGGTTCTCTTATCGCGTCCCTGATGCCTTTCTCATCCATTAAAATATGGATTCTATACAGCCAGTTTTCAAAGTTTTCGCTTTCCAATTGTGGTACGTGATGGCAGTGCGTTGCCATCGCTCTTATTTTTGATATTTTTGTAATATGTACCTAAAAAAAATACAACCCACGGCTACCCCGATATTCAACACGTGAAAGTATAACCTTTTTTATGGTTTTCTTATCACTTCCTAATCTATTCTTTGTCAATCTGACTGAATTATAGGCTCTGGGCCCATAACCTATTGGAAATCGTTATAGAATAAAAGCCCCATATTCAGTCAGACATAACATTTATTTAGAAACTTGTTTTACAATATATCAACCTAAACGCAAAATCCGCCATAGTGCTAAGAACGAGAATGTGAAGCGGAAGAGTGCAGATAACAAACGTCAACTGTCATTGTCAAGTTGCACAGATTAATTAGACTAAGGTTATATTCCAATAGCTTTACACTAAACATCTATTCTATTCAACATTTATTAGGTATTCGACACTTTTCGGCGGGGGTAATGCACACCAAATTTCGCGCAAGGTCTTAAATTCGGTTCGGCGCTGTTTAAACTTAGATACTCAATCAAATTGTTTGCTTGCAGAATATTCTAAGTACCTGGGCGACCGAGCTTTGCTCGGTTACATCTCAAATAATAACTACATTTTTTTAAACTTGTCTAAAAACAATACAAAATAAAAAAATATATATAAATTTGATCATAAAAAAAAAACAAAAGTAAGTCACCGAGTGGGATTCGAACCCGTAACACTCTTTCTAGTGGTCCGCATCACGGCATCATAAACCGCTGAGTCAAAATGGATGGCGGCCGGTGCGACAAAATTAGCGATCATATTCTGCGTGGAAAGAAAAATGCATGAAAACTCGAAAACACGACCCGATATACCAATTTTCAGCAAAATCGTTAGCGCCGTTTTCGAGATCACAGAAATTTATAAATATATAAATAAATAAATATACAAGAATTGCTCGTTTAAAGGTATAAGATTTGGTGAGGTACCATGAATGTCGTAGAAGATACGAGGTAAAGTAAATAATATAATAAAATAAATATAATCCAAACTAAAATATTTAATAAATACCTATCTAAAAACTATTGATTTGTATAATTTTATACTTGTACCTACCAAAATTATTCTAGAAACAAAATGTAGCGCAAAAGAATACGAATACGATTTTGTTTGTACACAGTGCACGTAGTATATTTTACTCTGGTACATATAAATAAATGTTGATTTTATATTTAAAACATTATTACAAGATATTATAATAGGTATCATTAGTATAATCTATTCTTACGGACGAGTTAGTAAGCTTTAAAGTAAAGACGGTGCTGCCATCAATAATAGGTAATCCCACATAAAACCTTAAAGCACGCAAAGTGCCATCTAGTGACATAATTAAAAACCAAAAATTGTGCTTTAAGACAAATATTTCTGAATTTTGTGAAATAGACAACGAAAGTGCCTTAAAAATATTTATTGCAGTTCATAAAAATCATATTTAATTAGTTAGAATACTACTTTGTTCAAATAATGGTAATTAAAGATTTTAATGTTTTCCATGGTTTTAATCGATACCTACTGCGCCATCTAGTGAGGACGGAAGGGTAATAATTACGTTTATATGGGGATGGGTAGGCATTAAAGCAAATAAGAAAACGAGGCTGAGTACAATATGATAAATTGTGCGAGTCATTTCTACATCTCAGGCAGAATTGTATATTATTAGTTGTATTAGCTTAACTGCTTCCGTGGTGTAGTGGTAACTGACTCCGTGGTGTAGTGGTTAGAGCGTTCGGCTCATGCCCGGAGGTCGCGGGTTCGATTCCCGGCAGGGGCAACTACTTTGTGATGTTGTCCTAGTTTGGTTAGGACATTGCAGGCTGATCACCTGATTGTCTGATAAGTAAGATGATCCGTGCTTCGGAGGGCACGTTAAGCCGTCGGTCCCGGTCACTGTCTTTGACATTGGTCGTTACCTAAAACCATGTCAGAGGCCTTTAAGGCGGTTTAAAACTTTGACACTAGTGTAAGTCACTAACACATACGATAAGAAAGAAAGAAAGAAAGAAAGTAGTATTAGCAACGGTATTAATTTGACGATTCTTAGAAAAATTGTTAGAAGATTTGACTGGAATTTTTAAAATAATTTCGATTTTGGAAAAAGTTTTTATTATAAGTTTTATTTACGATAGCGGAATCGGAATCAACGTAAGCCATTCCAGTTTAGGCGCCAAAGTACTAGAAGCAACCTTAGGTGGTTCAAAAAAATCATTACTACGACGTTGATATTGTTCGAACTTTCTGCAAATGCTAACCAACGAAGAAATATCTGAAACCACCCCAGTCAGAAGGCAATTAGTGTAACAAGGCCTAATGTTATTTAGCAAGATGTTCAATTTGACAGACTCGCTGACAGGCTCATCCAAACGGGAAAATAATCCTTGCATTTATGCTATATATAAGGTTATGTTCTCTTTCTCGCCCTGAGAACGAAGTCTTATTTTCGCCATTAGTTTATCGTCGTAATTATGCGGACTAAAATCACGCTTAAGTAATTTACAGAGATCGTCCCAAGTATCAACGTTGTCTTTAATAGAACGATATCAATGTACGAGGGCTGATCTCTATGCACCACCCCTGACCTCTTTGCTATCACTTGGTTATTAAAACCTTTTTGCTGTAGGTTTATTGACATGTAGAGGTTATTATAAAAAATAAATAATTTATAAATATCAAACTATTATTGAGCTACAACTCACTTTAATTGTTGACTCGTGAGTTTTTACAAAAATGGATCCTGTTGAGCAGAGGGCGGTAATAAAATATCTGCAAAATGAGGGTATGACTCCAACTCAAATCCATCAAGATATTATGGCAACTGCGGGAGAGTGTGCAGTATCCTATGACATAGTCAAACGTTGGTGTCGAGAGTTTAAGTGCGGAAGATCAACTTGTGAAAACCAGCATGGCGGCGGACCGCCTGTAACGGTCACTACAGACCAAAATATTAAAAAAGTTCATGATATGGTGTTACAAGACCGGCGAATACGCATCAGGCAAATTGTTGAAGAGACTGGCTTGTCATATCATGTCTTGCAACAGATACTTACTAAAGAATTGGGTATGAAAAAGATCAGTGCAAGATGGGTGCCTCGAATGTTGACCATTGATTAGAAAAGACATCGAGTATTGATTTGCGAGCGTCTGTTGGATATGTACCAGGCAAATAAAGATAATTTTCTCCATAGATACGTAACCATGGACGAGTCATGGGTACATCACTATGATCCCGAAACTAAAGTTCAAAGTAAACAGTGGAAACACAGAGGTTCTCCGCCACCACGTAAATTTAAAGTGGCACCGTCTGCAGGAAAGGTTATGCTGTCTGTGTTCTGGGATGCTCAAGGTATAATCCTGACTGATTATTTGGAAAAGGGAGAGACTATTACAGGGGCTTATTATGCAAACTTGATTTCAAAATTGCGAGACGTTATTAAAGAGAAACGCCGGGGCAAGTTAACAAGAGGCGTTCTCTTCCACCAAGACAATGCTCCCAGCCATACGTCCAGTATTGCTAAAGCTGCCATACGCCAGGTAGGCTTTGAATTGGTGGAGCACCCACCGTATTCGCCAGACTTGGCCCCCAGCGACTACAGGCTATTCCCAAAATTAAAGGAATTCATACGTGAAAAAAAAATTTTGGACAATCATGAGGTTATTTCTTCTGTAGAGGAGTGGTTTTCGGAGGTTGGACAAAAAAATTTCCAGGAGCCTATTGAGTTGTTGGAGCACAGATGGAATAAGTGTTTTAGCGTTGAGGGAGACTATGTTGAATAATAAAAAAATAATCTTGAATGTAGTTTCATTGTAAGAGGGTTAGGGGTGAAGCATAGGGATCACCCTCGTAGTGCATCGTCTAAAAATATCTCAAAAGCGAAAGAAAAGATTTTGCTATCTGGAATGCTTCTACATGACATAAATTCGTTAACTTTTTGGATAAAGGCGCGCACACACGATTTGCCATTATATTTAAATTTACCGAGTTCAGAAAATAATTTACGATCGTAGGTTAAGGTGATTGCGAACCTTGGCCGTCCATACATTTTGTTTTACAGCAATTCTCTTAATGTGGATAGTGTTTCTCATATTACAATCGATTTTCCAATTTTCATGAAGTTGTAGTGCTCGCCTTTACAATCTTTCACAATAATTTACAGTACTTTACAAGAAAAACGATATTTAAAACCAGACAAAAATTAACATTTCTATCAATGTGTGTGTAATAAATAGAATTCATTTTGGAGTGACATCTGGCAGATTTATTACAAACTACTGAATTTGTCTAATCTGACAGCTCAATGCTTGCACCGACATACTTGGACATCATTTAGATGGCGCTATAATAAAAAGGCTAGCCACTAGGCTAAGTGTATTCTTCCCAAATTAAAAATAATTGTTTTCTTAGTTTGATACCATACTCAAATACTATTATTTAATAAGATATAGTTCTTATCTATTTGGGTAAATAGGTATCTATTATATCTTTTTCATAAAATAAGCTTAGAAAATAAGTCAGAAGACTCAGCGTGAAAAGCATGCAACGTTGCCGTTCCAGCAGCAGCGGGCAACGCGCAAAGTGTAGTAGGTACATAGCGGCACGAGACGGCAACGCTGTTTTGCTTTTGAAACCGAATGCATTTCTCTCCAAGTCTCCACAATATTTCTAGTTTCTACGATACCTAAGAGTGCGTTCTGAAACTGAAACAAATATTTTTTTCAAAACATATAATAATTCAAAGAAAGAATGATAGGTATATACTTAGTAGGTAAACATGTACCTATTCATAAACTAAAAATAAATACTTACTAATGTATGTATTGATTACTTACTATGAATACTACCTTAAAAATTATTCTTTATTTTTTATTTAGAATTTCACAATAAACCAACGAACTTCTGAACGTGACTTATCTAATCTACTACATGAACAATCAAATTAGCAATATCTGGACCACCTGGACATAGTTCATAAATTAGTTGTTTAAATTATTTTATGGGATATTTATATTAAATATCAAATATTCATTTGATATATTATATAAAAAATCTGCGATCGTACCTATCTTCTCGGTATTTATGTTCACGCCAAAGAAGTATTACTTCTAACTAACGCGTGTAGATTGTACATAAGTACACGCCATCGAGTACACACACTCTTTTCTTAGGGTTCCGTACCCAAAGGAAAAAACGGGTCCGTATTACTAAGACTTCGCTGTCTGTCCGTCTGTCTGTCACCAGGCTGTATCGCAAGAACCGCGATAGCTAGATAGTTGAAATTTTATAATAACAACAAATACTAAAAACAAAACAAAATAAAATAAATATTTAAGGGACACTCCCATACAACACCCGCATTAGTGCGCGAATCCGATTTGCATTTGGCCGGTTTTTTTTTTTGTTCATGTGTGTAAATGGCCTACACTGGTGTTAGTTTTTTAAGCTACCTAAAGGAATCTCACAAAGCTAAACGACTTTCATATAATATGGCTTATATTATAACTGCCTTCCAAAGAACCGAGGAGCTTGAGACATTTTTGTGCCACTTCTGGTCACCCATCTAAGTGCGGACCACTCCCGGTGTGGCTTTACTTGCGAAATCACTAGTAATGTGCACTTGTTTGTTTTGATTTCTAAGCGCACGGTAGTGCGCAAGCCAAGTTCCAGCAACAGGCCGCGCCTATGCCGTGAACTATTTACACGAACCGTTTTGACCCCCCTGTAGCTCAGTGCCTATTGCAGGGAGAGAGATAAAATTATACCTACGTAATCATATACTAGTACAAAAGCAGTACGCCAAATTTCATAGATACAGCTTCAGTAGATCCTGAAATATGACCCTGCGAAAATAGCTAGTTTTGGCACTGACTGACTCACTGACCGGTAATCAAAACCTTTAGGCCACTTCCAATTGTCCTAGCGTTATGAAATTTGGCACACAGGTCGTGTATTATATGTAAATTAACAAAAAAATCAGAAATTTAAGAAATCGGTCAAGCTTTGAGTTTGCTCAATCTTATATCGAATTTTTAATAAAAATATTTATGAACCAGTGATACAATTTCATTTCATTTATTTATTTTATTTACAAAACATTTTTGGTTTTTAAATATTTACAGCTTAGTCTAACACACTTAATAATAAAATAATAATAATATGTAATTCAAGAGTGGGTACTCTTGAATTACATTTTTAGGTTATACTATACAAACTTATGTCAAAAAAATACATAATTAAATAAACAATTAGATTGTGTCATTTTAGAAACTCCTCGATACTATAGAAACACTTCTTTATTTAAAAAAAAATTAAGCTTTACTTTGAAATTACTCTCATAAAGTTACATTTTTACTTCAGTTGGCAATTTGTTAAAAAGCTTTACCGATTGAACTTGAGAGCTATGCTTAACAATGTTTAAACGGGTTGCGTAAAATTCGACCAAATCCTTACGTCTTGTGCTTTCTCTCACTTTTCTTTCTTCAATAGTTTCATATTCATGTATATGCTTTGATAAATTTGCTAACAATACTAGAATGTATAAACAGGGAATGGTCAAAATTTCTAATTTTCTGAAATACGATTCACAAGATTCCTGATGCTGAATACGCACCATTGTCCTTATTGCCCTTTTTTGAGATCTGAACGCATTTTGAATGTTGTAGAGATAACTACCTCCCCAAAAAAGTACGCTATAGCGTATTTTAGACTCGACTAGAGCATTATAATAATCCATTGTAAGGTGAGTTACATCAATTTCATCTCGGAGGCTTCTTAGCACATAACAAGCAGAACTATCATTTTTTTTAATGTTAATAAGTTCCAGTTTTTAATGAGAATAGGATAAAGAGGGGGGAGGAGGATCGGGGTATAAAATATTGTCATGTTCATAATGCACACTGTATAGCAGGCGTGGCACAATAAGAAAAAAAGGTACGATTTCTTGAAAAAAGTATTGAAATCCCACCCAATCCCAGGTTAAATAAATTAAATTTTAATCAAGTGTTACATACAGCACGAAAATCAACTAAGTTCAAATTTTGAATTATTATACTTCTAAACTTGGCATTGGACTGAATTTCAACTCTTTTTTAGGCGAACAATTAGCCGATGGGAACTTGGCCCCCTTTTTAACAGGTATGTTTTTGGTGGGATTAAAGTATATCTACCAGATGTTGCCGGTAACGGCACATCTCTAGATGTGCTATATTATAATTTCGGAGTAATGGCTACCAGATCGGATAGGAAGAAATATCAACGGCGCGTATATTCGGGACCGCTAAAGTCGAGGGAGCGAGTGCTTGCAGGTTTGAAACGATATACCGATTTGACATAAGTTGAAATCATTTAAATATTGAATATAATTTATTATAGGCAAGTTGTATCTAGTTGAGATTCGTTTACGTCGCCTGGGTGTCTGATAGTAGTGGTGACACGCTACATGTAAGTATACACATTTCAGTGGTCGCCGCAGTATAAAACCGGCTGTTTAGTCAAAATTACATAAGTCGGCGAGCAAAAATGCCTTCATCCACGGCGGTACAAGAAAAGTACGGATGTCACGGATGACGTTTTTGCCAAGACTTCTTGTCTGCGTGGTTGAATGGACTCGCGATATTTTGTAATATTGTTATTTGTACGATAATATACGTGATTCAACATTTACATATATATTAGAATCTGTTTCAAAATGTTTTCCTAAGTTGCAACTTGCCGCCACGTTTGACACTTACTTTTGAAACACAAGTCTCGAACTTGTTTTGGGTTTGATTGAGTTAAAAATCTGTGTGATTTGTCCGTATATATTTTTGTATAGATACCTATATTTATATTTAAAATCTATTTCAGGTCCATGGGAAAATACGTATCAGGAAAATGCAGAAGTGTTTCTTTTTAAGTTTCACTTCTATTACATAAACTCTAACAGAGGTTTGCTGTCTCCATCATCCAACATTTCAAGTTCAAAGATGCAATAAACTACTAATAAAGTTTCTTTTTAGTCATCGTGCACAGAATAATGACTACAATATTTAACAATTTATCTCGGCAAGAAATCACTATCATTATGTACTTATCATTCTTTCTGTATGAATTGTTTTTTTTTCAGTAATAAAAATTAAACTTCAATAAAAAGAAAATTCAACAATGTGTATGATTTAGTTTTATTAAAAAAATAAAAATGCGTGTACATTATGATGACGTTTGTTGCGCGGTGGGTTTTCCTTCCAATAATTTGGTCTGAGTGCCCCGGCCCGATACAAGGAATGATTAGCTTTTCGAGTCAAAGCTGTGGTTGATAAATACTGCAATCTGAGATCAATTTTTTATCGCCAGCCGTGTTTAAAATAATTTTCGGCTGTTTGAAATAACTGAAAATAAGCGCTATCCAGTTAGTTTTTAAAATAGTGCCATCTAGTGGCGATACTCAAATCTATTACAATGCTTTACGCCATCTTTCATGTTTTTTGAAGCTCCTGTCGTAGTGTGAGTGAGTGTAGAGATACGAGACAAAATGACAGATTTTATTTTGGAGCATTTTTCTGAATACGTTTACTGCAGAATAATAGTATGCCATAAAATAAATAAAAGAGTATGTTACAGGCTCGCCGATCAAAAATGTTTGCCTATCAGTAATCCATTACGCTAGAATTTTAAAAAAACCTGAAAATATTGAAATCAACGCCATCTAGCGGAAAAAGTTTAATGAAGAGCCCTTTGCATTCACCTTAATGCATCAAAGAATTTTTCATCAGAGTTCTGTGACTCGACTCCGCTCGATACTACAGGTTTAGGAGAAGTTAAGGACGAGAGAATTTCGGAAATGGAATGAAACTCGTTCCAGACCGAATTAAATTGTTGTGTATCACTAATTGAGGTGATGTCAATGCGTGTTAACCTATAAAAAACGTGGCTGAGAATAGATTCAGTTCTAGAGTAAAGATTTTTATCAAATTGCAAGGCTTTCGCGTTGTTTTTCACTCGTATTAAGGCTCCTCCCTGCGCTAACGACCTTGAAAACACAAAAAAATTAATTTCTCTTTCTGTAAGTGAGATTATTAGAAACCCTCCTACAACTTTTTAGCTAGTATCCTGAATTATCCAAAAAGTTAGCGCGGGGAGGACCCTTAAGGGGCAGAATTCAGAATTTTCTGCATTTTAAGTACCTCCCCATTTGTAAACCGATCACTTTAGGGTAATGGTATTTTTTTTTAGAATACTTTAAATTATAAACTTTACATCCATCATTGTGGAAACACGATTTTACCTAAATGACTCAGTAAAAAAAAAGAACAAACATTTTAGGTAAATAGCCTTATATCTCCCACATATAAACCAATTTAAATATGATATTTTGTATACATGTAGCTTAAGCTGTTAGAAAATTTCATATAGATTTATTTTTCTTAAATACTAATTAATTTTTTTAACATCTTAAAAATACCAAGATCGGTACGGATCAGTACTAATTTAGTCGGCGACCCGCCGCGTCAACGGGAGGACGTCGTCATTTTTTTCAGCACTGCTAAAAATTAGTAAAGCTCGTAAAAAAATATATTTTATGCGCCAGAACTTCATGTTGGATTTGTTAACTACGCAAGGTTTTCTATATTTGCACATTCATTATTTTAAAAACATTTATTGTTCCCATACCTGGAAAATGTTTAATTTATAAACGTAATGGAGCTGTTGCGGGACTGTGTACATTGTTGTTCAATCACAAAACTCTTGCGAGTTTTCCATCCAAAACAGCAATGAATAACAAACCTAATTTCATAGGAACTATAAGTAGGAAATGCTGGAGTTGCGGGAAGCCTCACAAATGGCAGCAGTGAAAGTGACAAAGGAAGTGTTAAATATGCTTTAAACATATTTATTGTATTTTACGTCATATTTGATTACTTCGAGTACAACTTTATATTAGAAATAAAAGAAGATTTAATGTTTTAATTATTACCATAAAGCGCCATCTAGTGACAAAGAGTATGACATATCAGGGAAAACGTTTCATTTACATTCATGGTAAACAAAACCTCATACCCTATCTCATTAAACGTAAATGAATAAATATTTTTATTGATTGCTTATTTACAGTGTAGGTAATTCTAGGCTGTAGGTATAGTGATATTTTCTGATAGAATAGTCTTACTAACGGAATGGAATTTCGAAGTTTTGACATTGAATATAGATACGTTTTATTTTTAGTGTTTAGAGTTTTTATGTCATCATCATTTCAGCCACATAATATTTATTTTTGTTTTTTTACCATTTATAATATAGGTACATGGTGATGTTCCATTGGTTTTGCAGCCGAAGGCAACTTCATAAGGATCATTAGTAAGACCTATTTAGTTAGTCAAAATAAAAATTCAGAAACAAAAAATAAAAACTCGACAGTAAAATCTTGAGATCAACTAGTAGTAGGTACCGCCGCGCCGCCACCGGCCGGCCACTTGGAGGTCATCCGAGGTCATGCCTATCACGCGGCAGTTTTGGATTGGCGTAACTACGTGGTCTCAATCTAAAAACATTTTCGGAACCTTTTATCCGTCATTAGGATTACGTATGGATAGAGGAATTTATTTACTATACGATTTATTAAAACCAATGAAAAGTCAGCGTCTATAGGTACAGTGGGCCACATAGAAAAGTATACTACCTCGATCTTAGTGCGAGGACAACGCCTTCGTTAGTTTTCGGTCGCTGTCGTATTCAATCGGTCCACTAATGATGTATATGGTGCATATAACGTATACCTACGACTACGAGTATTATGCAAAATTTCGCCGCATGAGTCACAGCTTCAACGGCGCAGCGGTTAAGCTTAGTATGGCTAAATCGATCGATCGACGGATCGAAACCTCATAGCATATTTGTTTATAATTTATTTTTTTGTTTTTAAATTAGTTAAATGAGCTTTTCCGTAATATTATTATTTTTTTCTTTTTATATGTGTTACGGACCAACACTTTTATGTTAATTTTATTGGGGTTAGTTAAATAAAACTAAAATTGTTACGAATAGGTCTGTAATAATTGTAATTTATGCAAAAACTTGCAAATAACAAATAATATCATATCATACTATAAAGCTAAAAGGTTTTTTACAATGTTCTGTTTGTAGCATTTGATTTACACAACAGATTATATAAGTAGATATGTTTAAGTCGGATAAGAAGGCAAACTTGATAATGAGATTAGTGAATAAACATGCTACATTGTAAGGAAATCTTACTTTTGTAACAATAACATCACTCTCATTCTAATAATTAATAAATATGTAATAACATTGCATACCTGACTTCAGTCTATACGTATAATTAAAAAAAAAAACTCTTATTAAATAAATATATAAAATATATCTATATAATATGTATTTACGGTTCACAAATAAAACTAATAACGAAGTGGCCTGCCGTCGTTATCGATAACTTCTTGTAGCCGATCATGCATATCAGCTACCATATTCCAGTCATATCTCCCATGCTGGTCTGGGAGAAAAGAAAAAACTTAGAATGTAACAGCTGCTTCTCTTTCCGCGCAGATCGTAAAAGCCGATCGAGGGAATGGGCAAAAATGCGAATCATTTTAACAGGCGATGCGGCTAGCAACCCGTCACTGTATTGATTGCTTTTCCATCTTCTCGCCCACCATGACGCTAAAAGTGGCTTTTGAGTCTTGCGGCCCTAGGCTCTGCATAGAGCCGCAAGACCCAAAATGCTCTGTCTGCCCCATTAGGGATAAAGACGTGATAGTATGTATGTATGTATGTATATTCCAGTCATTTCCCTGTAATGACGTCCATGTTGCGTTCACCAATTCATCAAGGTCTTCCCTAGTTTTGACCGTCGAAGGATCCCAGTTTAGCACCATTTGACCCCACACATTTTCAATAGGATTTAAATCCGGACTTTTAGAGGGCCACTCAATAACAGTCACGTCCCTTTGACTTTGCAGCCAATCCCGCACAATACGAGCTTTATGCACTGTTATCTTGCACAAAATAAATTTGACCTGAGGGATAAGCCATTCGAACAGATGGCAACATAACATCGCGTAAAATTTCTAAATAATTGTGACTGTTAAAGTGTGATCCTACGTTTACTAACTCACCGGGACCCATGGACGACATCCAGCCCCAATAACCTAACGTTATTCTACCGCTTGATCTGCATGGCAGAACATTATCCTTATGATAGCGAGTGCCCCTATTCCTCCATAATATTTTGCGGCCATCTTTATCCGACTTAAACGTTTTTTCATCAGTAAATATCACTATATTATTAATCCAATCAAAACTTAAATATTGCTGCGCAAACCGAACTCGTTCCCTTTGATGTGCAGGTGTCAGAACTATCTTCTTCGCCTTTTAGGCCAGACGCCTTCAGATGTCTTCTCACTGTCTCTAAAGACAGCCCATAGTGACTGGCGGTTTTTCTAGCTGAGAGAAATGGTTGTTGCGAGTGAAGAGCTACAATTTCTCTATGGCGTGCTGACTCCGGCGTATAAGTAACCGGCAACGGTCCACTCCTTAAACACTGCACGTCACCTGTGTCTCCATAGCGCTTGATCCACAGTCGGACAGTCCGTTTCTACAAAATAATGATTTAATATTAATTTTAACCGTTCTTAACCTATATCTGTATAACTTAATTAAACATAATATGGCTAAAAATACTTACGGTTATATGAAATTGACGAGAAATTTCTCCGATCCTGCGTATCAACAGATCTGTATTTGGTCTGACTGAGTGCGTATCGTGAATGCTTGAGAATGTTTGCATTAACCAACCTTCAATCATACGTATAACTTGCGCATTTTATCGAAATACCCTCTTTTAGAATGATAGAATACAACACAATAAATCTATTCAATGCACTCGCTTTGGCAAAGCAATAAATGATATGGATTGTGTTATAATAATTTACAACGTTAATAAATAAAGTAGAGAAAATATTATGCCAAGTGTGAGGATTCAACCCAGGCCCCTCAGAATGCAAGTAGTATGCACACTGAATGCCGTTTGGCTGTGGGACACATTGCCACTAAGTTTGAAATTTTGCAAGGGTATCCGCAATACAAAACACGCCTGGTAACGAGATAAGCAAATGAGAAACAAGTGAATCACTGCCACTACGTATTTCAATTCCATTGCTGCACATACAAATGCAAAATAAATATTGCTGCTGCAAAAACGGTAACTTATAACGTCATACCAAAGTTTAACGAATATTATACATTTTAAAAGGTGGTATACTTTTCTATGTGGCCCACTGTACATATATTTAACCACCGAAAAAGTTTTCCGCAGTATATGTACCAAATTAATATATTTTTTACATTTGACACTACTGGAGGTAAATGGGATATTAGCCAATTTCCATTTGCCATCACTGGGGACAAAAGTGAATTAAAATGAAAGTCTGTCCCATTCGCCTTCACCAAGGGGCAATTGGGACTGAAATATTACAAAAGATTTTAACATGGGCGTACAGGCCCGAAACGGGTTGAAAGGAGGGAGGGGCAAATCAGATGTTCTTTTTAGGCTTGATCTCCGTACCGGTAATTTTGTTCATGGGCATAATAATATTTGAATTACAAAATAAAATTAAATTTTTAGAATGTCAAAACTGTCAAGTAATGTGGAGTTGTAGACTCAATATGTACCAAAATTTGACATCACAATTGTAAAATTTTGGTACATTATGAGTCTACAACTATACAAACCTTTAATAATAAAACCTTTAATTATTAACAAGTATAAATAAATAGGTATACTTGTTAATAATTAAGTACTCGCGTACTTTATTATTAACAAGTATACCTGCGGTTCCGCATAAACGTCTTACTTTCAGTCTGTATATATATATAATACAAATATAATATATAAATATAATAAAATATATAAATATAATACAGGTAACAAGTCTTTCTCGGGGCGTAAGTTTCTATCGCTTACTTAAATCAATCAATCAATCTAACAATACATACATACATATACTTACATACACACATATAATAAAATCGTAACCCATCGCTGTTTGTACATGGAAGATAAATAAAAAAAATACTGTTGGGGGCTTTAGCCATCGTAATAGAATACAAAACAATGATTTTTAGAATTTTTGTG
Source organism: Acrobasis consociella (assembly GCA_963555685.1). NCBI lineage: Eukaryota > Metazoa > Arthropoda > Insecta > Lepidoptera > Pyralidae > Acrobasis > Acrobasis consociella. The sequence continues at coordinate 15,939,472 of OY743125.1, read as the reverse complement.
TGTTTGTCTCTTTGTCTGTGCGTTTGTGCACGCTAATCTTAAAACAGCTGAACCGATTGAGTTGCGGTTTTCACTAATGTGTTGAGATAAGCTTCACTTAAAATTTAGTGCTTGTTTCCTTTTTAATCCGTTCATAAATAAAAAGTTATATCAATTTTAAAGAATTGCGTCAAACATTTTTGTTCGAAAAATTGAGTTTATGCACGGTAATCTCAGAAACAGCTAAACCGATTCGGTTGCAGTTTTCTCTAATATATTTTGCTAACCTTTACTTAAAGTATAGTGTTTGTTTTATCTAAATCCTGCAAAAAATGAAAAAGTTATGTTAATTTAAAGAATGACGTTAAACATTTTTGTTCGAAAGATTGCTATAACTGTTCAACAAATAACAGTAAAACTTTTGTTAAATTTATTTTATGGTTTATTATACACGCTGACTTTTTATTGGTTAAGAAAAAAAATGTCGTGTAGTAGTAATAAATTCCTCTATCCATGTACGTTATCCAAATTCGTGTATGACATAAGATAAAAAAGTTGCGTAAATGATTTTCGATCGAGATTACGTAGTTAGGCCCATCTTATCAAAACTGCTGCGTGACCTGCGATGAACTTGAATACGTAGGTAGGTATAGCGCGGCAAACGAAGGACTTTAATCTGCTGGTATTTGATGTGCATGTAACTTTTTTAACCCCCGACCCAAAAAGAGGGGTGTTATAAGTTTGACGCCAATGTCTGTCTGTCTGTGTCATCGTAGATCTCGAACGGACGGAACGATTTCAATGCGTTTTTTTTACGTGAAAGCAAGTTTTTTTGCGGTGGTTCTTAGCAATGTTAGATGAAAATCGGTTCAGCCGTTCAAAGTTATTGGTGATGAACGCTTAAAAGTCGGGTTTTTTACATACTTATCGAAATCACTTTGGTACCACTGATTACGCAATGTAAATTCGCTTTTAACGACTCCAATTTTCCCTTCATACTTTACGGGCTTAGGACCGTCAGAAATAATTATTTATAATGAAACATAACTACTCTGTAAAATAACTGCATACCTTCAATTTTTTTAAAATTGAGTTTAGGCATATCTGGCGTATTTAAAAAATTGAAATCAACTTATTTACAATCATTAATAATCAAATAAAGTACTTACGTAGGTATGAGTTACATACCAGTCTTAACACAAAAAAATTAACTTTTCTGTACCGCAACAGCTGTTCAAAATGTCCACCGTTCACTACATGGATACATAGTCTCGCACGTTTGATTAAATTGTCTTTTAATTTCAATAATGTACCTCTATCACTTCTTATCACGTTAAAAGCGTCCGATATCGCAATTCTCAATTGTTCACGAGATTCACGTTCTTCAGTGTACACGAGTCTTTTCATTTCCGACCACAAATAAAAGTCCAACGGAGTCAGATCCGGGCTCCTTGCTGGCCAGTGTACAGGACCGCCACGTCCTATCCAGTGATTACTGAAGACATTGTCCAGATGGCCACGCACTGCTCGCTCAAAATGCGCCGGGCATCCGTCGTGTTGGTAATAAAAATTACGTAAATACTCAAGGGGCACTTCGTCAAGCAAATCAGAAATTAGTGTTTGTAGCATCTCCAGATAAGACCTGCCTGTTAAATTGCCTTCATTATACCCGCGCACACATTTACACTGAACCGTATTTGATGTGAATGTTCTCTTATCACGTATGGATTATTGTACGTCCAAAAATGTTCATTATGGACATTGAATAAACCCACCCGCGTAAAAGTTGACTCATCAGTCCAGAGGATATTACAGTCCTGGTTATTTAAGAACCATTCACAAAATGCAATTCGATGTCGCGGGTCGTCTCCGTAAATAGCATGCACGCGACGAAAATTATACGGATGCAGGTCATTCGAGTTCAGCAACTTCCAGACAAAATACTGGCTGACATTGAATCTCCTTGCAGCCATTCTTGTGCTCCGTCATGGATCTTCGTCAAAATAATTCAGGATCTCTTCCTCAAACTCTGCTGAATAAATTAGGCGCCGACCACGAGCCGTTACATGTGAAGGGACTCTAAATTGTCCATAATCTCGCAGGTTTTGTGTTACCGACAAAATGGTAGACGCTGCTGGGACCTGCGGTGACCGAATCCCTTGCATTCGCAACAAAGATAGATGTTGGTACATGCGCCTAACCTCTTCCAGATTTTCATAGATGGAATAAAGACGAACCATCACGAAGTATTCCGCATTTGCATACTCATAGTGCCTTCCGTTCATTTTTACACGAATCTAAGCGCACCGGCAAGAGCGCATGCGACACATCACCTTGACCTAATTTACGATTCAAACTAGCCAGGAAGCCAGCCGGGCCGGGCGGGGCGGTAGCCGGCCGGCAAGGCGCCACCTGCCTGTCGGCTCGTTCAAAGAAAGAAAATGGTTGCGGGGGCGCGACGGGAATGCGCACGCGATGTGTAATTGGCTGCGTGATTACCTACCTACGCAGAGGCACGGGCAGAGGTTGCGGCGAAAGTTCACAGCTGGTCAAAGTTCGCATCGCGCGCGGTTATTATTATTCACATTAATAACACTACGCGCTACTAATTGATCTCACGATTTTACTTTCGAGTTTCAGTCAACAATTTTTGTTTCTAAATTTTTATTTTGACTAGCTAATTAGGTCTTACTAACGATCCTTATGAAGTGGCCTTCGGCTCCAAAACCAATAAAAAGTCACCGTGTATAGTATGATTTTAATTCGATGCCGATTTTTTGAGTTTCGGAGTATTCTTACACAATTAATTTTTTTGGACACCGATAGATGGCGCTGTTCATAAATTTTAAATTTAAGTGAGGCTCTGGGCTTAGAACCTCAGCAAACAGAGCTTAGGGGCGCAAGACGGGATTCAGTCGCTTGACAAATACTGTCCTACTGGTTGAAAGCCGCGTTTGTGTCAACACGCACCTTTACCTTTGCGGGTAGAATTGAAGGCCGATGGACCACCTCGCAGGCCACTCAGACCCCTCTCGCTAATTGAGAAGGTATCGCGAGTGAGCCCAGCTGATAAGCGGCCGTTGTTCAAGGTCTTTGGATCGAGAATAGCACAAGAACAGAACCAGGCAAAAGCGGTAATTGCGATGAAACCGTGAGTTTCTTTGAGGATAAGAGTAACCGGCCGATTCGCCGTAGCCGGCGGTAGGCAAAAAGCACGTAGAGGTAGATTGGGTTAAGTAAGGGACTGCAATAATAAGGTCTGGAAAACCCATGTGTGCTCTGCTTCGATGAGAACCAAAAGATCACGGTGGCGGACAAAGATGCCAAACTGTCAAAACACCCTGTGTGAGCTGATGTTCTCCACGGCGATATGCGTAGTACACCGACGATATACCTGTTAGGCTCAGTTGGTGCTCTTTGCCAACGATACGGCGCTTTTTGCTGTTAGTTTGAACTTAAAGTATGCCACAAATAACAGCTCTATACGCCCCGCCTGACAAGCTCTTCAAATAGAGGTTCTTAGTGAACTAGAAGCAGTCATTGGTCTCAGAGAACATCAACCTCCAAAAAAATAAATTTTAATGATGACATAAGAAACAATCTATTCTCTGTCCACATACCTATTAACTTTAAATCTATCTACTTTAAATATTAATTTAATTGTGAGTTGTTGTCCTTGGATTATTTTATATATTGGAGACAGCTATATTTGTAAAAAGTAATCCCAACCTATTTATCTGATAGAGTAGAAAGAAACCGATGTGAGGACAAATTGTGCATACATTAATCCAAAACTGCTTTATTACATGATAGTGTATTAGGTATGGCACTGATAATATATAATAAAAAAAATTCCTGTGTGGGTAGGCGCACATAGTAAACGCACTTTAAGAGCTCTGAGATTTATTTTTTATTTATAAATAATAATTTAACATAATATTGGCTAGCAATTAGTTAAATTGACTGCCAAACTCACCTGCCCTCACTAAACAATCGTTTCTTCCTTAATTCTCACTACTTCACTATTTTCACTGTCACAAAGTTATCACCATGGACACACAACTTGCTAAAAACATGGAGGACTTGCAAAACATGTTCCTAACCCGGATGAAGCAATATGATGACAGGCTGGAGAAGGTTTCTACTGGTGGACCCACTGTGCATCAGGATTTAGCCTCCTTGTCCCGTGAGTACTCAGACTTTAAAATCTTTGCTTTGCGTGCCTTGTCAATGATGAAATCTCAATTAGAATTGCTGACATTGGGACAAGACAGACATGAAATGGCCATGCGTAGGAAGGTCTTGCTGTTTCATGGGTTACCAGAGAGGAAGAGGAAAATGAAAGATTAATTGACAAGATCCATCAAGTAATTACATCCCAAATGAAACTGACGGAGGTGGCCAGTGCAAATTTACAGTCTTGTCATCGATTGGGCTTTTCAAAAGCTAAAGACCGCCCAGTTCTAGTCAGATTTACTGCTTTAGAATACAGACATCTTGTATGGGATAGCAAAACTGCCCTTAAAGGTTCCGGCATCACCATATCCGAGTTCTTAACCCGGCCCAGGCATCTTGCCTTCACTATGGCACGTAAACATTTTGGTGTTAAGAATTGTTGGTCAGTGGAAGGGAAGATAGTCATCCTGCTTCCCGATAAGTCGAGACGAAAAGTGGAAACTGTTGCTAAGGTGGAGCGGTTAATTGGGCTACACCCAGTGGTCGTTAAGGCTGCCGGTTCAAGCGATGTTGAAGACTTTGCGCAGAAGCAGGCCGGGAGGAGGGCCCGGCGCCGAAAGTGAACGCGTTTTCTTTGTAGTTTTAGTAGTGTAGATTACCTTCACGATATTTAAATAATTATTTTTGTAATAGCAGGTAGGTTACTGTAAATTTAATATATTCCTACTCTTTTTCTTTTGTTTGGTTGACAGCTTGCTTGACACTTGATTGTTTGTTTACTCAGTTATACTCACGTTAAACTTACCGTTTGACATCTGACTGCATCTGTCATCTATTTTTTTTTTGCTCCTATAGCAAGGGTTCGACATTTGCTACTTTTACTTATTATTTTGGTAGGTTACATATTTGTAATATTTACGCGTCTTGTTTTACATATGTATGTACTGATAATTATTATTATTAAATTTCTTTCAATACATCAGTGAGTTGAGTATGGTGGGTTTGGCAGCCTTGCCATTAGAAAGTTTTAGCTTTTTTTTACATATTTTTTTACTTATTATATATATTATATACATATTTATATCTTATATATATATTTTACATAAAAACTATATATTATTTTAGTTTTATATATTTTTTCTATAATTATGGATGATATTGTGGATTTTGATGATAGTTTCTTTTCTTGCTCGTCCTCATCTAGTTTTGTAAGTGCGAATGATGATTCTTCGTCAACGTCTGATATTACATTGCACGACTCCATAGCCTCTGCGTTTTCCAAGTTCCCTCACAACCTCAATTTAGCACATATTAATGCTCAAAGTGTTGCCGGCCATTATTCCGATCTGGTGGCGTCAATAAATAGTGCTCAGTTAGATGCCTTACTTATCTCGGAATCCTTTTTAAAACCTTCTCTTCTTTCTGCTCATTTTGCCCTTCCGGGCTTTATATTGGTTCGCAATGACAGAGTAGGTAAACAGTGTGGTGGTGTTGCGATATATTTGCGCGATAATATTCCCTATAAAGTTATTAGTTCTTCTCCTTCTACTTATTCTGAATCTGCTGAACATCTCTTCCTAGAATGCCATACCAGTGACATAAAATTGCCTCCTCCACTAGATGGCTACAACATGTCTTACACAGAAACATTCTTAAACAAAAATGACGGTGTAGTCGTTTATGTTCGGAAGGAAATTGCAGCTACTTTCACTGAACCAAGCATACTGGAGGGTAACTGTCTAGTAGTAACGATAGATAAGCAGTACTCTATAATTTGTTCGTACAGGCCGCCGTGTTTTAAAAATCCCGCTAATTACTTGGAATCCCTAGAACCAGTTATACGAAGTATCACTACTCCTAATATAATTTTAACAGGAGATATTAATATTAATACCCTGCCCGATAACCTGTCAGGAATGGCTCACAACTACCTTAATCTTATGGCTATGTATGGACTGAGACAAGGTGTTAATAGGCCGACCAGAGAAACCACATGCCTAGATAATTTTATGGTTAAAACCTGCCATGCCTGGAAAACTGTCGTCTTTGAGCAAACCTTAACTGATCACTCGGCTATATTGCTGTATATAAATAAAGCTGAAATAAAAAAAGAACCTTGTACATATAATAAAGTAAAAATTGACTATGATAGCCTTAAAAAAGATCTAAGTGATGAATCTTGGACTGACCTGTATGATTTGAAGGATGTGAATATTAGCATGGAATACTTCTCTGCGCGGCTTTTAACACTCATAAACAAAAACACTGTAGTCGCAAAAGTAAGAAACAAAAATAAACCAATCAAACCCTGGATTACAACAGGTGTTGTAAGATCATTTAGAAAAAGGAACAAACTATTTAAAATTATGAAAAAGAATCCTGAAGATGTAATAGCAAGAAAAACATACCTGGATTATAGAAATATGTGCAATAAAATAATTAAAGTACCTAAAAAACAATATTATCAAAATAAACTTGAAAAAGCAAGTGGGAATGTAAAAGAAACTTGGAAAATAATAAAAAATGTGTGCAGTTTAAAACAAAATAATAAGGAATCCAGCCAGGAACTTTTGAGCATAGAAGCCGATGCTAAAGAATCCCTAAATTCTGTTAATGAATATTTTACCTCTATAGGACGGAATCTGGCAGATGTTATCCTTAAAAAAATGTCTGTGACCCAACTAGAACTAGCCAGGAGAACTCATCGACTAAACAATATTCTTCACTCTATGACTATGTTCTACACAGATCCCCTTGAAATCAGACGTATAATAATGTCTCTAAAAACATCTAGTTCTCCTGGATGGGATAGAATCACAGCCTTTACTTTAAAAGAAATAATAGTGTACATTATAGATCCTATTACTTACTTGTGCAACTTAAGTTTTGAGACGGGGATATTTCCAGATATTTGCAAAAAAGCTACCATATGTCCAATCCATAAAGCTGGTGATAAAAACAATCCCTCAAACTATAGGCCCATTTCACTGCTTAGTTCACTTTCTAAAATACTCGAAAAGCTTGTCAACAAAAGACTATTACAATTCTTGGAAAAATATGATTTACTTAGCAACAACCAATTTGGGTTTAGAGCAAAAAAGTCTACTGACGATGCTGTACTAACCCTTACCACCCGAATAAAGGACTACCTAGATAAAGGAGAGCGTTGCATAGGAGTGTTCCTGGACCTGCAAAAGGCTTTTGATACTGTGTCAATTCCAATCCTGTTGGCGAGACTTGAAAATATAGGAATCAGAGGTGTAGCACTAAAATGGTTCGAAAGCTATCTAATGAGACGAGAACAGAGGGTTAAAGTTGGGGATGTGGAAAGTGATGTCGGTTTTAGCGATTTTGGTGTCCCACAAGGCAGCACACTAGGTCCCTCCCTATTCCTCGTTTACATAAACAACCTCTGTGAAATGACACTTCCTGGAATGGACCTCTTGATGTTCGCCGACGACACAGTGCTTCTCTTCCATGACAAAACTTGGGATTCGGTGGGAGCACTAGCAGAGCTAGGCATTACAAAGGTTACTTCCTGGCTCGAGGATAATATTTTGTCTCTTAATAGTAGCAAAACCAAATATATTTGTTTTTGCAAAACTGCTGCTAGCCTTCCTCCTACTGGGTTTCAACTGGTGATTCATACATACCCCTGCAACCGCCTAAATGACCACATTTCAAAACAGTGCATATGTGACAAACTTACTCGAGTAAACGATATTAAATATTTGGGTGTAATGGTCGATTCAAACTTAAACTGGAACTGCCATATAAATACAATATCTATAAGAGTAAGGAAACTTATATATGTGTTTAAGAGTCTACGCACAGTCGCTAACTTTAAATTGCTGATACAGACATATCGATCGTTATGTGAAAGTATCATCCGCTACTGCATCAGCTCATGGGGTAATGCTGCCAAAACTCACATCATTGATGTTGAGCGTGCACAAAGAGCAGTACTGAAGGTGCTACTTTATCTACCATACAGGCATCCAACAACAAGTGTCTACGAGAAAGCTAAAGTACTCTCTGTAAGAAAACTCTACGTATATCAAATACTTACCAGATATCATTCAAGAATAGTACCAAGCTTACCGAATACTACAAAAAGACTTAATCCGTGCCCTGTGCCCTTCACCTACTGTCAAATTGCACACAAGCACTTCGATTCTGTTGCCCCACGGCTTTATAATAAAATAAAAAATGATTTAAAAATAAATATTAATATATTAAAAAATTTCAAATTCAAAACCATTATAATTTCATGGCTTGAAAAACTTGACTACGATTCTTTAGAAAAAGTATTGGACAATCTTAAAAAAAAGCTATAATTAAATGGATATCCAACCACTACACACACACGCGCACATCCTAACACTCATATACATACATACACACAAGCACACACATACACAAGCACACACATACACATACACATACACATACACATACACACACACACACACACACACATACGTTTGTTCCATGTTAAAAGTTTTTTGTTTTTGTTGTTAACTTAATCAGATTAAACATAGGTAGTTAATAAGTCTCGATATTCACACCAATGGGAGAAGACGCTGGTATCCGAAACACAGCGCGAGCTAACTCGGAAACCAGAGGCTTCATGGAAATTTGTACATTATAAAATATCAATAAATAAATTATTATTATTATTATTATTAGAAATTACTGTCCACCATACCAAAATTCTTTTGGCAGTCTATTACAGTCCAAGCCTTCGTAATGACTACTTCGATTCGTTAGATTCACTGCTTAGTGATTACTGTCCTATTTATGATCACATTATATTAATGGGCGATCTAAATACATACCTTATAAAAAACGATTCACGCACTCATAGACTTCAACATCTTCTTCACTCCTATAATCTTTATATCTTGCCTACTAGTGCTACTCATCATGTTCCTCACTGTGTACCTTCCCTTCTTGATCTTATGATTGTTTCTTCTGCCAGTCTTATCGCTACACATGGTCAACTTACAGCTCCTTTCTCCCACCATGACATAATATACCTGTCGTACTGTATTCGCCCCCCTAAACGTAAACCGCAATACTCTATTCGTCACAGCTTTGCTAAGATAAATTTGGAGATTTTTCATAGTGATTACTCTAAAATTGATTGGAATCCGATCTATACTGCGGAGAATATTGACTTCAAAGTTGAACATCTTAACGATATTATTATCGAGCTGTTTGATAAACATGCACCGCTTAAGCGTATTAAAATTAAACGTAATCCAGTCCCGTGGCTTACACCTATAATTATACAAGCAATGGCGCGAAGGGATGGGGCCAAGCGCAGGTACAAGCGCAGTCCAACAGAGCGTAACCTAAATATTTATAAAGTGCTTCGTATCCGCTGCAGTCGCATGTGTAGAGATGCAAAGAGAAACTACTTTTATGATTCCCTTACTGACCGTAGCTCGGCGGAGGCATGGAGGTTTTTGAAATCTGTCGGTGTTGGCAAATCTCCTTCATTAACTGAAAGCAATATTGACTTAACTGAGATCAACAGGCATTTTTCAAATCCTCCTGTTAACATTCCTCCAAGCATCAAATCAGATACGCTACTTAAGCTTTCTAACTTGCCTCGGCCTTCATTTCCCCAATTTTCCTTTTCAGCTGTTTCCGAGGATGAAGTTAGAAAATTCATAGCTCAGGTCTCCTCCAATGCTACTGGTAATGATATGTTGTGTGCAAAAATGATTCAGCTTCTTGTTCCTGTAGTTCTTCCTGCTCTTACTCATATTTTTAATTTTTCTCTTTCCTGTGGCTCTTTTCCCACATCTAGGAAATTAGCTCAAGTGATTCCATTACCTAAAACTAGTAATCCTTCTTCTGTTTCTGACCTTAGGCCCATTTCTATTCTGCCCTATCTCTCAAAAATTCTTGAGCTAATTGCCCATAACCAACTGTCTAATGTCTTATCTTCTAACAATATCCTTAGTTCATTTCAATCTGGTTTTCGTGCAGGTCACAGTCTGGTGACTGCGTTGCTAAAAGTCACAGATGACATTCGCTGGGCTATTGATCGCAAATCTCTAACACTCCTGGTTCTCCTTGACTTTATTAGCGCCTTTAATTCTGTTGACTTCGATATCCTTCTTGGCATCCTTCAATCTTTTAACGTTTCTTCGTCGGCCTTACAGTGGTTTGATTCCTACCTGCGGGGCCGCTCGCGGTGTGTCCGCCTCGTTGAGTCTGTCTCCGAGTGGTGTGATCTCAGTGCGGGTGTTCCTCAAGGCGGTGTCCTTTCTCCATTGCTTTTTTCAATATTTATAAATTCTGTCACTTATATTCTTTCTTGTAACTTTCATCTCTACGCAGACGACCTTCAACTTTATAGGCATTTCCCTGTAGCTGATTTAGATGCAGCTATTGCTGCTATGAACAATGATTTGCGTCAGGTTAGCGAGTGGGCCCAGTCTTTCGGTTTGAAAGTTAATCCCAAAAAGTCTCAGGCCATGCTTATTGGCAGTAGTTATTATCAGAGAACCATTGACGTAAAGTCATTATCTCCTTTATATCTCGATGGCTCTCCAATTGCATACACTGAGTCTGCTAAAAACTTAGGGGTTATTATGGACAGAATGTTAAGTTGGACTGCTCATATTTCCGAGATTAGCCATAAGTTACACTATAGTCTTCACTCTCTCAAATGTCTCCAAAATTTCTTACCTTTTCAAACTAAAATCTCACTCTGTCATTCCATATTACTCCCATTTCTTGATTATGCTGATGCCTGTTTTCTTGACGCTACTGAAGAGCTTCTCACTAAGCTTGAACGTTTGCAGAATTTGTGTATTCGTTTTATTTTTGGTTTAAGGAAATTTGACCACGTCTCCGACTTTCGCAAACAACTCAAGTGGCTCCCTATCCGCCAACGCCGGAACACTAGAATCCTTTGCCTCCTCTTCAATGTCCTGCACAATCCTTCCTATCCTCCCTACTTACGTGAACGATTTACTTTCGAACGACCTGTCGACGCTCCCTGTCGGTCCAACCGTAAATTCATTCTTCAATTCCCAATACATAGCTCCGCTACCTATACCCAGTCCTTTTCCGTGCAAGCAGTTAGGTTATGGAATCAGCTACCACCAAAAATTCGCGATTCTAAAACCATAATGACGTTTAAGAAACGAGTAAAAGATTACTATCTGTCTTTATCATCCTGATCATAATATTTAAAAATATTATCATACGTATTTAGTAAGTGTATATGTAAATATGTATGAGTATATATGAGCATTTATGTAAGTTTATTTTACGTATGTTTATGTAGGTATGTTCTTTTTTTTTAAATTTATTTATGTATTTTGTATACGTATTTACTTTTGTATTGTACACGCCAATTACCTCTTTCTTCCCATTTCCTCTCGCGGATCTACTGGAAGAAATTTCTTTAGAAATAAGTAGCACCTATGTACTAAGTTTACTTTTATAAGGTTTTATTTGTAAATTTTTCAAGTGTACATGAATCAATAAAATAAATAAAATACTGAAACAATATAAGGAATTAAATTTGACTTTGTTTAAGAAGAAAAATTAAGTAATTTTTGATTGATAAATGTTATTATAGTGTCAAGGATTTCTTATCTGATAAATTGTAAAAGGTTCATAGATAAAGTATATTGTCTTAGTACAGGTATTATAATAGATAATAATAGCCTTTCTGACTACATTTGCACATCGGTGATGGTAAATATAATTAGACGAAACTGAATGTAATATCTTTTAAAACATGTTTGGCAAATAAATTATCTTTATCTTTGAGAGAAATTAGCAGTTTGTTACCGCTTTTTCTGCACTAGCGCTTCGGAAGCGACAAGTGTGCGAAAAAAACAAAGCAATCAAATTGGGATTAGCACAACCTGTATGATTTGTCTCTATTTATTTATCTTTTGATATTAAAGATATATTTAAATTTAATTGAATTGACTCAAACTGAATAATTAAATGAAAACTTTCTACCAACTGATCTATCACGTGTTCAACGCCGCACCATTGTAAGGTAGTTGGTAAGAGGATGATCGTATCAAGACTAAGGTTACCGGGTTAAGTCCCGCTCACGTGGAATTATTTCAGCATTTGTTACCAGCTTTGAATGCCTAAAACCCAACAAAAAAATAATATTTAGAATTTGAAATTATATGCAACTCTAGTGAACCATTTTAGTCTTTCTGTTTGTGTTGGACTAATGTACAATTACTTTTGTAACTGTAATTAATCGTGTTTTTGTTTCGGTAACGGCAAAAATGAAAACGACTGGGAATGGGTCTGGTGTTTTGCACAGACGACAGGTTGAACTATGTGAGAGAAACCATTTTATTTTTACTTATTAAAATATTTTAATTTTATATTTCCCTATAAGTATGTTGTAGTTCCCAATAAAACAATCCTCCCAATAAAATTGACAACTTTAATATCTACGCTACTATTTTTATCTTTTCCAGTATTTTGTATATAATTACGTTAATAAAAGTTAATTTTATTTGAATGATCATTTTAGTAAGTCTTAAGAGTTGTAACAATATAAAAGATTTGACATAGGTACTTGTGACTTTTATTTCTATAAACATAATGCCCTGCTATAAAAATGCGAATAATGTTATTAGACGATGCGGCTAGCAACCCATCACTATTTTGATACCTTGTTCCACCTAATGATGGGTGAGAGTCCACCATCACGCTAGAAGTGGCCGTGTGAGTCTTGCGGCCCTAGATTCTATCTACTTAGAGACGCAAGACCCAAAATGCTGTAAGATAAAGTGAAGAGCAGAACAGAAAAATTTAGGGCAGATAAAGCCCTCCTTTCAAATATACATACATACATACATATTATCATGCCTGTTTTTCACAAGAATAACTACAATCCTGACAGATCTCTTTCGCTTCATCTACACTCATCACTTTCATGATGCATGCCTCCTTTTTTAAATAAATAATAATAATTTTAAAAAATCATCAGCTATTCTATTTAATATAACTGGAAAGGATGAAGGAATATTCGTAACATTTATTACCCATGGGGTGAAATGGAAATCAGGAAACGAAAATTCCCATTCGTCACCTCTGGGAACAAACAAGAATTTTAATGGAAGTTTGTGGAGATGAATAGAACTGTGAATTAATAGTCATTCCCGTCAATCCCCAGTGGGGACGATTGACTTATTTGTCCCCAGTAGCGACGTCCCAACTGGGAACGAATGGGATACACCCCTTTTTAATCATTTTATTAGAAATTATTGAAGACAGATATAAAAATACTCGTTTTTAGGGTTCCGTAGTAGAAAAAAAAAGGCCCTTATAATTTCGCCATGTCTGACTGTCTGTCCGTCCGCCCGCAGCTTTACTCAGAGACTGTAAGTAGGTAGGTACTAAAGAGCTGTAATTGGGTATGTATATGAATATTCATTATGCCGAAAAAGTGGTAGAATAAAATCTTGAAATAATTTTTAAATAACATCAAGAAAAGAGAAAAATCTTGAAACACATGAGAAAAGCAAAATCAAAACCTCAAAAATATTGATTGAAATGAGATGCGATCTCGCACTCTTCTAAATGTAAGACAAATGCCTTACTAGTTGTGCCATACATTCGATGACATTGCAGATGAAATTACAGTATTTTATGAATAGTAGGATTTTTGTTTAACCCTTTCACCGCGAGACTTTATATCAGTTGTCGTGCCCCCAGCGCGAGACATGGTTAATCTAACATACCTATCTACAACCAAAAACGGATATGGATACGTAAGTTATGTGCCATATGAGCATTTTTTTTTTGTCGCAAATATGCGACCTTCGCGGAATGGACCCGACAATGTTTGTCACATATATGCGACGCTCGCGGTTAAAGGGTTTAAGGATTTCACGTTTGAGGTTCTAAATTATAAAAATAGATGGAGCTAAGGAGCACCGAACAACTGCTAATAGACGCTTTTTGGCATGCTTTATCTACTACTAAAGCACACATTTAGTTCCAGATGGTTACACTGAGAAATTTGACGAATGGCGCTGTTTACATGGGGTACATTGCGGGGTATGAGGTGGGGGTGGGTTTGATATTTTTCATATCACTTTTTGGGCCTTAAAGAATTATTTACCGCGGAAATATCCTCTTCGACCGTAAAACATGATCCTAAAATGTCCTCTGAAGGAGAGCTAGATGAAAGTTTAGTAATTAATTTACGTAACTCCTCCACAGTACATTTTGAGGAATCACCACCTCTTATTTCTACCTCATATTCGAGTTCCGATTTATTTAATAAGGTAAATTAAATGGTATAGGCCATAGCACGCCTACCCATCGCCATATAAACGTGATTATTACCCTTCCGTCCTCACTAGATGGCGCATACAGTAGGTATCGATTAAAACCACGGAAAACATTAAAATCTTTTATTACCATTATTTGAACAAAGTAATACTCTACCTTATTAAATATGATTTTTATGAGCTGCAATAAATATTTTTAAAGCACTTTCTTCGTCTATTTCACGAAATTCAGAAATATTTGTGTAAAAGCACAATTTTTGGTTTTTAATTATGTCACTAGATGGCACTTTGTGTGTTTTAAGGTTTTATGTGGGATTATATTGATGGCAGCACCGTCTTTACTATAAAGCGTAGGTACTAACTCGTCCGTAAGAATAGATTATACAAATGATACCTACCTATTATAATATCTTGTAATAATGTACCTCAGAGTATAATACAATGTCCTTTTTAATTAAGTACAAATATTTTAAGGGGTGGTTCAGTCCATCATTTTGAACAACTTTTCCCAATGAATGTATATGAAAATACGAAAAAAAAATTTAGGTTTTCATACAAATCGAAGTAGTCACGTGATATCATTACTATCGAAAATGAAAATCTCTAGCGAAATCGATAGAGCCGTTTTCGGGATCACAGAAATATATAAATAAATATACAAGAATTGCTCGTTTAAAGGTATTAGATAAGAGTACCTGGGCGACCGAGCTTTGCTCGGTTACATCTCAAACATTAACAATTTTCTTTAAACTTGTCTAAATACAATGCAAAATAAAAAAAAAATGTAAACTTAAACATAAAAAAAAACAAAAGTAAGTCACCGAATGGGATTCGAACCCGTAACACTCTTTCTAGCGGTCGCTATCCTTAACCGCTGAGCTAAATCAAGGCGGTCGCGGCGCGACGAAATTAGCGACCATATTCTGCGTGGAAAGAAAAACGCATGAAAACTCGAAAACACGCGTTTTCCCAAACATAAAACTAATCTAGATCGATTGTTTACCCCCGAAAACCACCATATACATATATAGTTAGAGCCGTTTTCGAGATCACAGAAATTTATAAATAAATATACATATATATATATATATATATATATATGTATATTTATTTACATATATATATATATATATATATATAGTGTACAGTACAGTAGTGCCGCGAGGTTGCGCCCGGAACGACCGGCGGCGAACACATTCACACACCTGAGTAAGTCAGTGGCATCGTACTACTACGTGACTACGTACCTATCGAACTTTATCAAATTCCAAAGAACTTTGAATATGATACGGAAATATGGGGAATAAATTAAAAAAAAGTAGATAGGTATCATTTTAGTTGTATTGTGTTCTACAACGTGATAGGGACATACCTACCCGTAATAAATCGAACCACAGGCTATACTAGATCACTAGTATATATACACGGTGATTTTTTATTGGTTTTTGAGCCGAAGGCCACTTCATAGACGTTGTTAGTAAGACCTAATTAGCTAGTCAAAATAAAAATTCAGAAACAAAAAATGTTGACTAAAACTCGAAAGCAAAATTGTGAGATCAATTAGTAGTACCGCCGCCATACACCACCCGCCGGCCGGCCGGGGTCATCGACATCCACGCAGCTGTTTTGGCCGGCATAACTACGTGGTCTCGATCGAAAATCATTAACGCAACTTTTATATCTTATGACGTACAGAAATTTGGATTACGTATATAGATAGAGGAATTTATTTACTATACGACATTTTTTTTCCTAAACCAATGAAAAGTCAGCATGTATATACAATGTCCTTTTTAATTAAGTACAAATATTTTAAGGGGTGATTCAGTCCATCATTTCGAACAACTTTTCCTAATAAATGTATATCAAAATAAAGAAATAAAAATTTTCATTTTCCTCAGTAATGATATCACGTGACTACGGTAATATGTACGAGAACCTACAAATTTTTTTCGTATTTCGACATACATTTATTGGGAAAAGTTGTTCGATATGATGGACTGAATCACCCCTTAAAATATTTGTACTTAATAAAAAAGGACATTGTATATATATCATATTTTAAATTAACCTTAGGTACCTACTGTCCCACTGATGAGCAAAGGTCTCCATTTTTATTTATTTTTATTTATATAACGATGATATTATATAAAAGTAAAAACGACATTTCCATTGGCTGCACACAGCACACAGTTCTTTGAAGATTACATGCATCGAACTAAAAATAATTCAAATCAAGTGAAGCTGATTTCGATATATAAGTAGTACTAAGTACCTACCTATTAGATTTCCATACTCTTTTTCACTTTCCCCGACAAAAAAAAGATAAAGCGCCTGGTAAATAAATTTGTTATACGTATTCAGATTTCTTATGAGTACCTACATACCTATCACATTGCAAGAGGTTCTTTTTTTTGTAAGAAGGTAGGTAGGTACTTGATATAATTTTGCAATTTTTTACGTAGTACGCTTCATTAATTATCATAATGTGCATGAAAGAAATGAGAAATGCTTACTTACCTACCTAGATATTTCTGAAGTTATATATGAATGGTTAGTGGTGTCTTTTTTTGAAATGCGAAGTCACTAAACGCACGGTTTTTTGTATGGAAAAAACATTCGTTATTGTGACTCTGCGTTTCATAAATGGCACTTACTTCAAACACGTTTATAAATTTGATATTTTATAACATAAATAATCGACGCGTCGCTGTCCTGCATCCGAATCTGTTAATTTTAACACCCCTCGTGCGGCTCGCGCGGCTACCTACCCCTTGTAGGTATGGCGCGATTACGGGTTACGTACGTAGGACAGCATTAACAATGGCCAAAAGTGTATTATCATAGATACTCAGGATCTTATGCCTAAACATTTGTTTTCTCGCTAACGCCATCTAGTGACGAACTCTTAAACACTTACTATATGCTTTCGCGGCTTTGGCTAGTCCTGTGTGCTGCCATCTCTGCGAGTTGCTGGAACTAGAAACGCCTACTCAATTTGCCTACTTAAGGCCGGTCCAAAAATTTCTATGGCGTCTGGTATCTGTTACGTTAGTAATTATATTATCTTTGGCCATAGTAACCAAATAAAATGTGTGGAGCAGCTACGCAACCAGAGAAATTATGTGGAGCAAAAAGAAAAAAAAAACAATTTGATTCCGTCCAAAAGGGTTTAACAGCAAGGATATTATTACATGAGATTAATTAAGTTAAAGTGGGATATGATATACCACGCTGCACGAACGCAAGAGCACGTGGACGGCCGATAGCACTGCGTGAACAAAGTAATTACATATGTTATATAATTATGCACTGCGCTGCACTGGGTACGGAATGAAAACACCATAAATTAACATAAACACTAGTACATACCCTTTTGGACGAAATGAAGCACTTAAAACACAGTTATAAAATTTAGAAGATCAACGAATCTCGTGGTCACTCCTCTGTTGTGGCGCTACTGTGACGATAAGATTATTTTGAAAGAAACAATATTTAGAAAGACTAAACTCTTTAATTCAATTTTTAACAATTTATACACTGAATACCGAAAGTAGTCACAGGTAAGGGTCGTAGGTTCACATCCACGAGATTCGTTGTTCCAAAAGAGATTTCCAAAAGTACTCAGCTTTGAAGTCGCCCAGCCCGGCGTCCAGTCGTGGCCAAAAGAGGGCGAGATCCCTCACGCCGTCCTTTTTATATGGGCCGCGCGGGGTGGAGAGCGGGGTGAGGTGGGGAGCACTAGTGCGGACTTCGTCACAAAGTGAGAACACATTGCATACCCATAAAAATTATTACAATCAATGTATAACAAATAATTATTAGGGACGGATGGATCATAATTTGGTACATATTTATTATTTTCTTTAGAGTATCTATTAGAACTAAGACAAACACCACCACGAATACCATTTTGAATCATACGTATCATTTCTAAATCGTTAATAAGCTCCAATTTAATATTTGTCTTAAGTAACATCGCATCAAAAGAAAGTGAAGGTGTTGTAAGGTAGAACGCAGCATCGAGTTGATAATGCTTTTTACAGGTCTTGCGGAACTTTTCAAAAATATCAGCTAGTAAAAGAACATCTGTTTTCAGATATAAATCACTATATTCACCCATATTATTTAAAATAAAAGTACTCCAAATTTTCTGAGCGTGAGAATATTCTGATTCAGAAATAGTACTATAAGATAAAATATTATAAAAGCAATCACGAGGTGGCATTTTTTTTTCTTGATAACAACTCCATTTACTCATATATCCATAAAGATATACGCCTTTGCGTGTTAAAAGATCAAAGTGCTCCTTTTTCGGAAAAAAAATATATAAATGTCACTCTGGTTTAAGTTCTGCTAGTTTTTCCAAACTAGTACTTAAAAATTTAAAAGAATCAACAAACCGAACTGTTACATATTCTTGTGAGCTAACGTAAAAATATTTGGTGAATGATATATAGTTTTCTTTAGATTTTTGCTACCGTAGGGGCTGTTCGCCACGTCTACACTTAATGATTGATGTTGAAGTGAGCTGATCGCTCTGGTAGCGTGGAGAGAGGTTTTGAAATAATACCACCTGAATTGAGTACTTGAATTAGACTGGTTTATTGCTATTGAATATGATTACTCGAAATGTATGTATGACGTTAAACTACTGCGTCGGCATCTGCCTGACCTACTTTTTATAAGTATTGTTCAATAGATTGAACAGCTACTACACTTATCTTACCAGGTGTTGCACCCAAGTGACATATAGACAAATGACAATCATAACCGGATGAATTGTGAAAAAATATGGGAACAAATGGTAACCGAAATGTTATGTTGCAAAAGGAATGCGATGCGCCTCGGTACCGTCCTGTCAAGTGACAGTGGAGTAGTTATGAAAAGGTGATCCTGGATCAAAAAATATCCAGGAACCACCATTTCACACACTATCAACCTCTTTATGAACCGTTTGTTCAAGTAACGTTAAAGTAATTGCTCTGTCGACTGGTTGGAAACTGTACGATTATATTTTATTCAGGTAACATTAACAGAGTAATGTTAAATATTCGGTTGTAACCTATAGAACGGGAGGTCACGACAAATTTGGTAACGATAAGGGATATGGCTGACTCTGGTTTTATAGAATAAAGAGCACCTCTCTGATGCTAAATATGTTGGTCTGCCTGCGTGGAGTGGTTGCGTTAGTTAGATATGGCGCCTGAAAAGTTGGTTATCGTGACCAAAAAAAAATGATAAGGGATATGGCTGACTCTGGTTTCACAGAATAAAGAGCATCTCTCTGATGCCAAATATGTCGGTCTGCCTGCGTGAAGTGGTTGCGTTACTTAGATATGGCGCCCGAAAAGTTGGTTATCGTGACCAAAAAAAAAATGATAAGGGATATGGCTGACTCTGGTTTCACAGGATGAAGAGCACCTCTTTCATGCTAAATATGTTGGTCTGCCTGCGTGAAGTGGTTGCGTTACTTAGATATGGCGCCTGAAAAGTTGGTTAGCGTGACCAATAAATAATAAGGTAAATGGCTGATTCTGGTTTCACAGGATGAAGAGCACCTCTGTGATGCTAAACATGTTGGTCTGCCTGCGTGAAGTGCTTGCGTTACTTAGATATGTCGCTTGAAAAGTTGGTTATCGTGAACAAAAGAAAAAATAATAACGTAAATAGCTGACTCTAGTGTCACAGAACAAAGAGTACCTCTCTGATACAAAATTTGTCGCTAAAGTCTTGTTTGTTTTGTCGGTCTGCCTACGTGAAGTGCTAGTGTTACTTAGATATGGGTATGGCGCCTGAAAAGTATGTTATCGTAATCAAAAGTAAAATTATAAGGTAAATGACTGACTCTGAACGGCTGCATATAATATATAATGCATATACATCTATCGTTAGTATTCGATATTATATATATACATACCGCAGTTCACAATTGTACTAACAACAGTTTTGTCTACTTTTCAGAAGAGCATTTAATTTAGAAAGTTTTCTTTAGTTTAGTCCAGAACGGCACAAAAATAATTACATAATTTCACGTCTATTAAAGAGTCTAGTCCTTTGACTGCATTATATCCAAAAATTGTGGTATTATAGTTGTCTAATTTCAAAAATAGTAAAATAAACTTTAGTCAATTTGTGCACTTAACCCTCATTATCTTAATTAATATTTTTTCAAAACTAAAAAACACTTCACCCCGAAACTACACAACTGATTTCGATAAAAGAATTTTCCAAATCGGTGAAGGCACCTTCAAATAATCGGTAACAAATTATGCACTTGCATAACTTTAACACGTGTGTAAATGTTATAAATGCGTATGATACGCCAGACTGAAATTTTGTTGAAATCAGTCAATACTTGAAGATTGAATTTATAAAAATAAAATTCCTGCGTTAACAATAATACTAATTATTGTTAACGCCGGAATCTTAAAAAGTACAACTGTAACACTAAGTTTTTGGTAGAAAGAGTTAATTTATCTGGTACTAAAAAAGTAAAAATCGAAAATTTTGTAGTTAGTACATTTGTGAACTACGGCATCAATATTAGGGTGACACAGGGTAGACAAATTCATGTGTTTGTATGAAAGCACGCTACTGTATCTCAGTAACGCAACCACTTCACACAGTCAGACTGACATATTTAGCATCAGAGAAGTACTCTTCACCCTGTGAAACTAGAGTCGGCCATTTACCTTATCATTATTTTTTCATCACGATAACCAAATTTTTAGGCATCATATCTAAGTTTCACAACACACCCATTTCACGCTGGCAGACCGACAAATTTTGTATCAGAGAGGTACTCTTTGTTCTGTGACACTAGAGTCAGCTATTTACGTTGTTATTTTTTTCTTTTGCTCACGATAACCAACTTTTCAAGCGACATATCTTAGTAATGCAACCACTTCATGCAGGCAGACTAACATATTTAGCATCAGAGAGGTGCTCTTCATCCTGTGAAAACAGAATCAGCCATTTACGTTATAATTTTCTTTTTTTGTCCAGGTTACTAACTTTTTAGGCGCCCTATCTAAGTAACGCAACCACTTCACGCAGAGAGATCGACATATTTAGCGTCAGAGAAGTGCTCTTCATTATGTAAAACCAGAATCAGCCATTTACCTTATCATTTATTGGTCACGCTAACCAACTTTTCAGGCGCCATATCTAAGTAACGCAACCACTTCACGCAGGCAGACCAACATATTTAGCATCAGAGAGGTGCTCTTCATCCTGTGAAACAAGAGTCAGCCATATCCCTTATCATTTTTTTTTGGTCACGATAACCAAATTTTCAGGCGCCATATCTAAGTAACGCAACCACTTCACGCAGGCAGACCGACATATTTGGCATCAGAGAGATGCTCTTTATCCTGTGAAACCAGAGTCAGCCATATCCCTTATCATTTTTTTTCGGTCACGATAACCAACTTTTCAGGCGCCATATCTAAGTAACGCAACCAATCCACGCAGGCAGACCAACATATTTATCATCAGAGAGGTGCTCTTTATTCTATAAAACCAGAGTCAGCCATATCCCTTATCGTTACCAAATTTGTCGTGACCTCCTAATCTACTAGTTGTAAGTGAGGTTGCTCCGACATGGAGCCAAGTCTACAAAGTTGTTGTGTATTCTAATGACATACGCTTTTAAGATTAATCCTTGATAATAGATCCAAGATCGGAGAGTATTTTTCAAGTAACTTATAGTTCTTATTAAAGTTGCGTCATATTGTGGTGCATCTCTTATTTTAACGATATGAATAAATATAAATAAATATAAATATAATATAAATATATAGGGACAAATTACACTGATTGAGCTAGCCCTAAGGCAAGTTCGAGACTTGTGTTATAGGATACTAACTCAATGATACTATATCTTATAACAAATACATCAATACATATAATAAAACAGTAGGAACCGCGTGTCTGTACATTTGATAAAAATTACAAATAATTGGCCAAGTGCGTGTCGGGTCACGCGCAGTGTAGAGTTCCGTAGTTCCGAATGCCAACTTTGAGTTTATGCCACTGAAAACTTTTAAAAACTAATTATCTATTGAATTTGTATGAAATTTCTTTTTCCGAGTACATTTTATAAGTTGATCGCCTATAACTTTTTAATTTGTATACCCTATTTAGCTCTGATAGTTTTCCTTTAAACAACATTATATATTCTATAGCTGTGAATTTTTTCACGTGGCCATATATAACCATTTAGCAGATAGAGGGGGGGGATACTTGCCTCCAACAAATTTTTTTACTTTAAACCCAAATATTTCAGAAACGAATCCCTAAATCCAAAAATGGTGTTAACAAGCTCACAATGCTTTTGAAAGACCTATTCAACGACATCCCACACAATGTGTTTGTCGAGAAAAAAAATATTGACTACCTCTTTACTTGTATGGCAGCTAACCTAAAAAAAAAATATTTTTCCAGATTTTATTTAACGACTTTTTTGCCATGATTAATATACATATCCATGCCAAATTACAGCTTTCTAGTACTTGTAGTTTCTGAGTAGGACCGCGGACAGACAGACAGACAGACACAGACAGACATGGCGAAACTATAAGGGTTCCTTGTTTACTACGGAACCCTAAAAATGGATGTGGGCGATAAGAAAAGAGTAACAGAACACAAAAAAAGATTTTTTGGAATTTTTATGTCTGTCTGTCTGTCTGTCTGTATGTACTCGCTAATATTTAAAACTACTGAACAGATTTTACGCGGTTTTCACTAAAAGATTAAGCTCATCCCTGAGCAACATATAGGCTTTGTTTCATTGAAATCTGTTGTCAGATAAAAAAGTTATCATCATTTAAAGTTTAGGCGTGCGGTGAATTCTGAGATATCAGTTGTACCATTATAATTGCCTGATTCAAAAAAATCCCCTGGGAGTCGTAATGGCTCACCATAAAGAAGTTCTGCAGAGGAATACCCTCTGTTAGAGCGATACAGAGCAGACGTGTACGTGAACATAAAGCGAATAAATTAACCGAAACAAGAAGCTGACAAGACGACTCTTCTCTTCGTGCACCCGAACACCGCATCTTCGGCTACTGTCGGCACAACTCGGGACGTCACTGTGGCTGCTCAACCAATCAGCGCGCATCTGACTAGAGGTAACATCAACAATGACTGTATGCGCCGGTTGTAATGACACCGTCAACTTGGGAGAAAAAATCACTTGCACCCGCATTTCATGCTCCAAACCGTATCATTACTTGTGTGTCAACCTATCACAGGCCAATTTTAAGAAACAGACTAGATGGATTTGCCCCTCATGCTCCTCAAAACAGCCTAAGGGTGACAACAGCAACACTCCCCTTAAGTTGCAACAGGAATCATGCAGCGCAGCGGCTCTCGAGGACGGTGCTTCGTCCAATGTTACTATTAGGAAAACAAAGATAACTCAACAAGACACTAGTAGCAACAGCGAAGCATTGTCCAGCGGAAATACAGTTGAGGTCTTATTAGAATTAATAAAACAAGAACTGCCTGCCATGATAAAGAATGCAGTTGCTCCAGAAATCAGGCCGCTTACTGAACAAATTACTGGTCTGCAGACATCCATGACCTTTATGAGTGACCGTTACGACCAGCTATTAAAAACTATAAGTAGTCAGGCTGCAGAAACAAAAGTGTTAAAAGAAGAAAATGTGTTACTTCGCCGTGATTTGGCCGCTCATGAAAATCGTCTCAAGATGGTTGAAAGTGAGATGCTACGCCAGCAACAGTGGTCTAGATCGCAAAATATAGAAATAGTTGGGCTGCCGGAAAACAAAGAGGAAAAGACGGAGGATCTTGTGGTCAAGATTGCGGAGCACGTATGCGTGTCCATTGATGTCTCCGAGATCGAGTTTGCTTACCGGGTACAGCCGCGGCGTCCCACTAGTGGAAGCACCAGGCGGACTGTCGTGGCCAGGCTCAGGCAGCGGTCAAAAAGGATGACATCGTGGCGGCAGCCCGAAAATGCCGCGGCATCAGGCCTCGCGATGTGGGCATTGGTGGTAACACCAATCAAAACAGTATTATATATGTAAATGAACATTTAACTAGAGAAAATAAGTCATTGTTAAAAAAATTGCAAAGCAAAAGCTAAAGAATGCAATTACAAATACGTGTGGACAAAAAACTGCACTATTTTCGTCAGAAAATCGGATACCTCGCCACCAATGCCTATCATGTGCGAAGCAGACCTAAACAAAATATTGTGATTCACTGTACATTGTTATGTGCAATTTACATTAAATTACTTACCAATCATACATGTTCATATATCCGTACACTATTCACACACATTACACACAAACATTCCATAACTATTTCCCCGATCCATAACTGTATACTATCTCGAACACACTTTTATTATATTATCACCCTTATTACAACGAAAATTGTTAAAATAGAACACTTCCATCAATGTAAAAGTTATTGCAATAAAATAATGCACGCGCATCAAAGATCGATATCGTACTGTGTCATTTATGCAAATAGCCTTCATTTTATTGAGATAATATTCGCCAAGCATCGGCTAACGGTGCGGTGCATCCCTACTTTCGCACACCTTCAGAACAGTATACCGATTAAAGACGCAACTATAAGTTACAAACACTACCTACATGTTTTCTGCATACTAAGCTCGCAAAACTACTTATTAAATAGATCACACAGATGTTACTCTTATAGAATTGAAAACACTATATATATAAATTAGCATATAAATTATTATATAATGACTTCTAGTTTTTGTATTTTCGTATTGAGTGATATTAATAGTATTCGAGACACATCGCGTATATAATATGGGATTGGACGATAAAAGATTAGACATTTTTTATCAAAATACTCGCGGGCTTCGCACTAAAACACATATACTGTACAACAACATACTGCTATGCGACTATGATATGATACTTATAACAGAAACATGGTTGTGCGATGGTATACTTGACACTGAATTATGCAATCATAGGTATGATGTTTTGCGGGGAGACCGAGGGGCACTGGGAGGTGGAGTGATGGCGTTGTGTGCGCCTCGTATGCAGGCCATCCCCAGACCCGAATGGGAACAGGTAGGGGTCGAGTGTATGTGGTTTACCGTACCAAAGCGTGCTTTGTCTTCGCCAGCAGCGCGTGATCTGCATGTTGCCGTTGTTTATATTCCGCCTGACCGCCTAAGACCTGAGCGTGTTCGTTTATTTTTGCGGACCCTGTTAAATACTATACAAGCAAACCCTGATGATAATGTCATAGTAGCTGGTGATTTCAATCTTCCATGTATAGACTGGAAAACAGGTGAACCTATACATGTACACAAAGAAACCACAGAGATACAAAACGCAGGAGTCGAACTAATTAATTTCTTATACTTTAATAATTTCAAACAATTCAATTATTTTACACATTCTAAGGGTAATACACTAGATTTAGTTTTTTCTAACTTCAGTCTAGAAGTGACTCTTTCGGAAACATCATTAGTTCCCGAAGATCCACTTCATCCTTCTTTATTGATTAATGCGATAGACATAGTGATACCTCCGATCACAGTTCCACCTCGCATTGTGTATCGTTACCATAAGGCCAACTACGATGCCATCAATGAAGAGCTATCGAAGATTGACTGGCTTAATTTATTTGGTTTGTCGGACTTGGAGGAAACTGTTGAGATCTTTTATAAAACTCTGTATACTCTCATAAACAAATATGTTCCTCAAACTTGCACATCCAATAGATACGATTATCCCAATTGGTACAGCCGCGCATTAATTAATGTCATTAAGGAAAAAGATAAAGCTCATTATAGATGGAAACGTTATAAAAATAGACAGGATTACCTTTCTTTTACTGTTTTGCGGGCCAGGCAGAAAACTTTGCAACAATCGTGTTATAATATGTTCATTGAAAGATCGCAAGAAACTATCAAAAAAGATCCTAATAAATTCTGGGCCTATGTTAAATCAAGAAGAAAAAATCAATCAATGTACCCTAAACGCATGATTTATAATGGAACTGCAATCAATGAAGAAAAAGAGATTTGCTCTGCCTTTAATGACTTTTTTAATAAAATTTTTTGTAATGCCAGTAGTTCAAATAATAGCAATCAGAGTTTAAATAATGAAACACAGCACCAAATTTTCATAAGTACTATAGAAACTAGTAAGGATGAATGTCTTAAATTGTTACAAAACCTAAATGTTAAAAAAGGAGCTAGTAGTGATTCTATACCCCCAGTATTTTTCGTAAAATGTGCTAAATCACTAGCAGCGCCACTAGCATACATGTTTAATCGTAGTTTCCGTGAAGGTCATTTTCCAAAAGTATGGAAGACAGCTCTTATTGTACCTGTCCATAAAAAAGGCCTAAAAACTCTGATAGAAAATTATCGACAAATATCAATCTTGAACGTCTTGGCTAAAATGATTGAAACTATTGCGCATGATCGTTTATACAATGCCGTTAAAGCTCTTATCCCACAGGAGCAACATGGTTTCGTAAAGGGACGTTCCACCACCACAAATTTAGCAGTATTTACTGATGATGTCCTAACTGATATGGATAATGGCGGTCAGGTGGATGTAGTATACACGGACTATGAAAAGGCATTCGACCGCGTTAACCATTGCATACTCATACGAAAATTAAAAGAAATAGGTATATGTGGTGATTTACTCAGATGGGTTGAGTCATACCTTCGCAACCGTAGTCAGGCGGTTGTTTTGGGGGGACATAGATCGGACTTTGTAAGTGTACCTTCGGGAGTACCTCAGGGATCTATCCTAGGGCCCCTGTTCTACGTTCTTTACTTGTATGACATTGGCAGTCATATCAAATACGCAAAATTTATAATGTATGCAGACGATACCAAAATCTACATGCCTATTAAAAATTTTACTGATGCGCAACGTCTACAAGAGGATCTTAATAGCCTAGCCAAATATTATACGGACAATGATATTACTGTCAATGTCGATAAATGTCAGTATGTTAGATTTACTCGTAAATCGAAGAAGATAACATTTGACTATGATATCAATGGTACCAAAATCAATCACACTGACACTGTAAGGGATTTGGGAGTACTTCTCGATGCGAAACTAACTTTTACTCAGCATATTTCAGCCATTGCCTTGAAAGCTTATAAAAACTTAGGTTTTATTACCCGCGTTAGTCGACCTTTCACAGACATTGGCTGTTATAAAATATTATATTATTCGTACGTTCGTAGTACACTTGAGTACTGCAGTAGTATTTGGAATCCACTACACAAAGGCAACTCTGAGGCTATTGAATACGTCCAAACTAAGTACATGAAACGGTTAAACTACTTAACCCGACAATCAAAACTGGACTATAATGAATCCTGCAAACATCACCACGTAATGAGTTTAGAAAACCGGCGATTACTGTTGGATATGACTTTCTTGTATAATGTGTGTAGCGGTAACATTGACAGCATCGAACTGACAAATAAAATTATAAGTTTCCTAGCTCCCACCAAGAGAACTAGACATACTCCCCTTTTCTGCACCAGTTTTGCAAAAACCAAATATGCTAAAAATGCAATAATTAGTAGGCTGCACCATACATTTAACAGCAAATTTGGAGATATCGATCTTTTCCATTCGAAAAAGAACACCTTTAGAAAAACTGCTATCCAAGTGATTGAGAGTACCTTGAAGGAATAACTGCACAGTACTCTCAGTTACAAAGTGCAGTTATGTTAAAATCTACAATTCTTTACACATACACACACACACTCCCACACACATACACACACCCTCATACACTTACATACGCACAAATACAGTATACACACCTTTCTCCACATATTAGATATAGACATGGAGTAAGTTTGTTGGTTGTCATTGTTTACTCTCTCTTTTCTTGTACCTAAATATTTTTGCTCTGTATAGTAATATTTGAATAATATAGTTTGTTTTGTATTTAAGAAGAAACTAAAGAATGTTAATCCGTTATTGGCTGTCAGTGCTGCAAATTAATATTGTAAAACTATTTAAGAGCTGTGGATTTTGTGACAATAAATAAATAAAATAAAATAAAATAAAAATAAAGGAACATTGTAAATCCTCCTTAAAAGCACTGCGTACGCCTAATAGGACCAGGGATAGCACCTCTGTCCAGTTTGAATCGGCATGGCATGTGATGGAAGCCTTGAGCTGCATATGGAATCGCTCGATGAGTCCATTACACGCCGAATGATACGCGGTTGTCCGTTTGTGTTGGAAGCCGATAGTCTTCGCCAAATATTGGAACAGTGCAGACTCGAATTGACGGCCGCGGTCTGTTACAATGTCAATCGGGCAACCAAAGCGGGCTATTCAAGTGGACAACAAAGCTTGAGCGACTGTCTCTGCCGTGATATCTGTAATAGGTACTACCTCTGGCCAGCGGGTAAACCGATCTATGGCCGTTAAACAGTACCTGAAGCCATGGGATATGGGAAGGGGTCCAACTAAATCTATGTGGACGTGTTTAAACCGTGCGCGGGGTAAGTCGAAATTGCCTAAAAGTGCAGACACATGTCGACTCACTTTTGCACGTTGACAAGCCAAGCACATCCTTGCCCACTCGCGACAATCTTTTCGCATTCCAGGCCATACAAAACGCTCTGCAACTAATTTAGCAGTCGCAGTGGCTCCGGGATGGCTCAGCGAGTGCAAGCTTTGGAAGACTTGTTTGCGCAAGGCTTTGGGTACGAAAGGTCGTGGATTTGATGTGCTTGTGTCACAGTAAAGAGTTGTGAAGTCTCCAGGGAGTGCCATTTGCGATAAACGAAGCGAAGATGGAATTTTTAGGTATTGTGCTAGCTCATCGTCACATGCCTGGGCCCCGGCTAGATCAGCCAGGCTGACTGGTGCCTCCAGTTCATCAATCCGAGACAGCGTGTCGGCGACAACGTTGTCTTTTCCTGCGATATGCTTTATGTAATGTAGGTAGTTAAATAACTAATGTCACTACCACTGTCAGGAACTCCAGTCTCGAATACAAGATTCTATCTGCCGGACGTGTGTTGTTTTATTTGCTGTTCCCGCCGAAATATCACATTGGCGACGAGATCGATACTGCGCGTGATTATTATTCTTGTGCAAGGACTATATAATCGAATCGGTAATAATGACGATCGGCAAAGTGCGCGAGTTCGAGATGAAAACCGGGAATTGGTCATCGTACGTAGAACGGTTGGAAATGTTCTTTAAAGTGAACGACGTGGACGACAACATGAAGCTACCAACATTAATAGCGGGAATTGGCGATGAAGCATATGAACTGCTAGCGAATTTAGCAAGTCCCATTAAACCAGCGGATTTGACGTACAGAAAGGCGGTGGATTTAATGAAAAATCATTTGGAACCAGCACCGTCGGCGCTCGCCGAAAGATACAGATTTCGACAACGGAGGCAACTAAAGGACGAAAATATTGCGGGCTATGTGGCAGAATTAAAAAAACTTGCGAAATTTTGCAAATTCGAGGCAAAGCTGGAAGAGAACCTTCGAGATCAATTTGTGTGTGGCTTGACTAGTGACGTCATTCGTCAACGACTTTTTGCGGAAGACGATTCGCTATCCTATTCTAGTGCAGTGAAGTTGGCTACTTCACTCGAGGCGGCAGAGAGGGATGCAGCAGCCGTAGAAGCAAGTGACGTCAGCGCCAGGCAGTGGGACTGCGGGGGTCAGCGGGGTACAATCAGTATATGCATTGTCACACAGTGGAAGTTATAATGCGGGCGCGGGGCGGGTTGCTTCGCGCGGAAAACGCGGTGGAGGTTCGGGGGCTAAATCACATGGTGCGGGCGGGGGAGCGCGGAGCGGCGCGGGCGCACCGGCCGGACAACGATATTTCGCTGCACGGAGTAACAATAATATGTCGCGGAACATGGGCAGCGGTGCAGATGGTTTTCAAAGACGTTGTGGGGGCTGCGGAGCGACAGATCACGATTACGCGACATGCCGTTTCCGAGATTACGTGTGCAGCCGGTGTAGGCGTATTGGACATTTACGGCGGGTGTGTCCAGGCGGCGGCGGAGGCGACAACAGCCCACGAGGTGGAAATGCAGCCCACTCACGGCTGTACTATGATGAAGCGGCGGAGACTTGCTATGAAGACGAGGGGCCGTCAGAGGAATCGGATTTTCATCACTTGTGTCTAAATGACTATCGTGCGGTGAGTTTACCAATTTCCATTGATAACCAGACAATTCATATGGAAGTAGATACTGGTACGGCCGTGTCATGTGTAAATGAAGACATATATTATCAATATTTCAGTCAGCATACTTTAGAAAACAGTCAAATAGTGTTTAATTTTATTGACGGGTCGAAAGTTAAACCGATAGGCGTGATTAAGCCTTTAGTTAAGTACGGAGACCAAAGTAAACATTTGGAACTTTTTATTGTAAGAGGTGGTACAACCTCGTTAGTTGGCAGACAATGGTTAACAGAACTTAAAATTAAAATACTAATTTTTCATTAGGTAATAAACATACGAAGGAAATATCACACGAAATAAATGATTTATGTTATAGGTATAAAGAATTGTTCAGCGGCGGACTGGGACGATATACGGGCGGACTGGCTACTTTGCGAGTGCGGGAGGGCGCAGTGCCTGCATTCCACCGCGCGCGACCTTTGCCCTTTGCGCTGCGGGATCGTATCGACGCAGAATTGGACGCTATGTTGCGCGACGGCATCATCGAGCCGGTTGACTGCTCCGACTGGGCTTCGCCACTGGTACCGGTAAATAAACCTGACGGATCTTTGAGAATTTGTGCAGATTACAAAGCGACCTTGAACCCAGTTTTATTAATTGATAGGTACCCATTACCTAGGATTAATGATCTCATGGTAAATTTAAGTGGGGCGTGTTTTTATTCAAAAATTGATCTATCACAAGCCTATAACCAAATTGAATTGGATGAAACAAAAAAATATACCGTTATTAATACCCACCGAGGTTTGTTTAGGTATAACAGGTTGGTTTTTGGACTAGCATCAAGCCCAGGTATTTTTCAACGCATCATGTGTCAGTTGTTAAAGGATATCAAAAATGTTGAAGTATTTTTAGATGAAGTGATAATAGGGGGACAGAATAAAATGGAACATTTAAAAGCCTTAGAAGCGGTATTTAGCAGATTACATAAATTTGGATTTAAATTAAAAAGTAGTAAATGTGTATTTTTAGTTAACAAAATTAATTATTTAGGGTACATTTTAAGTAAAGAAGGAATTCGAACAGATCCAGAGAAAATTGAGGCAATACGAGCAATTCCTAGACCAACCGAGGTCACTGAGCTGAGGTCCTTTTTGGGTATTGTTAATTTCTATGGCAAGTTTGTAAGGAATATTAGTCATATTTTATCTCCCTTATATGAATTATTAAAAAAAGAAACGCAATGGTTTTGGAGCAAAAATTGTGAACAATCTTTTAAACTAATTAAAAAGTTACTTTCAAGTACTTGCGCCTTATGAGGCTGAAAAAAATTATTCGCAGATACATCGGGAAGCGTTAGCTATTATCTTTGGGGTTAATAAGTTTTATCAATATTTATATGGCAGGCATTTCACACTACGGACTGACCACAAGCCTTTAGTTTCTATATTCGGATCGAATAAAGGAATTCCAACGATGGTAGCTAGTCGCATGCAGAGATGGGCTATAACGCTGTCTGCTTATAACTTTGATATCGAGTACGTGCGCACCGACGAAAACGGAGCGGACGGCTTCTCGCGGTTACCACTAACAAGTTCCGAACAAAAGGTGGCAATACCAGAGCAAACGTATTTACATTTTATACAAGAAGCTTTACAGTTAGATTATAATATAGTTAAAAAAGAAACTTTAAAAGATCAATTATTATCGAAAGTTTTGTGCTACATTAGGGACGGTTGGCCAGCACAATGCGAAAATGAAAATTTAAAACCATTTTTCAATCGGAAAAATGAACTATATGAGGAGTTAGGCTGTGTAATGTGGGGACACAGGTTGGTAGTGCCGGAAAATTGTAAGGAAAGAGTTTTAAAAATGATACATGAGCCACACATGGGCATTGTTAAATCTAAAGCCTTAGCTAGGAGTTACGTGTGGTGGCCGGGCATCGACGAGGCCGTGGAACGAGTATGTAAGGAGTGTGCGGTGTGCGGCGCGCAGGCTGACATGCCGCCGCGACAGGCGCCGCGCATGTGGCCCTGGCCTAGCCGGCCGTGGACCAGATTACATGTAGATTTTATGGGGCCTATTGAAGGGAGAACGTACCTAGTGGTAGTGGACGCTACTATCAAGTGGCTAGAAGTATTTAATGTCTCCACAGGCACGGCAAACATTCTTATTATTAAACTAACAGATTTGTTTTCTAGGTGGGGCTTACCCAAACAAATTGTGAGTGATAATGGACCACAATTCACTTCAAGTGAATTTAATTTTTTTTTAAAGCATAATGGCATAGAACAAATTTTTACAGCCCCCTATCACCCCTCTTCCAACGGTTTAGCAGAAAATGCGGTACGCACCCTAAAACGAGTAATAAAGAAAGCTTTTCAGGAAAAACAAAATATTGACATAGCTTTATGGACCTTTTTAATGCACTATAGAAATGTAGAACATGCAACTACAGGAGCAAGCCCAGCTATGCTTCTTTTAGGCAGACGTATACGAACTCGTTTAGATATCCTTAAACCTGACCTTGAGAACAAAGTAATACGGGTTCAGCAACGACAACGAGAGGCTGCGGGAGGGGTAAGTAGAAGTATAGGTAAAAATGATGAAGTATGGTACAGACAATATTTAAAGGGAGAAAAATGGGTTCCAGGTCGTATTGTAGATTGTGTAGGACCCAGTAATTACAAAGTGACTGGAGCAGGTGGAGATACGGTACACCGGCACATTGATCAGTTGCGGTTGCGACCGAGCAATGGCCGTCTATCGCTTGCTTCTGCTACTTCTAATTTTAAGGATAAATCTAGCACAGATTTGCCAGGTTTAGATACCGGGACGCCGGTGCAGGCACAGTCGGGCCGCGATACGGGTTCGGTGGAGTCGCCGCCGGGGGAATCTAGTCTTGACGATACCCTAACATCCCCTGAATGGAGCTTTGCTTCACCTGTCGCGTCCGTACCATTGCCCCGGTCCCGCCCAATGAGACAATGTAGGTTAAACGCTCCTAAATATGAGGAATAAATAAATAAGGTTAATTGTTAGTATATATACGTGTATTAGTAAATGTTATCCGTTAAAATAGCTCAGTTGTATTGTAACTTACATAGTAATTTAAGTTTGAGTAATTATAATTAAAAATTTAAGTACTAGGTCTAGGAGATTATACATTATATAAGTGTGGAGGAATGTAATGTAGGTAGTTAAATAACTAATATCACTACCACTGTCAGGAACTCCAGTCTCGAAAACAAGATTCTATCTGCCGGACGTGTGTTGTTTTATTTGCTGTTCCCGCCGAAATATCACACTTTATGTCGGTCGTGAACTGGGAAATGTAATCTAAATGACGAAATTGTCTTGGCGTGCAGTTACGTTTTCGCTCGTGGAAGGCAAAAGTCAGCGGCTTGTGGTCAGTGTAGACCACGAAATGCCTGGCCTCAAGCATGTGGCGGAAATATTTAATACCCTCGTAGATCGCGAGGAGTTCGCGGTCATACGGGGAGTATTTTTGCTGTGACGGACTCAGCTTGCGGGAAAAGAACCCTAATGGCTGCCATACGTCGTCTCTCAATTGTTGCAAAACGGCACCTATCGCCAAATCTGATGCATCTGTAACCAATGCAAGCATTGCGTGACAGTCTGGGTGCGCAAGAAGAGCTGCGTTGGATAAGCTTTCCTTGGTAGACTGGAAAGCTTTCAGAGCATCGCTAGTAAGGCTTATAGGCGTTGACCCTTTGACTGCACCTGAAAGAAGAGCGTTGACTGGTGCCTGAATTTGGGCAGCTTGAGGTATAAACCTTCTGTAAAAGTTGGCCATTCCCAAAAACCTCCTCAACGATTTGACATCCTTGGGTGCAGGTAAGTCACGTATGGCTTGAACTTTTGTGTCCAGTGGCTTGGTGCCGCTCTCCGAAATCCGGTAACCCAAGAAGGTTACCTCGGGAGCCCCGAAGACACACTTGGACACATTGACTACCATTCCGTAGTCCCGCAGACGTGTAAACACCTGACGAAGATGTTATTCATGCTCCGTTTCGCTCCTGGAGAAGACGAGGAAGTCATCAAGATAACAATAAACATAGTCAGTCCTCGAGTAATCTCATCCACAAATCTTTGGAAAGTCTGGCCTGCATTGCGCAAACCAAAAGTCATAAAAGGAAATTCGAACATACCGAACGGGGTGGTGATAGCCGTTTTCGGTATGTCCTCTGCGCAAACAGGAATTTTATTGTAGGCCTTAACAAGGTCTAAAGCGCTGAAAACTTTACATCCAGAGATATTATGAGTGAAATCGTGGATATGACGGATGGGGTACCTGTCTGGTATAGTCCGGGAATTCAATAGGCGGTAGTCACCGCATGGGCGCCACCCGTTGTCCTTTTTTGGAGCAAGATGTAAGGGCGAGGACCATGGACTCTCTGAGGGTCTACATGTCCCATTCGCCAGCATTGCCTCGAACTCTTTTTTGGCTATCTTTAATTTGTCTGGAGCCAGACGTCTAGGAGCACAAGAAACAGGAGGGCCTGGTGTGGTGCCAATGTGGTGGTGTGTGTTGTGAGGAACCGTGCGCTGTGTACCCGACGGGACAAGGGGAAGACGCAGAGGTCGCTGCCAGTATCAACCAGGAACTGCACCTTCGATGATTTGTCCAAGACGAACAGGCGACCGGTGGCTGCTGGGCTATCGGCTGTCGCCTCTACCGACTGCCTGTGAGTTTCCCGAGCTCTTGTAGTCGCAGGGTCGGATGCATTTGTTGGCCTTGCTGCCATATTTATGGTGGTACCAGCAGATGGGGAACTTTCTATAGTTCGACTGTGATCGCGAATTGGAGCGGCTCCGGGATCGTCCTCGCGTCTGCCTCCTGAACTGTCTCGTCGTTAAATCTGTCAGTTGCTTGCGAAGTGCTGCGATCTCACGCGCCATCGACTCCATCGTGGATGCTGGAGCACAGCTGGCTGAAGCGACCTGTCCAGGCTTTGAGGGCACGATGTCGTTAACCCTGTCCGCCAGATCAGCCAAGACTTCAAGAGGGGCTTGAGGTTGACCTGCGAGAACCGTCTGGATTTTCTCCGGTAGACGACAGGTCCATATGGTTTTAAGAAAGTCCTCAGGAACCTTGGGACCGGCGAGACTTTGAAGGTGCCGAAGGAACTGAGATGGTTTGCGATCTCCAAGCTCTTCGTGCATGAGTAGCTGCTGCACTTTTTTCTCATAGGACGCACACAGTCGTTTAATAAGCTCGCTTTTCAGCTTCTCGTACTTCCCAGTGACCGGTGGAGAGGTGATAATGTCTTTGACTTCCTTTGAATGCTGCTGGTCCAACTGGGATATAACGTACTAAAATTTCGTGCTGTCAGCCGTAATGCCAGAGATGAAAAATTGTCCTTCCAGGTTGGCAAACCATATTTCTGGCTCCTCGGCCCAAAACGGTGGAACTCGTACGGAAACTTTCGAAATGTCGGATGGTGTAATGGAAACGGTGCCACCCGTGCTAGCGTCGACAAAGGTACCGTCGTCTTTGTTCGCCAATCTGATTTATTTGCGCTAGGAATCTTCTAGTAAAGTGTTCCAGGGGGTCACCAGTGAAGCGATTGCTTGATGTGGAGTGATAAATAAGTGATAGGTACGTTACCAGATAGTCCAATAAGCGTTGAAATAAAGCAAGCCAAGCACTTCAGTTTAACAGTTTAATCACTCACACAGCATATACAGTACATACAATGGAAGGAGAATGAAGATGATATAGCACAGAATGAAAGTAGGAAGAAAGTGAGAGAACACAGATAAATAGCAGTACCCACTGCTATTTATCTGCTAGCTAGCGACTAGCGACCGTAAGCATTAGCAAACAAAGGCATCGAGAGCGCGAGCGACGTGCGGGTCGGCGTCTGAGTAAGTCTCGACTAGCGGTGAGCCGGCAGCGATGCGCCCGCGCAACCGTGTGACGTAAACGGGTACCGAGTGCGCGTTTACATTCGCCTCGTACGAACAAATACGCAACGCACGGTAAGTGAATATTTATTATGTTATATTAATTAGTTATGTAAGTATGTAAGATGTATGAAGGTGTATATATAGATAAGTGTGTAAGTTAGTGTAAGGTATTTGTATAGATATTTATAATAATAGTATATAGTATAATAATAAATATAATTATATTTTTAAATAATAAGTAATATAGATATTTTTAAATAAAATAAATATTTTAAATAAAGTAAATAGTGGGAGTCACCCACAATGTAACAAAAAATTGAAATTATAATAAGGTACAAATCCCTCGTTCCATAAAATGCCTCTGTTCTTTTCTATCCATGCAACATGTGATCTTTCTTTCTTTGTAAAATTCTTTATTTTTAAATTATAAAATGGATATGGCGGCTTAATCAACAACGCGAAAACGTGCTCGTTAGATCGAATGGCTATCTCTTTAGGTATAAATTGGTTACGTTCACTTTTGAAGCCTTGTAAATCCACAATGATTTTCATGATAATTTTCTCACAATATTACTTAAAGGTTTGTATTCAAAAATACGATCGTTGATGATCAGACGGTATGCTGCAGTATTATCTGGTATAGCTTCTAAACTTTCTATTTCTAAACGCACATCGACTGGACCCCTTTTCAACGAATCTTCTTGTCTTGAGCAATCAATTACAAAAAGTTTAAGAGGCCTAATAATCTTTTTTCCTCCGCCAATTTAGGTATTTTACGCTGGCAGCGAGCGCACGCACACAACGACATGCCGCTCACACACACAGAGCTACGTAGGCGACGTAAAGCGCGGTATAGTGCGCTCGGCGACATTCTTGATCGTTGATGTTTTTTGGTTAAATATACTGGTGGTACATTATGTTTTAGTGCAAAAAAGATTTTGACTAACTTACTAACTGGTATAAACTAACAGATATTATTCAAATTTTGGTAAAAGTTTTATTACATAGTAAATGCCATCTTAATTTAAATGCGAGTAATAATATATAAATATTAAATCCTTGAGTGCTTTGAATTACGGGTAAGTAAAAAATATTATGATAAATCGTGAAGGTGATAATAATGGAGACATCTATTCTATATTAGCAGAGTTGAGCACGCACATTATTTAGTTCTACAGAAACTTAAATAAGGCAAGTTTTAACAAATTAGGTAGTGCAAAGTATTATTTATCATTAATTGTAAGTCAGATTACTCCGTATTACTCTCTACATGGTGATTTTTTAATGGTTTTGGAGCCGAAGGCACTTCATAAGGATCGTTAGTAAGACCTAAATAGCTAGTTAAAATAAAAATTCAGAAACCAAACATTTTGACTAAAACTCGTGAAACGCGAGATCAATTAGTAGTACCACCAACTGGCCGGCCTGGCAGAGTTAATTGAGCTCACGCGGCGTTACAACTATTAGGTATTACTTTTATTTAAAACTTTTAGATTTGTTGTAGCAAATAAGTATCACGATTTGTAAACAGTATTGGCAGTTGTCATTAGTGTTGCCAAATTAATAAAACCTAAGTGGTAGTCGATTTATACAGTTGCTACATGCGTACGGTCGGGTATCTGTGACAAGTTGTAACGAGCAGACGGATATTTTAAAAATTGGCAGCACTAATTGACCGGTTGGTGAGCATAAATTCTGAATGAATAATAAAGGTAGAAATTAAATGTCTTTGGTGAAAAAATTGTAACAAGCTTTATGAGGCGTTATTGGTGGAGATAAACACGTGTCATGGAATCTATGCGAATCTTTTATTTAACACTACGTGGTCTCGATCACAAGTCATTTTTGCAACATTTTTGTCTTGTCGTACACAAATATGGATAAAAAATTTATTTACCCTATGACATTTTTTTCCAAAACCAATGAAAAGTCAGTTTATATCGAATGAAAAGGGGTTTAGGGAGGTAGCACACGGTGAATTCTTTTTGTAGCTGTGCAGTTGCTGGTCATAAACCGATGGAGAATGTTGCGATGCAGTAGCGCGTTCATGAAACACACGACTGCATCGCTAGAGTAGAAGTCGCCTTCCTTATTATCGAATAAAATAAATAGAACTGTAGAATTAAGAAAATTGGTATAATTTGTCTGAGTATATATTTAAAAAGTACACGTACAAATCTGCTTAACAGGAAACGCTGCTTTTGCTGCTGATTGACGGTTAAAATTATTTCAGGAAACCTCATGTTAGCACGCAAATCTGACTATCATTTTAAACCTTGCGCGCTCAAAACAAATATTTTCCAACATATAAACGGATTTCGATGAAATTTGGCCGAATGACAATGATGAAAAATAGTGTCACGAAGCTACTAGAAGTAGAGAATTCCAGAAGAATTAGCAAATTCTAAAATAATGTGAATTTTTCTAGAAGTTTATAGAATAATCACATAATACACACATTCTACCACTTGTCTCTCGCGCAAACTAGGTAGCTAGGAGAGATAAGGCCAAGTTAAGACTGCGTCATTGTCCTTCCAGCTCCAATCAGGAGTCGTACGTCAGCCTGCGTAACTTGTGCAGTCGTAAATGCCGTGATGCTAAACGGAAACACTTTCACAATAATATTGAAGATTGCCCACCTAATAAAGTATGGAGGTTTTTAAAGAGTCAAGGCATAGGCAAACAGTGTTCCGAGACCAATTTCCAAGTAGATGCCAATAAGTTAAATGCACTTTTCTCTACTCCAGCAGTTAACTTCCCTCCTAACGTCAAGAATGCCACTCTTAGCAGCTTATACAATAAAGATCAACGATGACATTTCACTAGATATGTTAAAACCAATAGCGACTTTCATATCTCCTGTTATTACCAATATTGTAAACTGCTCCTTAAAGTCTGGTGTGTTTCCCACTGCTTGGAAAAGTGCTCACATTATCCCCCTCCCCAAAAAACCCAATCCTTCTTCACTTTCCCAGTTTCGTCCCATCTCCATCCTTCTTTTATTATCAAAAATAATAGAACACCACGTACAACAGTGTATGTCAAAACACCTGAATAAATATAATATGTTAAGTCCTTTTCAATCTGGCTTTCGTGTGGGTCATAGTACTACCTCAGCTCTCGTGAAAATTACAGATGACATTCGTCTAAACATTGATGGTAAAAAACTCACACTTCTCGTGCTGCTGGACTTTTCTAATGCTTTTAACACTGTTGACTTTGATATCCTAATAGCCATTCTGTATTCACTTAATTTTTCCCCGGCTACACTAACATGGTTTCGCTCCTATTTAGAGGGACGCCGGCAGCTAGTGAAAATTGATAATTGTAGATCTGATTGGTGTAACCTCTCTGCTGGAGTCCCGCAAGGAGGTATACTGTCTCCTATTCTCTTCTCGATTTTTATTGATGGCATTACGGCCTCACTGTCTTCTTCTTTTCATTTATACGCTGATTATCTTCAGATCTATACGACCGCCCCTCTCGACGATTTTCATCACGCCATTAGCATTATCAACACCGACCTTGCGACTATCGCAGAGTGGTCAAAAAACTTCGGGCTAGTGGTCAATGCAGCTAAGTCCCAAGCGATTGTAATAGGAAGCCCCTACTTCATTTCTAAATTTAAGTCCATGGATTTCCCAAATGTTGTACTTGACAATAATATAATTTCTTTTTCGACTAAAGTCAACAACCTGGGCATCATCATGGATGAAACCCTTTCCTGATCCCCGCAAATCTGTGAGCTGAGTCGAAAGATATTTGTATCCTTACATTCTTTAAGACGATTAAAAAACTTTCTGCCTACCGATACAAAAGCCTTGTTGGCTCGTTCACTACTTGTCCCCGTCCTCGAATACGCAGATGTTGCCTTCTTAGACCTGACTGACGAACTGACAAACAAACTAGAGATTATTCAGAATATGTGCATAAGGTATGTGTATAATCTCAGAAAATTTGACCATATCTCTGAGTTTCGCTCGCGGCTAAATGGTTGGTTACGTATAGAAACTCGTCGTGACCTTCACATCCTCTCCTTCCTTTTTAAAGTCCTATTTAACCCCTCCTCTCCTAAATACCTTACCGAAAAATTTTCATTTCGTGACTCCCGCCTTCGATCTAGTAACAACCCGATGCTGCACATACCCGCTCACTCCTCCCAGGGCTATAATAAGTCTTTCGCAGTTTATGCAGCTAGGCTATGGAATAAACTGCCGTTACAAATTAAAGTGTCGTCTTCTTTGCATTCTTTTAAATTCAAA
This sequence comes from Acrobasis consociella, assembly GCA_963555685.1. Lineage (NCBI taxonomy): Eukaryota > Metazoa > Arthropoda > Insecta > Lepidoptera > Pyralidae > Acrobasis > Acrobasis consociella. The sequence goes on along the minus strand of OY743125.1, from coordinate 15,898,631 downwards.
ATTAGGAAGCTTCTGGAAAAGTCGGAAGATTTGAGTTGAGTTGTATATATATGTGTATAAGTGTATGTGTAATTAGTATATATTTACTATATATTTATTATATTAATTATTATATATGTATATTTTATGTATTTATATTTATTATGTTATAGTTTTTGTAGTTACAAGTATTAGTAAGATTTTAAATTGTTTTTAGTGTAGTAAAGTAGTTAGGTTTAATTGGATTCTGTTTTCTGTTCTATAGTTACTGTACCCACTCTCTACCCTGTGTTGTAAATTGTCCTCTTAATTTAAGGTTGACTGGAAGAGATCCCTATCTGGGATAAGTCCGCCTTTGTACTGTTTTCTACTTCTAACATGTATTTTATTGTCTTGTGTTTATGTAAAATAAAGATTTAACAAACAAACAAACTATTCAGTTTAAAAAAAAAAATTTGAACCCTTAATATCATTTTTGAAGACCTATCCATAAGACCACACGTATGGGTTTAATGAAAATATATTTTTGAGTTTAAGTTCTAAGTATGGAAAACCCAAAATTTATTGTTTTTGTTTTCTATTTTTGTGTAAAAATCTTAACTCGGTTCACAGAATACATCTACTTACCAAGTTTCAAGAGTATAGTTCCTATAGTTTCGGATGGAAAAATGGATGTGACATACGGACGGACAGACAGACAGTCATAACGAATCCATAAGGGTTCCGTTTTTTGCCATTTGGCTACGGAACCCTAAAAACCACAAATCAAAAACTTTGCACTTTATGCAAATAACTTGCTGTCTTTCTTTTCGGAGTTTTATTCCCCAGATCCAAAACCCTTCATCAGATCTTCATTCAAATTATAAGAATCTAATCTTTTAAGCGATTCTTCCAAACAAACATTGAATCATTAGAATCGGTTAATATTAGAAAGTAATATGAGCTTGCGAATGTATTATAAATATTTGAGCTGCAGTTGTCTGTTGAGGAATTTCGTTCTCCAGCGCTAAGAACTTTCATCCGATCTTTAAAAAAATTACATGGGACCAACCTTGCATTCTTAAAAACGAGACATATATTTTTGAAATTGATTCATTTTTGACGGAGTTATGAGGTAACATACACAAAAAAAATATTTATATACACGTCGAATTGATAACCTCCTCCTTTTTTGAAGTCAGTTGAAAACTAATCGTCTCACCTAATAATTTCAGTTTTAATTGGAAAATCAGGTCCAGTCTAGACACTAAACTGGCAGACGTCTTGTATAGTGACTTACTTAAGCTTACTTTTTGCCTTTTGCAGAATTAGTGGCACCATAGTATTTCTTTTTCCATTTCACATTACCAAACGTTCTATTTTTAGCTCGCTTGCCCATTATATTTACGACAGTACGACAGATACAAATAAATTACTATTGTAATGCCGTAATGATATAAACATGACGTCACGCTGGTTTCGCCTAGCAACGAGCCTACGCATCGATGCCCTGCCCCGCGCGCGCACGCAGCCCCAGCGATCGCCTGCCCTCCAGTTCCCGCCAGCAGCCATCTTGCGCGTGACCCTATATAAAGCTAAACGCGCCTTCAGTCATTCGAGTCCGCACGTTCGATCAACAACTGATTTCGCGCAAGCCGCTGGAACAGTGCACTGATAGGACGCTCGGTCTCACGCTTACGACGATATATATTCAAGACCTGAGTTCGTAGTACGGACCTAGTCTAGAATCTATGTCGCTGTATTTATATGCTTGAGTCCGTAGCACGGACCTTGCCTTATCATTTTCTTATTACTTAAACTGTACTCGGCTATCTATTTAACTAGTAGCGTACCTAGCTTGTTTTCACGCCGCGTGCCTAAATGTTAGCATACCTGTAATACTTAAATATGGTTGTGATTAGTGCATAAGTATTTCATATCGCGCTTGTATCACCCTGCTTAAATGTAATCTTCGCGCATTGCCTATTCACCTGCTTATGCACATTGTTAGCAATCTCACATATAGCTAATAGTATATCTCCTAGTATTTGTTTCATGACCTAGGTTAGGTCTGGATATTTGTATGACTTAATACCTATTCTTTAGCTTTTGCTTTCCTTATATAGCAACTGTTTAATTTAGTATTTACGCTTAAGATATTTGTTAAAAGTACCTTTTGTATTAGGTCTAGGTCTCGGTCTTTGTCTAGAACTCTGTATTGCCTAGATTCGCGTTATAGATTTGTTAATATCATTTATACATTTTCATAAGAACTATTAGTAATATTGTTTAACTTTACAAAGTATCACATAGATATATATTTTGTTGTTTACTTAGTGGTTAAGACTTTATTTCATAACTACCCACTTGCATAGATAAATATAATAGTATCAGTGATATACGCGTTTAAATACAAACGGGTGAATGTAGTCGTATAGGTTTAACAAATAAATATATTTACTCTGTTTATGGCCTTGGTCTTTTCATCAAACTCCCTAGATAAATACCCATTAGGTATATACATTTAGGTTCTTCTGCAGACTACCTAATAGTCTTTTAATAGTTGATAGGCTGAGTAAGTACACACTTACTGGTTGATACAGACAGGTATTTAGGCTTATTAAGAATCTGTCTGACCACTGTCCTTTTAAAGGGACGGACAGGAAATCTGTATTAGGGAGTTAGCTCCGAAGTGTTGTCTGTAGGATATCCCTCTTAAAATCCTTATCCCTCTTAAGATTTTAAGAGGGATACGAAATGACCAGATATTTTCTTCATTACTTGTGTTTTCCAGGGCTTTTACGATCTTTTCTATACTTTCATCTTTCAACTGCTCCATCCTTATTTCCTTTGGACCCCTTCTGGGAAAGTCTATGACAATATTACATATGCCACAATCTTCCTTTGTTTCTGGGAGGCAGTTAGGCCGAGATAATGCGTCGGCCACTACGTTCGTTCTTCCCGTAATATATTGGATATTGATATCATAGGCTTGTATTTGTAAAGCCCATCGCGCCAATCTTCCAGTCGGCGACTTCAAAGACATTAACCACTTTAAGGCTTGATGATCAGTCTTGATCGTAATGGGTGCTCCTTCAATATAGCCCCTAAATTTGTTTATCGCCCAGACTACAGCGAGCGCTTCTCTTTCCGTCGTCGAATAATTCCTCTCGGCCGGAGTCAATAACCTGCTGGCATATTCCACAGGATGTTCCTCTTCCTTCTCCCCCTGCACCAAAACAGCTCCGATAGCATAGCCGCTTGCGTCTGTCTTTATGACATAAGGTTTCTTCTCATCAGCTTGTGCCAAAACTGGGGCAGTTACCAACATTGTTCGAAGCTCTTCAAATGCTCTTTGTTGTTCATCTCCCCATTTCCATATGGCACCCTTCTTCAAAAGTCGGGTCAGTGGCTCAGCAGTCTTTGCAAAATTAGGCATGAACCTTTTGTACCAAGAGCACATTTGCAGGAACGATTGTAAGTGTTTAACATTAGACGGAATGCTCTGATTAACAATAGCACTGACCTTGTCAGGATCTACTTCAAGTCCATTGAGCGTAATATAGTGTCCTAGATACTTCACTTTAGGACAGCAAAATTTGCATTTCTCCATATTGATCGTGAGATTGTACTCTCGTATTTTATCAAATACTTCTTGCAAATCTTTCAAATGCTGATCAAACGTAGGTGACAGAATGATCAAATTGTCCAAAAATATCAGTATTTTTATGTGGCAGAGAGCAAGACGGAGTCTATCCATCAATCTCTGGAAAGTTGCTGGTGCATTTCGCAATCCGAACGGCATTCTCAAGAAACAAAACATCTCAAACGATGTTACGAACGAGGTCTTGATCTGATCCTCTTCTTTGACTTTGTTTTGCCAATATCCAGCGCGCAAATCAATTGTAGTCATAAACGGCGTCGGTTTTTCATTATGTAGGAGATCATCTATCCTTGGTAGCGGATATACATCAGGTGTTGTTATAGCATTTGACTGGTGATAGTCTATACAGACTCTTATCTTCCCATCCTTCTTGGGTACCATAACAACTGGCGCAGACCAGGGAGAAACACATGGTTTAATGATCCCTTCCTCCAGCATCTGGTTCACTTCTTTCTTCAAGGCTTCCGTTCTGGCAGGTGACATACGATATGGTGCCACCGCAATTGGTTTGTGATTTCCCGTGTCAATACTATGCTCAATTTGAGAAGTGGGCTTACCATTAGGTACGAAGACGTCGGCGTTGCTGTCCAACAGCTCTGTCAAACGACGATTCTCAGGCGATTTTAATTGTGCACTGATAGAACCTATGTGGGCCTTTTTAGGGGAATCAAATAGGGCGTTTGAAGACAAAAGCTCTTCCTCGTAGTATGTAAGATTTTGTTGAGCATCGTAATAGAGAGAGTCGAGGACAGGCGAATGACCGTCAAATAGAAGCGTTCGCTTGTTGGGTGGCGTAGTAAGATCGATCGGGAGCAGTTTGTAGGTGCTGTGAGGTGGTGTACATGGATTGCATCTGGTTACTGGCTCGACCTTATCATCCACATTCATAGTCGGCTCGATCTCGAATGGCTCAACGGCAGGCGGCTTTTGCTCTGGCATTTTAACCACAGGTGAAGAAGGTGTTTGGGCAATGCTGGTCTCCTTGAGCATCAATGAGTCAATTTTCACCTCCTTTACTGATGCCGGTGACGTCTGTACTTCAGGGGAACTCCCAATAGGGGAAACCATCTCAGGTGCATCAAATTCATTGTGAAGCCGTTCGATGAATTCTTCGTGCGCATCTTCTTCCTCAAGGTCATAAACCTTACTCGGTTCTTCCATGAAACGACACGTCATTTGGGGAAGATTCAGTACCATCTTGGCATCCTGAATGAAACCAACCCCTAACAGAGTAATGGTTCTCTTTGCATCCGGAAGGATGAGGAATGTTGTGGGTATTACCTTCCCAAAAATAGTCACTGGGGCACGTACCGGCAGAACCATCCGGCTCCTCGTATCCCCATCTGCCAAGGTAATGTCCATTACCTGGTTTTCAAACCTGTAGCCACCTTTCTCCAGTTGCTTGTACAGGGAGTAGGATGCCACATTTGTTCTTGCTCCGGTATCTATTTGTGCCACTCCTTTCGCTTTACCAACTTTGATGGCAACCGTGGGACGCAGACAAATCTCAGAGTTGATTTTTAGGGCACAAAAACTCAAACCATCTTCCGAAGTCCTTTTCTTTTCCTTGCATTTGGGGCAGCGGCTACGTACAACTCTAGGCTCTCCACAGCCATAACAACTGAATTTAGGCTTCGCTGCAGACACTGAAGTTGACGCATTTCCTACAGGAACGCCTTCATTTACAGAGTGTCGATTTTCCCGTCGCTTTTTAGTACACACCTCAGCAGAATGACCGGGAATTCGGCAGTTAGCACATCGTTTCCGATTTTTACCCGTATTTAGTTTCGGGTAAACCGTCTCATTTCTTTCGGCGAGGTTACGTTCTACGTCACGAGCCTTTTCCAAAAGCTGCTCAAAAGTGGAAATGTTCTCGCGGACAATCTTTTCTCTCACCGCAAAACGGATTTGTCCAAACACGAGGTCAATCTGTTGTTCCTCGGTATGAGCAGGAGGAGGCAACTCCGCGAGTAGGGCTCGTTTCTGGGCTATAAACGTCTCCGTTGGCGTTTGAGCATCTTGCACATTCCCCACTATCTCTTGGTAGATCTTATAAGCAAGCTTCTTAGGTGCAAAATTATTCCTCAGCTTAGCCTCAAAATCAGCCCAGGATGTAACATACTCCTTAACGCCTTGCCACCAGACTGCCGCTTCTTCGACAAGTATAAGCGGAATTCCCGTGATGGCATCTTCAACGGAAATTCCTTCCACCCTTTTAAATGTGTTCACGGCAGCAAGGAACGCTTCCACTTCAACGGAACTCCTAGTGCCGTTATAACGCACTTTACATTAAGTAAAAGTCGTCATTCTCTTTGGGGTAATTGAAAGCCTCTCCAACAATTTCTCAAACTGTGACTCGCTAAGATTCATTGTATTAGTCTTTCTAGTTTTACGCGTACGCGGTGTTTTATTAGATACGATATATGAGGGTAGCGCGCTTGGCCTTGGTCTGAGATATCGAACGATGGGCACAGGCCCCGAACGTTGGGATGCCAGATTTTAAGAGGGATATCCTACAGACAACACTTCGCGGAGCTAACTCCCTAATACAGATTTCCTGTCCGTCCCTTTAAAAGGACAGTGGTCGGACAGATTCTTAATAAGCCTAAATACTTGTCTGTATCAACCAGTAAGTGTGTACTTACTCAGCCTATCAACTATTAAAAGACTATTAGGTAGTCTGCAGAAGAACCTAAATGTATATACCTAATGGGTATTTATCTAGGGAGTTTGATGAAAAGACCAAGGCCATAAACAGAGTAAATATATTTATTTGTTAAACCTATACGACTACATTCACCCGTTTGTATTTAAACGCGTATATCACTGAGTCTATTATATTTATCTATGCAAGTGGGTAGTTATGAAATAAAGTCTTAACCACTAAGTAAACAACAAAATATATATCAATGTGATACTTTGTAAAGTTAAACAATATTACTAATAGTTATTATGAAAATGTATAAATGATATTAACAAATCTATAACGCGAATCTAGGCAATACAGAGTTCTAGACAAAGACTGAGACCTAGACCTAATACAAAAGGTACTTTTAACAAATATCCTAAGCGTGAATACTAAGTTGCTATATAAGGAAAGCAAAAGCTAAAGAATAGGTATTAAGTCATACAAAGATCCAGACCTAACCTAGGTCATGAAACAAATACTAGGAGATTACTATTAGCTATATGTGAGATTGCTAACAATGTGCATAAGCAGGTGAATAGGCAATGCGCGAAGATTACATTTAAGCAGGGTGATACAAGCGCGATATGAAATACTTATGCACTAATCACAACCATATTTAAGTATAACAGGTATGCTAACATTTAGGCACGCGGCGTGAAAACAAGCTAGGTACGCTACTAGTTAAATAGATAGCCGAGTACAGTTTAAGTAATAAGAAAATGATAAGGCAAGGTCCGTGCTACGGACTCAAGCATATAAATACAGCGACATAGATTCTAGACTAGGTCCGTACTACGAACTCAGGTCTTGAATATATATCGTCGTAAGCGTGAGACCGAGCGTCCTATCAGTGCACTGTTCCAGCGGCTTGCGCGAAATCAGTTGTTGATCGAACGTGCGGACTCGAATGACTGAAGGCGCGTTTAGCTTTATATAGGGTCACGCGCAAGATGGCTGCTGGCGGGAACTGGAGGGCAGGCGATCGCTGGGGCTGCGTGCGCGCGCGGGGCAGGGCATCGATGCGTAGGCTCGTTGCTAGGCGAAACCAGCGTGACGTCATGTTTATATCATTACGGCATTACAGTCTATAAGTAATCAAGTTTTCCAAAGATCAAATCCTATCAGTCGCTCTATGGTTCACGCACGTCATGGCTCAGTGACTACGGAGTCGGCGTTGGCGCAAAGAAATACGTCCTCTCGCTGTAAGCGCTGCGCGCGGACTGCCGTCAGGGAGTAAACCGCATCCTATTTAAATAAATTTTTAAGTGATATGATTTTATATTTTTACACTGTTTAAAAAAAAAAAGTATGATGTGTTTTACATATAAAAAAAGGGTAGGAAATGGCATTTGTTACGGTATTTTTATTTTTCTAAAAAAGAAGCTCAGAACACAAATACAAGCGACTTTATTTACATCGATTTCGGTGAAAATTACACGATTTGTTATTTTTTTTTTCCTTGTGAATTTATATAAAACAATGATAAAAGCTTCACTCATGTCAGAAAATACTTATTCAGCTATTTTGTTTATTTTTTTTACCGGGTGTTAATGATTAAATCATTTGAAAATCTCGAAAGCCCTGCGACGCGTTTTGCGAAATTTGGCAAAACGCACGTTGGATTCCGGTGAATTTATACTAAAACAAGCAAGTTTATAGGCAAAATGGTTCACTCATACTTAATAATAAATGATACTATCTTTCATAATATATAAATAAATTCAATGATAATCCTGTACTTTTCTCAAAAACATGACGCAAAGTTGAGTGAAATTTGACAAATTTAATATGCGGCCTCTTAAATGAATGCAAATCAAGCAAGGGTTCAGCGTTGCAGTCGTAATACGAATGACGGAAATTTGCATACATCTCATGTAATATACTATATTTATTTTCATTAAATTCAACTGCCTTTGTGTTGTTGTCCTAGTTAGGTTAGGACATTGTAGGCTGATCACCTGATTGTCTGATAAGTAAAATAATCCGTGCTTCGGAGGGCGCGTTAAGCTGTCGGTCCCAGTCACTGTCTTTGACATTGGTCGTTACCTAAAACCATGTCAGAGGCCTTTACGGCGGTTTGAAAACTCTGACACTAGTGTTAGTCACTAACACACACGATAAGAAGAAGATTAAATTTCAAATTGAGTGAGTCATATGGAAAGTATTGTGAATTTAAAAACAGTTTTACATTTGTGACGTTACAATGATCGAATATAGAGGAACTCCTAGTTGTATTTGATTTTCTATTAGTTTGGAGACCAAATATAACATATCTTGGTTTTTCTAATTGTGATGCAGTTTTAACGGACCATGAATGTTTGGTGGTCTAAGGCATCAAAGGATATTCATATAAATCCAAATTTCTAAAAGCTATGTGTATTGACCGATCTTTTTCTAAATACTTGAGCAATGATAGTCTGTTACGATCTGATACTTTTATATCTGGTACACGGCATTGCACCTTTTCCATATCTATATGAACATGGTCAGTTTTATCCGTAATCACGCAATTTGAAATAGAATTGCTTCTTTGCATAAGTTCATGCCTACAATTAATAATAACTTTATTATAGTCCTCCGCGAATCCTAATATTTTATTTAATGGAAGTATAATACTGAAATGCCCTTCTATTGCTTTCGTGTTCTTTAAATTCCAACCCTATATTTTAGCGACTTTACTTTCCCCTTCATTCATCGAGACGTAAGACTTAAAAGGATGAGAACCTAAATAAGCTTGAAATTTCTCGACTGCAAAAATGACCGCTAATGCCTCGCGATCCGTGGCACTATAATTTAGTTCCGCTTTATTTAGTGAACGACTAACGTACGCAATCGGGTGTTCGTACCCATCAATTGTTTGGGATAACATTCCTCCTAACCCGTATGCAGAAGCATCGCAGTGGACTACGAATGGTTTCTCAAAATCCGGAACAGCTAGTACAGGTGCGGTGACTAACGCATTCTTTAATGTAATAAAAGCGGTTTCAGCTTCTTCTGACCACTGAAAAGGCGGTGCGTTCTTACCCTTAGCTGTTAACTTATTTAAAGGAGCAGCAATAGTTGAGAAATTTCTTATAAAACGATGGTACCAAGAACATGTACCTAAAAATACTTTTACCTCTCGTGATGTTGTCGGAGTAGGAAAATTCAAAATGGCAGCTACCTTCTCAGGATCAGTACGCAATCCGAACTCGTCTACGACGTAACCAAGATATTTAAGCGACTGTCTGAAGAATTTGGACTTAGTAAAATTGATAGTCAAATTTGCCATTTTCAATTTGTCCATTACCCTGTTTAACAACACCATGTGAGTATTAAAATCCGAGCTACAAATTACAATGTCATCAATAAAGCAGAAAACCATGCCGTTTTCAATATCACTCGTAAAGTTATGGTCGAACAATCGATCCATAAGACGTTGTTGTCGCGCTGGAGCGCCACACAATCCAAACGGCATAACCTTAAATTTATACAAACCCCGACCCGGAATCGTAAAGCTCGTTTTCTCTTGTGAGTCTTTACTTAAAGGTATCTGCCAGAAAGAAGAACTCAAATCAATAGATGACAGATACTTTGCCTCTTTCAAACTGTCAAGAATCTGGGGAATGTATGGAATTGAGTAAGAATTCCCCTTGGTTACAGAATTTAACTTCCTGCAATCTAAACAAAAACGCCAATCTCCATTAGACTTCTTGACAAGTAAGGCCGGGTTATTCCATGGACTTTCACTAGGAGCAACTACATCTAAAGCCAGCATTTTGTCTAACTCCGTACTTAAAATTGCTCTCTTCTCTGGCGACAAAGGATACTGCTTAGTTTTTATAGGAGCTGCATCACCAGTATCGATGACATGTTCAATAAGAGAAGTTCTACCTAACCCCTTCTCTTCAAAAGAAATATTTTTAAATTTATCAACTATCGCATCAGCTAACTCCTTTTGAGCCACTGTCAAATGTTCATAAGATTGTATACTACTAATGCGGTCTGAATTTATTAAGTTTTTAAAATAAGTGACTGGAGAAATTCTATAGTCTATGTTGTCAAATATTTCTGGCCCGAGACGAAAGGCTTGCCAAAAATCTACCCCTAAAATTACATTAGAAACAATGTTGGGTATCACAAAAAACTTAATAACTTTAGTCACATCATTAAAAGTGACCGGTACAAAAATAAATCCGATCGTCTGTACCTCAACGCCATTTGCAACACGACATATCGTACTATCTTTAATCTCTTGGAACTCAAAACCAAATTTCACAAAGTCTAAATGTGAATTATTTCCTAAAATTGACATTGCTGCACCAGAATCCAATAATCCGTAAATCTCAAAATCATTTACTTGAAACTTTAAATAAGGTCTAATATCATCTTTATTAGGAGCAAAAAGAACCGTGGCAATTGAATCAAAACTGTAAAATTTCGATTTAGAATCTATACCGTTATCACCACGATTCAAGCTTACAACTTTTTTGAATGTTTACTATAAAACGGTGCCGGCTTAACCTTTGACTTATATGCAAAGTCAGTACCAAGCATACTGGAGCTAGCCCTCGATGGCTCCACAAACAACTCAGCCCGCTGTCGTGCTGCTTCTAACTTACGGCACTTATCCTTAAGTTGAGCAATTGAATCGATGGTTAATAGTGCTAACTGTTGTGAAAATTGTGGTCTAATATTATGGAGAAGAATCTCCAGTATAGCTTCCTCGCTTAAAGGATTCTTCAAACGAGCAAACATGCAGAACATAATAGAAAAATAAATGTGTGTAGGTTCATCGGCTCCCTGAGTGCGTGACCTTATTTCCCCTAGTAACCTATAATCATGGTCCACTGGGCTAAACTCCTCTAATAAAATATCCCTAATCTGAGACCAGGATGAAACCTCATCTCGTACACCTCTAAACCATAGCAATGCCTGATCTACGAATAGTTGAGCTGCAGAATTGAACAACTTCTTATCGGAAACACCATATGCAAGCTGCAATTCATCAACTCTTTCAAGAAATGAACGAACATCCGTGACACCGTTAAATTTTAAATTCCACTTGGAGACGTTCTTATCACCGGAGCACTCAAGAGAAATCTCACCAGTTATTGGTGTAGCTGTAGGCGGAACATCAACAGAAACCGAAGGAGTACTTGGCTCGACTCTTGACAACAAATTATTCACCGTGTCAACCATTTTTGACTTCTGGGACAACACAGCCGGATCATCAGATTGGATTCTTATCAACCGATGATACAGATGACCTCCTAAAGCGCGGCTCCTGTTAAGTGAGTACCTATCCTTCAACTTCACATATTTGTCCACGGCATCGCTAAGTTTCTGAAGCTTTTCCTTAATAATTCGAAATTCAGCCTCCGGAGAAAATTCTGTGTCCAAAATAGCCTCAGCTGGACATTCCAACAATAAATTCCTAAGTTGTTTGCGCAGACCTTCAACAGTACTGGCTGGAGTCTCTGAAAGAATAATTACTTCATAGCTAAGCTCATCTTTCAACAATGAGTGAAATTGAATACTCCGATCCATCTTGTTTATAAACAAAAAATAAATTTGTTTGAAATAATATAAATTATACTAATTAAAGGCTTTGCTAAGTATTTTCAGTGGTGACTTACAGTAATTATAAACAAAATATTAACACCAAACTACAATTCCAGTTTGTTTATAAAATTATAAATTTTATCCAAAAAAATCTGAAAATTTTTTTAGGGATACACAAAACAAGTATTGTAATACCGTTCTATAACTATTTAATTACTCTGGCACAGCATTAAACATCCAACTAACAATGCATTAAAACTCTAAAATTTCCTCAGAGACATATAATAGAAAACTCAATTTATACACAAAGTCCGCAAAAAATCGCAAAAAAGCACTAAATAATCGCTTAGCCACATGTACAATAATGTATATTAACACAATAAAAGCAAATAATAACACAATTCAAACATTTAAGTACTTTGAAAATCCATACATGTGCTCACTAACCTCAAATTTGTAACATGTGGTAGGATATTTTTCTAGAAAAACACTTAGTTTTAAAGTTATTAATGGCAAATAATACCGCAGTAGACTAAATAGTATAAATTATCAAAAAAATACAGTTTTCTATGTTTCCAAGGTGGAAAAAAAAACTCTAACAAAATTTCTCCTTCGTGATGATACCCAATAGGACTCCAAAATTCACTCAAAATACAAAAAAAATACGTGGGCACCGTTTATCCCACTCAAAATATTAAAAAATACGTGGGCACCATTTATCCCACTCAAAATATAAAAAAATACGTGGGCGCCATTTATCACGGGGTGCCCTGGCTGGTAACAGCCTTCTAAAATACCCGGCAAGATGGGCAACCCCTGATAAAATATATATAAATTCCTTGAGGACTTTGGCTCCTATGGGGTATTAAGTAAAATGTAATCGACCATCAATACTTATATTTTCACAAATAATAGGTAACTAAATTAAGTACATACACTTATATGATATAACCAAATGTAGGGTAGTGCAAATTTGCCGTTACAATATTCTAGCTCAGTCTAAATACACTTAATTCAGGGCAGGTTCTAAATTTGACCCCCTACATACCACACTTTATATAATTATCATTTGCGAATGGGCACTTAGTATTCACAGCATCTAGTACAATAGAAGTTGTATGATTGATCACCACGGAGAAATACTTTAAGTTTCTAGTTACTTCTTTGGTTACAATATAATAATAAATGGAGTGTAGACCGACCTGATAATCGCAGAGTCACCTTGATAAATTAAGTCTTGCTCGGAGAACGTCAACCTCTTAAAACAGCATGGCCCAAGATTTCATCCCTTGCAACCAGCGGAAGACAAAACAATATGAAGAAAGTCTTCTTAGGAGATTGAATCCACAATTAAATCCAAAGGAAAATGAAGATGTAAATCAAAATGTGTAATTCAAAAATTTGTATTCAAAATTTTGTAATCAAAATCCCATTCCGCTGGAACAAAGAAAATTCACGGTTAATGTCTGACAATGTGAAATGTAGGTAGGCATTTACCTTCGTGGCTTGCCTGTCTTAGGACAAAGAAAATATCTCACCTGTTCCCATTTTCTAAGGGTTTTTTAGAACAACGGATCCCAACCATCCCAGCTCTGCAGAAATATTCTTGAGCTGAAAAGGACAATAAGAAATTCAGTCTACGACATCAGACATGTGACAGTCGAATTTTCCAACGACCGCCGGATATCCTCTTTCTAGTTGCCGTTCTATAAAACCGATTCTACATTGTCGACGAGAGGTTTTCCCAAAAGCAACAGACGACAATCCACTGCTGGCCTTCTTCGAGGCGAATAACAATGCAGAAACTGTATCACAACTCCTACGATGTATTTGAATGAACATTTAAATAAAAATATATCTGTATTTCGCAATTTTGTTTACTTATTGTGGTGTAAATATGAACAAACAAAATTAATATTCCCACAAATTGAGGAAACGTCATACGTCATAACCCTACCAATGTCAAAGTGACATTTGACGTTGAAGAAGTAAACATGGCATAAGAACAAATTCTATACAGCCACGACCATAAACCCATTCACGGTTTCGTTCCGTGAATAAAAAAATCACAACGTGACACCATTCAGTTCATACCAAATATCTTAAAACAAAAATGAAATTGCATTATTTATTAATTTAACATTCTTCTTAGTTATTTTTTCAGCTTGATCCTTGCTGCTCACACTAGCACATCCATCGATATAAATAGAGCTAGCAGAGGGCAGCACGTACATCTTGCTGATGAATGGGTATTCTGATTTCATCATTTTCTTTAAAACTATTATTTCTAGTGGTTCGCCGCGAACTTAGACCTCGCGATATTATTCCAAAACTGAATCAATTTTAATGTCTAGTCAAACTGTGATTTAATGAAACTGTGATACATTGACTACCGATTAGATACCGTTGCAGCCTAGAAAACAGATTTTCCAACCTTCTTTCTTCTTCTTTTCTGAGTTGCAAAAGATTCATTTTTTAAATTTTTTCCTAACAATTTAAATCAACACCTGGATCAAATTCAATATCCATAAGACATTTGGATCTTGAAAGAGCAACGTATGTACATCCAGCCGCCAACTATTTTACGCCTACGTCTCATCATCATCATCATTTCAGCCGCATAACGTCCACTGTTGGACATAGGCCTCTCTCAAGGATTTTCAAAATGACCGATCTAGAGCGGCTTCCAGCGAGCTTGGCCAGGTCGACAGACCACCTTGCGGGTGGGTGTCCTACGCTTTGCTTGCCAGTACGTGGTCGCCATTCGAGTACCTTTTTGCCCTATCGGCCATCGGTTCGTCGCGCTATGTGTCCGTCTACTGCCATTTCAACAAGCTAATCCGCTGGGCTATGTCAGTGACTTTAGTTCTCCTACGAATTTCCTCATTTCTGATTCGATCGCACAGAGAAACACCGAGACCTTTCCATACCGCGTTGCACCTTTAGCCCTCTTATGAGACCCATAGTAAGGGACCACGTTTCAGATCTATAAATCATCACTGGTAACACACATTGTTTGTAAACTTTAGTTATAAAAATCTGAGGTATTTTTGACGAGAAGACACTGCATAGCTTCCCAAACGCTGCCCAGCCGAGTCGGATTGGTCAAAAGACTTCTTCCTCGAAGCTGAAGCTTCCTGCCTGGATCAATTGACCCAGGTAGATATACTGGTCTACAACTTCGAGGGTGGAGCTCCCAACGTAAGCAGGTAGGGGACGCAACATGGACATTCGACATTACTTTCGTTTTGTCCAAGTTCATTTTAAGGCTCACCTATTGGGAAACTCGGTTTAGGTCTGCGAGCATAGTACACACATACTTAAGTCTTCTATCGATTCTGCCATGACCACAATATCATCGGCAAATCGAAGGTGAGTGATATACTCGCCATTGATGTCAATGCCAAATCCTTCCCATTCCAGAAGCTTGATCTTCCAGTGCAAGGTGAACTGTTTCGAAAATATAACGTCTGTTTACACCTCTATGCAGTGGAATTGCCGTCGTCCACTGCTCCTGTACTCGGACTGACATGGTGGCGTTACTGCATAAGCACTTCAACACCTCGATATACCAATAATCAATACGCCATCGCTGGAGACTGAAGCACGGCCCATGTTTCGGCTTTTTCATAGTCCACTAACCCCAAGCATATCGGCCGGTTATACTCCCTCGTCTTCTTTATAACCTGCCGCAGCGTATGAATGTGGTCCATTTACGAAAACCGGCTTGTTCGGGAGGCTGGAAGGCATCAAACCTGTTTGCGAGACGATTCGTGATGACCCTCGAAAACAACTTATATACATGACTAAGAAACGTGATAGGCCTAATGTCTATAGTTCTTCAATAGAGTGTTATCTCCCTTTTTGAAGAACAGGACCACCACGCCCCTATTCCATGCTTCTGGAGTTACGCCCTCGAGCAGAACGGAATTAAAAAGCCTCTGAAGGACTTTCAGCAGCGTTCCGCCCGCTTTTCGAAGCTCTGCTGTGATTCCATCGCCGGGCGCCTTGTTGTTTTTAAGCTGTTTGAGGGCCATCCTAATCTCGCACAGGCGGATGTCCGGGACATTTTCGGTATAGTCACAGAATTAATAATATTATTACATAGTATAGTGTTGGGTTAGCTTGGCTTTTGGGCAAACTCCAACGTCTACGACTACTTTTTTCAAAGTGAGTCCTTGCGATTTGTGCACATTTATTGCCCAGGCAAGCGACAGTGGAAATTGCGTTCGTGAGCATGACACTTGGCCAGTCTTCCACGACCGAGTCATGCGTGGGATGGGAACCGTATTCTGGCAAGGATTCTTGCCTACGAATCTGCACAGCGTGCCCACGCATTGAACGCTTTAAGAGTTCGGGATATAGTTCCTGCTCTCGTACTTCTCTCATACATACGATGTGTTTTCGCCCCAACTCGATTTAGAGACCTCACTCGCTTCGCTCGCTCGGTCAACTACACGATCATGTGCTCGTCAGATGGGGATCCCACATATATCCTGGTAAGGGGATTTCAACATGTGAGGAGGGGCTTATGGTGAGTGCAATGAAAAGAGGAGCCAAATTTTGGAGATGGCCAACAATCAAAGACGAGCAGTTGTATTGTTGGAAGGACGTAATCAAAAAAATAGAAGTACCAAAATTCGAAAAAAAAAATTGCTATAATTTGACATTATTTTGATTGGTTATATTTTCTTCTCTAATATTGATCTCAATTTGATTACGTTGTTACTAAAAACCTTAAAATTGTTTTAATGTGCTTTGTGAAGCAGTTTTTTTGCTATATTTTTCCATTTAGATTTGTTTATTGAAAGACTGCTAGAAGCGCAGTAAAATAAAACACATTTGTTTACTCAATTATGAAAATATTTGATTTAAAATAAAAAAAGTTTCGCTATTTAATGTGTTTTTCTATTTTCTTGCTAATAGATATATGTTTTGGGGGTTTAGTTTGTCCCAGCATCAAAAGCCTTGCTAATTTAGTACAAGAAAATAAGCAGGCCAAAGTAACGCAAGCCCTAGGAAGACTTTGGCCCAAAGTTTGATAAAAAAAAATATGCTAAATCTTTGCAAAGACCACCGAATATTCATGTCTATAGTCTCCTTATATCTCTTAGAATGCAACAAATTCAATTAAATACAAATATAGTTAAACCCCTTTCAACTGTAAGGTAAAAATGAAAATATTGCTTAATATTGGGTCAAAGTCATACGACTCTACGGTACCTATATCTTTTAAAATAGAAGATAGTTAGATCAAAGTTGTAAGCAGTTTATTTGGCTTTAAATATACCTCTGAAACCGAACCTATTTTTTGCCCGAGTACTGGCGCGGTCGATTTCGCACTGAATGTTCTAATGGTCCTCATGTAAAAAAAATAAGCGGCCAAGTGCGAGTCGGACTCGCCCATGAAGGGTTCCGTAGTAGTAAATAACATAATATAAAAGTCTTGTAGTACGTTTTTTTAAAATTATTATATTTGAGTTAATTGAATGAAAGGTAAATTGCCGTTTATGATTTATGACGTATTAAAAAAAAACTACTTACTAGATATCGTTCAAACCAATTTTCGCTGGTAGTTTTTATGGTAATGAACATCATGTATTTTTTTTAGTTTTATAATTCCCTTATTTTAGAAGTTACGGGGGGGGGGACACACTTTTTTCCACTTTGGAAGTGTCTCCCGCGCAAAGTATTCGGTTTAGAAAAAAATGATATTAGAAACCTCAATATCATTTTTGAAGACCTATCCATAGATACCCCACACGTATGGGTTTAATGAAAAATAAATTTTTGAGTTTCAGTTCTAAGTATGGGGAACCCCCAAAATTTATTGTTTTTTTTCTATTTTTGTTTCAAAACCTTAATGCGGTTCACATAATACATCTACTTACCAAGTTTCAACAGTATAGGTCTTATAGTTTCTGAAATAAGTGGCTGTGACATACGGACGGACAGACAGACAGACAGACATGACGAATCTATAAGGGTTCCGTTTTTGCCATTTGGCTACGGAACCCTAAAAAGACGTGTGGCACTCGGGGACTGCCGCGGTAAAGCTATTGCATTAAGGTGGTTCGATTCGGTCCGCTAGGAGCCTCACCGTCTTAGTCATCTACGAGTATATACGACCTCCATGGCGTAATGGTCAACACGCTAGACCGCCAACCCGGAGGTCCTGGGTTCGATCCCCAGCCAGGGCAAGTTGGAAAATGGCCTTTTTCAATTTTTCCTGGGTCTTGTATGTTTATCTATATATGTATTTGTTATAAAATATAGTATCGTTGAGTTAGTATCCTATAACACAAGTCTCGAACTTACCTTAGGGCTAGCTCAATCAGTGTAATTTGATATAAATAATAAATTAATATTTATTAATTTATTATTTATATCTCACTCATCATAATAGATGGCGTTAATGTTTTATTTTTTACGAATGAAACGTGCATTAATGTTTACAACAAATTCTATTCACGAAAACAACGCAATATTTGTAATATATCCCAACTACATATCATACAAGCACATTTTAATTTCTAAAGTATTAAAAATGTGAATGCTAATGTCGGATGGAATTTTTACGCACACATTCAAAGGGATTTTAAGTAAAAAATAGAATGTTAAATTCGTCTCTTACGTCATACGCTCACTGGACCAGCGGATAAGGTAACTAGGTTAGCAAACGCTTGGTGTCGAGTTCGATTCTCAACTGAGGTGAATTTTTACAAGGAAGGACGGCAACGTCGCAAACGGACGACGGAGACGAAGCGGCAACCTACATGGTAGGCGGCGTGGGGAGCGTGAGGTTTTTTCGTTACGGAATTTCTGGATTCGGTCCCCGCGCTCAAGGCCCGCGATAGAAGCTATGCAATAGCTTAAAAAATCTATGAAGCTATGTTTTTTTCCCTCAAATAATTGTAAAATAAGTATTTGTCTCTTAAAATATACAGTCATTTGTGTTAAAACTTTCTTCCAATGTTATATGTTTTACTGTGTAATTAAAGACGTGTGGCACTCGGGGACTGCCGCGGTAAAGCTATTGCAAACAAAGAAGGACGGCATCGTCGCAAACGGACGACGGAGACGAAGCGGCAACCTACATGGTAGGCGGAGTGGGGAGAGCGTGAGGTTTTTTCGTTACGGAATTTCTGGATTCGATCCCCGCGCTCAAGGCCCGCGATAGAAGCTATGCAATAGCTTAAAAAGCGGTAAAAAAATTAATAGACCAACATAAGCTAACAAATGTAAACATTTCGTAGTCTCAAGCGTATAATATCCTAACAAGCAGGTACCTTGTTCACGGCTAACCCAGCGTTATGCATTTTTATAGGAAATCAAACGAACTTACCTGTAAGTGACGTTCGATGATTATTAAACGATGTGATTCGCCCGAGAGATTACACATGATTCACTAGTAGCACGAAATATGTGCTGCCATCGTACACTTTTCAGAGCCTATTAAACTAGAGAAAGAGATAAAAAAATTACCTAATTCCTACCCGCAACACTCTGCCTATTTCATATACGTTAACCCTAAAGGCCATAAATAACTATTTCGTTTAAAAAAACGGGTAAGAAACGAACAACATTTCGTTGAGGGGCCTGGGTGGGTGTGTAATCTCTCGGGCGAATCACATCGTTTAATAATCATCGAACGTCACTTACAGGTAAGTTCGTTTGATTTCCTATTAAACTTCTGTGATTCGCCCTTCGAGATTACACATGATTCACTAGTAGATGTTTAGAGCAATCATTACGAAATAGTTTGAAAAAACACGCAGACATTATGTAGGTAGGAATTAAAACAAACCTTAAATATTAGTAAAGAAGTACTGTATGTTTAAAAATACAATAGAATTACTAATAAAGTTAACAACAAAAATCAACAATTAACTGCTAAACTCATTTTATTTAGTAAATAAAAAGTTTATTTAGAGAAACAATTAGTAAATGTGCAGTTAGTAAAATTATAATTAATTGTTTTTGATGGCATAGCGGTCTCATCGATAGATTATTTATTGAAATACTTTCATGTTCTATTGTAATTTGAGGTGGCTCATTATTCGTGTAGGTAGGTGAAATCCAATCATTGGATGTATTTGGTGTTTCGTCAGTAGGAATCTTTTATAAATTTTTCAATATCGTCAGACGATAAAACCTTTTATTTCTTGCTTCTAAATCCATCGGTTAATTCGGATAGTCTCTTTAGATAAGCTGACAAATGAAAGTATGTTTTTAAGTCCACTCCATTCTTTGTTCGGACTGTACTTTTTAACATTGAGTATAAACAGCACAAAGAGCTAGGTTTGTACTTAGAAGATAATAATTTAAAGTACGCCACGAAACCTTTTTTATGAAAAAGAATGCGTATTCTTGCTGTTTTGCCATTTTATGAAATTTTGGTACGCTAATAGATATTTTTCCTTGGAGTTTTCAGGTAGTAAACTTTCTATAACGTTAAGGGCTTCACATCCTATATCGGGCGGTGTACAACATAAATCATTTTCTTCGTAACTAGTACTTGTAGACATTTTAATTAATAAATAACTATAATTTCAACAGTGAAAACGAGTTATAAAAAATGTTTCGCTATGGCGGGAAAAATTAATCAGTTTTCCTATGCGCGCGCATTGCGATCGGCCACAGATTGCGCAGATTTGCGCCTATTCTGCCAAGTACAAAATGGGGAATTTAAAGTTTTCTTTTATTACAGAGAAAACAAAAGTTATCTTTGAGGGAAAGTTTTACTTATTAAACACGTACGAGTTAAAATTATCTATTTAAATAAGAAGTTGCATGAAATCAGCAAGCAAAAGGAACATTAATTTGTTTGTTCTATTGAACACGATCTTTTTTTGAATAAAAACTTTTTCAATAAGAACGAAGCAACTCAAACAATAAAATTTAAAAAAAAATCTATAACTCACTAGTGAGTTAAAGCAATGAAAAAGTCACAGTTTGATTATGGGTGTCATTATGTGCCTAATTGCGGTGACCATAGAGCCACTTTATGAGCAAGTGTGTTGAAAATAACATTCTAAAGTCCTCGCAGGACAGATAGAGGGTCTTTCATTGAAGTAAGGAAGAATGAGAGAGGGCTGTTCTCTGCTAATAGCCGATGTCTTAATTTGATCAGTAATATTTATAACTAGCTGTGCCCGCGGGCTTCGCTCCCCGTAGGAATTTCGGGATAAATAGTACCCTATGTCCTTCCCCGAGTCTCAAACTATATCTATACCAAATTTCATCCAAATCGGTTCAGTAGTTTAAGCGTGAAGCGGTAACAAACAAACAAACAAACAAACAAATATACAAACTCACTTTCGCATTTATAATTAATTTTTAATTTTTAATTAATAATTAATTATTAATTAATTATTAATTATATAATATTATTAATTATTAATATTATTAATTAATATTATTAATATATAATATTAATCGCATTAATAATTAATTATTAATATTATTAATTATTAATTATTATTATTATATTATTATATTATAGTAGGAAGTAGGATAGTAGGAAGTAGGATAGGATATATTTATCATTTAATCTGATAATATTACTTATTCTTATCAAAGATAAAGTTTGCACGCGATGCGCTGTAACTAATGCGAGGATGGTAGTTAACTTTTTTGATAATAATTCAAGAGAAAGATCTTCATTAGGGTACCAATGGCTGAGATAGTTTAAAACTATTGATGGATCCCAGGTGTTAGAATACCTTGGAAGTGGAGCACGCAATTTATAAACTCCACGCATAAATTTCTTAATTTGAGTATCATTAACAGTATTAGAATCTAATATTAGCGACAATGCTGATTTAGCGTTATTGATTGTCCCATACTGATTACCCTGTTCAAAAATTAACGTTAAAAATTTTAAAACACTAAAGGAGGATGCACTTAAAACATCGTAATGGTTTTCTTCGCAAAATCTAAACCATTGTTTTAAGGCGCAATCATACTGTTTAAGAGTATTGTTGGTTATAGAGGACAGCATGATATCGGTGGCCTCTGGTGGCGCACCCCGCCTCAAGAATGCCGCCCTGACAATACTCCTGCAACCAGGGTAAGGTTTTGGTGCAGTTTGTGCTCCATGCTGTAAGGAGAAGACAATAAATTACGATTAGGTGGAAATTCAATTGTCACAGAAATCAAAAGTTTTTTGAATAGGGGATACCAAGGTTGTGTAGGCCATAGCGGCACTACCACAATACCTTCTGCTTTATCAAACCTAATTTTCTGTAAAGTTTTCAGAATAAGACAAAAAGGCGGAAATGCATAAAAGAAATAAGGAGCCCAAGAGACGGTAAAAGCGTCAACTTTAAAAGCGTCTGGATCGCGATGCCAGGAAATAAATTTATTACATTTTTTGTTAATGCGGCTGGCAAATAAATCTATTTCTGGTAGGCCAAATTGACCACAAATGCGTTGGTAAGCTAGGTCTGACAACTCCCATTCAACATCTGCATGAGTGCGGCGAGATTCTTCATCTGCAATATTATTGTCACTGGAGCTAATGTATGAAGCAAATATAAACAAATCCCTTTCCTCGCACCACTTCCAGATTTTCTGACTTAAATTACTTAAATGTGGAAATTTGATGCCACCCATCCTGTTTATATATGCAATAGCCGTTGCATTATCGATTCTTAATAGTATTTCGCAACTCCTAAGATCCTTTGCAAAAATCTTTAAGCCGAAAAAAGCTGCCATTAATTCGAGGTAATTTATATGTTGGGTAAGTTCTTGTTCAGACCATTGCCCGCTGGCAGTGTGGTTAGAACAAGAAATACCCCAGCCTAAACGACTTGCATCGGAATAAATTTCAAGTTTATAATTGCCTAAACGAATAGGGTTGCCAGATACGTTAATGTTACGAAGCCACCAGTCAAGATCTTCATTTAGAGAATCCGGGATAATAATAAATTGATCATAGTCGTCTTTTTGTTTTAGATATAAATATTTTGTTCGTTCCATTTTCTTTGTGTACATCCAAGCATACGGTACCGCGGGACAAATAAAAATTAATAGACCTATTAGATGCGCAAAACGACGAAGTTTGCATCTTTTAATTGATGAGAAATATAACAGTTCACTTATTGTATATTCTACAGAGTTGAATACAAAGCCAAGGAAGGTAACAGTGTGACTTGGAGTACCCTTAGATTTATCGAAATTAATTGTAAACCCCAACCATTCAAGAAATGATTTTGTAAATTCAAAATTCCATTACAGGACGCATTATTTTTGTAAAAATATATGGGGCGATATTCAATCCAAAGGGTAAGACTTGGAATTCGTAAATCTTCCCTAACCACATGAAGCGTAACAATCGTTTGTAATCGTTGTGGATACTAATAGAGAAATAAGCATCTTTCAGATCGATTGAACACATATAAGAACCTCTAGATATAAGTTTCATTGTTGTCCTGTAGTCTTCAAGCTTAAAGTGCGGAGCGTGGATGTACTTATTAAGGGATTTTAAGTTTAAAATAAACCTATTTTTACCGTTGCTTTTATTGATTAAGAAAATGCGGGAAAGGAACTGGCCTTTGCAAGGCTTACATTCACGCACAGCACCAATACTAATAAGACTTTGAATCTCCTGGGACATTAAAATGTTCATTTCATGAGACTCAGGCTTATTTACTGGGTAAACTGTTTGAGAGCAGTCTATCGATGCAGGTATACGTAAACCGGAGATCCATGATAGTATAACCGAATCATTAGTGATTTGTGACCAATTATTATAAAACAATTTAAGTCTACCAGCCTGCGCATTGACGTCAGCAGCTGCGTCTAGCGGCGCGCTGTTCGGCCGTGGTGACGCGGCGGCGGCGCGCGGCCACAGTACATACAGTATTCTATCTTCATACAAACGGTCGGAACGCAAGTTATACCTACGCGCCTCGAAGGTCGGTATACACTTGTTCCGTGACTCGGTATACAAACATTCGGGATTGCGCCGCAGTGGCGTACGGTGTTTTGTTGTAAGCAGCGTGCTATTTGTGAACACTTATTAAGAAGGTATATTATTCTTTTTCTTGTGGGACAATAATATGGCAAAACACAGACAATATTGTGCTGTTTTTGGTTGTTTAAACTCGTCAGTAAAGTAGTTTTTATACGAGTACCTACTAGGTAGTACGTCGTTTATTAATTTTTTAATAGGTTAGCATTTCAGTTTCTCTACTGAGTAAATTACCTGGATTAAAAAATAAATAAGTAATAAGGTTGAATTGAAGACAGACTTAACCCACGACCACGAGTGAGCTATTTTACCTACGCTCGCGATAAAAAAAACTAGTAGGTAAGTAGGTAGTGGTTTGATTTCCTAGGCTACATGTCTACTTACTAATGTGGGAACTTAGTTACTTACATATACCTATTATTAAAATATGCAATTTATGTTTATTAAATATGCTAATAATCAAATAAATAACACGCTTCCTTTTTCATTCACCTTACAATCACAAAACGAGTCACTTAAGTAGGTAGATGAAATTAAAATACGGGGCAGCCCTAGCGCACGCGTGGCGTAGGTATGTTTTTCAAGGACAGCGCCGAGTCGTTCTACTGTATGATATCTTTACCGTGGCGCGGCGATCGCTCGCCCGACGCGACGGCGCCGGCTGTCTGCGCCCACCACTCGTCGAGTTCGACTTCGCTTGAGCGCGGCGAGGGGGCGGCGGTGGCGCCGGCGTCGGGCCGCCCCTCCAGTTTAAAGCCCTTGAGGATGACGCTTCCGTTTGTTTCCTATTTAGTGGTGGCTTAGGTTTTAAAATGCTCTGCTTAATCTCAGCGCCTGTCTTGGAGATTGCTTTCATAGACTTCAAATTTTCTTGTAACTCGTTTCCGAATAGTAAATTGTCACGTTTAAGGTTTTTTATATTATCTTTGACATCTTTATTAAGACTTGATAATAAAAAATTTCGTCGAGTCTGAGACTCAGAAAAATGTAAGTGACATAATAACCTCCCTGCATCACTAAGTGACTTTAAAAGTTGATTTTTATGATTGCAATCCTTAGAGCCCTCAGATAACAACATAGACGTTGACCTAGCTATGCTGGTTATGGCTGTAGCAAGAAGCTTTTGTTTTTCTATTAGAATGTTGTCTCGCTTTAATACATTTTCATTCGAAGCCGCTTTAATTTCCGGGTTCAAAATGGGAGCCATAACTAGTTTTAAGTTCTCTGGGACATCATATTGCTGCAAAATTTCTTTTTTGGTTTCTTCTTTGAGGCCATTGACTAAAAAGTTGGACCATCTGGTAGCAATCTCTTTTTGGATAGGGGGACTAAATTTTTCTTCTACCTCTGGCTCGTCACCCAAAATGAGTAGAATATCGGGCTCCAAATCAGCTGTAACTTCAGGGGTCGGCGTGCCGTCGTTGGACCCCGACGCTTGAACCACTACAGAGCTAAAAGCAGGCATCGGCGAGGGCGGTGGCTGCGCTATAGACGTGCCTTCGACCGTAGGCTTAGCAGATATAGCGGATGCTGAAGTCGTAGGGACGTCTTCGTCGATTAAATTTAAACTTATGATAGGGGATTCTGAAACAAAACGATAGAAACAACCTATCTTACTATATATTTTTTTTTATATATATTTACCTATATATATATATATATATATATATATATGTATGTAAAATATTTTAATTTATACAAAATATATAAGGGTAAAGTTTAGTTTATTTAATAATCATTGATGCATTTTGATTTGTAGTGAAGACAAACCCTCGAAATTTTTTGAAGAAACATCTAAGTATTATAAACACTCACGACATAGCCTCCCGGACTATGCTCCAGAGTTACTTAATTGGGTATTCATGACACAGCCTCACGGACTGTGCTCTAGAATAATAGGTATGTACTGCCCATTTATACAACGATCAATCTTACAGGTTGAACTGAGGTATAATTAACGGGAAGGTACTAGCCTTGCAGACTAGACTCTTTGTACAACGTAGCATCGATTACATTTTAACGATGATCGCAGGCGCATAAAAAACAAAAGGCATGCTGTCTCTGCGCCGTCGGCGCCGCCCCGGCTCCCCGAAGTAGGTCAAGGTCAAGCGAGATATGTTTTCCGCATACAAAAACAATAACGATATTTACCTTCATTTTGCGAATCCTCCTGCAAAGGATCAGGTTCTACCATATCACCTTGGTCACTATCACTGTAATAATAACGCTGGGGTTCTAAATTCATAGAATCACTAGAACTAGACCGGGAACTATGTCGACGGTGCCGGGTACGAATCTTAGATCTCTTTTTTTCTAATTTTCGTATTTTCCGGTCAATATACTCTTCATCGCGATGTCTGCGTTTCCCCATAATGTAAAAACACTTAAATTCGTATGGAATGTAAAAGTACGTGCACGATGGCCGCGACACAAAACGTGTATGAAATAGGCAGAGTGTTGCGGGTAGGAATTAGGTTAATTTTTTATCTCTTTCTCTAGTTTAATAGGCTCTGAAAAGTGTACGATGGCAGCACATATTTCGTGCTACTAGTGAATCATGTGTAATCTCGAAGGGCGAATCACAGAAGTTTAATAAACATCATAGTTCCCGAGTAGTAATATTAATTCATCGTGAATCTCGAGTTGGGGCGGCCGCGGCGCGGGCGATTTAGCGATTCGCGCCATTTTTAAAATTATGACGTAAGCGGTTGAGGGGTTATTTTATTGATTTATTAAATAGATATGTACCTTTGTTTAATGGCATCTCTTTCTTGTTGTGTGGTTGGGAAATTGATAAATCTTTTTAAAATATTGGGGTGGTTCAAAGCAGTTGTTACTTCTTGAATATAATCACTCAAAGCTTCTTGGGAAAAATGGTTTGCCTTACCAGTGATACGTTGGTAACTACCTTGTGCATAAAATAGTAACGCACATAAAACTTGCAAGATTTGTTTTATTGTTGAATAATTACAACAATAACACTTATATATTTAAGTACATAGGTACACCTTAGGAATTTACCTACTTACCTTTGATTCCAGCGACACTCTTTGCGTAGATTTCAAATCCGTATAAATTAATAATAAATCGCACAAATCCTCAAAAGCTTCCTTACTAAGTCTATATTCTTTTAATAATTTAAATTATTCTCACTTATATGTTGAAGTGGATTTCTCAATATATTTCTCAAATCTGCTTGAAATTTTCCCTGTTCACGTCGTTCGTCTTCGTATGCAGCCTTCTCTAACATATCCCACGCTAAATAATGTCTTGCCGACATTTTTTCGACGATCAAGCGCCCTGCAGACCTCTGAAGATGCTGAATCATATCGGCAGCTCAACAGACGTATACAAAAGTCCTTGCGACACGACATCCGCTCCTTTAAAACTAAATGTATTAAGGAGACGATAGAGCAGAACAAAGGCTCCAAAGTGTTCGTGAGAGCTATGTCGGTTGGGAAAAATTTTGATGAAGCTGATTGATGAAGCTAAAGAATGAGGACGGCGACGTGGTGTCGACAAAGGAAGGGGTTCTGGCGGAGATCGAGAGGTTTTATGGACAGCTGTACACCTCAGTTTCACAACCCAGCGGACAAATGGCTGAAGACCCAAGAGCCAAGTTAACCCGACACTATACCGAAGATATCCCGGACATCAACCTGTACGAGATTAGGATGGCCCTCAAACAGCTTAAAAACAACAAGGCGCCGGGCGAGGATGGAATTACAGCAGAGCTTCTGAAAGCAGGCGGAACGCCGGTACTGAAACTCCTTCAGAGGCTTTTTAATTTCGTTCTGCTCGAGGGCGTAACGCCGGAAGCGTGGAACACGGGCGTGGTGGTCCTGTTCTTTAAAAAGGGAGATAGCACCCTATTGAAGAACTATAGGCCTATCACGCTTCTGAGTCATGTATATAAGTTGTTTTCGAGGGTCATCACGAATCGTCTTGAAAACAGGTTTGATGCCTTCCAGCCTCCCGAACAAGCCGGTTTTCGTAAAGGTTTCAGTACCATGGACCATATTCATACGCTGCGGTAGATTATAGAGAAGACGAGGGAGTATAACCGGCCGTTATGCTTGGGGTTCGTGGACTATGAAAAAGATAGATAGATAGATAAAACGTTTATTTGTGGCTATAGTCACACACATACAGAATAAAGATACAAAAATTACAAAACAAAACATGTAAAAACAACGTATTGAGGACATATATCAACAACTTTGATTCAATCTGTGTGCTACAGCAGTCCAAAAAGGTCATAGCTCAGTGATTCGTGCTGCTCAAAGAGTAGCTCACTGATTTTCAGCTACGGCCTGTCAAGTGCGAGTGCGCATCTACGGAATTTTATTAAAAGAAGGCAAGAGAGATTGAAATTAAATCAATACATATAATAAAACAGTAGGAACCGCGTGATTGTACATTTGATAAAAATTACAAAAAATGGATGTGGGCGATAAGAAAAGAGTAACAGAACACAAAAAACATTTTTTGGATTTTTTTGTCTGTCTGTCTGTCTGTATGTACTCGCTAATCTTTAAAACTACAGAACAGATTTTTACGCGGTTTTCACTAAAAGATTAAGCTCATCCCTGAGCAACATATAGGCTTTGTTTCATCGAAATCTATTGTCAGATAAAAAAGTTATCATCATTTAAAGTTTAAAGATAATTTTTCTATGGGCGATTGTTTGTCTGTTAGTACACGCCAATCTCAGGAAATACTGGACGGATTCGAATAAAACTTTTTTTGTTATGTAGCTGTTAAGCCTGAGCAACATATAGGCTATAATTGATTTTGGAAAATGGAACACCTGATGCAGAGCCTTAATGGTCCAGTTAAACTATAAGAAATATATAAATGACGCCTTAGCAAAAGTAGTTTAGCCTGATGAACATTTTTTGGTGAGATATAAAAATCGAAAATCTAGAACACCTGATGCAAAAACTTAATGGTCCAGCTTAACGACAAGAAATATGAAAATGACGCCTTAGCAAAAGTTGTTTAGCCCGCTGAGCATTTTTTGTTGAGTTATAATTATAAAAATCAAATATCTGGAACACCTGATGCAGAAACATAATGGTCCAGCAAAACTATGAGAAATATAAAATGACGCCTTAGCCAAAGTAGTTCAGCCTGATGAGCATTTTTTGTTGAGATATAAAAATCCGAAGATCTGGAACACATGATGTAGGACCATAATGGTCCAGCTAAATTATAAGAAATATAAAAAGGACGCCTTAGCAAAAGTAGTTCAGCCTGATGAGCATTTTTTGTTGAGATATAAAAATCGAAGATATGGAACACCTGATGCAAAAACTTAATGGTTCAGCTTAACTTCAAGAAATATAAAAATGACGCCTTAGCAAAAGTTGTTTAGCTTGCTGAGCATTTTTTGTTGAAATATAAAAATCGAAGACCTGGATCACCTGATACAGAACTATAATGGTCCAGTTAAACTATAAGAAATATAAAATGACGCCTTAGCCAAAGTCGTTCAGCCTGATGAGCATTTTTTGTTGAGGTATAAAAATCGAAGTCTGGAACACTTGATCTAGAAACATAATGGTCTCTACGTATAATAAAACAGTAAAAAAGGTATCCGTACATTGAATATATTTAAAAAAAAATGGGGTGATGGAGACTGTAATACAGTAAAAAATAAAATAAAAAATCTGTCTGTTTGTACCCGCTAATCTCCGAAAATATTGGACGGGTTTGAATGAAACTTTTTTATCAACATATAAGCTATAATTGATTTTGGAAAATGGAACACATGATACAGAACCATAATGGTCCAGCTAAACTATAATAGGAAAAATAAAAATGACGTCTTAGCAAAAGTTATTCAGCCTGAACTTTTATTGTTGAGATATAAAACTCGAAGATCTGGAACACCTGATGCAAAAATATAATGGCCCAGCTAAACTGTTAGAAATATACATTAATAACGCATTAGCAAAAGTTTTTTAGCCTGATGACCATATTTATATGCCGGAGTCCTAAAGTCCACGCGAACAAAGTCGCGGGCATCAGCTAGTATTAAATATATAGGTGATTATCATATATATACTACACACGATATACTATACATATATACACACAGAAGAATACAACAGCGATACAGACAGACCAGGATAGTAAAGTGCACAAACAAATTATACAGAATATGTATAAAGTGAAAAGTAAGTGAAAATAGTGCCTACGTGAACTATCAGTAGTGTCAGTGTCAGTATCAGTGGCAGCAACAGCTACCGGCGACTCATCATTGGATTGTTAGTTTTCTGTTTATCTAACAAATATGAGCAAAACAGTTTTTTGAAGTTTGATATTGACCCAGTATGCCTTATTCGAGGTGGTATGATGTTCCAACATTTAGTCGCCTGATATCTGAAGCTGCCCCTGAAAGCAGCAGTTCTGTGACGGTGCACGAGTAGTGGGGGCCGGCATGATCTGGCATTTGGTCTATCGAATATGAGTTTCGAGTAAATATACTTTGGTGTCCTCGATTCGATCGAAACATGGGCCGTGCTTCAGTCTCTCCAGCGATACCGTATTGACTATCGGTATATCGAAGTGTTGAAGTGCTTATACAGTAACGCCACTATGTCAGTCCGAGTACAGGAGCAGTGCACGAGGGCAATTCCACTGCATAGAGGTGTAAGACAGAGAGACGTTATATCTCCGAAACTGTTCACTGGAAGATGCCTTCAAGCTTCTGGAATGGGAAGGATTTGGCATTAACATCAATGGCGAGTATATCACTCACCTTCGATTTGACGACGATATCGTTGTCATGGCAGAATCGATGGAAGACCTAAGTACTATGCTCGGAGATCTAAATCGAGTTTCCCAACAAGTGGGCCATAAAATGAACATGGTCAAAACGAAAGAAATGTCGAATGTCCATGTTGCGCCCCTACCTGTTTGTGTTGGGAGCTCCGCCCTCGAAGTTGTAGACCAGTATATCTACCTGGGTCAATTGATCCAGACAGGAAGTTCCAGCTTCGAGGAAGAGGTCTCTAGACGAATTCGACTCGGCTGGGCAGCGTTCGGGGAGCTACGCAGTGTCTTCTCGTCAAATATACCTCAGTGTCTTAAGACTAAAGTTTACAACTAATGTGTGTTACCAGTGATGACTTATGACTCTGAAACATGGTCCCTTACTATAGGTCTCATAAAAAGGCTCAAGGTCGTGCAACGCGCTATGGAAAGGGCTATGCTCGGTCACAGATTACTAATAAGTTACTACGTAACAGATACATCACTTCCCTACAAACGCCAAATACCTACGCTTTATTTAACTAAACTTTCTAGCTGTCAAGCGACGCGAGGAAATATGAGCCTAACTGCTTTGACTCAACGGAGCGTTTTAAGTGCACAGCGGGCGATGACGTCGGCCGTTGTGAGATTACCTTAGGGTTGACTCAATGTTGTAAAATACAAAAATGAACGTGCCGCATATTTATGAAAAGAAATTTTATTAAAAAGGATCTATAGATGATTTGACTTTAAAAGTTGTGACGTAATAAGAGCGTGTGATTTTCATAGAAACTTCATTAACTGTGGATGTACCGTACATCGCAATGAGAAACATACGATATTGAGTAATTCTTTATAGCATACTTTCTAGTTCACGTAAATCGTTGTTATATACTTTACTAGAGGAGCTCGGTGGCCCGCACTAGCACTTTCGCATGTAAAGCGGCACCGGGCGTGGTCCGCACTTGGATGGGTGACCACAAGTGGCATAAAAATTGAGCTCCTCTGTGCTTCGGAAGGCACGTATAAGCCATTGGTTCCGGCTGTCATATTGTATGGCAGTCGTAAAGCTATGTCAGATGCCTTTAGGCAGCTTGAAAAATCTGAAACCAGTGTTGGCCACTTACACACACGAAAAACAACAACATATACTATCTGGATACAGTACATCGATGTTAAACTTTCGACGTTCAGTAGGACAATCAAACTTCATACCTACAAAATAATCTGATTGGACGAGACAGTACCAAATCCTATTCTATACGACTACCTACAGTTAACGAAAAAAAAACACTTACTTTCCTCGTCTTTTGGCAATGTGAAAAACGACAATTTTTTATTGGTTCTTTGATTTTGACATTGGAATACCGCACAATAATGTCTTGACATTGTTAAATATAACGCTTATTTATATTGTAAATATAATATAAATATAAGAAGATATTGTAAACAAACAATACGCAGTAAGCAAGTCTCATGCACGCGACTACACAAGCCGGAGTGCGGCGCCCCTTTGTCACTTGGGCGTTAGAAAACACGGCTAGCCGGTAGGTACATTTTGAGCGATCTTGATCGAGTGACGGAGGCCTGGCTCGGTGTTTCTCTACGTGATCGAATCAGAAATGAGGAAATTCGTAGGAGAACTGAAGTCACTGACATAGCCCAGCAGATTAGCTCGTTGAAATGGCAGTGGGCGGGACACATAGCGCGACGCACCGATGGCTGATGGGGAAAAAAGGTTCTCGAATGGCAACCACGTAGAGGCAAGCGAAGCGTAGGACACCCACCCACAAGGTGGTCTGACGACCTAACCAAGGTCGCTGGAAGGCCCTGGATGCAAGCCGCTCTAGATCGGTCATTTTGGAAATCCTTGGAAGAGGCCTATGTCCAGCAGTGGACGTTGTGCGGCTGAAATGTTGATGATGATTATTGTTTTAAGATTATTTTTCATATAATTATTATATTTAATATATATTGAAAACAGAATATATATGAATAGTTTTTTTTTGTGTTTTCTGCTTGTGAAGGGGCATTAGGTTTATCTATTTTAGTTTCTATAATTCGAACTCATGGAAATGATTATTTTCAAAGTTTTGATTTATTATAATAATAAAATGATAAAGTTTTTAATAATAATAATATTTATAATTCCTTTCTGTTTAAAAAAATATAGTTTGATTGGTTCAGATAATATTATTTTTTTATAATATTCATATTTATAAATATAACAATTATATTAGGAAATTATTGTAATTTAAGATATATATATTCATGTGATATAATTTCTTTTGGTTTAATTATATTAAGAATTTGAATTTATTTAAGATTTGTATTTTAATAATTATACATACATACATACATAATATCACGCCTGTTTCCCGCAGGGGTAGGCAGAGACTATGGACCTCCACTTGCTACGATCCTGACAAACCTCTTTTGCTTCATCTAAACTCATCAATCTCTTCATACATGCCCTTCGGTTACGGGTATTTTTACCTCTCCTTTTTTTAGAACGTCTGCAATTTGGTCGCAGAATGTTCGCCGAGGCCGACCTTTTCCTACTGTTCCTTTCACATTTGTTATATAAATAATTTTCATCAATCTCTTTTCATCCATCCTTTCTACATGCCCAAACCCAGGGACGTGCATCACCGATTATTGCAGGATAGACTAATTATGGGGCCTTTGCCCAGCAGTGGGACATAAAAAAACTCTCTGACTAATCTGACCCTATTAGTGTGTTTACATCCCGAAAGCTTATTATACTTATACGCGTCATATTGTTTAATACTATTAAATGTTCTTTTTAGCTTACCGTTTGTTTGAATGAAATCCAAAATAGGCTGACATCGGCTATTTATGATTATTGCTTTTTTGTCGTCAAAAGTTAGCAAACAAACACCTGGTGCACAACTTTCACTCACATGAAAAACTTTCCATTGCATTAAAGCGTTGTTTAAAAGCGGTAATAAAGTTTTTCTCCTAATTTCATTTGATATCGCAAACAAAGTTCAGAGCAGATTGGAATCATTTGTAATGCAATGCAACAATGCTAATAATTATCATTGGACAAGAAAAAATGTCAAATATATACGACTAACACAAAAGTTTATGTAATTTTATTTTATCCTCGAACATCTTCCGCGTATTTGAATTGGTAGCGTAACACAAGCGAGAACCAATAACTTTCTAGTTTTTATCCCGAAATGCATCACGGAACAAATGAAAAGGCTCGAAATCGATAATTCGACGCCGACAGTTGAAAGGCTATTTGATTTCAGCGACATTTTTTGTGATATTGAGTTATATATATATTTGGAATAAGCAAATTTTTCTTTGTCGTTTGAGCTAATTTTCAATTTTTCTGAGCATTTTTTTTGGCGTTTGACACACTAAGCAAATCAAGTCCCATTTTGTAGGTTATTGATCGAAACGACGTAAAGTTTGGATTAATTTGAGGACCTTGTCACTTGAACTGTCTTGAATTTGTTAATTTTCTTGTCTCAAGGCTTATAGATCATATTGCTTTGAATTATTTTGAATATCAGAGGCGCTTGTACTAACTTGCCTTTTCATTATATATAATACTAGCTGTTGCCCGCGACTTCGTCAGCGTGGACTTTAGTTTATAAGAATCGTTATTTTGATATTTTTAATAAAACCGGTCAAGTGCATATCAGGTCACGCGCAGTGAAGTGTTCCGTAGTTGTGAATTTCGACTTAGAATTAAAACTAAAGATTTCATCATCATCTCAGCCCTTCTTCCGTCCACTGCTGAGCATAGACATGTCTTCGTCGACACATCTCGGTCCTGTGCTGTGTTAAAGAAACAAAAACAAAACGCAATCCCCACGCGGGCAACACCGGGGGAATAACTTCAAACCAAATTCAAATCAATTTCCTTTGACTTCACAAACAGATTCATTAACGGCTCGTATAACTTGTCTTGTAATCTTCTCCTTATTATACCAGCTCTATGAATACAGTTCTTTTATTTTTCTTCCCATAATAGTTAACGTTTATATAGTTGGCAGATAGGGAAGCCCCTTTTTTTCTATGGTCCTTCAAATCCGTCAATCGTAAGGACGAAGATTTTGAAGACTCAAGCAAGATCCTCTGCACTTCGGCACATACATCGGCTTCAAGCTACCCAGGTGTAGCCACTCTCATCGCAATCGACGAGAGGTTCAAGCAGGGAGCCGAGCAACCAACGAGGCCTTCGTCAGCGGCCAGCAGTCAGTCGCAGAAGTTCCCATACACAGCTAAAACGCCTCCTAAGAGGTATACATCTACGAGCCACACATACACACATCTGCTCAAAGAAGCTAATGAAAGAAGCGGATCTGGTATCTATATCGCACAAACCGTGAGACCGCCTATTTACTTTCTTTCACACACAAATAATCTTTCAACATACATCTTATATTCTTTCATTCCATATTTATCACATCTCAAATAATTTCACACCAATTTAAATTTCCTATATCGAAATTTAAGTCTTTCACATACATATTTCAAATAGTCGAGCTGACATCATCAACGTCTATTCGTTTCTCATACATAAGTACGTGTCATCACTAATAACTAAGTGTTTACAACGTCACATACATAACGTAACAGCTGGCTACTGTTATAACTATTTACTTCATTTTCTCACAACTCTTTATCATTTCTACAATCACTTTATTCTCTTCCATCTCATAGCACTTTTCCACAAATTTTTAGTCACTCAAATCACATAAAAGCCGATTAAATTCCTATAAAATAAATTAAATAGCATATCATTAAATAGCAGTCTCCATTTTACATTGCAAGTGGCACTTAGTAAAATACATTGCGTAGCACATTTATTTTTTTATTACCTGCTGCATATAATTTATACAGTCAAGAAGAAATCTCCTGCTCAAGTTAAATAGCAATTTTTTCATAAAATTTATTGCTTATAAATAAACATAAGTAATAAAATAATAACATCATGTCGTCAAAAGATATATCGTTATTAATCAAGAAAAGAGCATCGTTAAAAGGTAAATTGAAAATATTCAGAAATCATTTGGAACTCCAACAGTCTTGCGTTACCTTGAGCAAACTGCAGCTTGACGAGTTGCAAAATAGACTCAATAAAATAGAGGGTCTTTATGAGGAATTTGATGTGTTGCAGGGAGAGCTAGATAGCTTGGTGGATGACTCAGCCGTCGATGAACAGCTCAATGAGCGAAGCGGGTTTGAAAATGAATACTTTTTCTTAATAACAGCTGCTCAAAATTTAATCCAGGCTCATCGCGCTCAATTGCAGCCTCGAGACAGCGCATCTGAGGTAAGTTCCAATGCACATCATAATTCTAATAATTTTGTGAGACTTCCAAAAATAGATTTGCCACAGTATGAAGGAGATTATAATTCTTGGCGGGGTGGAGAGATCTCTATCTCTCTCTCATACACAATAACCAAAGTATCAGCAATATAAACAAATTTCACTATCTACGCGCTGTTCTGAGGGGTAGTGCGGCACTTGTTATAGAAAGCCTTGATTTTAGTGAAAATAATTACCAAATAGCATGGCAAATGCTGTCTGAACGATATGACAACAATAAACTGTTAATTAATAATCATTTACATGCATTATTTTCACTAGATCAAGTGCAACGCGAGTCTAGTAAAGCGTTACGTAACATTGTAGATGTGACAAATAAAAACTTACGTGCACTGAACTCCTTAGGCCAACCCACAGATCATTGGGATACTTTAATCATTTATATAATGTCCAAAAAACTGGATAGCGTGACTAACAGAGAGTGGGAAGAAAGTAAAAATAGTCAGTCTGATTTTCCAACACTGCAAACCTTTTTGAAATTTCTTGTCAATCGCGTCATCTTCCTGGAATCGATTGAAGAACAAAAATCAATGACATTAAAACAAAATACAAAATCAGAACCAATTTACCCTAACAAATCAAAAAGTTTTTTAGTTACACAATCACAAACAAGTGAAAACTCAACTTACAAGTGTTCGTTATGTAAAAAAGACCATTTCCTTTATCAGTGTCCCATTTTTAGGAAACTTTCTCCAGGTTCTCGTATGCAAAAGGCCAAGGCACTCAAGGTCTGTCTGAACTGTCTTCGGCGAGGACATACAGATTCCAATTGCCGTTTATCTCACTGTAAATATTGCACAACAAAACATCACACATTGCTACACACAGAAACACAAAATACATCTAACCTTAATTTGCAGGAATCGCAAACGATTGCATTAACTGCAAACAATCAGATGCCCTACACTAATCATGTTTTTCTATCCACTGCTATTGTGCACGTATTAGATAATAAGGGCGTAACTCACACCGCACGCATATTACTTGATAACGGTAGTACATCTAACTTCATAACGTAGGATTTTTGCAATAAACTTTCCATACAACCGTTTTGAACGAAATCCAACATAACCGGTATTAATGGTCAAATGTCCAAGTCATCAAAGGTCTGTAATCTCACAATAAAATCTAAAAATAGTGACTACATAACTGTTATCAATTGTCATATATTGCCTAGTATTACATCACAGTTACCTGCCACTTACGTCAACATCGAGAATATTCAAGTACCCTCCTCAATATTTTTAGCGGATCCATTTTTTAACATACCCTCGACTATTGACATATTGGTGGGAGCTGAGACGTTCTGGGACGTAATAGGTACAAATAAAATCAGCTTAGGCAAGTACAAACCTTCACTCGTAGAAACAAAATTCGGATGGTTGGTTTCTGGCGAAGTTAGGAAGGTTCATGACGACAGTATGTGTATGTTTTCTCAAAACCCAGACGACATATATGATACAAACTTAACACGGTTTTGGGAATTAGACACAATACCAAGCAAATACGAATTATCGTCAGAGGAACGTGCTTGCGACGAATCGTTTATAAACACAACTGTGCGTAATTCTGACGGGCGATTCGTTGTCACCTTGCCCTTAAAGGAATCACCTGAAGTATTAGGTGATTCGTACCTCATTGCGAAAAGGCGATTTTTATCTTTAGAGCAGCGTTTAGAACGTGAGCCAGAACTCAAGGTATTATACACCGAATTCCTGAACGAATATCTCAGTCTGGGACATATGAATAAAAGTAGTATGTCAAATACGGTCTGATGTTTTTTGCCTCATCACGGAGTTCTCAAAGAGTCTCGAACTACCACTAAATTGAGGGTCGTTTTTGACGCATCGGCGCGTACTTCTTCAGGAAAATCTTTAAATTCCATTCAAAGAGTAGGTGCTTACAAGGTGTATACAAGACGATCTATTAACTATATTACTCAGGTTTCGTCAACACACATATGCGGTTTCTGCTGACATACAAATGATGTACAGAATGATTGAACTCACGGAATCACAACGATCACTACAAAAAATTCTTTGGCGTTCAGATCCCACACACCCACTTAAAGTTTACACATTGAACACGGTTACATACGGCACATCTTCAGCGCCATTCTTAGCTACTAGATGTTTAACGGAGTTAGGAAAAAACTGTACAGACAAAACTTTACAAAAAGCCATCTGTCACGACTTTTATGTCGACGATTTTTTGTCAGGTACGGACAACGTTGAGGACACAGTAAGGTTATGCAAGGGCGTAAGGGATACGTTGGCGTCAGCAAAATTTAATTTAAGAAAATGGCATTCAAATAGCACTGATGTTCTAAAAAACGTTTTAGTAAATAAAGATACCACGTCTGACGCGGTAGATTTATCCTCGAATGATCTCACAAAAACTTTGGGTCTAAATTGGAAATGTTCTGACGATATTCTCACGTACACAATTAATCTCACACATTCAACTAAAATTACTAAAAGATTTATTCTTTCATCAATTGCACAGGTGTTTGATCCTTTGGGATTAGTTGCTCCATGCATTTTGGAAGCAAAGTTAATAATGCAACAACTGTGGATCATCAAATACTCTTGGGATGACGAGGTTCCTCCTCACATTTAAACTGCATGGAGAAATTTTGTAGTATCACTTTCCAAATTAAATAATGTCGTTATTCCAAGATGTATAAAGTCAAAGGATCCCACTGAAGTTACTATACATGTATTTACAGACGCTTCAGAAAAAGCATATGGCGCGTGTGTATATGTGCGTTCGATTAGTAGTGACGGTTCTGTAATGGTTCGTCTACTTGCAGCTAAGAGCAGAGTAGCCCCGAAAAAACCAGTAACAACTCTTCCTCGTCT
The DNA here is from genome assembly GCA_963555685.1 of Acrobasis consociella. NCBI lineage: Eukaryota > Metazoa > Arthropoda > Insecta > Lepidoptera > Pyralidae > Acrobasis > Acrobasis consociella. Next base: position 15,859,805 of record OY743125.1, on the reverse strand, counting down.
GGAATTAACTGCTGGGCTTCTAGGTTGTAGACTTTATACCAAAGTCGTATCTGCACTTACATTGAAATTTAGTAATTGTACATTCTGGACAGATTCAACGATTGCTCTTTATTGGATAGCTACTCCACCTGCTCAATTAAAATCATTTGTCCGTCATCGCGTTTCTGAAATACAAGATAGCACTTCCAATCACAGTTGGCGTCACGTTCCAACAAAAGAAAATCCAGCTGATTAAGTATCTCGAGGTCTAAATGCAGAAAGATTAGTTTCTTCGAAACTTTGGTGGAATGGCCCCAAGTTTCTTCAAATGAGTTAAGAACAATGGCCGCAAAACTTGGTACAAGATAACAAAAAAGACTTACCGGAATTACTAAACACATTTCACACAAATACAAACACAAACACCAATACAACATGCAACACAAACATTCTTTCAAATTTTATACAAAAAATATAAATTTCACAAAATTACAGCGAGTAGTAGCATACATTTACAGATTTATAAAAAACAACAAAATCCTAATCAAAAAATACTAAACGCATTATCAACGATCGAATTACAGGAATCTACAAATAGATTATTACTATTAGCACAGGAAGAATCTTTCCCGGTGGAAAGACAAATGTTACTCGCCGGTCAAAATCTTCCTGTCAAAAACAGGATACTTTCCTTGTCTCCATTTGTGGGCGATGACAAATTATTACGCGTTGGAGGCAGGCTAGGTAATTCAAATTATGACTATGATCTAAGACACCCTATATTACTTTGTTCTAAGCATAAATTGACACAGCTTATATTTAATATGCTACACAAAACATACATGCACCCAGGACCTCAATTGTTGTTAGCCATAAGCAGGCATATTGGGCTTTAAGAGGTAGAGATTTAGCAAAGCGTACCGTTCACTCTTGTGTAAAATGCTGCAGGATTAAGGGTGCCACAGTTCAGCCTATCATGGGCAACCTGCCAGAACAGCGTGTAGAGCTTGAGTTTCCATTTTTGGACACCGGTTGCGATTATGCCGGACCAATAATGGTATTAGATAAAAAAGGTAGAGGTGGTAGACTCACAAAATCATACATATGTGCTTTTGTATGTTTAGCAACAAAGGCTGTGCACTTGGAGCTTGTCTCAGATGTTTCGACTGACGCATATTTAGCTGCACTTTATCGCTTTGTTAGCCGTAGCGGTAAGCCCAGAAGCATTATTTCAGATAACGGCAAAAACTTTCAAGGAGCCTTTGGTCGACTGCTGAGCCATTCATTGTCAACACAAATTGCAGAGCTTGGGATTCAATTTTCTTTCATCCCCCCTTACTCCCCCCACTTCGGAGGGATCTGGGAATCAACAATTAAGTCCATAAAGCACCATTTAAGACGTACCTTGCATACCACACACTTAACCTTTGAGGAAATGACAACGTTGTTATGTCAGATCGAGGCTATTTTAAACTCTCGACCCCTAGTACCTTTATCTGATGATCCTTCAGACCTCTATCCTATTACTCCAGCTCATTTCCTTATAGACCGGTCTCTAGTTAGTGTGCCCAATCCACCTACACCAGATGTTCCACTCACTTCATTGCAGCGGTTCCAGAGAGTAGAAGCACTGAAAAACCATTTCTGGAACAGGTTCAGTAATGAATACATCTCATGGCTTCAGGGAAAGACAAAGTGGAAGACATCCAAAGGACAGCTGAAGCAGGGGACACTCGTGGTCATCAAGGACAAGACGCTTCCTCCTCTCATGTGGCTGCTGGGCCGCGTGATTCGCACCATCCCAGGCAACGACGGCGTGTCCAGAGTCGCTGACATCCGCACCAGGAAGGGAGTTTTGAGGCGCGCTTATAACAACATATGTCCCCTACCTGTGACCAGCGTTGAAGATCATGGCTCTTCAAGGGGGGCAGAATGTTAAAGAAACAAAAACAAAACGCAATCCCTACGTGGGCAACACCGGGGGAATAACTTCAAACCAAATTCAAATCAATTTCCTTTGTCTTCACAAACAGATTCATTAACGGCTCGTATAACTTGTCTTGTAATCTTCTCCTTATTATACCAGTAGTGATATTTATGGGCAAGCTGGCTCATCACATATCGTGATGAAACGTTACGTTTCACTCCACTTTTCATCACAATATGTGATGAGTCAGCTTGCCCATAAATATCACTAAAATTTGTTATTCATATCGACAATAACAAAACGCTCCGTTTCACTCCGCTGTTCGTTCCATCCATGTATATAAATCGTAACATTACGAATGAATAGCATTCACTCGTTAACAGCCTTCGCAATTAAAACAATGAAATTCATTAAACAATCGCAAACTTTACATTTTAGCAGAGCATGTCCAGATAAAGAGGTAGTTATTTCCCGCCATGGAGACCTGCTACCTAATACTATCCGTTGTATTATTTGTGGTCCTTCGAATTGTGGAAAAACTAATGTAATCATAGGTCTTCTTTTACATGAAAATGGATTACGTTTTAAAAACATTTATCTTTATTCAAAAACATTATATCAACCTAAATATATGTATTTAGAAAATATTCTTAATTTAGTGCCGGATGTATCATTTGCTAAATATCAAGACAATGAACTTATTCTAAGCCCTCATGATGCAAAACCGTACTCCATTATTATTTTTGATGACGTTGCATGTGAGAATCAATCTAATATAAGGGATTACTTCGCAATGGGAAGACATAAATTTATCGATTGTTTTTACTTGAATCAAACATACAGTAAGATTCCTAAACAACTCATAACCCTTCGAATGTCGGCATAGCAGACACAATAGTAAAACAATACATCAGACGCCCGCTCCGGGCGTCCGACAGTTAAAGGGATAAGAGACAATGCAAATCTTTTGATATTATTTAAACAGGATGATGTGAACCTCCGGCATGTATATAACGAACATGTGAATACCGATATGTCATGGTCTCAATTTCGAGAAATGTGTACAAAAATATGGAGCGAACCCTATAACTTTGTGGTAATAAATAAGGATTGTGCAAAGAACGGAGGCGGTTACCGAAAGAATTTCGATACTTTTGTGTTATTTGATGAGCACATATAATCATATAAGAAGGTTTTATTAAGAAACTAATTCAGTCTAACTATTACCGTATCAGACGTATAACGTACTCATTCAAAATGGAAAAAGAGTTAAAAGCCGAAATAGTTAAAGTTGCAGAAGCTGTTAAAAAGAAAATTAAAGATATGAGAACTATGGAATCTTACAATGACAATGTTTTCAATACAATTCTTAAACCTGTATCTGATCCATTACATGAGTTGATAAAAGATAAAAACAATAAAATTCTATCAAAACAGTCTGAAGATAACATCTTTACTAAAACTGTATCACCCGAATCAAATTTCAACAAAACTCTTAAGATGAACCTTTCAAACAATATTACACAAGAAGATTATCCTGAAAACGATTCTGACGAAGATATCGATTTTGATAATTCAGGAGACTCGGTAGAGAATAATATTAATAACAGCAACACATCATTTAAAACTATTGAGTCAATGCCGAGTCCTAGCCAAAATACATCATCTTGGTCACTTTCCTCTGAAATATTTGATGATGTTCCTTTCGGAGTTAGAAGAGAACGAGGTAAACTAATGCTGGGTACATCACGAGTAGATATAAATGATCAAAATATAAATATAGCAGGTTGTGATTATGAAATAACGCCTGGAATTAAGGAGCTGTTGTTCAAAAAAGTTCCTAATTTAGAACTAGTTACTGAACATGATAGACAAGAATACAAAGCAATGTTAATTACTACAAACGCACATCGACGAGATTTTGACCCTAGTAAACCAATTAAATCTAACAAAGGACGAAAGTATTTACACGTTATTAAACCACTTTTTAAATTGCGTAAGCCTTCTACATCTTCAGTCAGTAATACTGAGGATATCGCTGAAGGAGAAGGCCTGATTCTAAGAAAGAAATTTAAAAAAAATACTGATTACATTTACTGGGACGATCCTAATGAATTAGTTGAAAGACTGAAATTATTAATAGCATCTAAAGATGCTGGCAACACTGGTCTTGATAACGAAATAATTTCAATCATAGAAGAACTGCGTGAAAGCGGGACTATAAATTAATAACACCACCTTCAATTCAGATCATTTATTACTCCTCAGTGACCGACTTCGATTCAAAATGAACGTAGATAAATTCGGACACCATGTTCATAAAAGACTACGTTTGTCAGAAATACTAGATTGTTCGACAAATCACCTAATTAGATCGGAAACTGGAGATTTTGATTTACATTCCACTCGACTGAGAGGAATTCAAGAACCTGTGGCTCATGATGATGCAGTGAATAAAAAATATGTAGATAAAAAGATAGCTGATGAAATCATTGCTGTCAAAAATGCAATAAAAGCAGATGTTTTAAATAAAATTAATCAGTTTGAAAAAAAGACTTACACTCGAGAGCATATTGATAAAATAATTAAGGAACTTCAAAATGGTAAAGCTACAAGTGGTAAATGAAATTCATAGATCAGCACGCAGAAATTTCGATCGTCGTTGTGTGATATTAAAAGGAATAGACGACCTATGGCAGGCAGATCTGATTGATTTTCAATCATTAAAGAAATATAATAGTGGATTCGCATACATTTTAACAATCATTGATGGTTTCTCAAAATACGCATGGGTAGTTCCTTTAAAAACCAAATCAAAAAAAGAAGTTCTTGTAGCATTTGCTAAAATTGTAAAAGAAAGTGGACGTAGCCCTAAAAACCTACAAACTGATAGAGGGACAGAATTTTACAATGATATTTTTAAAAGATATATGAAATTAATGAAAATTAATCACTATTCGTCGTACTCAACAAAAAAAGCTTCAATTGTAGAAAGGCTAATCAAAACATTGAAGATTAAATTGTATAAATTATTTAGTTATCAAGGTAATTATAAATGGATTGGGAAAAAATTAAACGATATAGTATTTTCATACAACAATCATAAACATAGTGTAACCAAATTTAAACCCGTAGACGTAAATACAGAAAATGAAAACCTAGTAAAAAACAATATTAAGAAAATCCAAGAGAGTCGAACTAAAACATTCAAAAATAAATTTAAAATAGGTGACCCCGTTCGAATAAGTAAATATAAGAGTAGTTTTGCGAAAGGTTACACACCTAACTGGTCAACTGAAATTTTCACGATTAAGACAGTCAATAATACAAGCCCGACTACGTATCATATACAAGATCAAAAAAAACAAAATATACTGGGCTCATTCTATCAAGAAGAATTACAAAAAACTAAATATCCAAATATATATTTAATTGAAAAATTATAAGAAAAAAAGGAAACAAGTTGTTTGTCAAATGGTTAGGATTTCCTAACGAGGAAAACAGTTGGGTAGATAAAAGTTCTATTGTATCATAATAAAAAAAAATTATATATACGGATAAATAACACAGTAAGTTTTTCAATATATGTGCTAACTTTTCACATTTTGCTCATTATATGATAGGCAATGAAAGGAGGTGGACTTGTTAACAGTTTGATAAACAACATTCCGTTTGAGCTTCACTTACCCGGTTACAACTATTGCGGACCTGGCACGAGATTACAAGAAAGACTAATTAAAGGTGATAAGGGTGTTAATAAATTAGACGAAGCTTGTAAATATCACGATATTGCATACACTAATCCTAACCTAACTGAACGTCACAAAGCAGATTTACAACTGATGAAAATGGCAAAGACGCGATTACATTCCAAAGGTGCTAGCAAAGGTGAAAAGATAGCGTCGTGGATAGTTGGCAAGGTAATGAAGGCAAAATTAAAATCTGGTGCGGGGATCAAACAATTTAAAACCTTCGTGTCAAAAATACGAACACAAGTAAAAAAACTGAAATCAAAAAATAACAAAACTGCTATTAAATATGCTTATAAAGCAGCAAAAAAATTGTTTCCTAAAGTATGTCATGTTCGTTTACCAAGAGTTATACCAATTCCTAAAACAGGAGGAATTTTACCTTTGATACCAATTTTTGCGGGATTATCAGCACTAGGAGCTTTAGCAGGAGGTGCTGCTGGTATAGCGAAGACAATAAATGATTACAAAACTGCACAAAAGAATTTACATGAATCTGAACGTCATAACAAAACCATGGAGGCTATTGCGATTGGAAAAGGTTTTTATCTTAAGCCATATAAAAAAGGAAATGGTTTATTTTTGAAATCTACAAAAAACTAACAAGCAGGCTACCCAAGCGCGCTCTTACGAATATCGATATTATTAAAAACTCTAAAAATATTCCATACTTCCGAGGTGTCTATATGAGAGATAGATTGCCGCGTAAATCGAGTCCTATTGAGTGTGGTATAATTAACTTAGACAGTCATAATAATAACGGAACTCACTGGGTAGCCTTCGCAAAAATAAACGACTACTGCGAATATTTCGATAGTTTTGGTAACTTGAAGCCACCCAAAGAATTGGTGAAATATTTAAATGTAAGTGATTTACAATATAATTACACTAGATTCCAAAACTTTAATACTGTAAATTGCGGACACTTGTGTTTAGAATTTTTGCAGGACTTTTGGTGTAAAAATGCTATATAATAATTATTAAGTTTGAATAAAACATCATTCCCATAATGTCTTTCACTCTGTCAATAACTGGAAACAGTTCAGTACTATCAACAAACTATTCGCCTCCGTTAGAACTCAATGGCGAATACGAGTTATCACTGTTGCATTTTTCTACTTTTAACTCTATACCAAATATTACTACAACGAATAATAAATTCTATTATGGTATTGACGAAGTGGTTGAAATTCCTGAAGGGGCTTATGAACTCCAAGACCTTTGCGAATTCTTACAATCAAAAGTGAATAACTGTGTTTTTAAGTTATTCTGCAACAATAACACACTGAACCTCTCGATCTTCTGTTCAAAAGATATTCATTTTGAAAAACCAAATTCTATTGGACCTTTACTAGGGTATGGTAAAAATTTTCTTATAAAAGGCAAATGGCACAAATCTCCACTGCCAGTTAACATTTTATCTACAACCGTGCTGCGGGTTGAATGTGACATTACTGGAGGTTCTTATATTAACGGAAAATCAAGTCATATAATTCACGAATTTGCTTTAAATGTACCTCCTGGCTATAGAATAATAGAAATCCCAAAAAATAATATTTACTTTCCGGTGAATAGAAGCACTGTCAATAGTATAAATATTAGAATTCTGGATATAAGAAACAATTTAATAAATTTTCGCGGAGAAGAAGTGCAATTGTATTTACATTTGAAAAAAATATGATTGACTACAATAAATACACAACTTCAACAAATCAAAAGTTTAGTACCAATCAAACCATCAAGAAGATAGCACACACTCGTGTAAATAAGAAGAAAATAAAGAAATTAACAGCTGCTAATAAATATTTTCTAAAATCGATTGGACTTCTAAAATGATTTTTTTAAACATAACTAATCCACCTGTTTATGACAACTCCATTGACGGTATAGAAACACATTCGTACAAGCCGTATATAACTACTTTTAATAGAAATGATGAAATTCGGATACCCATAAATCAACAAGACTTATATGTACTCCCGAGTGCAAGTACCTTGTATGTTGAAGCTGTAGTCAACGTTGTCAAAAGTGATAAGAAAGAACCAGTTCAGGTTATACAGTTTACAAACAATCCACTTTTGTACCTTTTTCAAGATATACGATATGAATTGAATGGAGTTGAAATAGACAAAGTAAAAAATGCCGGTATTACGACTACTATGAAAGCACTGATATCAATGAATGAGGCTGAGTCAAAGATATCGAAAGTATGGGGATGGGATATACACGGGATCAAAAATGAAATTGGAGGTCATTTTGCTGCATCAGTTCCACTCAGCAACATATTAGGATTTGCAGAAGATTATAAAAAAATTATTGTTAATTGCAAACATGAGCTTGTTTTGTTACGAAGTAATACTAACCTGAACGCGTTAAAACTAAACACAGGCGAGGAGGTTGAAAGTATCGATATCAAAAAGATTGTATGGCGTATGCCTCATGTTAAAGTTTCAGACAGAGAAAGAATTAATTTACTAAAAATACTCGAAAAAGACAGACCTATTCAATTAGTGTTTAGAAACTGGGATCTTTATGAGTACCCTATGCTACCAAAGACCACAAAACATACCTGGTCAATTAAGACATCATCGCAAATTGAAAAACCCAGATACGTTATATTAGGTTTGCAGACAAACAGAAAAAATAACGCTCATAAAGATATGTCTCAGTTTGATCACTGTAATATTCGAGATGTCAAAGTTTTTTTAAACTCTACATACTATCCCTATGAAAACTATAATACCAACTTTGCAAAACATAACTATGCATTAATATACGAACAATACGTAAATTTTCAACAGTCTTATTATAACCGCCCATGCAACTCCTTGTTAAGCGCTCAAGAGTTTAAAAATATAGCTCCTTTATACGTGATCGATTGCTCTAGACAGAACGATAACATTAAATCAGGACCGGTAATTAATATTTGCTTGGAATTAGAAAGTGATAAAGAAATCCCTGATCAGACATCAGCTTATTGTCTAATTCTGAACGATTGTATAGTCGAATATAAACCTTTGAGCAACATTGTTCGTAAAATATCATGAACACGATTATTTTTGTTGATGTTGAAGGATTCAAGGATTGTTATAATAAATTTATAATCAAAGAGTTTGCATTATCTACTAAGGAGTTCACTCAAGTATTTTTAATTAAACCTCCATATGCATATACTTCATTATCTCCAAAAGAAAAGAAGACCATACGTTACCTGGAGCGACAGAGGGGGATATCCTGGAGTAGTGGACATGTAAATTTTATACAATTTAAAAGAATTATTGAACCAATCCTAGAAAATAAAACTATTGTAATGAAAGGTCTCGAGAAACAGAAATGGATAAAGGAACTCTGCGATAATTGTGTTTTAATAAACATAGAAGACAAAGGAAGTCCTAATTTTAAGACTTTATATAAAACTTATTGTATAAATGAATGTGACTTTAATTGTTTTAGTCATAAGAACTTTTGTGCACTAAAAAATGTTATTTGTATCAAGAAATGGTATTTAGAAAATAATTAGTTCAGTACTTATTTACAATAAATATTATTAGATCAAATTAATATATTCTCTTTATTTATTCATATTCTTTACTAGTTTACCCTTACAGAACGTAAAGGTTAACAACTAAGTTAGGGGGTCTAAAATGATGCAAACGCTGGTTGAATTTTAATCAATATTATTATTTTTTTCCTCTATACGGTGAGGCTTACTTAGTTGTTTGTTAACCTTTAATTAGTTAAAAAAGAAAGAAAACATATATATTCACACGTTTATTTCGTATTTATTATAAATTTCATGCATATTTATTATCATTATTTTTATATAATTAATTTATTTAATATATAAAATTATCGAGATAAGTTTACTTACATGACTAACAAAAACACACTTAATCTTTAATCTTTGATAAATTTAAATATATTATTTTTTCGTATTTATATCGAATTTCATACATATCTATTACCATCATTTTTTATTTTTTATTTAAAAACTTTATTGTACTTAATAACAAACATTATACTTAATTTTAAACACAGTGCTACAAATGGTACACTTTTATGTAAGTAATTTATTTTTCGATATTGGTCTACTTACATAAATATCAAAGAAAAATATTCACTAATTACACTTCAAAATTAAAAACTCTTTCACCAATAATCACCAACAAGTTTTCTTGCAATCCTATTGATAACATGTTCTGTTAGGTTCATGATTTCATCCGTTTGTTCTTGCACTACGTATTGCGCGGAGGTTATTGTCACCTTCTCGTCAGAGCATGCTGATTGATTGTCATCTAAATTATAGACTTTAATTTTTATTAATTTTCTTGCCTTTCCCCTTTGTTTTGAAATCACATAAGATGACGATGACACTTCATGTTTTCTTCTATCATCTCGTTTTTTCGAACGACTTGCTGATATGTTCTCACAGTCACTGAAATCGTACGGTGGATCTTGTGCATATTGCGAAAAAAGTATACGAGTATCCTGAGAGTCCGACATGATCTGTAAAAAACAAAACAATTAATAACATTCGGCTACAAAATTAACAATTGAAACCGAAATAAATCAGAAATGATTATAATTACTTACGTTTAATCAAAAATAAGTGTAGCGTCGGTTTGGTAACTAGAAGAAGTTTGTACTCAACAGATGTCAATGCGATAATGAGTATGAAAGTATAATAAATTGATCAAGTACGCCATCGTGTATGTATAAGACAGCACAAGATTTTATTCTGTATTTCATTAAGTGCAGGTTTTAAATTACATTGTCTAATATAAATAATAAACATGATACAATGATGTAAACTGCTTCATCAGTAGATTCGTGTTAAGACTTGTTTTTGCTTTGAGTACTTGTGTGCGGAATCAGATGACACATTGTAACCCGGTGAAAATATAGGGTACTGACCTACTCATTGTTGAATACCGATACATTTGCACGTCTTTATCTCTGACGGGTAGACAGAGCTTAGAACAATAGGTTTCACAAACCATTAAGAGTGATGATGAGATGAGCGTTAAGATGGAGAACGGAATCAAAATAGTGATGGGTTGCTAGCATTGCTTATTAACATATATGATTCAAATCTAGTCCTTTCCCTCGATTCGCTTTTACGATCTGCACGGGAAGAAAAGCAGCTGGTACATTCTATGTTGTTTGTATATAAATATATATTGCAAGTAATGAATAAAAAACGGAATTATTAATAAGAGTATTTTATTAATAGGTATCTATTAACTAAAATGGTTATAAGTCACAAATTAATACATTTAAAGTCTAATAAATATAACAAAGTACAAACTGTCAAATTGCTGTAGGTACCTAGTAAATTTTTCCTGTTTAGAATTTAAGCACTTACTTACATTTTATTGCTTAAAACGAAACATAACTAACACAGACATATTTGCTACCTTTTTAAATCTGTTCATACAGTTATCGAGTAATGACCCCAAGATTTTGTAGTTATATTATCCTTAAGAACAAATCGTTTGTCATCATTTCGGGAGAGCGCTACTTTACTCTGCTCTTGAGTAAAAATTTCATGTTTCACGGACTTAAATAGAAGGTTTGTTTTTCGTATTTTTCTTCCAGTATTCAAAACGTTGGTATAGTCTGAAAATTTCATTTTTTTGGCTACTGATTTTTTTATCCCCTTTGCTTTTTTTATCTCAGTCGCAGAGGTTTTAAAACAGTATAATTTTGATCTCAAACCAACAAATTCCAACAGAATATTTCCACAGAGTTCGTCCTTAAACAGACCTGGGATTTTATTATTCAACTGTTTTATATTGTATTCATTATTTAATGGATAATTGCTAGTGTCAAAATACTGAGTGAAATGAGTTTTTAAATCAGCATAAAAATCATTGGTTTTTATTGAATACAATAAACTGTCAGTGTCAGTGTAACATAATGATATTTTATCATTGTAATGCTTCTTCATGACTCTATAATGAAAGTTATACATGTGACTTTTAGATAATTCTAAAACTGAAAACCCTATGTAAATTGGTTTATCTAGAATTACTTTTTCCCTGTTTAGTTGTATTGCAACTAAATTTTCGTTAAAAATAGTCGCACTATGAAAATTAGGTCGTGCTATTAGCTGGTTAGCACCAAAATATTTTTTTGTTGTATTTCTCTTGTCATTCCATATGTTAACTAATTTTACGTCAAGTCGTCGCTCAGTATTCTCTAACGTCTTCCCGAATAAACTATTGTTTAACATTTTAAAAAAATCTTGTTCAAATACTGACTTCGCTGTTTGCCTTAATTTAGTATTTAAATCAATATAAGATTTTAGATACGGACTTTGTTTAAATTTTATCACTCTGTGAATTTTTTTCAAAATAAGACCATTTTTAAGACAAGTTTTTAAGTGTATGTAGTGAATTACATAATAATATTTATTGTATAAATTTGGAATCAATTTTTTGCACTTAGAACCGTTCGTTCGTTATGCAAATCATGTAAATCCTCAGGATATTCAAGGTCTACTTCTAAAATATAGCCATATTTTCCAGTATCAGGGATATTCAATATATTTAGTTGCATTATTTCTTCACTACTTAACCAACAAAAATTTGAATGGGGTAAATAACTACACATTGCAAATCCGTACAAATTGTTACAATCTATATATACCAAAAAATTACTGTCCTGAGATGGATTAAAGTCGGTATGATATTTATTGTTGGATTTGACATATCTTAAAGAACATAAGCAAATACCTCCACGAATACCTTTTTGTATCATGCGAATCATTTCTAAGTTAGTTAAAAGTTCTAATTTCACATTTGTAGATAAAAGCATAGCATCAAAGCTAAGACTTGGAGCAGTTAAGTAAAATGCAGGATCTAAATTATAATTAAGCATACAAGTTTTTCGAAAGTTCTCAAAAATATCGGCTAGCAATAATACATCCGATTTCATATACAAGTCAGTGTATTCACCCATATTGCTAATTTTAAAATAATTCCAAACTTCTACAGCATGATCATAATCAGATTGTGTTATTGATTCATTTGTGAGTTTATTATAAAAACCATTCCGTGGAGGTAAATTACGTTCTTTGTATGAAGACCAACTAATCATATGATCATATGGATACACTCCCTTCCTACGTAAAAGAGTAAACTGCTTATCATTTTTACAATTGTTTTTTAAGTGAGTAAAATCTTCTGCATTTAGGTTTTTTACTAACTGATCTAAACTTGTACTTAAAAACTTAAAGGAATCTACAAAGCGAACAACCGCAAATTTGTTTTTTTTAATTGGTATAAATTTAGTGAAAGAAATATAATTTTCTTTAGTTTTCGGAATTACTTTAATCATACCGGGAGATGAACTCAGCTCGCGTATAAATAAATGACAGTCGTAACCAGAAAGGTTGTGAAAGAATACCGGTACAAACTTAGGCACTTGAAAGTTAATGTTACATGAAGAATGTGCCGCGCCCCTATATTTACCTGTAAAATGACAGTGGTCACGTACTTTGTCATCAATCAATAATTTTGCACACAGATAACAATATTCTGCTTTATCAAAATTTAATTTATCGCTATCATAGAATTTTATAGGGACAGGATTAGATGACTTTTGTTCAATTAAATAATGGATTGTTTTAATATCACTTTGAAGCATTTTAACAAATTTCTTAGAACAATCCTTTCCCCTGTATGTAACTAACTTATTTAGTGAACTATCATAATTACAAACAATGTAGTACGCGAAAGCTGACGGAATATGCTGTTGTATATTCGAAGTATTATTACCCTGTTTTTCAGAACGTGGGCTCAGAAGGGTTTCAAAATCTGCATAAATAATAAAAGGCAAACATTGCATACGTTGAAAATTTTTAAATTGAAATACACTACCTTCCTCCGGTAAAATAGTAGCTACACCGCCACAAACGTGGTTTTCCGTCTTGAAAAATAGCAAACAATTATCACAAAAATTTAGTTTTCCATGATGTTTTGTTATTTGACTTCTGACTAATTTAGGTAAATCTTTGATTAAACAAAAGTGGGAATGGGAACTGTTCTGCAATAATAATAAGTTAACATGAAACTTTTTCCTGTGAAGTGTTTTGTACACAGGTCCTGTAATTTTATTTCGTTCTATACCATACACATTAACGCTAATAGTCTCATTATTTTTTTCAAAATTTTTTATGTCCAATAAAGTCACTGGAAAACTCATATTTTCTAAATTTAACATTGTACTGAAATGCGGATAAGATGATGTACGATTTGCATTTTTTTGTACTGGAAATAAAGCAGCAACTATAGACCACGCAAAACAATATTCATCATTGTTTTTGATATTCAAACATGCTTTTTTAAATTGTATTTTACTTGGTAACTTAATGTAACTAGAGACTTGTAATGGACTATATTTATTTATGTTAATTTCTAAGTAAATAATATCTAATAAAGACCATCCACTGCCTCTTTCCTGAAATTCCTCAATTTTATTAGAAAATATTTCAGTAAGGTTTTGCAGCAAATCGTGAAAACTGTACGACTGATGTAGTGTCATATTTTGAGTAGCAAATGATTTAATTTCAACAGTATCGTCCTTAGGTAACATTACTTTAGTAAATAATTCAAAGTTAACTTTTATATTTATATGCTTCTGAAGAGCAGACTGTATTAGTTTTTGCAGATGTGGTGTAGCCCTAGTCAAATACTTTGAAGCTGATGTGAAGCAAGCATCGTTGCTGACTTCATTTTGATTACATTTAATACGATACGAAATAATGCGTTTTCCAAAAGCACTATTTATTTCTTCAATATTATCATCTAAATGTATAGAAGTATTATTTTTGTGTAAAATACTACGTAAGTGACCTGAAAATGATCTACTTGGTACTGATTTATTGCAAACAGAACAATAAATAGTTTTGTTCTCCATATTAATAAATAATCAAGGTTAACAAATATGTCTGAGTTATAACGTTCGAAAAAACAAATCTAAGGATAAGTTATTTCAACAAATATTAAAAAATAATACGCTGACTAATAGGTATTGAGTTATAAAATCCGAAAAAACAAAATAATAATGTGTGTTTCAAGAGCACACATACATCTAAGGAAACGTTATTTCATTAAGTATTGAAAAATAATACAGCCATTAAAAAAGTGATAAAATATAATTAGGTATCATCGTTAACTTTATGATACAGCATTATAACCTAATATGAAATTTAAGAAAAAAAGATGTTTGAAAAGAAAAAAAGAAAAAAAGGTTTCACTAAAGAACCTACTTTTTTTCTTTTACATAATAAACAGGTTCCTTTTCAAACTTCTTTTCCCCTTCTTTAAATATTTTTTTAACTAGAGTCCATTGAGGGTCGGTAGCACAGAGTTGAAGGCGCAGCACAGCCTGCACCTCCTCAAACCGTTTATTATACGGCAACTCTTTAATTGCTGCCGCATCAAACACCCTCAACTCTATAAAAAACTCTCCTTCTAAGACCTGAGACGTCCGCAGAGTCCCTGTTGGGAGATAACGCGAGAGACTTGAATACAACGGCTGCTGCGTCGGCTGCTGCGGCACCTCCTCCCACTCTTCGCCAAAAAGTTCGCCTACCACTGAATTCCGCTTAGAC
Source organism: Acrobasis consociella (assembly GCA_963555685.1). Lineage (NCBI taxonomy): Eukaryota > Metazoa > Arthropoda > Insecta > Lepidoptera > Pyralidae > Acrobasis > Acrobasis consociella. The sequence goes on along the minus strand of OY743125.1, from coordinate 15,844,531 downwards.
GCTCCCGTGCTGGAATAGAAAAATATCTTGTTAGTAAAAAAGTATAGACCGTAAGCTCATCATTACCATCTATAATACTCAGACAGACAGACATCACGTCTAGAAATCACTGCTAATCTATTTCCTTGATAAACCATAAAATTTAACGTTTAAAATATAAACAGCATTGTTACGAAACACCGTGACACAAAATCACTTAGAGTTGGATAATAATAGTGTTAAATAATAATACAAATTCAACACAGCACCATGTACAAGTATGTTCATTTGCTTTGCATTAATTTATATTTCATGTAAATGTGTGAAAACAGGTATAACACATCGATGTCTTACTGATAGAAATATATTGATCAGAGATTCGGGATAGGCTGGCTCAAGATTCTCGTAGATACAGAAATACTTAGTTAATAAGTAAAAGTTACAGCTTATGTATCATTAATAAGTTTTGTCAATATTAAATATATTTATCATAAATAATAAAAAGTATGATAAATAAACAAGTAAGTTAAAAGTAAAATAAAATAGAATAAGCTCACCTTGAAGCACCCTGCAGTTTCTTGCCTCTTTTCTGAGTTTTACGACTTGATGCCCCCGCTACAGATTTCGATACTGCAGATTTCTTAGGTACGCTGTGGAATAATGATAATAATACCAATTAGTAATGAATTTTTAAAAATGAACCCATCCTACGCACTCTGTAATAGTTATATCCCAACGTGTAATTACCTAGTGATTTCCTCTTCGCTATCATCAGACAGTGCCTCGGCAGCAGTTCTTTTATGTTTTTTTAGCCTCTGCGACTCCTTCTCTGCGTAATAGTCAGATTCAGACCTGAAAAAACAGAAGCATTTATTACCGCGACTTGTGGTAAAATCACCTATAATTTAACCTGTTCTAAAACAATTACTTGTAAATAAAATAAAGTGTGTATTGTAAAAAATAGGTTATTTCGTTACAAGAAGTTAAAAGTTAAAAGAAAAAAAATACTTACGTACATTATAGCTATACACTTGATTCTTCTCGTGATTGAAGAGTAATTGTAGAGTGACGTAAGAGAAGTACTCCTACTAATGTAGGTTAGCGCGTGAATAAGAAATAATGAATTTACTCGCGTTAATTTTTGATTTATATACTTAAAACACACACACACACACATAGCTTTACAACACACAAAAACACACATCAGTAAATTGTGTAGTCAGCATTAAAAAGTGTCTCACAACCTCTGTCGGTAAAGTCGTTTGACGGTAAAATCGTTTGAGGATCATATTTTAATTTCATATAAATGAAACAACAAATAAAATCATTATAAATGTGGAGCTTTGTGACTGAATAGGTATTCACTACCAATGTTAGCATGTGATATTCATCTATTTTGTAAATAAACGAACTTTAGCACTCATGTACGTAAGAATTTGGAATTCTTTTATTTTTTTCTTTTATTAGTAGCTAAGGTAAGACAAAATTTCTTTATTGCATCAAGTATGACAATAACTAAAAGTACATTTAAAATATAGTACCTAGGTAAATAGTTGATTATTTTAGTTTTGTTCTTTATTTTTTGCTTTAAATTTATTATTTTTTGTAAGTTTAGTATTTATATACAAATGTAACTGAAGGAGACTAATTAGCTAGGAGAATTTGTCACATGTCGCTACTTCTGTGCTATCTTTATTTTGAACCGCTTTTAACCAAGTTCATTAAAAGAGGTTACATATTCGTTTCGTACGTATATAAGGTCTAACCAAATATACTGCAACTATTTTAAGGGTGAATTCAGTCCATGATACTGAACAACTTTTCTTAAGGAACACGCATCGAAATATGAAAGTAATTTTTTGCCTTCCATACAAGTTGAACGATCAGCTGATCCGAGTTTGTATGGGAAGCCAAAAATTATTTTTTATATTTCGACATATGCTCCTTGGGGAAAGTTGTTCACTATCACAGACTGAATTCATCCTAACAAAAAATCAGTATATAATTTTTAGACCTTATATATGTAAGAACATTCTTATATATGTAAGAATGTCTGTTCACATTTGATCAAAAAAGTTGTGTTGGTGATTTTTTTTAATAGTTTAATTATTAAGAGCTCCTAAATTATTTAATAAATAATATTTCATACTTAGAAAATAAGAGATTATCCATTCATTCTTATATATTAAGTATATTCTTACATATTTAGTAATTACCTATGAAATTAATAATATCCTGTACGGGATTCGAACCCGTAATCTATCGCATAGCAGATGTACTAATTAACCATTAGCCCACACCGACTTTTGATATATTGATCAAAATTTACGATTACATTTATATATAAATATTGCAGGTGATGACAAATAATGCCCTTTCTATATACTTACCTAACTTCAAAAAATAACGCGAGCAAAGTCGTATGATTTTGTTATATCATAAATTGTATGTTAACCATTTGCAAGCAGATATCCGATATTCTACATGACGTCAAAGCAAAGTGTGGGAACATATCTTTGCTGATGCAGGAATTTGCGATACCATAGTGTAGTGCATTGCATGTTACAACGTGAATGATCGAGTGTCAACTCGATAAAAACTCGATTGCTCGATCTACCTAATGATATTTATTATAACATAACTTAATAAAATGATATTTTGAGGTAATTATATTTATAATTTTTGTCATTATAATTACTGTTTTTCTAGCTTAAATTAGAAACCTACTTACTATATTAATACAGATCTTTGAACTTATCTTTTTTTTTTTTTTTAAATGTATTAATAATATTATTTTTTTCCAGCAGGGTCAGGAGATCTTTCATATCATACATATTTGTATAAGATCTGTGTAATTTATTTTCATTGATTAGCTATCGAGTCATGCAATCGATAATCGATTAACCTTTTCTCCGCCCTAGTACCAACTAGTCGTATTTTAAAACATATCTTTGAAGTGTTGTGTCCCTTTTTTATGTGTATTTGTGAAACGATTTCTTAAATGAAAGTAAAAGGAATTAAATAGTAAATAATACCTACCTATATACATTTTTAGATAAGTCACAATTTTTTTACTTGTCTTTTTTATAGAGTTCGGTAACTGTTTTAACGATGTGGAATCTTTCTGTGGTGATTATATGATAGTGTGGAATTGTTTGCAGAAGGACCTTTAGCTTACATATTTTATGCTTAAAATTATCTTTACCTATCTGGAATAGGACACGTCTATTTCTGTATCGTTAAATAAATAACGAAACAGAAGCTTTCTATGATGATTTATCACAGCGTCCGGCTGGTTCCGGAACTTGGGAAGATGTCGTGGTGATCTTTATACAGCGTAATTAATGTTTGCGCAAGGACCTGTAGCTAACATATTTTATGCTCAAAATTATCTTTACCTATCTGGAATAGGACACGTCTATTTCTGTATCGTTAAATATAAAACGAAACAGATGCTTTCCATGGTGATTTATCACAGCGTCCGGCTGGTCCCGGAACTTGGGAAGATGCCGTGGTGATCATTATACAGCGTAATTGATGTTTGCGCAAGGACCTGTAGCTAACATATTTTATGCTCAAAATTATCTTTACCTATCTGGAATAGGACACGTCTATTTCTGTATCGTTAAATAAATAACAAAACAGATACTTTCCATGGTGATTTATCACAGCGTCCGGCTGGTCCCGGAACTTAGGAAGATGTCGTGGTGATCATTATACAGCATAATTAATGTTTGCGAAAGTACCTGTAGCTTATATATTCTATGCTCAAGTAATCTTCGTCTAGTTGATCTAGAACAAAGCTATTCCTACATCGTTACACGCTGTTACACTAGACTGAGCGTTAGCTAGGTGATCTAACCCGTAAATATTCCTTTTGCTCTCATGAATACCTTAAAACAATCTTTTGAAAGTAATTAGTGATGTGAAAGTGTAATGAAGATGCCAACGACAAGGATTTTATTGTAAGTTTTTGTTATTGTACATATGAATAACCAATTTTAGTGATATTTATGGGCAAGCTGACTGCGGAGTGAAACGTAACGTTTCATCACGATATGTGATGAGCCAGCTTGCCCATAAATATCACTACTTATACCAGCTCCATGAATACAGTTCTTTTATTTTTCTTCCCATAATAGTTAACGTTTATATAGTTGGCAGATAGGGAAGTCCCTCACATCCAGGTGTAACCCGCGACTTTGATTATTTCGTCAACCCATCGCATGGGCTCCGTCAGGCCAGTTGCCCTGCCTAGTTCTACTTTAAGTTCATGACCGTTGCCAAATTACAGCTTCTTGGTACTAATTATCTCTAAGTAAAACCACGGACAGAGAGACAGACAGAAATGGCGAAACTATAAGGGTTCCTTGTTTACTACGATCACACATTATCACTTGTCACAGTCTAAGTCGATCGGAATTTTGACTATTAATATCGTTTTTTGCCAGATATTTCGACGGCCCTTCTGCCATCATGGTTCTGCCAGCATGGACTGTAAACTAAATGTAAACTTACACTGTTACCGAATGTTACTGCTACGCCGTGGGTCTCTCTAATACGAAATACTTATGCAATACGTAGTGACTTTGCTAATATTTCATTCATCTTCCGTCTTTTGGCGTCAGTTTCCACATCACTAATATGTTGTAGCTCTCTGCAGCGAACTGCTGCCACCGTCTATACGTATCAGCCCCTCTCTCCCGCCCTCCCGATGTGGCGGTGCAATGGTAAGCCTCGTCAAACATGTCTTTCGCTAAGCGGGAGATGAAAGTCGAGAAATAAGCATTTCTACTTTAAGTCCCGACGGATGACGGCGTTCCTCAAGTAACCTTAATCATAGGTTTTCTTAAGATCGCCTTAATCATGAGCCGCGTCCGTAGCTGGAAGCGAGAGGAAAGTACTGGACAGGCCATCTTCACTATCGTCACCATTCTATTGATGTGGACTTTCAAGCTGAGGCATCTGCCAAACTTTAGATACCTCCAGGTATTTGACGTGCCAGTGTCTCGGCACATTTTACCAGTAGAGATTCAAGGATGGTAGAAAGTTAGTGTTCTCTGAGATCAATGTCTGCTTAGTGTTCACTAAGAACCTCCGTTTAAAGAGTTTCTCGGGTAGGGCGTCCTATACGGCTGTTTAGAGGTTTGGAGAACTGGAAAATGACCATGATCTTTCGTTCTTCAGGGAAGGAGGTCACAATACTAAGTAGTCTTGGTATGGGTGTTACACACATTTTTATTGCAGTGCCTAACCTAAATTTAACCTAACCTTTTTCCCTAACCTTTCTTCTTACGTGAGGAAAAGGTGCCTTTCGGCCACAGGAAATCGGACAGTTATGGCTCTCACCCACAAAAAAACTCATGGTGACATAACGGCGTTACCGCTTTTGCCAAGGCCGTGTGCTAAATCTTGCTCCAAAGACCTGGTATACGGCGACCGCTTGTCAGCGGCTTCGGCTGAGCTCATTCGTACCTCGAATGAGCTCAGCCGAAGCCGCTGACAAGCGGTCGCCTTTCTCTTTTTTTTTTCTCTCAGTTATCAAGAGGAGTCTGAGTGACCTGCGCGGTGGTACATCGGCCTTCAATTTTATCCGCTAGGGTAAAGACGCGTGTTGACACCAATGCTCCTTTCAACCTAGAGGACCGTATTTGTGGAGCGACGGAATCCCGATCCCATCGCCCGACTGGCCCACGTCATGGAGGCAGCAGTTGCGCCTCTTTTGCGCGGGAAAAATCCCTTCGGACACCTTGCCAGTAACGGAAGACCGGTATGGTTATGTGGCGTTTACCACTAAAAAAGACGTGTGGCACTCGGGGACTGCCGCGGTAAAGCTATTGCATTAAGGTGGTTCCGTTCGGTCGGTGAATTTTTACAAGGAAGGACGGCAACGTCGCAAACGGACGACGGAGACGAAGCGGCTACCTACATGGTAGGCGGAGTGTGGAGCGTGAGGTTTTTTCGTTACGGAATTTCTGGATTCGGTCCCCGCGCTCAAGGCCCGCGATAGAAGCTATGCAATAGCTTAAAACTCCGCGGTGTCACCTCTCAGCCACTATGGGCCAGCCCCGGCGCGGCGACCGCTATGGCGGCCCGTGACTCGCTCACTGCACCCTATGCTTTAGTCAGAGGACATCCCCTGCGCCTAACCTAATACTTCCTATTTTGATTCCTTTTTCCATTTTCGCGCCCACAATCATGCTAAAAATGGCCGTTTCATGGCGTTGGGTCTTGCGGCCCTAGGTTCTGTGTATTTTTAACAGCGCCATCTATCGGTGACCAAAAAAAACGAATAAAAACACTCCGAAAACATCAAAATAGTAAATTTTAGGGTTCCGTATTCCGTACCCGAAGGCTAAAATCGGGACCCTGTTACTAAGACTCCGCTGTCCGTCCTTCCGTCCGTCTGCCTGTCTGTCACCAGGCTGTTTCTCATGAACCGCGATAGCTAGACAGTTGAAATTTTCATAGATGATGTATTTCTCTTGCCGATATAACAACTAAAAATAGAGTAAAATAATTATTTAATTGAGGCTCCCGTACAACAAACATGATTTTTTATAGATAACGGGACGGAGCCCTTTGTGCGCGAGCCCGACTCTCACTTGGCCGGTTATTAACTTTATTATTTTATAAAAACTGTAATATAAAATTGACAAAAGTTTTAGCCAATGCTACTGTACAGTTTATTTCATAGCAAATTTTCTTTAAATTGATATAACTTTTTTATTTATCAACGGATTTCAATGAAACAACCACTACATTTTAAGTGAAACTTATTTAAATACATAAATGAAAATCGCAACCGAAGTTGTTCAGCCGTTTCTGAGATTAGCGTCTACAAACACAGTTTTTCGAACAAAAATGTTTGACGTGATTCTTTAAAATTGATATAACTTTTTCATTTATGAACAGATTTAAATAAAACAAACACTAAATTTTAAGTGAAACTTATCACAATATTTCAATGAAAACCGCAAACGAATCGGTTCAGCCATTTCTCAGATTAGCGTGCACAAACGCACAGACAAACAGACAAACCGACAAACAGACAAAAATTTTAAAAATCATTGTTTTGTGTTCTATTGCGTTGGTAAAAGTCCCCAAAAATATTTTTACTCATTTATCTTCCATGTACAGACAGCGATCGGTTACGATTTTATTATATGTATAGATATAGATTATATGTATAGATTGATGATGATGATTGATATTGATTTTGTCACTTGAACCATTTTGATTTCTAGGAGAATATTGAAACGCGTCGCTTAGCCTTCTTTGCTCTTCATCGAATTAATAAATTACGTCTTTTGGGCTACTTAAACGTTAAATTTTGTTAAAAATTTAGGTTAGTTGAATCGTTTTACTTATTTTTAATATATTTTAGTTTGGTAATTGCAACAGTTTTTAAGAACCGATACCGCAAATCTTCATGATTTGAGCTACCAAAACATTTAAGGTATAACTTATACGCATGTCGTTTAGACTTAGATTTGTTCGCGATGAGTACTAATAGTTTGTTACGGCAGTACTTCTCGGGCCGCGGGCGCTTCAGTCACGCGCCAGTTGTAAGCGAAGTAAGTTGTGTGCGAATAAGGACAGCTGACCATCTCTACGGTGAGTATAAATTAAGTTTGCTTAGATTTGGTTTGTATGAACAGGTATATAAAATAAGCTTCTCCTATTCTTTGTTAGTAATAAAAGTATTCTATGTTTTGGACTTTTCGGCAAGATGCCTTTGTCACCTAGTTACCAGTCGTTAAGTAGGTAACTTACACTAGGTTACACATTTAACACCTGTTTTTAATATTTTGTCTTGGATTCATTATGTAATTGCGTGCGTAATGAATTCGTGACAAAATCCAGTCTTAGCTATCTATGTTAAAATTACTACAATATTTAAATAAAGTACTGTCCCTTTTTATTCGTGTCAGTTAAGTTTTATTATTACTTATTAAGAAAAACTTTATAATATTTTTTCAGTTAATATGGAATCATAACGGCGAATGTATTTTAAAAAAGAGATTATGAAAAACGTTGTCTGAGCAGGAAAGAAAAAAACCTATGAGTGAACAGTCTAATGAATATGAAAATACTAGAAAAGAAAATAATGATAAAGAGGACATTGCAGAAGACCATCAAGTAACTTTTTTAGGTAGACAATCATATTACGAACAAACTCAACAATTACATTTATTTAATAAAGTTTACCAAAGTTAGATGATGAACTACAGGTATTTGCATTAATTACTTAATTTTTTAAAGATGTTATTTAAAATGTGATTTATTTACACTTGATAAGATTACACTGAATTACAGACGACTTTTAGAGAAAACTATTACTAGAAAACTGTACTTAATTTATTAATAGTTTTTAGATTACTTATCGTTTATTTAGTTTGACTAGCTTTTGCCCGCTGCTTTGCCCGCGTGTCACTCCTTCGGAAACAATTATTTTTTTCTGTCATGAAAGGACCCTTTGTGTAAAATGTATACTCTCTTTATTTCTTTATTTATAATAATTATAAGAAGGATTATTTTTTGTTGTAGGAAGAAAATGATCGGGTTATAACTAAACATTTGTTAAGAGATATAACAAATAAGAATGGCAGAAAAGACAGAAATATTGAAAAAGTTATTGAAGAAATACGAATCGATATAGAATTTGAAAAGGTATGAGTTATTGTAATAATAAATTATATAGTGAATTGTAACTAATAAATAATTATTTAATCTCGCTAGTAAATATTTTGTATCTAATTATTTTTTATCATTTTTAGACTGAAAAAAATGAAAAGCTATGTACTACAAAAGAAAACGAAGAACAAAACATGATGATAGAATGTGATCAAGATAAAAGTGAAAAAGAAAGTGTACAAAGGCAGTCCAATATACTAGTAAATATAAATGACCAAAGAAAATAATTAGTAGATGAAGAATCTGAGAGTGAAAAGCTTCAACCAACATTCACGGAAATTATAGAGGAGAAAGAAATGGAATTAATAAGAAAGTCTCTTGAAGATGAAAATGGCGGAGAAATTTGTAATACTATTAATACAGATGATCACCAGATTCAACTTGAAAATCAAAAAAATAAAAGAAGCAAAATAAAAAAATGTTATATAGATTTCGTATCTGACGAAGAAGACTTTGTGTGGGATTCTACATCTTAGAAGGATTCTGGAGACGATGCTTCCTGTAGCGAAACTAATAAACCAAAAAAGAAGAAAAAGTTAAGCTCATATGATGGAAAAGTAGAATTGAAAAAGAAAAAAATAAATAAGAGAAAAGTAGCAAAAAGTGCGCAAGATAAGGGACAGGAATATTTGAAAAAAGGTGGTTCTATTGCTAGTTCTAGATCATTGAAACCTAATCCATGCTTAGATGTAAATTGTGGCAAGAACTGTAAAGAGATATGTGAAGAAAAAAGGAAAAATGTTTTTGATTACTTTTGGGGACTATCATCCCAACGAAAAAAGGATTGGCTTGTGACAATTACATCTCGAACTCCAATTGTACGTAAAAGATCAAAAGAGTCAAGCTATAGATCGAACACTTATAATTATTTTATAAATGATGGTGAAGGTAGGCGACAGGTATGCAAAAAGTTTATAATAAAAACTTTAGATGTATTTCAAAATTATATCACATATACATTGGCCAATGCTTGTTACGGATTGTCAAAAGAAGAGACCAGAGGCAAAACTGCTCCTAAAAATAAAACTCCTCAAGTTGTAAAAGATGCAGCTATAAACTTTATCAAAAGTTTACCAGCAGTACCTTCGCATTTATGTCGTAGAGAAACTACCAGATTATATCTTCCCACGGAGTACAAGACATTAATTGTCCTGCTCCTCGTCTTCAGAGATTTATCTTGTAAATACTGTAGTTGTCCTGCAACGCCAGGAACTATTCGCACCGGTTTAAAGCATCGTTGAAAGAGAGAAAAACTATTACCCCCTCTTTCGCACGATGCCGGGCCAGCGCTGGCGGCCCACTCCCACGTCATTCTTGTTCGTGCGCGAATGGCGTTCGCACTGGTATCTAACGTAATGCCGAAACGAAAAGCGAACGAGTCTGGCGTCGGAAGATCAAGAAATACGACAATTTGCCATTCATCTGTCAGTTTATAATGTAAACAATCTGTAAAATGCTTCGTTTGTGTATCTTCTTATCCTTTATCTAACCGTCCTGTAAACTACAAACTGTAATCTGTATGTGTTGTGAATGCTGTTGTAGGTACCTACCTATACATTCCATTCCATCTGATTTGCCGCACTTTTACAGATGTCGGGCCGGTCACTTTGATGCACTGAGTAAAGTGTGAAAATGTTTTACCTAGTGCACCAGTGACCGGCAGTGCTATTTATTATTTTTTATAAGCAAATCAGCTGATCAATTAATAATGTACATATGAGTGTGTGAATTTATTTTATTTATTATTATAATGATTTGTTGGTAAACTTGTCTGTCGGTCAACATTATGTAATCTGGCGAGTAGTGATGTTGGTTGCCTTAGCATTTGTTAATTAGGTTTTTGTTAAGTCAAGTTAATTTATTTATTTATAGATATTTTATTATTAACTCAATCCAATGTCTGATGTTTTTTCCCCTGATTCTGATCCAGAGTATTTCTCACTATCATCATCATCTCCAAGTAGTTTCTTGAGTGCGGAGAATGATGATATGCCCTCTCTTAGTGACAATCTGAATTTTACCTTTCGTTCTTTGGCAAAAAATTTCAACGTTGTACATATTAATGCACAAAGCATACCTGAACATTATGCAGAACTTTTAACCACCTTCTCTTCACTTCAAGTTCAGGCTATTCTCATCTCAGAAAGTTTTCTTGAACCATCATTGCCATGAACTTTATATCCTCTCCCAGGGTTTAGACTTATCAGAAATGACCGCACATGTGATAGGATCGGGCAGGATGGTTCGCGGAGGATGATGCGTTGTGGGGGTGTAACAATATATTTACGTAGTGACATTCCATGTCGTATCCTTTCTCAGTCCCCTCCAGAACCTGATAAACCTGAGCACCTCCTGCTCGATGTTTCCCTTCACCAATCTAAAGTAATGCTTGGTGTTTATTATAGTCCCTGCTCACGTATCAACTACTTTGAGTCCCTTGAATCCTTATTGTCCGATTTTCGTTTGCAATTTGACCACGTGATCTTAATGGGGGATTTCAACACTTGTCTGTTAAAAAATGACTCACGTTCTCATTCTCTTCTTGCTCTTCTAAATTCTCTTGACCTACATGTCCTTCCTCTAACTGCTACTCATTTTTCCCATAGTGGCCCTCCTACTCTACTTGATCTTATTATCACCTCCTCTCCGGACCTGGTGTCAAATCATGGGCAATTTAATGCACCTGGTTTTTCGGCTCATGACTTAGTGTTTGCATCTTTTAAACTTCGCCCACCTGAACGGAGACACAAAATCATGATGTTGCGCAGCTATGCGAAAATTAATGAGGAGGCTTTTTTGACTGATTTTGCTCAAACGGACTGGGAAGCTATTTTGAGGATGTCCGACGTGGATTTGAAGGTAGCTGCCTTTAATTCTGCTCTCCTAGCTATTTTTGACAAACATGCACCTCTCCAACCGGTCAGAGTGAAACAGTTCCCAGCCCCGTGGTTAACTCCTGAAATAAAACAGCTAATGGTTAGAAGAGATAGGGCAAAATTGAAATGGCGGCAAAATCCTTCAGCGTCCAACCGGGATAGTTATATTGCTCTGCGTAACTTGTGTAATAAGAAATGTCGTGATGCCAGGCGTAAACACATACACGATAATGTAGACAATTGCCCACCTCATAAACTGTGGAAATTCCTCAAGGGTTTAGGTATCAGTAAACAGAGTGTGGGTTGTGATCAACAATTTGATCTTAATGCATTGAACCGGCACTTCTGCACTTCTCCAGTCAATCTATCTCCCAACACCAAAATGGCTTCTCTGACTCAATTATTGGGAAAGACTCCTCCTGATTGTCCTGTGTTTAGCATAGACAAAATAACAAATGAGGAGGTTGTTAAAACCATTCGTTCTATTAAAACAAGGGCAGTTGGCAATGACAATATATCCCTAGAAATGATTAAACCAATAGCAACCTTAATCGCCCCTGTTGTTGCTGACATTATTAATTGCTCCTTGGACACTGGTGTTTTTCCTAGCGCGTGGAAGTTTGGGCATATTATTCCCCTACCTAAACTATCCAATCCTTCATCTCTTTCCCATTTTCGTCCCATATCTATCCTTCCGCTTCTTTCCAAAGTGTTAGAACACCATGTTCAGCAATGTCTTACCAAATTCCTCTCTAAACATAATCTTTTGAGTCCGTTCCAGTCGGGTTTTCGCGTAGGGCACAGTACGGCGTCAGCACTTTTAAAAATAACGGACGACGTTCGGTTTAATATTGACAATAAAGCTCTCACTATTTTGGTATTATTGGACTTTACCAGTGCATTTAACACGGTCGACTATGATTTATTACTTGCCACAATGCAATCATTTAATTTTTCTCCTGCTACCGTCTCATGGTTCCGATCTTATTTGACAGGACGTAAACAGTTGGTTAAGGTAGATGACAGTCGATCTGAGTGGTGTGATCTCTCGGCTGGTGTACCTCAGGGAGGAATTCTTTCACCTATCCTTTTCTCCATCTTCATTAATGGCATTACATCCTGCCTCTCCTCCTCCTACCACTTGTATGCTGACGATTTACAGATATATACGGCCGCCCCTTTCGATAGCTTCGATCACGCAATCAGCACCATCAACTCCGACCTCGCGAATATCGCGGAATGGTCTCACAACTTCGGGCTCTTGGTCAATGCTGCTAAATCACAAGCAATAGTTATTGGCAGTCCCCATTTTATCTCAAAATTTAAGTCCTCGTCCTTTCCCCATGTAGTCTTGGGCAACGACGTCATTCCTTTTTCTTCTGTTGTTAAGAACTTGGAGATTTTCATGGACGAAACCCTATCATGGTCACCGCAAGTTAATGAACTTAGTCGAAAAATCGTTGCCTCTCTTCATTCTTTAAGACGCTTACAAAATTTTCTGCCTCTGGACACTAAAGCTCTTCTGGCTCGCTCTTTATTGATCCCTATTTTAGACTATGCGGACGTGGCCTTTCTAGATCTCACCGAGGAATTGGCTGATAAACTGGAACGCCTTCAGAATGTGTGTATTCGGTATGTGTTTGGGCTACGAAAGTGTGAGCACATTACTGAGTACCGTTCTCGACTTAAATGGTTGCCTATAAAAACCCGCCGCAATATCCATGTGCTTCCTTTTCTCTTTAATGTTCTTACTAATCCTACCTTTCCCAATTACGTTCTTGAAAAATTTAAATTTCGAGATATTGATCCCCGCCTTCGTTCTAGTAATACCCTTCTTTTAGAAATTCCCAATTACTCCTCCCATACTTTTTCTAAATCTTTTGCAGTTATGGCTGCGCATCTCTGGAACAGACTTCCTTTGGAAATTAAAGAGTCTCGTACCTTGAATTCCTTCAAGAATAGGATACAATTATTTTATGAAGGTTCCTGATTTGGATTGAGTTTATAAACTGTATATGTTTATTTATATATTTTATCGTATTTAGATCTGTTAGTGTAAGTAGATAATGTGTAGGTTTATTAATTTAGTGTCTTAGTTTGTAAGTATTGTACAGCGTTCCACCCCACCTTTGACCAGTATCTCCTCTGGTTGTAGGGTTGACTGGAAGAGATCCCTGACAGGGATAAGTCCGCCTTTGTACTGTTGTGTTTCATCTATGTTTAAATTGTGTCTATTTATGTACAATAAAGAATTTACAATACAATACAATACAAAATACGAAGATAAGTTGCGAAGGAAAAAGAAGCGTGTGATAGTATACTCATCGAATCAAGAAAGTTTACAGGGTAGGTACATATGACGATTATGACGTATTTTACCACTATTTGCTCTATTTAGCCCCGATCTAACACGAGATGTTAGGCTGTGGTAATTACGGTTCCGAGTCAATACGAGATATTGACCAGTAAACTAATCTACACTAATATTATAAAGAGGAAAGATTTGTTTGTTTGTTTGTTTGATTGTATTGAATAGGCTCCGAAACTACTGAATCGATTTTAAAAATTCTTTCACTGTTGGATAGGTATGTTATCCCTGAGTGACATAGGCTATGTATGTACCACGGGCGAAGCCGGGATGGACTGCTAGTATACATATAAATTGAGTTAACGCGGGACGTTAACCGCTGCTTTCTCCATAATTTACTTACCTTCAAGTAAAATTAAACTAAATTTTAATAAGCTTACCTACATGAACTCTATAAATAAATTCTTTCTCATCATTTAGTTTCCCCTTCGGCACTGGACTGGTTCTCTAGTTATCTTCGGGGACGTCAGCAATCAGTGAAACTTGATGAATCTTCATCGGATTGGTGTGATCTTTCCACTGGCGTTCCCCAAGGCGGTATTCTCTCTCCTTTGTTGTTCTCTATCTTTATAGATTTCATCACTAAAGAGCTTCATTGCTCGTATCATCTGTATGCCGATGACTTGCAGCTTTATACGCAGATCGAAGTGGATGATCTAAACAACGCGGTAGCTAAAATTAATGCAGACTTGCTGGCCATAAGTGATTGGTCGCGTCGCTTTGGAGTCACCGTAAACCCCGCTAAATGCCAAGCAATTATAGTCGGTAGCTCTCGTCTGTTAAGTCGGATCGATGACAATTCTCACTCGGGAATTTACTATGAGAATACCGAAATACCACTTAGGTCCAGCGTAAAAGATCTAGGGCTCTCTATTGATTCAACCCTTTCCTGGAATGTTCAAGTTTCTGAGGTTGCTGGTAAGATCACGGGTGCATTACGTGCACTGTATAAATTAAAAAACTTTTTACCAATTAATATCAAAACAATGCTTATGACTACCCTAATTCTTCCTATTCTGGATTACGCGGATGTGTGTTACTCGGGGTTGAATTGTGATCTCCTTAATAAACTTGACCGCATACAGAACAACTGTATTCGCTTCATATTCGGCTTACGGAAGTACGACCATGTGTCGGCTTACCGATCTCAGTTAAAATGGTTACCTATCCGACAGCGGCGTAGTCTGCATATCCTTACTACTTTGTTTTCTGTACTTTTTGATCCTAAGACTCCGGCTTATCTCAAGACCAAATTTACCTTTCTTGGTGATACTCACGTCAGAAATCTTCGCTCTTCTAGCAATCTTCTTCTTACAATGCCACATTATCGGAGTGGATTCTATAAAGATTCATTTGTCGTACAAGCTGTGCGGCTTTGGAACTCTCTCCCACTCAGTATTCGGAAAGCTCAAACTCGTTTCGCGTTCAAAAAGGCAGTGCGTGCACACTATCTCCGAAAACTGTCAGTAGTTATATAAAAAGTATTTATGTAGTATATGTATGTGGTTTATTAGGGAATAATGTATATATGTATATTTTTGTGTAGGTTTATTATATTCGATATATATATGTATACATTTTGATATAACAAATTTTCTTTTCTTTATTGGTTGCTGTACTTACCCCCAAAAGATTGCTTTCTCAGCATCACCTGTTGGTTGACTGGTAGAAAAGGCCTCAGGCCTTAAGTCCGCCATGTACATGTATTGTAATAAAGTTAAATAAATAAATAAATAAATGAACGGAAGTGAAATACATGATTGTATTTCAGATATCCCGATACTCCCAGCATGTGATGAGCTGACTGTTTCCGAGAGGGAGCCCTCGCCGCTCTTGCCTATCAGTAATATCACTGCATCTAAGGAGGCGGAGCCGGTAGCTGTGGATGGAACGTCGGACGATCCTGGGGAAATTGATCCGGATCTCCTTCAGGCGCTGGGTGAGTTTGCCGCAGAATCATCCGAGTGGGGCCAAGATATTAATGAAAACCTCGCTAAGAGATGGGAGCCTATACTAAAAAATGGACTTCCTAAAGAGGTTAAAGATGAAATCTTGAAAAAGTATCTACCGCCTAAGAATTTTCAAATGATGAAACCTCCCATTTTAAATGCAGAGCTATCCGCCGCATTAACGGAATCTGCGAGGAACAGGGATCAGCGAATTTTTAAAAAACAAAGCCAGATTGGGTGTTCCTTGTCTATTTTAGGTCGGCTAGCGAGCGGATTACTTTGTAAATCCCTGGAGGCAACCAAGCTCTTCGCTTGTTGAGCGATGCCACCAAACTCCTTGCGGACTCACATTACATAGAAACGGAAACAAGAAGGGCGTTAGTTATTCCGCTTCTTGAAAAAAGCTTCATCGATCCATTTAAGGATCGCAAACGAGATACACATCTTTTTGGCGATAACCTTGGAGAATTCATTAAATCTTCGAGAGGAATCAAGAAGACAGGAGAGTTGATTCAGGCGCAAACAACACCTAATTTAAATTGGAAAGGCCCACCACCTCGTCATCAACAGCGGGTGAACCGCGGCGGTGGGCCGCGAGTATCACAGACAGCGAGCGCGGCGACACGGAGGCGCGCGCCAGCGCCCGCGCCCTCTGCCGCACCGCGCCGAGCACCAGCGCCTGCGCCGAGACAAGCGCCCGCGCCGCGACGCTCGTACGCGTCAGCGAAACCGCGCCGATAGGACCTGAGGTACATGCTGGTCGCTTAAGGTTCTTCATTGATTCTTGGAAAGCTATCACGGACGACAAAACTATCATCGATATTGTATCAGGCTACAAAATATCCTTTATTAACGAACCTTATCAACATCCAGATTTTTTACCATCTAACCAATCCTTTTCAAGTGCTGATTTATTATATATAAAGAAAGAAATTACTCATTTAATTGATATTGGAGCTATCCGTCGTTGCCAACCTTCCACAAATCAATTTATTTCCAACATATTTTTAGTTCCCAAGAGTAATGGTGAAAAGCGTTTTATTTTAAACCTCAAGAAACTTGATGGAAGACAAGAAAACAAGATGGAAGACATAAGAACTGCTGTTAATTTGGCAACGCCCGACTGTTATATGGTTAATCTAGATCTGAAGGAAACTTATTTTGTTATACCCATTCATGAAGCCCACAGAAAGTACTTGCGATTTTATTTTAACAATATTTTGTACGAATTTTTGGCCTTACCTTTTGGTTTGAGTTCTGCCCCATATTTATTTACTAAATTAATGAAACCAGCGTTGATTTTTCTACGATCTCCGGGTTTAAAATCCGTTCAGTATTTGGATGACAGTCTTTTGTTTGTTGATTCTGTCGAAGATTGTTTATATAATTTAAAAGAAACGATTAGCTGTTTAACAAACCTTGGATTTGTCATTTATTACTTAAAAGTTCATTAGTTCCTAGTATTAAGCTGTAAATTTTTAGGCTTCATTTTGGATTCGGAAAAATATACTTTAGAGTTACCTGAGAAAAAGAAAATAGATATACTTGCTAGAACAAAAACTCTTCTTAGCACTAGCACGATACAAATTCGCTCTTTTGCGCGATATCTAGGTACGCTCACAGCTGCATGCCCAGCAGTGGCATATGGGTGGCTACATACAAAATTCTTTGAACGGGCTACGTATTTAGCATTGTTAGAAACTAATAAAAATTATGATAAAATAATGAGAATTCCAAGTAGTTTACATGACGACTTATTATGGTGGAAGAATAATATTATATCAGCGTCCAAATCTATACAATCTTACGATTATACACTTGAAATTTTTACGGATGCTTCTACATTAAGATGGGGCGCTTCATGTAATGGAGAGCATATTGGTGGTTCTTGGAACCAAGAAGAGAGCAAACATCATATAAACTACTTAGAATTACTTGCAGTATTCTTTGGGGTAAATTCCTTTGCTAAGAGTTTGCGTAACTGTGCAGTATTATTACGCGTAGATAATACAACTGCAATATCTTATGTAAACAGAATGGGAGGAATCCAATATCCACATTTAAATAGTATAGCACGAGAAATATGGTTGTGGTGTGCAAAACGGAACATATTCATATATGCTTCATATATTAAATCATGTCAGAACGTTGACGCTGATAGAGAATCGAGGAATATCGATACTGAATGGGAATTTAATTCCAATTCATTTAATACAATCGTTGCACATTTTGGGAAACCAGAGATAGATCTGTTTGCTTCTAGGGTGAACGCAAAATGTGCCAAGTACATCTCGTGGAAAAGAGATCCATGTGCTAGATACGTCAACGGGACGTCGGCGGAGGTTTTTAAAAAATGCGATTAATACAGGAA
The DNA here is from genome assembly GCA_963555685.1 of Acrobasis consociella. Classification (NCBI taxonomy): domain Eukaryota; kingdom Metazoa; phylum Arthropoda; class Insecta; order Lepidoptera; family Pyralidae; genus Acrobasis; species Acrobasis consociella. Next base: position 15,826,291 of record OY743125.1, on the reverse strand, counting down.
ACCTATAACTTGTAGGGACACACTGTACCTATATGTACGCAATCGTATAACCTATATCTATGTGTAACATGTTTTCCTGTTCGGACGCAGTTGTCGCTGCGCCGCATTAAAATCAACACATCTCACGCGCACGCTTTTATTTAATTAACCTTCATCCCTAAAGTAGTAGTTCTCATAAATTCCCCCTATATCTCCTATAACAGGTGACCCCGTGGTTAAGTGTGAGGACTTGTGAAGTGAATTTAACGATATTTTCGTGAACTTTCATACGGTGTTTAGTGACTTTTACTACAAAACATTAATACGGGGCAGTGACAACTCACCACTTAGTAACACGTATACGCGCGATGAGTCAGACATCAGCACCACCAGCGCCGCCGGCGTTCTCGCCGGCGCCCTCTTCGATGCCCTCTCCAGTGCCTCAATATACCATGATAGAGCAGATAACCCTGACCTCAAGGATTCCGCAATTTTGGCCGGATATGCCAAGGGCGTGGTTTAGACGTATGGAGGCTACCATCAATACTCAGAAGCTATCAGATATGGCAAAATATGACCTTGTAATCACAAAACTGGATAAAGAGGTCGTTGCCCAGGTGACGGACATTCTGGATAATCCACCGGAGACGGACAAATATGGATCACTCAAGACGCGCTTGTTAGCGCTGTTCGAGGAGTCTGCCAACAGACAGGTGCAGAAGCTGATTAGCGAGATGGAGCTTGGAGATCAGCGTCCATCGCAGCTGTTGCGTCGCATGCGTGAGCTGGCTAGGGATAAAGTGCCAGACGAGACCCTGAAATTCCTGTGGCAGTCACATTTATCCGGGGCGGTGCGGGCTATTCTCGCAGTCACCGATGCCAAGGACCTGGACATGTTGGCGGCCGTCGCCGACAAAGTTATGGAGAGTACAGGTGTGGGCAGGATATCGGAGGTGAGGTCGACGCCTGATGTAGCACCTGGAACGACTACGAGCACTGATTCGGAACGAATTTTGGGAGAATTAGCCAAGATTAACGCACGCCTTACCAATCTGGAACGAGGTAGATCTCAACAGAGGGGCGGCGATCGTCAAGCTAGAACCAACTCAAGGAACAGATCTCAGAGTAGGAGGAAGAATCCGAACTGGTTATGTTTTTATCATTTCCGTTACCGAGAGAAGGCTACGAAATGCGTGGAGCCCTGTAACTGGAGGAATGGTGAGCAGCAGACCGGAAGTACGGGAAACTAAGTGCGGTGCAGACAGAGTCGGCGGGCCCCTGCATCGCTCATAACCGCCTCATAGTATGTGATAAGAACTCAGGTATGCGATTTTTAATAGACACCGGGGCAAATGTGTCGGTAATACCTGGCAATAAAAAATGTATGTATATGAAACGTAATACTAAGTGGGATTATAAGCTGTATGCGGCTAATGGGTCGATTATAGAAACTTACGGTACGATATCCTTAAAAATAGACTTAGGTTTGAGACGTAATTTTGTGTGGACTTTTATTGTAGCCGATGTCTCACGACCAATAATTGGCGCAGATTTTTTGTTACATTGTAAATTACTTGTAGATCTAAGTGGGAAAAGGCTGGTTGATCAGATAACTAACTGTAATGTAATAGGATCGGTTGTTGTGTGGAGTGGGCCATCGTTGAACACGATAGATAATAATAACGTATACTTTGACTTGCTTTCTAAATTTCCAGAGATAACCAAACCGATGTGTTTTAAGGAGGAGCCTCCTCACTCGGTGTACCATTACATCGAAACTACAGGACCTCCCGTGCATGCTCGTGCTAGACCCTTAGCGCCGGACAAATATAATAAGGTAAAGGAGGAATTTAGGAAAATGCAAGAGATGGGAATTTGTCGACCGTCTAATAGCGCTTGGTCGAGCCCTTTACATGTAGTGCCGAAAAAGGATGGGCAAATACGTCCTTGTGGCGATTACAGAGCTTTAAACGCTATCACTAAGCCGGATAGGTATCCTATTCCGCGTATACTCGACTTTACCTATAGTATGGAAAATAAGAAATTTTTTTCGAGACTTGACCTTAATAGGGCATATCATAATCTACACTTCTACACTAATATTATAAAGAGGAAAGATTTGTTTGTTTGTTTGTTTGATTGTATTGAATAGGCTCCGAAACTACTGGATCGATTTTAAAAATTCTTTCACTGTTGGATAGGTATGTGACATAGCCTAAGTGACATAGGCTATGTATGTACCACGGGCGAAGCCAGGATGGACTGCTAGTATATTAATAAACCCAGATGACGTGGAAAAAGCCTCGATAATTGTTCCTTGGGGATTATATGATTTTTTGAGAATGGGGTTCGGCTTGCGTAACGCAGCACAAACATTCCAGCGTTTTATCAACGAATCTGTGTTTGAAAGTTTAGATAAGCAATTTGGTAATTCAGGTGCAGATTCTAACTTTTATTTTGCGTATATTGATGACGTCATTATTATGAGTAGCAACGAGGAAATTCATAAATTGCACTTAGAAGCTATTTTCGAAAGACTGAACCGTTTTGGAATAACAATTAACTTATCAAAATGTGTTTTCGGGCAGAATAAAATTGACTTTTTGGGTAATGAGGTCTCGGCAGAGGGTATTAAACCTCTCAAAGAAAAGGTTCAAGCTATTATAGATTTTCCGAAACCCAAAACTGTAGATCAGCTTAGGCGTTTCTTAGGGATGTTGAATTTTTACAGATCTAGTTTACCTAGGGCTGCACAATATCAGGCAGAGTTAAAATAAATATTTAAAACATGCTGAAAAGAAGGACAAATCTACCATACAGTGGACGGAAAAAGCCGACGCGGCATTCGCAGAATGTAAGTCTAATTTGCAAAACGCAGCTGAACTTTGCTACCCGGCGGGCGACGCTGAGCTCGCTATTATGGCGGACGCATCGAATGACTGCGTGGGCGCCGTGTTGCAAGTAAAGGTAAGTACACACTGGAGACCTTTAGGTTATTTTTCTAAAAAACTTAGCGATACTCAACTTAAGTATAGTACATATGATAGGGAGGTATTAGCAATTTATATGGCGGTACTTCATTTTAAATATATGATTGAAGGTAGACCTTTGACAATCTATACTGATCATAAACCCTTGATATACGCATTCTCGAAGAAACCTAGCGATAAGGAAACTCCGAGACGTATTAGGCAACTTATGTTTATTAGTGAGTTTTGCACAAATATACAACATATTAGCGGTAGTGAAAATACGGTCGCAGACGCACTCTCGCGAGTTGAAGCTATCACATTACCAACCACTGTCGATTTAGCGGAATTAGCCATCGCGCAGTACAACGACAGTGAGCTGACTAAGTTGTTATTGGATTCCAATGAGCGATTACAGTTCAAGCGAATTGTTTTTCCAGACTGTGAGAAAGAGATAGTATGTGAGGTATCCACTAATATGAATAGACCATATTTACCAGAACAATTTAGGAAAGTGGCTTTTTATGCAATTCACGATTTATCTCATCCAGGTAACAGGACTACTAGGAAATTAGTTTCATCTAAGTATTTTTGGCCGAAAATGAATGTGGATGTAAGAAATTGGTCTAAAACCTGCATTCAATGCCAGAAGTCAAAGGTTATAAGGCATACTGTTTCCGGATTAGGACAGTTTGAGCCTAGCGGTCGCTTCGAAGCTTTAAATATAGATATCGTCGGTCCACTACCTATTACAGAAGATGGTCATAGGTATTGCTTAACGGTTATTGACAGAGCTACCGGATGGCCTGAGGTTTTTTCTTTGAAAGATATTTATGCTAAGACTGTCGCCAAGGCACTTTATGAGGGATGGATAACTCGATATGGTTGCCCAGTCAGAATAACTACGGATCAAGGGAGGCAGTTTGAAAGTGGATTATTTGGTGAACTAATGAAGCTATTAGGTACCAGGAGGGTGAGAACCACTAGTTACCACCCGCAAAGTAACGGGGTAGCGGAGCGTTTTCATAGGGGTTTTAAAGCAGCCCTTATGGCTAGAAGTGATGCTGGCTCATGGCTTTCTGAATTACCTACCGTTTTACTTGGTTTACGCGCGGCCCCGCGCAGCGATACGGGCGTGAGCGCCGCCGAGCTAACTTTTGGCAAAACGTTGAGGTTACCAGGTGATTTTTACGACGGAACCGTTACTAAAGTTAGTGATTGTTATGACTATGTAGATAATCTCAGAGAAACAATTCATAATTTAAAGCCTAGACCTTCAAAGCAAAGGGATTCGCGAACGATTTTTGTGCATTCTGATTTATCTACATGTTCACATGTTTTTGTGCGTGTCGATTTAGTTAAAAGATCACTTCAGTTACCATATGAAGGGCCTTATCTTGTTTTAAATCGGAATGATAAGTACTTTACATTGCAGATAGCTGGAAAACAAGTCAATGTGTCTATTGATCGAATTAAACCAGCCTATGTTATGAATGATGCGCCTACCACACATATACAGCCACATACAAATATTAATACAGACAAAGAGAGTTCTGATAAGAAATTAGATGTAAGTAATAAAAGTACTAGTAACTGTACAACAGCGAATAACACTAAACCTACTTCTTATGTCACGAAAAGTGGTAGAAAAGTTAAGAGACCGGGAAGGTTTCTTGTTTCTTAATTGTTCATATTTTATGCGAGTGTAAACGCACCTTTATATTGCTTACATGTGTTTAGTATGGTTGAGTTGAAACGTAATCATAAGCACGTAGCAGGTACCTAATTCAATTGTATCCAATTGGTAATAAATGTAAACAATGTAATATTGTAGGTCATAGAAATGCAAAATTGAATTTATTGGTTTTACTGTTGTTTTAAACAAAATTAAAATATTCTTATTTTTGTTTGCATATTTCTGATTGCTATATATAGGTATACGAATATCAATTTTTATTGTATAAATCAATACTTGACAGCGAATAGTAACTGTAATAACTTCATTTCTTTTTTAAAAAAAAAATGGGAAATAGTCAAAGTCAACCCCAGCAAAATAATGTGGCTCTCGCACAATCTGTCTCTAATGAAACCATGGGACAAAGGTTGAACCTACTAGAAGTTTGTCTTATTACAATAGCAGTGTTTCTATCGCTACTTACATTGTACTTTCTACGTAATCAATGTACGAATACATTAAGGAAATGGATACGTAAGGAAACCGCCAACGCGGGCTTAACTCAGCCCGTGGTGAATGTACATACGGCGCATAGTTCGCAGCCTCCTGCTGCGACTCCGCGCGGTCATGAAGGATATTAGTGTTGTGATTTTACGATAGTGCTATTTGAGTGTTATAAATTGTGAGTAAGAACTTTTCGGAAATCAAAATTGTTATGTTGTAACTTGTAATTTAATTCGGCAACTAAACAATGTAATAGGTATCATACCTGACTAAATGATGTTTTAACTATTAGATTTTTAGCTGTGGGGTTTTGAAAATTTTAATGTTTGTTTAAAAAGGGAGGACTACTGTAGGGACACACTGTACCTATATGTACGCAATCGTATAACCTATATCTATGTGTAACATGTTTTCCTGTTCGGACGCAGTTGTCGCTGCGCCGCAATAAAATCAACACATCTCACGCGCACGCTTTTATTTAATTAACCTTCATCCCTAAAGTAGTAGTTCTCATAAATTCCCCCTATATCTCCTATAAACTAATGATCAGCGATTGATCAGAACTTACTTCTAATGATCAGTGGTTGATCAGCAAGGAGTCACCACGACACGGACGTGTGGTTCCCGATCGAACTCTCGACTAGCTCTGGTGTTCCAAGACGTTCCCAGGATGACCGCACAATGCAGGTGGCTTCGTGTCAGCAGTTTCCATGAGTGATTCACGTATTCTTCTTAAAGGTTTCGCAATGTGTGTTCTTTCCGTGGGAATGTTTGGTATATGGATAGGGCTAAGAGCCCGTAACACCTCCCCCCTTAGCAGAGCAACTATTTGCCAATGTTTAAGGCAAAAGTTGCGGCTTTTCTTTCCTCTAAGGATAGGTCTGAAGATAAGGTTGCCACGTCGCATTTTACTGGTAAATTACTTCGTCGACGCCACACATAAAGTATGATGAGTACGCTTGCACCAAACAGTACGATCCCATATACAGGTATAGTAGTATGATATATGCTTGAGAGATTGAGATAATCTGGTTTTACTATAGATTGCGCCATGACTTGATTTTGTATGTTGTGCAGTTTGTTCAAATCTATCGTAGTTAAGTTGTAGCATGGCAGGTGTCATCATCATTTCAAGTGCATGTCCACGTAGTTTGTTATCTATGTTAACAATAGAGAATTCCGGAGTTTTGATCTTACAATTTTGCGGAATTGTTACGTAATAACTGCCTTTCAGTATGCGATGTTCTTTTTGTTCGCAGGTCAATAGGACTCTTGTACTTCTTGGAAAAGATAAAATGTAGTGTCGACTGTCCAGTTCTAATAGGGCTTCTTTAGTCAGCGCAACTCTGGTGGGTGTGCATTTCGAATCCACTTCTTGGCTATATATTAATTGGTGCACACAGTCATATTGGGTGCGGGTTTGATGGCTTATCTTCTCTTCACAGACATACCAAGAGTCGGACTTCGGGCATTCTGCCTCCATGTATACAAATTCTTTAGAGTTAATTGCTATATAAGGAAATGGTGGTAGGATAACCTTAGATTTACGATTAGGAACTGGGCATAATCGATATAGGTCATATGAAAAAGGAGATGTAATCGGGAACCGGAGAACTAACACTATTTTATTGTCTACGTAATATGATCCTAGATGAATCAAATTATAATAATATCTTACTTCCACGTCCAATATCTTATCTTGACCGTATAAGGTCTTTTATCTACTTATCATATTAATGATTTCCTTACTAGTCAAAATAGAATGGTGCATAATATTAGAATAAGAAAGTGCTAATATGTCTCCTAACCTAAAGATTTCCAAAGATAAATCTGGCACATTTTCCCCAATTATAACGAAAATGTGAGATATCTCCAAAAAGCGAATTAAGTGATTACTATCACTAGTAACATTATATAAGGAAAAGACTATTTTTTGCAGTTTTTCCTGATTTTGACTTAAGTTGCTTAAAATTTGATTTTGTTGGAAGATCATTTCTTTGTGTAAACTAATATGTTTGTTCAAGTTAACAGCAATTTCTTGATCATTTTTCTTAAGTAATTTAAGCGCGTTTTCATATCTTATCACATCGTTATGATCATGGTTACCGGTTATACTTTTTATAAATGTTCCTAGTGGATCTAAGATACCACGCTTAGCTCTTTTGGGTTCAAATATTTCAAGTTGTAGCGAAATTTTGTCTAGTCTGTTAAATAGTTATAGTATTTGTTGTTTGAAATAATTGTACGTCTTGTTAGGTACCTTGTTGGCAATGTCTGTCAGTTGAATTTTCAAAGAATCCGTCTGTTCTCGAATTTGTCCAATGTCGATTTGTTGAAGAAAAGTATGGTCATGGGATAAAATCTTGGTTTTTCCTAATTTAAATGGTAAGAGTCCAGGGCCGTTTGATAAGTCGTCAAGTTGTATGGTCCTTGTCGGTGGGAGGTCGAGCTGGCCCAGAACTAGGGTCGATATTACTAGTAGAAGCCTGCAACAACGTGGTACGGTTAGTTTTCTTGGTTCGTTTAATTCTAGCTTTGGCGACAGCACCGCGTTTTCGAGAAGTGTAGATATGTATTGGCAGATTGCTGACCACCTGATCGCCGGTGTAACGTGCCGCGAGTTTTTGCCTACTTGCACCTGGGTTTCTAATAAATATTTCCTGACCTTCAGTGTATTGTGTTACAGGTTCACGGTCAAGGTTACGTCTCGTCATTATCGCTTCTCGGGAAGATTGTGCTAAGTTGTAAACTATATTGTAGACTGTTTCCATTCTACCACGATGTTCATTTAAATATTGTTGCATTAATCGTTCTGTCAAGTTTAAATCTATTGGGTCTCTAGGGTCAAAATGTCCAGTTAAAAGGTCATAGGGTCGACATTTAGTTAAACTGTGGATTGAGCTATTATAGGCTATTAGAGCATATGGAACTAAGCTGGGTGTGGATTCATTTGGATGTTGTATTTTTAGGAGACGCAAATGCCCGAGAAGTGTGGAATGAAAACGTGGCCGTGGAATGATGATGTATTTTATGTAGTTTTAGGAACTCGGCAACAATTTGATTGCTGAACTCCGTACCGTTGTCAGTAACGAGTGTAAGTGGAAACCCATGATGAGTACTAAAGAAGGTTAATGTTTTCACTATATTGGGGGCTGTGCAATCGGGAATGCGATATGCCTGAGCATATTTAGAAAAGGAATCGATTATAGTTAGATATTTATCCTGCTCTATTGTAAGGACATCTGCGTGCATTATTTGGAAAGGTTTATTTGGAAACCAAATTAATGACTATAAAACAAATATACACATACCACATTTGCATTCTAATACGAAAAATTCTAAGCGGCTCTCTCCATAATAACTTATCCTTTACCAAGTTAAAAGAAATAACTAAACGATCTACACGTCGAGCAAGTTTCTTGGTACTTCCAAAGATAAGAACAAACTACGGAAAAAAATCAATCACCTTCGAAGGCGCACAACTTTATAACAAAGTACCCGCAGACATTAAAAATGTTAACCCATTTAACGCATTCAAAGCAAAACTTGCGCAGCATATTGTCGAACATTATTAATTGATTCTAGGATTTTTAAAACACTGCGAATTTGTGATGTGAACAGACAAAATGTGAGTGAATGTGTTAAGTGTGTACTGTGTCAATTGCGAACGACAGGCTAAAAATATGTTCTAGCATGTAACCCGTGTTCTCAAGTAAGTGATATCTTGTATCTTTTTTGAGAATAAATATCTTTAAACCTAAACCTAAGGTTTTGAAGGTGGTGGCACAATTTGAAATTCTGGTCGTACAGGATCACGGTCATACTTAGCACGGTTACATATTGCACAGTTGTTAATAAAAAGTTGCACGCTGTCTTTTAATTTAGGCCAATAGTATCTTTGAGAAAGTGCTTGATGGGTTTCATTTATGCCTCTATGGTTGGTTTTGCCTGTATGATATTTGGAGATAATGTCCTGTTAATTTAGATAGTCTGGAATATTTTGTAGTTCTCGTTTTACTAACGTGAGTTTAAATGCGGAATTCTTGAAGGTTCTTTGAAGAATGGGTACAATAGTGAACATTTTATCTAGAGGTTCTACAAGAATTGCGGTGTGTAATTTGGGGTCAATATGTTTCTTTACAATTGATATAATATCTTGTTCTAGGTTAGCTTCAGATATTTCTACGACGGTTCTCCTATATGATTCAAAAGGATTCGTAGTTTTTGGCTTACTTTGCGTTGATCTATTGGTAATTTTAATTATAAGTTGTCTTTTATATTTATTTAATGGGTCTTCAGTGATGGGTATGTCTAATACAGGGTGTTCGTTGGAAGTGTGTACTGTTGCGTCACAAGTCAAATGTTGTAAATCGTCTTGAGTGTCATGTTGAATGGAATGTTGGATAGAATGAGAGCTACTCAAAGGTCTGATAGAGGGTGCTGTGTCTGTGGATGATTGACTGATGATGCCTCTTTCATCAGGAACTGTGATTGTGGATTCAGATGAATTAGATAGATTAATTACACTATTGTCTGAACTCAGGCTTATGACCTCTTCGTTATGTATTTCTACACGACTCAGAGCGTCTGCGTTAGTATTGTTTTTGCCTTTCTTATACATAATAGTGTAATCGTATTCTGATAGTTTAAGTCTCCACCTAGTGAGGCGAGAATTCGGTTCTCTTAAATTCATAAGCCATTGCAAGGGCTTATGGTCAGTAATAATTTTAAATTTGCGTCCAAACAGATACGGTCTAAAGTACTTAACCGCCCAAACTATCGCAAGCAATTCTTTTTCGATAGTTGAGTAATTAAGTTCGCTGCTATTTAATGTGCGAGATGCGTAAGCGATGGGTCTATCAGAACCCATAGTACCTTGGGACAGGATGGCACCAAGTGCAACATTGGATGCGTCAGTAGTCAGTACAAAGTCCTTTGTAAAGTCAGGGTATTGTAATATGGGGTCATTAACAAGAAGAGTTTTACAGTGCTCGAAGCATCTAATGTAGTCGTCTGTAAGGTTTATTCTTGCACCTTTTTTTCAAGCATGAAGTCAGTGGTTTAGTCAAACGTGCGAAGTCGGGTATAAAACGTCGGTAATAGCCTAGTAAACCTAAAAATCCTTTTATCTGCTTAGGCGTTTTAGGGATGGGGTATTTTAGAATTGCGTTAATTTTTTCAGGGTTAGGTTTTATTCCGTCAGGAGTTATTACATGACCTAAATAAGCTGTTTCATGTCTTAAAAATTCGGATTTATCTAGCTGCACTTTGAAATTTGATTCTCTTAGTCTATCAAAGATTTTACGGAGATTTACTATATGTTCTTAGAGTGACGTTGAGAAAACCAGGATATCATCTTGATAAACCACACAAATGACATGCTGGAGTCCTCTCAGGACATTGTCCATGACTCTCTGAAACGTACAAGGACTGTTTTTAAGACCCATAGGCATACGGAGGAATTCATAGTGCCCATTTCCGTCAGCTACGCTAAACCCAGTCTTGTGGATGTCTCTAGGATCCATCTCCACCTGATAAAATCCACTTGTCAAGTCTAAAGTGCTGAAGTATTGGCATTTGCCAAGTTTGTCAAGTATGTCAGTGATGTTGGGGATAGGGTATCGGTCGTCTATGGTCTTTTCGTTAAGTTTTCTAAAGTCAACGACTAGTCTCCATTTGGTTCTACCAGAAGCATCTGCTTTTTTAGGGACAATCCAGATTGGGGCACTCCAAGCGGAAGTTGAAGGTTGGATGATGCCTTGCTCCAACATTTTTTGAACTTGGCTTTTAACTTCCTGCCTGTGAATGTAAGGGTATCTGTATGTTTTGCTTTGAACTGGGACTTCATCGGTAGTTAAAATACGATGCTTAATTTTATTTGTAAAGGTTAGTGGTTCGCCCTCTAAATAAAATATGTCCGAGTATTCTTTAACTAAATTTAATAAATTACGATTCTCTTCTGTGTTCAAGTGTTGAGTGCGTAAGCGCGATAAAATTTCTCGGAATCGAGTGTCCATGCAGTCTACGTCAGTTAGTCTAGGTAAAGTCTGTTCGTGAAAAATTTCTGCGCAAATTGGTGTTTTTAAAGACAAAGTTACATTTTCATCTGAGGGATTAACAATTTCTATAAAGGCCTGACCGTTCTCGGAAGTGGAAACGCATTCATTTATGTTACAACTCCCTATAATTTGCTCATTTATAAATACATCGCCACTATCTACCGTAACTGGAATTTTAGTCACATGAGATGACCTTGCAGGAATAATAGTTTGAAATAAATTTACATTTACAGGACTATGCATGAGTATGGGGTTTTCCGCAAATGTGGTCTTAACCACATGATTTTTAAAGTCTAATTTTGCTTGCCATTGTTCTAATAAATCAAGGCCAATCAGTCCGTCGAAGTATTGATGGAATCTATAGACGAATAATTTAATAGGATTTTTGTCGTTGAGTTCAGGAAAACAGGGGAGTGTGATAGAAAATTCGTTATAGGTTCTGGCGTGAATATTTGTTACTACAAACGGATCATAGTTTAAAGGAAAATTTGAAAAATAATCCTGTACTGCTTCAGGACTTATAAATGATTGATTGGCGCCCGTGTCTATAAGTAATTTTAATGGAGGATTTGCAATACGTAAAAAAGGTAAATTTTTATTTAGCTGTAAATTTAATTCTATTTGGGGTGGTTCGTACTCTGGTCCGGAGGAAAATTTCCCTCTTCGTTGTAGTCTGCATTTTTAGAATATTCCTGAGGCTCGTCATAATTATAGTTATCGCAGTACCGATCGTCGTTCCCTGCAGGTGAGTAGTAAGGGTCGTAGTCAGGACAGTTGTAGTCATAGATAGGTTCATACTCATTCAGATTTAATTGTCTCTGTGGAGTCGGGGGTAACTGTCTGGCTACGGGGTGGCTGATGCCACTCATAGGGACAGGGTAGTTTTGCTGAGTTGGTCTATTGATTGGTCTAGGGGGAATTTTAAATCCGGTGGACACGTTAGAAGGCATAGCTCTCATCATTTGTTGGGTTCTTGATGGACCTAGCTGATTAGGCCTAACATTTGGAGTAGAATTAGGTGAGAAACTAGGAGGGTTGTGTCCTTGACCATGGGGTAAATTATTCACGTGAGGAGTTATCACAGGTTGATAATTCTGATTTAGTTGGGAAATGTTATTTTGTGAGAAATTAAGGGACTTTGGGTTATAGTTGCGAGGGGGTTGAAACCTAGATGAGCTAGGCGCTCCAGCTTTATTCGGCATATACATGACATTTAATTCATCCTGTGCGAATTCTAATGCTTGCAGCAAAGAATCCGGGCGCATACATCTAACCCGGGAGCCCACTGGCTCACGTAATCCGCGAGTAAAAGTTTTTAGAGCTAGTTTAGAATAGAGCTCGCGTTTAGCTGATATAGTTGTAGGAATAGATTCGTGCAACTCTACGTATGCCATGATAGTACTTAGTAAGTGCTGTACACGTTCATAGAAAATATGCGGAGTGTCGGAACCTTGAGATAACATGGACAGATCAGTATATAATGCTGGTTCATCTCTATGATCAGAAAAGCTATTAATCAATGATTGCCGTATACCGCTCCAGTCATTCGGAATGCCATTTGTAATTAAAGTTTTAATAGCATTGCCTTTGACTTTGTTTAAAATTCCATTTAATAAAATTGCATTATTTAATTCATTTCCGGGTGTTGGATCGACATACTTCAATATTAGCTGATCACAAATACTTAAAAATCTGATAAGAACACTAGGACTGCCGTCAAATTCAGGAACATTGCGTAAGGCTTTCCAGATTTGATCTGCCCTATCTGTGACTAAAGACATAGTTGCCTGTTGACCTTCGGTCATATTTAGCTCCTCCTCTAAAGGCTCTTCTATTAATGATTCTAATAATTCCCTATGAAAGCGGGATTTCCTATCACGGATATAAGACCTGGAATCGGGTCTTATATTAGGGTCTTTATGTGGACGGAAAATTTTGGATGTTATCTATATACCTATATAAAGAAATGTTTAATCTATTTTATAAGAATCGATGTGTGATTCTTGAAAGCTATATCTACATACACTAGGGTTGAAAAATCGAAGTGGGATTTTTCGAGGGATATCCTGTACTAAGTCGGGAAGGAATAGCAATCAACAATAGAATTGTATATAAAGCTACTCACATAGAGATCATGGTAGTCTGTCCGGGCTGTTCCATCGATTTTCGGATGACCACGAACGAAGCTTTCACCAGTCACTCGCGTAAACCCGCGCGACGCCGTTAGTCCGTAGGTTCTAAGTCAAATAGTTCACTTGCCGACAATTCGGCTAGATCGCGCACTATTTCGAAGTGGGAAACTCGCGATTCAACTATCCGCTCCGACTGCGCCAGATACGTCAACGGGACGTCGGCGGAGGTTTTTAAAAAATGCGATTAATACAGGAAACCTATAACTAATGATCAGCGATTGATCAGAACTTACTTCTAATGATCAGTGGTTGATCAGCAAGGAGTCACCACGACACGGACGTGTGGTTCCCGATCGAACTCTCGACTTGCTCTGGTGTTCCAAGACGTTCCCAGGATGACCGCACAATGCAGGTGGCTTCGTGTCAGCAGTTTCCATGAGTGATTCACGTATTCTTCTTAAAGGTTTCGCAATGTGTGTTCTTTCCGTGGGAATGTTTGATATATGGATAGGGCTAAGAGCCCGTAACATGCTTATAATATTGACGCATTTACTTTAAAATGGAATAGTTTTTATTTTCACTCATTTCCTCCATTTTATTTAATATCAAAGGTCCTTCAAAAAATTATTTCTGATCGCGTTACAGGCATTCTAGTAGTACCTTTATGGCCATCGCAGCCTTGGTTCCCATTATTTAGATCCTTGTGTATACGTGAACCATTAATATTTCCTCCTGATAAATACTTATTATTCTCTAATTTCAGGGAAGTACACCCTTTATATCGGCGTCTTTCCCTGGCGGTGAGTATGTTATCCGGCGAGCATTCGCCGAACGCCAAGTTCCTCAATCCGCCGTTGACGTGATGTTTTCTTCCTTGGCGAAGAACACAGTAACTCAATATACCACTAGCTTAAAACTATGGTGGGAATACTGTAGTACGGTAGGGAATGATCCTTTTGATATTAGGGTACATGACCTCTTTGATTTCTTAGCAAAATGTTTGCAAAAGGGTTCAACGTATGGTACATTAAACAGTCATAGATCGGCCTTATCACTTATTTCTAGAAATAACTGGAGTCAAGACGATCGAATCAAAAGATTTTTTAAAGGGGTATTTAAACTAAGGCCGACCTTTCCAAAATATAATTATACTTGGGACCCATCTCTAGTTTTAGATTATTTAAGTAATCTGTATCCAAACGATAGTTTGTCGTTAGACAGCCTAACAAAGAAAGTTGTTATGTTATTGGCTTTGGCTACTGGCCAAAGGTGTCAAACGTTATCTCTTATTAGGATTCCTAATATTAGTATTAGTAATATTGGAATTACAATTGTTATAACTGATCTAATAAAAACATCAGGTGTTGAAAAACAGCAGCCTATTTTGCCCGGCAGAAGCTCTAACTTGTTACTTGTCCTAGACGTCTCCTATTAGAACAAGTAACGAGAATATATTAATATTAACAACAAAAAGTCCTTACCGTCCGGCTTCAAGTCAAACTATAGGTCGATGGCTAAAGCAAGTTTTGTCCTGCAGTGGCGTAGACACTACCGTGTTCAGTGCTCACAGCACTAGACACGCCTCCACTTCAGCTGCTCACAGAGCTGGTGTTAGTGTCGACACTATCAGAAAAACAGCTGGGTGGGCTGGCCAATCTGAAGTGTTTGCAAATTTTTATAAAAGACCACTAATAGATTCAAATCCATCTTTTGTTAATGCTTTATTTAATTAAATTATATCTAATAAGTTCCGTTTTTTGTTTACTTTTGACTTAACATGAAGATTGATTTATTGTTAATAAATAGTACCGAAGGATAGTTATGTATTATTCAATACAAATGCTTATTGTCCTATTTCGTTTCGAATAAACAATACACTTATTGTCTTTTATTACCTTTTCTTCTTTCTCTAAACATCTACAGTATTTACAAGATAAATCTCTGAAGACGAGGAGCAGGACAATTGAATGATCAAACGAACTTACCTGAAGTGAAGTTCGATCACAATTGTCCTGTCCTCGTCGAAGAGATTTAGCAACCCTCCCAGCCCAGTTATTTCTGCCCTCACAGGTCAATTCAGAAAAGGTAATTAGGTAGGTTAATCTGCTTACTCTTCCTCTCTAAAAAGAATGACGTGGGAGTGGGCCGCCAGCGCTGGCCCAGCATCGTGCGAAAGAGGGGGTAATAGTTTTTCTCTCTTTCAACGATGCTTTAAACCGGTGCGAATAGTTCCTGGCGTTGCAGGACAACTACAGTATTTACAAGATAAATCTCTTCGACGAGGACAGGACAATTGTGATCGAACTTCACTTCAGGTAAGTTCGTTTGATCATTCAATAAATGTCTATAGAGTATACAAAGAAGCACACAATTCTCAGGGCAGCGATGTTGTTGGCGAAAAAGTATTTCGTGATATTTTTAATAGAGAATTCTAAATATAAATGAGTCAAATGTTTACGTTTTGAGACACCAAATAGAGAGATGAATTCCCAAATGATAGAACATCTTAAAGAAAAAGAAGCCTCTAAAAAAAGACTAGCTTTTCATCGAGAACTACATTTAAAGAACAATTCCATTCTTTGACCTTCTTTTGATTTGCAAGAGGTATTAAACACACCACACGGAGAGAGCATGCTCCTATTTTATTCTAGGAAATATACTGTCTATAATCTATGTATTTACGAAAGTGGTACAAGAAATGGCTATTGTTATACTTGGGGCGAATCTGAAGGAAAAAGAGGTGGTAATGAAATAGCTACAATAGTACAGAAGTATATTGCTGATGTAGACTCACGCTGTTTTGTTAAAAATTAATTTTATACTCAGATTCGGCCCCAGGGCAAAATAAAAACAAAATTGTTCTGGCTGCTATTCATAATGCCTTATTAGAAGCAAAGAATATTGAAACGATACAGATGAATTATCTTCTTCCAGGGCACACTGAAATGACAGTAGATAGTATTCATGCGACAATTGA
This sequence comes from Acrobasis consociella, assembly GCA_963555685.1. Classification (NCBI taxonomy): domain Eukaryota; kingdom Metazoa; phylum Arthropoda; class Insecta; order Lepidoptera; family Pyralidae; genus Acrobasis; species Acrobasis consociella. Next base: position 15,809,996 of record OY743125.1, on the reverse strand, counting down.
AAACTCCGTTAGAAATACTATAATATGGGCACCATCACAGTGGCCAACAGTTTTCCAGTTGGCTCGTAAAGAATCGGGCCCATATTTTGTAGTGACACTTACCCATAAGGATTTTAAGAATTTTGAAAAGTTTTCTGACAAATATTTTAAGGGTAATTTAACGGACAAAATTAGTAAAGTACGGGTGCCAACTTTCAAAAAATCATCACCAAATGTTATGTCAGTTAAATACAGTAGACCGAAATTGATTCATCAAAAATATAAAACTGTTTTGCCAATAACAACGTCCAAATATAAAGATTTAAAAAAATTGTGCGATACAGGAGTTATACCAAACATATTTCATACCGAATATTTGAGTTTATCACACCGCAACGGCAAAGACGTGCTGGTTGAAACAGATATCGAAGATGTTGTAGATACGTTACTTGTTATGTGCCTCAATCACTCAATTTTGGTATAATATTCCATTGTGTCTTAAACTAATATAACATTTTCTATTCATAAAACACATGGCATTTTGCTCTTTATCGCTCGTTTTGTTTTACATTGGTATAGGTGCTTGAACCATTTCACTGTAAAGTTATTTGTCCCTTCAAGCGTTTGAACCATTTTGCTTAAACCCGGAACAATCGCTACTCGATGTGTTGTATTGTATTGTATTGTAAATACTTTATTGTACATAAATTGACACAAGTTAAACATACATGAAACACAACCGTACAAAGGCGGACTTATCCCTGTCAGGGATCTCTTCCAATCAACCCTACAACCAGAGGAGATAATGACCAAAGGTGGGGTGGAACACTGTACAATACTTACAAACTAAGACACTAAATGCTACTAATGATTACATTACTGAAATAATATACATACACATTATCTATACATACATATACTGACAGATCTAAATACGATAAGATATATAAATAAACATATACAATTTATATTTAACTCAATCCAAGTCAGGAACCTTCATAAAATAATTGAATCCTATTCTTGAAGGAATTCAAGGTACGCGACTCTTTAATTTCCAAAGGAAGTCTGTTCTAGAGATGCGCAGCCATAACTGCAAAAGATTTAGAAAAAGTATGGGAGGAGTAATTGGGATTTTCTAAAAGAAGGGTATTACTAGAACGAAGGCGGGGATCAATATCTCGAAATTTAAATTTTTCAAGAACGTAATTGGGGAAGGTAGGATTAGTAAGAACATTAAAGAGAAAAGGAAGCACATGGATATTGCGGCGGGTTTTTATAGGCAACCATTTAAGTCGAGAACGGTACTCAGTAATGTGCTCACACTTTCGTAGCCCAAACACATACCGAATACACACATTCTGAAGGCGTTCCAGTTTATCAGCCAATTCCTCAGTAAGATCTAGAAAGGCCACGTCCGCATAGTCCAAAATAGGGATCAATAAAGAGCGAGCCAGAAGAGCTTTAGTGTCTATAGGCAGAAAATTTTGCAAGCGTCTTAAAGAATGTAGAGAGGCAATGATTTTTCGACTAAGCTCATTAACTTGCGGTGACCATGATAGGGTTTCGTCCATGAAAATCCCCAAGTTCTTTACAACAGAAGAAAAAGGAATGACGTCGTTGCCCAAGACTACATGTGGAAATGACGAGGACTTGAATTTTGTGACGAAATGGGGACTGCCAATAACTATTGCTTGGGATTTAGCAGCGTTGACCCAGAGCCCGAAGTTGTGAGACCATTCCGTAATATTCGCGAGGTCGGAGGTAATGGTGCTGATTGCCTGATTGAAGCTATCGAAAGGGGCGGCCGTATATATCTGTAAATCGTCAGCATACAAGTGGTAAGAGGAGGAGAGACAGGATGTAACGCCATTAATGAAGATGGAGAAAAGGATAGGTGAAAGGATTCCTCCCTGAGGTACACCAGCCGAGAGATCACACCAGTCAGATCGACTGTCATCCACCTTAACCAACTGTTTACGTCCTGTCAAATAAGATCGAAACCAAGAGACGGTAGTAGGAGAAAAATTAAATGACTGCATTGTGGCAAGTAATAAATCATAGTCGACCGTGTTAAATGCACTAGTAAGGTCCAATAATACCAAAATAGTGAGGGTTTTATTGTCAATATTGAACCGAATGTCATCCGTTATTTTTAAAAGTGCCGACGCCGTACTGTGTCCAGTACGAAATCCCGATTGGAACGGACTCAAAAGATTATGTTTAGTGAGGTATTTTGAAAGACATTCCTGAACGTGGTGCTCTAACACTTTGGAAAGAAGCGGAAGGATAGATATGGGACGAAAGTGAGAAGGAGAAGAAGGATTGGATAGTTTAGGTAGGGGAATAATATGCCCCAACTTCCACGGACTAGGAAAGACACCAGTGTCCAAGGAGCAATTAATAATATCAGTAACAACGGGGGCAATTAAGGCTGCTATTGGTTTTATCATTTCTAGAGATATATCGTCATTTCCAATTGCCCTGGTTTTAATGGAACGAATGATTTTAACAACCTCCTCGTCTGTTATTTTATCAATGGTAAACACAGGACAAACAGGAGGAGCCTTTCTCAACAATCTAGTCAGAGAAGCCAGCCTGGTGTTCGGAGGTAGACTGACTGGAGGAGTGCAGAAGTGCCGGTTCAGTGCATTAAGATCAAATTGTTGATCAAAGCTCACATTCTGTTTACCAACACCTAAACCCTTGAGAAATTTCCACAGTTTATTGGGAGGGCAATTGTCCACATTATTGTGTATGTGTTTTCACCTGGCATCACGACATTTCTTATTACAGAAGTTACGCAGTGCGATATAGCTGTCCCGGTTGGAAGCTGAAGGATTTTGCCGCCATTTCAACTTTGCCCTATCTCTTCTAACCATTAACTGCTTTATTTCTGGAGTTAACCACGGGGCTGGGAAGTGTTTCACTCTGACCGGGTGGAGAGGTGCATGTTTATCAAAAATAGACAGGAGAGCAGAATTAAAGGCAGCTACCTTCAAATCCACGTCAGACATCCTCTAAATATTTTTCCAGTCCGTTTGAGCAAAATCAGTCAAAAAAGCCTCCTCATTAATTTTCTGCGCAACATCATGACTTTGTGTCTCCGTTTAGGTGGTCGAAGTTTGAAAGATGCAAACACTAAGTCATGAGCCGAAAAACCCGGTGCTTTAAATTGCCCATGATTTGTTACAAGATCAGGAGAGGAGGTGATCATAAGATCAAGTAGAGAAGGAGGGCCATTATGGAAAAAATGAGTAGCAGTGAGAGGAAGGACATGTAAGTCTAGAGAATTTAAAAGAGCAAGAAGAGAATGAGATCGTGAGTCATTTTTAACAGGCAAGTGTTGAAATCCCCCATTAAGATTACATGGTCAAATTGCAAACGAAATTCAAACAATAAGGATTCAAGAGACTCAAAATAATTGATACGGGAGCAGGGACTATAATAAACACCAAACATGACTTTAGACTGGTGAAGGGAAACATCAAGCAGGAGGTGCTCCGGTTTATCGGGTTCTGGAGGGGACTAAGAAAGGATACGACATGGAATGTCACTACGTAAATATATTGCCACTCCCCCACAACGCATCATCCGCACATGTGATAGGATCGGGCAGGATGGTTCGCCCTCCGCGAACCATCCTGCCCGATCCTATCACATGTGCGGTCATTTCTGATCAGTCTAAACCCCGGAAGAGGATATAAAGTTGATGGCAATGTTGGTTTGAGAAAACTTTCTGAGATAAGAATAGCCTGAACTTGAAGTGAAGAGAAGGTGGTTAAGAGTTCTGCATAATGTTCAGGTATGCTTTGTGCATTGATATGTACAACATTAAAAATTTTTCCAAGAGAATGAAAGGTAAAGTTTAGATTGTCACTAAGATAGGGCATATCATCATTCTCCGCACTCAAGAAACTACATGGAGATGATGATAGTGAGAAATACTCTGGATCAGAATCAGGGGAAAGCACATCAGACATCGGATTGAGTTAATAAATAATAAAATACCTATAAATAAATAAACTTGCTTAACTAACCAGAAACCTAATTACAGATGCTAAGGCAACCAACATAACTCGCTCGCCAGCTTACTTAGGTATTGTTGACTCACAAATAGGTTTACCAACAAAGAACATTAGACTAAATAAATAAAATAAATACACACACTCATACATACATTATTAAACGAACACCCGATTTGTTTAAATAACAAATAGCACTGCCGGTCTCTGATGCACTAGGTAAAACATGATGTTTACCTAGTGCATCAGATCAACCGGCCCGACATTGATAAAAGTGCGGCAAATCGGATCAAATAGGGATTTAATTAACCTACAATAACATTCACAATTCACAACACATAGGTTCAGTTATAAGTAAAAAAAAAATAAGTTCCTGACGAAGGTGGATTCATATACAATAATTAAATAAATAAAAGGTACATACATCTTGCATCTGCATCCCCAAAACATTGAAAAAAAAAAAATAATAACATTATTAGCATTTACTTAAGCTACTATGGCTAATAACAAGACAAGGTTTACATTCTTTCTTGACAACTGACTGACTTGCAAATTGACAATTTCATTGACATTGGCAGATTGCAATTATTGACATTACAAAATACAACAAATTATATCGCTTTGTAGGAACCTACGCAAATTAAAGAATAACATAACAAAACACAATGAAGTTGACAAGAACACAAAACGCAACAAGTGACAGTCGGGAAAGTAACAACACAGCTTCAGTTAGTCAATGTCAAGGATTAGCATAATTTATAAACATAACCTCACGACCCGCAAATGCTCAAAGGAAATTTTACTATAATATGTACCCGCTGTAATGGACAAAATTATAAAAATCAGTGTGACTAACAAAACTAAGTTGAATTGTGAAATACGTTAGTTAAAAGTGTCAAATTTAAAGTTCAAAGTTAACTTAAACAGTAATCATTTGGAAACCACCTACACTTAATATCAAAACTAACTTTTAACCTTTAAAACACGTGATGACGACTTAAATCACTAAAACTAGAACTTTGAACCTATCTTGAAAGCACTGGAAATGCGGCAGGTCGTTTATTTCCTGAACTCCGATCTGGTTCTTGGAGGCCGGCTGGTGGCCGCCAGCTCGCCAGCCTTTTTTTTTTTTTTTTTTTGACGCGGAGAAAATCCCTTCGGATACCTTACCGGTTACGGGACACCGGTAAGGTTATGTGGTGTTACCACTAAAAACTCCGCGGTGTCACCTCTCAGCCGCTATCGGCCGGGACCGTGTGCTTCTTCATGCTCCACAGCCCCGGCGCGGCCGGCCGCTACTTAAGCGGCCCCGGATCGCCAACGGCCTCACGGCACCCTCTGCTGAATCAGAGGGGCCGGAGTAACCGCCGCCTTGGCCTCTTGGCCCAAGGACAGACGCGCTGACACGCACACGCGCCTGCCTTCCACTCCGGAGGGCTGTCCGTTGGACGATGGAATCCCGTTTCCACCGTCCAACCAGCCCTCATAATTTGGGGCCTGCGGAAGCAGGCCCTGCCCCAGTCCACCTGACGGCGACCGGGGCCCACACAGCCGGCCGCAGGGGATAGGGAGAGCGGCAACGTAACACCGACACTCCTCTTCCCCTGCGGCCCCACCGATGCCGTGCCAAGCGCCACGGCCGCGCTTGGTCGCGGAGGATAGGGCGAGCGGCAACGAAACACCGACAATCCTCTTCCCCCGCGACCCCTACCACGGCTGTGATGGTAGGGAGGTCGTCGTCACCCCCTTCCCTCACAGCCAGGCCATTCCCGCCAGGAATGGCCTCCGCCGGGCCCGGGGAGGCCTAAGCCTCAACCCGGGCAATGGGTTCCTCTTAGCTTCCCTGCGGCCGAGGCAACCGCAGGTACTGAGCCCCCCCATCGCGACAAGATGGGAACCACATCGGGGGGGCAGCTCGCCAGCCTGCGGCAACCTGGCTGCACCAGCGGTAGCGGGTGCCACGTCTGTAGTTGCCTGGGGGTCTTTATTGCCTGGTTTGGCAGCCGATTGCATGACACTATGTAGTTCAGACATTGTAGTTATTTATGTGTTTTGATCTAAGCGACATAAAAAGTACTTAAATACTGCTCATTTATTTACTGCAATAATTAATTTAAATACTTTTATAATTATAAATACTCTGTGTTAATAACATCAAAATCTATCGAGCCTTTTTATAATAGCGAATTTTTTTCGAAGTATAAAAAGTTTTAACCACATTTTTTCAGTTTTTTAAAAATCGCTTAAATCAAATAGCCTTTCAACCGTCGTATCATTCGTTATTGGTAAAAAGTGAAAAGAGATAAAAAACGTTGATTATTGAGATAGAACTAGCTTTTTGCCGTGTAGTTTCGGGTTGCCGTGTAGTTTCCGGCAGAGTAGAATAGGGCCACTCCAAGACCTCCCGTGGATGTCGTAGAAGGCGACTTAGGGAATACAAGCTAAACAAAGCTTATAAACATCAATGAGACCTCTCCAACCCGTCTGGCCAGCGTGGAGAGTGTAGGCCAAGACCTCTGGCAGCTCTGGCCAAGTTTGGCTCGGGTAATACAGAGAGGGTCGTGCTCCTGCAGTGGAGACAAAAAGACCTGATGATGATGACGATAAAGATAAGGACCATTTTTGAAAATCAGCGTTTCACTATGTAACCTAATGGTTTTCCATACAAAAATTAGCTTTGTTTAGACTGACGCGTTTTAAAAATGGCATGCTTTAGCTCTTGTCTTAGATATTGGTTATCTGTGCGGAAATTTCGCGTGTGTGTGCGTCGATGAAATACGTAGACGATCACACTACAGATGCAAATTCCTATCCATGTACTGTGAATGTGTGTAAATCAAGACACTATGGAGAATTGTCTTCTAGGTAGATGCCTAGATGGAGTACTGCGTATATATATTTACGTATACCTACCCTAAGTAAGCGAGTACGTAGCCAGCATATGGCGCGATGGACAGGAAAGCGCGCGTTTATTTGAAAATAGGGCCTATTATAATTTATTTTTAAATAAATGCGCATATATTAGGGAACCTACGGGTAGACAATGTCTTTGAGTCTCTATGGAAAGCACGTGCCTGCCCAAACCATCTTAACCTCCCTTTCTCTATTTTTGTCACAACATCCTCTTTTACTCCACACCGCTCCCTTATGGCATCATTCCGTATTCGATCTTTCAAGGTAACACCACACATACTCCTCAGCGCTCGCATTTCAACTGCATTTATTCTACTTTCATGCTTTCTCTGCCATACCCAACTCTCACTACTAATTTAATAATTATAGCTAGAGAAAATTTATATAAAGTTAATTTTTATGTTGAATTTTTTATATTTAATTTAATTTTATTATTGTTAATATTATTTTTAACTTTTTCTGTAATAATTTTTTTTGAGGGTAGATTAGTTCCTACTTTAATATTAATTGTCGGTTGAGGGTATCAACCTGAGCGAATTCAAGGTGGAATATATTTATTATTTTATACTTTATTTGCTTCTTTACCTTTATTAAGTTGCTAACTCTGTCCGTGACTGTTTTTCAAGTTAAAAATCCTTTATAAAGCCAGACCTTATCTTAGCGAATCCTTGAGAATCCAGTTGGTGGAGGCTTTGATTCTTTCCAAATTAAACTACGCGGATATAGTAGTAAGTCCCCGCTTGCTCAGCAAAACAAAAAGACTCATTCAAAGAGTCCAAAACTCTTGTGCTCGTTTCTGCTTCGACATTCCTTTCAGAGCCCACGTAACACCCTTCCTTAATAAACACTCTTTGTTAAAAATGAAGCACCGCTTCAAACTTCATCTTGCATGTCTTATGTTCGGTGTTGTAAATCATAAAGCTCATTTAGCAAGCAACATTTAATTTAGCAAAGCAACATTTAATTTATCTTTACGATAAGTTAAATGTTGCTTCTAAATTTAAGTGCCGGGGTGGTGTCAGGAAATGTTCCGTACAGCTGACGACGCAGCGTCACCGTACTGCTGCTTTTAGGGGTAGTTTTCGTTACGCTGCGTCCAAGTGCTGGAAAAATATCCCACCGCCTATTAGAGACCGGAAAAGTTTTTACAGTTTTAAACAATATCTTAAGAATTTCTTGATCGAACATCAAAGCAAACAGGAAATGCTCAGGCAGGATACGAGTGCAATTTAAACGGTACTTACTGTGAAATCGGTGTAAAAATGAAATAAAATAAGAAACACAATAGTGGGGTACCCACAGCATTGTTTCACTTTTTTACATTATTTGAACTGAATTGGTTGGCAATTGTCATAAGTTTGTTGCCCTGATCTGTAGATGTCGCTCTTGTCCTATCTTATTGCATGCTCCAATTCATTGGTAATGCTACCTAACATTAAGATTTATATTATGTTAATTTTAATATTTTTCCGTTAATTATTATTGCGGTCTATTATTTGTTTTTGTTAACTTCAATAGTCAGTACTTATTTCCGTGACGTCAACAAGGTTCCAACGGAAGACCAGCGCTGGCAGTCCATACAGCCAGCACATGCTGAGTTGGATCCTCTTTGAGGTACACCACGATTGGTTTATTTTTAATTTTCTTTTTGTGTTACATATTTTTTGTGTCATATATTTTTTGTGTTTGTATCTCAAATAAATCATTTTATTATTATTATTATTATGTTGGTACGCTTTTCAGCCACGGGCCCATAGGGACCCGGTCCTTTGAGGCGTTCATGGGGCCAAAGCCAACATGAAGAGGCCTTTTAGTACCTTTTTATCTAAAATGTGAGATGGCTGCATCTACGAAGGTCTATCCCTTAATGTACCATTGAGATGCACTAACGGACAGTCCTCCATAGCTGCTGAACTTTTGCCAGGGAGGGATTGACTTGGTTTGGGCTATGTGGATGGGATGTTAGTGGGTCGGATAACTGGGTTATGGAGTGAGATACGGACATCTACCTAAAAATCTCTCACAATAATTTTAACTTGGTAGATGGTGACTTGCTGCTCGTTGGCTCCACTGCCTGTGGGCACCCTAATTAGCCACGAAAATGCGGCCAGGGCGCAACACAATGTGAGCAGCTAAGGGTGTCGAGAGGTGCGGCTCCGGTTTCACCATCACGGGGCTTACCCCCGAGAGCGGGTTTCCCCGTTATTACGCCATTACGTGCAATACACTTCCACCCTGGAGCGTATGTCCTGCTCTTGCGACTCCACTCTGGCCGGCCGGTCAAGGCAAGACAGAGGCGGGGGGGTGTGTAACTGTGTGAATGTGTGTGTGTAAGCGCATGTGTGTATGGTCCCCCTGGAGGTAGACGTGGTGTCGCCACTCACCATCAGCTCGTTACAAGCTGCCCTGCGTTGACTGACTGCACTGGGAATCCAGTGGGCGATGGGGTCGTCACGTCCCGACGCCGTTTTATTATTATTATTATTAATAGGTATTTTTTAATGTTTTTATTAATTCTTATAATAGTATTATTATTTTATATTTTTTTTAGTTTTTGATAATTATTTTTATATTTTTCTATAATTATGGCTTTTTTAGTAAAAATGCCAATATATTTTGTTCATTTATGATAATCTAAAGCTCATGTTGAGGCCCCTGTTTCAGGGTCTATAATTTTAGCTGGTATTATATTAAAGTTAGGTGGGTATGGAATAATACGAGTGATAATTTTAATACAGAAAATAAGATTAAAGTTAAATTTTGTTTGGGTTGTAATTAGATTATTAGGGGGATTTTTTATTAGATTAAAATGTTTTTGTCAAATTGATATTAAATCTTTAATTGCTTATTCTTCTGTATCACATATAAGACTTGTAATTGGAGGGATTATAACTATAAATTATGGAGGTTATATAGGATCATATATTTTAATAATTGGTCATGGATTATGTTCTTCTGGTATATTTTGTTTGGCTAATATTAATTATGAGCGATTACACAGACGAAGATTATATATTAATAATAATAAAGGAATAATAAGTTTTATACCTTCTATAAGAATATGATGATTTTTATTATTATGCTCGTACTTCGTCCTTCATAGAATTAGTCCTAGCTGAAAGAGATATTTTTATTAGCATAAAACCAGTAGTAACGCTAGTGTCAACCGCTCATTTCACTATGTTGAGACATGTTTAATTCCTTTTAATAAATTTATATATGTATAATTATATATGGGGTAGATTGCCCGGCGCTACGCCGCCCGTTTGCGTCGGCGACGCTGACTCGATATTCATTCGCATTTTAGTGTCCGACCGCTTTACAATATATTGTTGCGCGTAACAAAAAGTAGGTCAACATGCCGAAACGTAAACGCTCGGACGACTTGGAAAAAGACCTAGGTCATTTATGCGGAAAATAAAAAAGCTAGAACTTAAAGTGCGTAAAAAGACAAATAGTTGTGAAGTGTCGGTTGGTGATAGTGTTTCGGATGTGGAATCTTTACTAGGATCAGGGATATCCATACAAAGCGTCGTACGACAAGGTAATTCATTATTTATAAGTAATTGTTCTGTAATTTCTCCTTTAGATTTATGCGTACATTTTTAAATCTTAACGGTCTACGGTAATGTTATCTAATATTGCTCATAAATGTAGCATAGTCTATACATCAGAGTCGACATAGGGGCGACAACTCGCAGTAAAGACTGGACAATGATACTTCCATGTTACATGTAAATATGCCCTTAGCTATTCTCTAAGGGCTAAATGATATCCTCATAGGGCTAAAGTAATCGTTTAGCTTTTACATCAGAGTCGACATAAGGACGACAACTCGCTGCATACACGCTAAATAGTCGTGCAACCCTCTTCTTATTGCAAACGTATGTCTATACATTTTATTAGGATTTCTTAAATACATTTAGTTATTTTATTTATTTATTTATTTAACCTTTATTGTACAAAATACAAATTGTATGGCACAATAGGCGGACTTAATGCTAAAAGCATTATCTAACAGCCAACCTTTGGGTTGTTAGAGAATTTTAGGTGGGTGTAAAATAATGGGATTAGTAAAAGGGAGTGGAATTGGGTAATTCAATAAATATTAAAATTACTACATAACATAAACTACTGTTCACTACTTACTAAAATAAATACATATTTGGTGCATATGACCAAACAAAAAATAATAATATACTATAAATATTAATGTTATATACATTAATATTTATAGTATATTATTATTTTTTTATATAATATATACGTAACCACTAGAAAAATACATAAATATTACTTAAACTACTATTGCAGCAATTTCACACTTAATTGGACTCGGCAAGCAAATGCTTAAACAGCGAAGTTTTAAAACTAGCACGACTAGTGGCTGTCTTCACGGTATCAGGAAGCGCGTTCCAGAGTCTTACTGCCGTTACGGCAAACGATTTGGAGAAAAAACCAGTACGGTGGGAAGGAATTTCTAATGTCAAATTGTTGGACGAACGCAGGACTCTCTCATGAGTAGAACTTAAAAGTTTGAAACTTGTCTTAAGATAATCTGGAGAAAGAGGGTCATTAAGCACATTATAAAGCTGACATAGTAAATGTAGATTCCTGCGTTGACGGATGGTGAGCCATTTAAACTGAGAACGGTATTCTGAGATATGGTCGTATTTACGCAGACAGAAAATAAATCGAATGCAGTTGTTGAGTAGGCGATCTAGCTTGTCAAGCTGTTCCTCAGTTATGTCCAGAAAACACACATCAGCATAATCAATGATGGGTAGTACAAGTGCCTGGGTCAACATAATTTTAGTTTTAATCGAAAGAAAATTCTAAAGGCGTTGCAGATAATGAAGTGTCGCAAACACTTTTCGGCTTATTTCTGTAATATGGTACTTCCAATTGAGATTTGAATCGATATAATCTTTAACAACTAGACTAAAGGGAATCATAGTACCATTGTATATGACTGGCTGAGTAGTGTTCAAGTCAAGTTTGTTAATTTGTATAGTGCTCTCCACTACTATGACCTGGCATTTTCGGTCATTTTATTCCCTCAATAGCGTGTAAAACTGGGTTTTGAAGTAATCAATTAATATCTGGGAATTACTTTACCTTTAGAGCTTATTTTCAATCGCTCAATGACGTGTTTTGAATCGTATAATAAAAGAGCACCTAAAATCAACGTAACTTCACATATAACACTATATTTCGAAAGTCGCGTAAGAGATATTTGTGTAAAACTTACCAATATTAATTTTCAACTCGATCCGCAACACATTACACCACTTTAGAATTTTAACTTTGACAAATTCACATGTAACACTGCTTGTTTCAGTTAAACACAGACATTAAACATATTTATTTCACTAGACACTCACAAACTGAGTTTTAGCAATATAAAATTGCTGAAACCTAAAAGATCTGACCATAGTGCATAATGCAATGGATAATCGCTTTACCAAGGCCGTTTGCTCATGCCGGTGATCTAATTGGTGGGTACCTAGAACGAATAGTCTGTCGCAAGGTCATCGGGACGCCTTGGGATCGAGTTTTCTCATTACTGGCCCGATTGGTCGTGCCGGTGACCCATTGGCTATTGGCACCCAGTAAATACGAGAGCACTGTCACCCGTTAAGACATTCCTATCACAAAGTTTTATTCCGTTTATAAATATATATTATATTAAAGTACATAAATTAAGTACGTATTATATTAAAGTTGTATTCCGTTAATCCTATCACAAAGCATATGGGATCCATTTAGAAATTCAGTAAATTTATATTACATTTTACTCATAACTTCACAATGCAACGGTCCAAGTTGAAATGCATTGGTAGGTAAATTAATAGGCCCAACACAGACGACAGACTTTTTGTCCGATCGAGTCTGCGGCGCACAAATAGTCTGCGTGGCGCGCAAAAAGTCTTTCGCGGATTGTTCACGGACTCAACACACACGACGCACATTTTGAATCATTCTGTCGGCAGAACTGTAGGGACGGGACACGTACAGTTTTACACGCCATGGAAGTGCAAAGATTGCGATGTATTATTTTATACTTGAAGTACAGAAAAAGAAGAAGAAATAGAAAATTTTGGGTACATCCTATACTTTCGGAGAGATTACTAAAAGGACAATTCCATATGAAACATGCAATTCCAAAACAATATCCGGACAATTTTTTAAAATTTTATAAAATTTCTATTAATACTTTTAATGAGTTGCTATTCATTTTAAGACCAACTTTGCCATATTCGGAAACAATAATGAGAAAGTGCATTGGTCCAGAAGAAAGGTTATACCTACTAGGCATGATACTCGGATTTTGAAGTATCATAAATTGCAGGTCTGTTTTGTATTTCATATAACATCGGTACATCTATCTCTAGCGCCATTATATCATACCTGTAATACCGCGCTCGTCACGTCCACCACTAGCCGAGTCAAGGTCAAAGACTAAAGTGCGCGACGTCTGTGTTAGCGCGGGTTGAAGCATACGTTGTATTTTTTTCGCACACTTTTAGTGCGGTGTGGCGCGGCGCGGCGCGGCGCGGTCTGCCAAAATTACACGGATTTTTTGTGCGCCGCACTTTTTGTGCGTCGTGTGTGTTACTGCATGTAATTCCATAGGTTCTATTATCACAGACTAAAAGTGCGGCGCGGTCTAGTCTGTCGTCTGCGTTGGGCCATAGGGTTGCGAACGCACGTTGTGAAGGAGACTTCGATCAACTATCGATAAAAGTTTTGAATAATTATGTTAAGATATTCTTCAATCGCAATTAATTGATTACATTAACAATCTCATAATAAATTTACTAATAATTACGGGAACTGTAACCAGTTATTTATTTCTTGTAGTCACTATCAAAATGAATTATCAAATAAATACTCGTATATGTAACGTTTATACAGAATACAATAAATATATCTTAAGGGTAATTATTTTGTGGTAACACCCGTTTCATATTAAATATACTTATGGTTATAATCAAAACCTTTCCACTTAAAAAAAGTTTAGTTGTAATATAAATTATTTTGCATGTAATTTTATCGATTCTAATATCTTGAAATCACTACGACAAAATTGTATAATCTGCATTATTCGTTCCCACGGAAATATACCACGAGCGTACATGTCATAGCGTGTTATGCTTACCTCAGCTCAGTTGCGGTTTTAGGCGACCAACCAGGGCGCCGGTATAAAGAGGGCCATGACTGCTCATGTATATCCCCTCGCTAATTGATCGAGGCCTACTTACTTTTTATAAACAACTATTTCATTACGTATATTCATTTTATTGTGGATATCTATGTGTTTTTCACCTTAGCATCCATACCGCTTATCCACTTTTGACAAATGAGATGTCAATCGATTCTACTTTATTGTCCGGGTGACAAAGTTTACAATTTGTATTCAATAAATGTATATAAAGCATTCTTCATACAATAATTGCGGGGCATAAATTTTTTTTGTTTTGGTTTCGAGATGTATATCAAATGGAAGGTCTTAATTAGCACATTTCAAAAATATATACATTGTTAGCTGTAAATGGCTTCCGTAATCAGGTATTAGTTTTTAAAACGTAAATCTTGTTTCGAATGGGTTTGTATTGCATTTAGGTGGGCACCTTAGAAATTTCGCCCAGGGCGCTGGTAGGGCTAAAACCGGCACTGCCTAAGCTTACAAAACAGTTGTAAAGGATAGTTGCGACCAAGTGCAAATATATAAAGTATAAGTAGGTAGTACAAAATATTATTTTTCTTTCCTCTCCACTTAAATTTCAAAATCTCTTTCCTATAACTTGTGAATTAAAATACCTTTAGCAAATTTAATTCTTCATGTCTAAAATTTATATCTTTGATTCGCAATTTGTAGAAAATGTTTTTTATTTGCTAATAATACCTATACAAGATATGATTTCTAGTTTAACCTATATCACTACATGTTGATTGCAAAAAGATGTTTAGTAGTAAGAACACAAGTCATTTTAAACAACACCTAATGTGATCGCACCTTTACATACAATTTTTACCCTTTGCAGCTTCTCCTCCCGTGCAGATTGTAAAAGTCGCTTGAGTAAAATTCTGACAAACTATGGTAATAGCTGATGTGGTTGGCAACCCATCATTATTTGGTTCTATTTTCCACCTATGCACCACCAATATATGCTAAACGTAGCCTTTGGTCTTAATGCCCTAGGCTCTGCCTACCGTAAGGGATGAAGGTCTGATACAGTTCCTGTTTTCTGTTGTTTAACCCTCTTTTGTCAGTTGGTTAATTAGCTATTGACATAGGCGGCTTTTTTTGATGATCGTATTTCAAAGGAAGTTTGCAACATGAAACTTTTGTTTTCGAGTTCTGCTTTAATAAATTCGACTAAAATAAAGTGCTTACCTATGCTATCAAAACTCAGACTTTGTACACCGTTTGGCTTAAGTCATGTATTATTATTGCTAATTTTTATATGTGAATCGGAAATTTCTTCGGCACACCTAAAGGTTTACAATATCTGTAAAAATATTCATGATTCGGCTAAAACGCTGTATATATAATCTTGTAGGGTGGTTTTTCACCCAATTAATTTCGACGAGTGCCAACTTAGACACAGTCTACTGAAGCACTAGTGT
The DNA here is from genome assembly GCA_963555685.1 of Acrobasis consociella. Taxonomy (NCBI): domain Eukaryota; kingdom Metazoa; phylum Arthropoda; class Insecta; order Lepidoptera; family Pyralidae; genus Acrobasis; species Acrobasis consociella. The sequence continues at coordinate 15,794,448 of OY743125.1, read as the reverse complement.
GTGTGTGTGTGTGACTCTACGACGTCTCCCTGCCTGTTGCCAACCAGCAACGCCGATCCAGCTGCTAGCCAGTCTTTCGACGAGAATCTACGCGAGAACTATAATGTTCGAAGTTTATATTCGTTATATTGATTTAAAAAAAATTAGATAACGTGATTGCAATATATTTATTTATCCACACTTTATTTGTCGTGTAAGTCAGACTCGCATTTTGACTTTGACTTTAATAATATCATTAATTTCAGGTCGGAGTTTGATTACATCAAGAAGCGTCCTACTAAGGGAGCGAAGAAACAAGTGCGGGACCCACTTTTCGACTCTGACGAAGAGCCATCAACTTCTAGAGTAAGGTAAATATCAATTTTAAACATTCATTATTTGAATCAATTAATTATTATGAAAACGAAATCATAATACTATATAAATCTAATTTAAAATTACATAACTACTTAAATTAAATTATACCTCTATAAAATATACTAAAACTACTTAAAACACTATTTTAAACATTATCTAACATTATTTTAAAGTGCCTGAAAGGATTTTAGAATAGTGTTAATCAACATAGTGTTTATATTTTCAATGCTTTTCTAATATTTAATGTATTGATTGCAGATCAAGCCCCGCCAGGCCTGTGTCACTCCCCGTTTAGGTATCGAAAATATACCTACGCATTGCGGCCTCTATATGGAGGCTAATCCATCAAGGACGACTCGCTAGAGTCGCTAGCGAGCAGTGAGCAGTGACGCACGCGCGGTTTGTTCAACAAATTCACCGACTTAATCGTCATGGAAAGAAAAAGAAATAACCGGCCAAGCGCGAGTCGGACTCGCGAACGAATGGTTCCTTACCATTATGTATAAAAATAAAGTTCTTTGTATGTCCCTTAAATATTTATGTTATTAAATTTTTTTTATTTATTATTAAAATAAAAATACAACTGAATATTTTGTGAATATTTCAAGTGCCTACCTGTTGCCATTATTGATATCGAGCCAAAAAGAGAAAAAAAACCGCGTTTGATGTATGGCCCCCTTTAATATTTAATTTATTTTGTTTTTAGTATTTATTGTTATAGCGACGACAGAAATACATAATTTGTGAAATTTTCAAGTGCCTAGCTATCGCAATTTTTGAGATACAGCCTGGTGACAGACAGACGAACAGACGGACAGATAGCGAAGTCTTAGTGATAGGGTCCCGTTTTTACCCTTTGGGTACGGAACCCTAAAAAGGCAAAAAATACTGTGCTGTGTTTAATTGTTTAAACACATACAGTGATCCAGTACTTATTAACTTTTTAACGCTTCCTAAAGGCGCTGAAAAGTACCTATTTAGTATATCATGAATTATCATATAAATAAATAAATATAAATAAATATATAGGGACAAATTACACTGATTGAGTTAGCCCCAAAGCAGGCCTCCGTCACTCGATCAAGATCGCTCAAAATGTACCTACCGGCTAGCCGTGTTTTCTAACGCCCAAGTGGCAAAGGGGCGCCGCACTCCGGCCTGTGTAGTCGCGTGCATGAGACTTGCTTACTGCGTATTGTTTGTTTACAATATCTTCTTATATTTATATTATATTTACAATATAAACAAGCGTTTTATTTAACAATGTCAAGACATTATTGTGCGGTATTCCAATGTCAAAATTAAAGAACCAATAAAAAATTGTCGTTTTTCACATTGCCAAAAGACGAGGAAAGTAAGTGTTTTTTTTTTCGTTAACTGTAGGTAGTCGTATAGAATAGGATTTGGTACTGTCTCGTCCAATCAGATTATTTTGTAGGTATGAAGTTTGATTGTCCTACTGAACGTCGAAAGTTTAACATCGATGTACTGTATCCAGATAGTATATGTTGTTGTTTTTCGTGTGTGTGAGTGGCCAACACTGGTTTCAGATTTTTCAAGCTGCCTAAAGGCATCTGACATAGCTTAACGACTGCCATACAATATGACAGCCGGGACCAATGGCTTATACGTGCCTTCCGAAGCACAGAGGAGCTCAATTTTTATGCCACTTGTGGTCACCCATCCAAGTGCGGACCACGTTTGGTGCCGCTTTACATGCGAAAGTGCTAGTGCGGGCCACCGAGCTCCTCTAGTAAAGTATATAACAACGATTTACGTGAACTAGAAAGTATGCTATAAAGAATTACTCAATATCGTATGTTTCTCATTGCGATGTACGGTAGTACTTACATCCACAGTTAATGAAGTTTCTATGAAAACCACACGCTCTTATTACGTCACAACTTTTAAAGTCAAATCATCTATAGATCCTTTTCAATAAAATTTCTTTTCATAAATATGCGTCACGTTCATTTTTGTATTTTACAACATTGAGTCAACCCTAAGGTAATCTCACAACGGCCGATGTCATCGCCCGCTGTGCACTTAAAACGCTCCGTTGAGTCAAAGCAGTTAGGCTCATATTTCCTCGCGTCGCTTGACAGCTAGAAAGTTTAGTTAAATAAAGCGTAGGTATTTGGCGTTTGTAGGGAAGTGATGTATCTGTTACGTAGTAACTTATTAGTAATCTGTGCCCAAAGTAAGTTCGAGACTTGTGTTATGGGATACTAACTCAACGATACTATATTTTATAACAAATACATATTTAGATAAAGATCCAAGACCCAGGACAATTTGAAAAAGGCCATTTTCCAACTTGCCCTGACCGGGAATCGAACCCGGGACCTCTGGGTGGCGGACTAGCATGGTGACCACTTCGCCACGGAGGTCGTCTCATCATATGATAGGTATATTAAGATATATTGGTAACATGAATAAACAAGATGGTTATTATTAAGAAAAAAGATTTATGTACGATAAAATATATTACCTATGTATTAAAATTAACAAGGTAGGTGAATATATGCGCAGCCAACGCCTGTTTGAAATTGCCTGCGCTAGATGTCGATGTTAGTATCTTGACAACCCTAGGCGAACTGCTCACTCAATCGGTTTTGTGTAGGTACCTACCTATGATAAACCGTTTGTTTAGCGAAATAAGAATTAAATTGGCTTGCAACTAAATTCTAGGCATCTAAACGAGTAGGTGTCGAATTCTGACGCGAGCTAAATTAGACCATATCGCTAACAATATTAAGTAGATATTTCTTTGAATTTCTTTTTAGAGTAAGACTTCTGTACGTAAGTACTAGTATGTATTCTGTGGCCCCGCTGCCAGTAAGCAGTCAAAAAAGCGACAGCAGTTAGTGGACGACATAATCGAGTCAGACGAAGAAGTCTTACCTAAAAAGTAAGTTTTATAATATTACTTAAATTACCTTAGATTTAAAACGAGTATACATAGTTTTCTACTTCTTATTTCTGTCTGTTATTTTGTAATACTTCATACTCCTGTATTGATAATTATGTTACACACTTAATTCATTACACCTAATCACTAAAGTTTTATAGAATAATTATTACTTCAGCTAAATAAATCAACTTTTTTGCTCTACTATGCAGATCCAAGCCAGCGAAGCCAAGACAGCAACCGAAAAAATCCGCAGCGCCTAGTAAGACCGGTTGGCATGACAGCGATACCGAAGACGAAGTCTACGATAAGACTGTCAAGAGCCCGCAGACCCTGCAGTCCGTTCTAACACGGCGAGTGGCGGACGGTGTCGTGAGGCGTACAGCCAACTTAGACGGCGATGTATTCGTAGAGGTGAAGGTATACAACGCCGCGGATATAGCTCTCGTTGATCCAAAAGATAGGTGGGAGCACGCTGTCTTACTGTTAAAGTTTAGAGCAGACGGTGACGCTCCTGAGTTGCGCTCACTAAAAGGTTTTTTGAAAAAGTGCAAAGCGCACTTTACAGCTGAAGGCATTTTTTCTAATAAGGAATTTTAGTTCTTTTTATAACTTTGATTAATACTTTTTTATAACATAAGTAAGTTTTGCGCTCACTAAAAGATTTCTTAAAAAGTGCAAAACGGACTTTACATATGATAGCAATTTTTTATAATTTGACAAGTTTTGTCTTTTTTACATTAATACTATAATTGTTTTTTTCTTAATAACAAATGTTCTATGTTATTCAATTACCGCATATTTACTCTCTTTCTATCAACCATTCGATTTATTTAAATCTAATCTACAATAATCTAAAATTTATGTAATATAAAGTTACAATTGTATTTTGATTTGTATTTTGAATTAAACTATAAATAAACATATATTTATGAGTTAAATAATTATTTTACTCTTCACTCATACCTACCTATCATATTAGTAAATTTTATTGCATATTTACTGTAAATATGACTAATAAAACAGTCTACTGCACTGTTTGCGATTTATCAGTAAAGAGTCGTGCTTTCTCAAGTCATCTTAGAAGTAATATACATAAAAACAATTATTCTATCGATATTAGTAATGATATTCAAAATATAGGTGGGGCGTTCAGAAATAGAATTGCTTCATACAGAGTGCTGCCTATGGTCGCAGATGCAGATGACCATGCAGTAAGCGTACCAATGGAATTCTTACAAGGTTTAAGATCTCGTGTAAAACATCTATTAGCCGCAAGACGCGCTACATATAATTCAATCAAAGTTAACTTTGAGTTGTTTGCCGAATTTAATCTACCTTCAACATTAAACAACGATATAAAATCATTTTCTACTGAAAACTTTATATTACATAACTATTATAATTTTAACGAATTTTTTTCCAAAGTCGTTTGTACTATTATTAATAAAATAGATGAATTTCAAGAAAGGGACAGTGGCTGGAAATTTCTACGCAATTTGTACTTAGAAGTAAACATCAATAAGTACAATCCTTTGAGAGGTGCTAGATTTATTGAATTACCGAAATCTATAAAATTAAAACGCGCCTGGGTCAATGTACAAAATAATGATGAGTTTTGTTTTTTGTGGTGTATAATGGCTGCATTATTTCCAGCTGTCAACAAACCACATAGAATATCTTCTTATCCCAGATTTGAAAATAAACTTAATATCAAAAATATGACTTTTCCCGTTGGTTTCTCGGACATCAAAATCTTTGAAAAAAATAATCATCTAATTAGCGTCAATGTATACGGTCTTGGAAAAAAGTCAACAATTGTGGGTCCTTTATACAAAACTAACCATAAAAGAAAACATCATGTCAATTTGTTACTATTAGAAAAGGGTGAATTTCGTCATTATTGTCTCATAAAAAATTTGAGTAAATTACTGAGACCTCAGTCAACAAAAAATGCTGGAAAAATATATTTTTGTGATGAGTGCATGATATTTTTTAATATAAAACAAAAATTTGATGACCATATTTGTGGTGGGGTTCGAACAGTTTTACCTGAACCAGTAACTGTAATTCAATTTAATAATTTCGAAAGAATGCAAGATATGCCATTTGTTATATACGCTGATTTTGAATCTTTATTAGTTGAACCCGAATCAAAAAATCATGACTCGAAATGTACATCTATTATGCAGAAACATGTACCAGCAGCATTTGGCTATTATATCGTCTGTTCTTTTAATAGCTCTCTCAATAAATATGTGTCTTATCGTGGGAAAGATTGTATCGAAAAATTTCTGAAATTTCTTGGTAAAGACGTAAAACAAATATACAAGATTTTAAAAACTCCAATTCCTATGTCTTCATTAACACCAGATGAGCAAGAAAATTTTAATACATCAAAATTTTGTTTTCTCTGCGAAAAATTGTTACTTGATGACAAAGTAAAAGATCATTGTCACCTAACAGGAACATACCGTGGAGCGGCTCATTCTTACTGTAACCTTAAATATCAGTTACCAAAATTTGTTCCAGTATTTTTTCATAATTTTTCCGGATACGATAGTCACTTATTTATTCGAGAGTTAGGTGAAATGCAAGGCAACTTAAAGGTAATTGCGAAAAACAAGGAAAACTATATATCATTTACAAATTTTTTTAATACAGGTTATCAGGAATATATACCGGTGCAGTTTGTGGATTCATTTAAAAACTTGCTGCAAACTTAAACGAAAGTGATTTTAAGCACTTATATCAATTTTTTTTCCAGAGAAAAAGCATTTTGATCTAGTAAGACGAAAAGGTGTGTACCCATACGAATATATGACTAGTTGGAATTCGTATAAAGAACCTAGTTTACCATCGCGAGATTGTTTCTATAGCCATTTAACTAACGACTCTGTTTCAGAGTCTGATTATCGTCATGCAAATCAAGTTTGGAAAACATTTTGTTTAAAAGATCTCGGTGAATACACGGACTTATACCTAAAAACAGACGTAATTTTACTGGCAGATGTTTTTCAAAATTTCCGTATAACTTGTAAAACAAATTATAAATTAGACCCAGCATTTTATCTAACAGCACCGTCTTAAAGTTTTGATGCAATGTTATTGATAACTAAAGTAAAACTTCAACTTATAAACGACCTAGAAATTATACGCATGATACAACAGGGTATTCGTGGAGGAATCTGTTTGTGCTCTACCAGATATGCAAAGGCAAATAATCAATATTTGGATAATTATAATTCATCCTTACCCGATAAATATTTGCTGTATATAGATTGTAATAATTTGTATGGTTATGCTATGTGCTCTTATTTACCCTATTCAGATTTTACGTTAATGAACCAATCTGAAATTAATGAACTTAATATTCTTAGTGTACCCGATGACTCACAATATGGTTATATCTTGGAAGTTGATTTGGAATATCCTGAACATCTCCACGATGCTCACAATGACCTACCATTTTGCCCACAAAAATTTACACCACTAGCATCTAAATCTCCAAAGTTAATTCCTAATTTATACGATAAATTTTATTATGTAATACATTATGTTCATTTAAAAACATGTGTACGATATGGATTGATATTAAAGAAAATTCACAGAGTAATAAAATTTAAACAACATCCATTTTTAAAACAGTATATTGATTTGAACACAAAATTACGTCAAAAGGCTAAGTCAACATTTGAACAGGACTTTTTTAAATTATTAAATAATAGTGTTTTTGGAAAAACACTAGAAGATTCTGAGAAAAGGGATAATATTCATTTAGTAAATCGATGGACTGATACAAGAAACAAAACAAATAAAACTTACTCAGCTGAACAACTAATATCAAAACCAAATTTTCATAGCTGTACTATATTTTCTGAAAATTTTGTAGCTGTACAAATGAGACCCGAGTCAGTTATCTTAGATAAGCCTATTTACATAGGGTTTACAGTATTGGAAATGTCTAAACACCATATGTATGATTTTCACTATTCTATTATGAAACCATTCTATGGGAAAAGTTTAAAGCTTTGTTATACAGACACTGATAGTTTTTTATATTCTATTGAGACAAAGGACGTATACAAAGATATTAAATGTTTTTTTCAATCATACTTTGACACGAGTAATTATAAAAATAACAACCAGTATGGAATCTTATGTCAAAATAAAAAAATACCTGGGCTCTTTAAAGATGAATTCGGAGGAGATCTGCTTTTGGAATTTGTGGGTCTTAGGTCAAAGCTATATTGTATTAAAACAAAAGAAAAGGAAATAAAAAAACTAAAGGTGTCAAAAAATCTGAAATAAAAAGCTTAAATATAAAAGATTATAATGATGTTTTGATGTATAATACATCTCTGAAAAAAAGAAATATTTTATTTAAATCTCTTAAACATGAACTTTTCACACAGTCAGTAGAAAAAGTTGCACTCTCTGCTAGCGATGATAAACGCATAATACAAAAAAATAAAATTGATACCTTATCTTGGGGTCATCAATCAAGTTGGTTTTAAAATAAAATGTTAACGCTTTTGTATGACGAATGGTCGATGGAAATGAATAAAAAAATGTTTAACTATAATTTAAGGTAAACTTGTGTATCAGCAAGATGCTGAAGATTTTATTTTGTATATTGTCTGTACATATTCATTATGATTTATAATAAACATCTATAGTACCATATTTAGTTGATACCTTATTTGGGGTCATCAATTAAGTAGGTTTTAAAATAGATATATTGTTATTGTTACTCTTTTGTATGACGAATAGTCTATGAAGACGACTAAAATATGATTTACTGTAATCAAAAATAAACTTGTGTATCTGCAATATGCTAAAGATATTATATTGTATATTGTCTTTTTTAATTATGATTTATAATAAACACCTACTATACCATATTTAGTTGTTTTTTTTCATATGCTACTTTTAAAATATAAAATAAAATACTACTAAATGTATTCGGCGTGCGTGATAGACAGTATTTAAAATAAGCAGGCGTTCAAAATACAATTTTACTAGCTATGCCCATGGGCTTCACTCCCCGTGGGAATTCCGAAATAAAAACTATCCTATGTCCTTCTCTGGGTCTTAAGCTATATCCATACCACATTTCATCTAAAACGGTTCTGTGGTTGAAGCGTGAAGAGGTAAAAAACAAATATACAAACTCACTTTCGTATTTATAATACTAGCTGTGCCCGCGGGCTTCGCTCCCCGTGGGAATTTCAAGATTAGGAGTACCCTTTGTCCTTCCCCAGTCTCAAACTATATTCATACCAAATTTCATCAAAATCGGTTCAGTAGTTTAAGCGTAAAGAGGAAACAAACAAACAAACACACAATATGAACAACGATATGGTGGTTGTCATATAAACCAGCGCCCCCTATATTAATATCATTAACATCGCCTCCGCTAGATGGCGGTGAAAGCGAATTAAAACTGGCTATGGTTTGTTTTGGAACCTATTGCATATTATGGTAACGTCAATAAACGATTTCTTCATTTTTGAGACCTATGTTGAACAGTGGTGTTTAGGTGATATGCTCGTATAAAGGTACAAGATATTATTGAATCATGTGTATGAAATATGATAGCTATTTGAACTTAACACCTGGCTAGTGGAGATGAACATCTCTATTCTTGTTTGGTTTGCGAGGAACGTCGAGTTTTGCAATACAATCATAATGTATATTGTTATATAAAAGACTCGTGCTGTTTATAATCGTTTTTCAGTTGTTATTGAACAGCCAATCTGCGATACATCATCGTCTGCTAAACCGATTCAAACCCAGGTTTATAACTTAATGTAAGTAGACATATTTTTATTAATATCACTTAATGTCTAAATATTATATGTGTTACTTATTATTAAATGTATGTTTTGTTCTTTACAGATCATGTCGGACTCACAAGAAACTCACACTTGCATATTGTGCTCTCAATACGCTCAAGATCCCAACGAAGGTCTTACAGAAGACTTACAGTTCATTCATGTGTTGAGAGATCGGGCTGCAGAACTTAAGAAAATCGAAGATAAGAAGGAGGCTGCGTTGAAGAGAAGCAAGGAACTTGCATCATCGTCTTATGTAATTAAAAAGGCGCGAAAGGGCATCCGGGTGATTAAAATTCAGATCTTGGATCTAGAGAACGAGCGTGTGCGTGTCCCAACATACAGTGCTTTGTCTCCTGCATTTGATTAAGTACTTATGCTGTAAATAAACTTAGTTAATTTTAATATATATATATATATATATATATATAATTAAGTAATAAATAAAAGATAGTATATAATTTTTTTGTGATAATTAAGATTAAGTATGTCTTTGATAAATTTAGTAATAGTTATATAAACATATTTTAATATAAATGATATAATGTATATGTAGAATTAATTGAGTAATAAATAAAAGATGGTATATATTTTCTTGTTTTATTATTATCCATAACCATGAATTATATTTACAAAAATACTCTATTTTCTATCAACTATACTAAAAAAATCTTATAGTTATAACATTATTTTATTTTCCATCAACCATTTCTTTATACATAAAACATTTTTTAGTGCACATTGTCTTAAATGAAAAAAACAATTTAATGAAAAAGATCCTTTACAATATTAGCTTGAAGCTCTTTTAAATTTGGAATATTTTTATTTGTAATATCTTCAATATTTTGGTGGTCACATAACTGCTGAACCCACAACACTTTTTCTTCACCTTTCACAATAATTTTTCGTCCATTTAAATAAGGTTTTATAATCCTATGAAATTCTTTGTAATCGACAAATCCAGAGCCCCATCGATATCCGAGATTTTTTTCGATCCACCGAACACGTTTCCTTTCTTCAGGGGTAAGTTGGGAGAAAGCATAAGGCGGTTTTATTAAAAACTAGCTGTTTCCCGCGACTTCGTCAGTGTGGACTTTAGTTTATAAGAATCGTTATTTTGATATTTTTAATAAAACCGGTCAAGTGCATATCAGGTCACGCGCAGTGAAGTGTTCCGTAGTTGTGAATTTCGACTTAGAATTAAAACTAAAGATTTCATCATCATCTCAGCCCTTCTTCCGTCCATTGCTGAGCATAGACATGTCTTCGTCGACACATCTCGGTCCTGTGCTGCTCACATCCAGGTGTAACCCGCGACTTTGATTATTTCGTCAACCCATCGCATGGGCTCCGTCAGGCCAGTTGCCCTGCCTAGTTCTACTTTAAGTTCATGACCGTTGCCAAATTACAGCTTCTTGGTACTAATTATCTCTAAGTAAAACCACGGACAGAGAGACAGACAGAAATGGCGAAACTATAAGGGTTCCTTGTTTACTACGATCACACATTATCTCTAGTCACAGTCTAAGTCGATCGAATCTTGACTATTAATATCGTTTTTTGCCAGATATATCGACGGCCCTTCTGCCATCATGGTTCTGCCAGCATGGACTGTAAACTACATGTAAACTTACACTGTTACCGAATGTTACTGCTACGCCGTGGGTCTCTCTAATACGAAATACTTATGCAATACGTAGTGACTTTGCTAATATTTCATTCATCTTCCGTCTTTTGGCGTCAGTTTCCACATCACTAATCTGTTGTAGCTCTCTGCAGCGAACTGCTGCCACCGTCTATACGTATCACCCTCTCTCCCCCGCCCTCCCGATGTGGCGGTGCAATGGTAAGCTTTGTCAAACATGTCTTTCGCTAAGCGGGAGATGAAAGTCAAGAAATAAGCATTTCTACTTTAAGTCCCGACGGATGACGGCGTTCCTCAAGTAACCTTAAACATAGGTTTTCTTAAGATCGCCTTAATCATGAGCCGCGTCCGTAGCTGGAAGCGAGAGGAAAGTACTGGATAGACCTTCCCCCGGGCCATCTTCACTATCGTCACCATTCTATTGATGTGGACTTTCAAGCTGAGTCATCTGCCAAACTTTAGGTACCTCCAGGTATTTGACGTGCCAGTGTTTTGGCACATTTTACCAGTAGAGATTCAAGGATGGTAGGAAGTTAGTGTTCTCTGAGATCAATGTCTGCTTAGTGTTCACTAAGAACCTCCGTTTGAAGAGTTTCTCGGGTAGGGCGTCCTATACGGCTGTTTAGAGGTTTGGAGAATTGGAAAATGACCATGATCTTTCGTTCCTCAGGGAAGGAGGTCACAATACTAAGTAAGTCTTGGTATGGGTGTTCCACACATTTTTATTGCAGTGCCTAACCTAAATTTAACTCAACCTTTTTTCCCTAACCTTTCTTCTTACGTGAGGAAAAGGTGCCTTTCGGCCACAGGAAATCGGACGGTTATGGCTCTCACCCACAAAAAAACTCATGGTGACATAACGGCGTTACCGCTTTTGCCAAGGCCGTGTGCTAAATCTTGCTCCAAAGACCTGGTATACGGCGACCGCTTATCAGCGGCTTCGGCTGAGCTCATTCGAGGTACTCTCTCAGTTATCGAGAGGAGTCTGAGTGGCCTGCGCGGTGGTACATCGGCCTTCAATTTTATCCGCTAGGGTAAAGACGCGTGTTGACACAAATGCTCCTTTTTCAACCTAGAGGACCGTATTTGTGGAGCGACGGAATCCCGTTCCCATTGCCCGACTGGCCCACGTCATGGAGGCAGCAGTTGCGCCTCTTTTGCGCGGGAAAAATCCTTTCGGACACCTTGCCAGTAACGGGAGACCGGTATGGCGTGGCGTTATGTGGCGTTTACCACTAAAAACTCCCCAGTGTCACCTCTCAGCCACTATGGGCCAGCCCCGGCGCGGCGACCGCTATGGCGGTCCGTGACTTGCTCACTGCACCCTATGCTTTAGTCAGAGGACATCCCCTGCGCCTAACCTAGAACTTCCTATTTTGATTCCTTTTTCCATTTTCGCGCCCACAATCATGCTAAAAATGGCCGTTTCATGGCGTTGGGTCTTGCGGCCCTAGGTTCTGTGTATTTTTAACAGCGCCATCCATCGGTGACCAAAGAAAAACTAATAAAAACACTCCGAAAACATCAAAATAGTAAATTTTAGGGTTCCGTATTCAGTACCCGAAGGCTTAAATCGGGACCCTGTTACTAAGACTCCGCTGTCCGTCCTTCCGTCCGTCTGCCTGTCTGTCACCAGGCTGTTTCTCATGAACCGTGATAGCTAGACAGTTGAATTTTTCATAGATATAAAAACCGTAATATAAAATTGACAAAAGTTTTAGCCAATGCTACTGTACAGTTTATTTCATAGCAAATTTTCGAACAAAAATTCTAAAAATCATTGTTTTGTGTTCTATTGCGTTGGTAAAAGCCCCCAAAAATATTTTTACTCATTTATCTTCCATGTACAGACAGCAATCGGTTACGATTTTATTATATGTATGATGATGATGTATGATGATATGATGATATATGAGTATGCTCTTCAGTAGCTATTGCAAATTCCTTTACAATGAATTCATTGCTAGGGTTTTTAAAACCTTGTAGATCTACGACAATTGTGATTTTATTCATGATATCTTTTTAACAATGTTGCTCAAAGGCTTGTATTCAAATATGCAATCGTTTAATATCAAGCAATATGCTGCTGTCTGATCAGGTATTTCTTGGTCAGCTTCAATTTCTACTCTCACGTCTATAGAGCCCTTCAATGTTTCCTGCTGACGGGAACAGTCGATAACAAATAATGGAGAAACGTCTTTGAATTCTTTTAAGCTCAACAAAAGTTCTGCTCGACGACTATAATAAGACTGCTGAAATCTTGCATATTGTTCGTATAATAAAAAAAACTTATTTTCTGAGAAACTTATGTTCAATCCTTCATAGGGGTAATACGATGAATTTAAAAAAACTTTTATATCACGAATATTACAGTGATCGTATTCTGCCATTGACGTTTGTGGTTGATGTTTACGATTGGTTTGGAACCCAATAATAACAAACCGTGGTTTCTCAGTTTGCGATGTAGTTTTAATTGCCCAAGTGTGTTTACGAGTTCTAGGGAGTAATGGGTATTCATAGAGATCCCAATTCCGGAAAGCTAATGTAATAGCACGATCTTTTTCCAGATGTTTCAATAAATTAATTCTTTCACGATCAGATACTTTGACGTGTGGAACTCGCCAAACTATTTTATTAATAACTATATCATCAACAATTTCTTCATTATTTAATATTAATGCATTAAGGTTACTGTTGCTTCTTAGTAACACTAATTCATGTTTGCAATTTATTATGATTTTTTCGTAATCTTCCGCGAAGCCTAATATTCTGTTAAATGGTATTGAAGCAGAGAATGAACCGTCATGAACATTAGTTGTACCAGTAGGAGACCACCCCCATACTTTTGCAGATTTAGATTCATTTTCATTTAAGGAAAGATATGATTTTATGGTTATAGTAATACCAGCATTTTTTATTCTATCTATTTCAACTCCATTTAATTCATACCGAATATCTTGAAATAAAAATAATGCAGGATTGTTGACAAAGCTAACACTTGAAAGTACTTCTTTTGTTTTACTATTGTATACGTTTGCTTTACCTTCAATGTACAATGTGCTGAGAGAGGGTAATATGTACAAGTCTTGTTGGTTAATAGGGATTCGGATTTCATCATTCTTGTTGAAACTTGTCACGTACGGCTTGTATGAATGAAATTCGAAACTTTCCACGCTGTTGTCGTAGGCTGTTGGTTGAGATATATTTAAAATATTCATTTTAATAATCCTACCAACTTCAAATATTCTTGGTTATTTTTTGAAAGCTTTTTCTGTGAAGAATGGAGAGGTCTTCTTTTCTGAGATGTTTTCTTGAAACTAACTTGAAGAGAGGATGGAATAGGGTTTTTATTAAAATTAATCATTTTCTTCTGAAATGTAAATACAGCTGAACCTCCTCACCGCGTAAATTGATTTGATTGTTTTCAGCGTCCAGCAATCTTATATTCAGATCAGTAATCGAATTTTGGTTAATTGGGAAATATATTATATTCTTGGAAATTTCAATAATGCGATAACCAGGTGGTACGTTAGGCACAAATTCATGAATTATGTGACTAGGTTTTCCATTTAAAAAAGATCCGCTCACTACATCACATTCGATGCGCACGAGAGTAGTAGATATAATGCTGACAGGATAACGAGATTCAGTACTTTTATTAGCTTTAACAGTCTCTTTTCCGAATCCTAACATTCTATCAATTGAATCACGTTTTTCAAAATAAATATCTTTGGAACAGAAAATATTAGTTTTCAGTGTATTGTTATTACAAGTAAGTTTAAAGGAAGAATTTGTAATATTACTACTTAAAAAATCTTGTATATCTTGAAGTTCATAAGACTCTTCTGGAATCTCGATAACTTCATTTCCATAATATAATTTATTATTTCTCTCGTCTATGTTGGGAATCGAATTAAAAGTAGAAAAGTATAAAAGACCACATTCATAATCTCCAAGTAATTCTAGAGTTGGTGAATAGTTTGTTGTCAAGGAGCTTCCCACCCCAGTTATTGACACAGTGAAAGACATGTTTGTACTAAAAAAAATTTTTTTTATTCACTTAAATACATTTTTCCAAAAATTTATTAAAAAATTCAAGCAATGATGTCCACAGTTCGTGGATCCGAAGTTCTGATGTTGAATGTAATTATATTTAATGGGTGTATTTTTCAAATATTTTATTAACTCTAATGGTGGTTTTAGATTGCCAAAACTATCAAAATATTCAGAATAATCATCAAGCTTCGCGTAGGCTACCCAGTGAGTTCCAGGGTTATTACAACTATCAAGGTTGAGTATTGCGCACTCTATTTTTCCTGGTTTCGTAGGTAAAGAATCTCTCATAAACACACCACGAAAATAAGGTATATCGTTAGCATACTCTAATAAATCGAAATTAGTAAGTGGTCGTTTGGGTAGCCATTTCATTAGTTTTTTGAATTTTTAAGATATAATTCTGCTCCTTTTTTACTATGCTTGATGTATAATCCTTTTCCAAGAGCAACTGCTTCCATTGTTTTGTTGTGTCGTGCAGACTCTTGAAGATTCTGTTTAGCCACTTTGTAATCATTTACAGCTTTTGCTATACCTGCAGCTCCACCAGCTAGTGAATCGAGAGCCGATAATCCAGCAAAGATGGGAATCAAAGGCAAAAATCCACCACCCTTAGGAATAGGTATATAGCGTGGTAAGCGCATACCACTTTTGTTTGTAAATATTTTCTTTGCAGCTGCATAAGCATATTTAATAGCAGTGTTTTTGTCTTAACGTTTAATTTTTTTCAAACCAGACTGTATTTTTTTCACAATTTTCATAAATGATTGCGCTCCTGCGCCTGCTTTTAGTTTTGCTTTCATAGCATTTTTTACAATCCATGAGGCAATTTTTTCTCTTTTACCTGCATTTTTGGATTTTAACCTTTGTTTTGCCATGTTTAAAAGTTCTGAATCAGCGTTATGTCGAATGTTAATATCACTGTTATTATAAGCAATATCGTGATACATGCACGCCCTGTCTAAATCGTTAATACCTCGGTCACCTCTTAATAACCTTTTCTGTAATTTGGTTCCTGGACCGCAAAACTGATATCCGGGTAAATGTAGTTCAAACGGTAACTTATCAATTAAACTGTTAATAATACCACTTCCTTTCTTCATGAATAAGCCGAAACTGATGTTGAACCTTCCGTTACTTGACTTATATTACTGCAACAGCGCACTTTTGTCAACCCAACTGTTTTCGGAATCACTTAGTCCTAACCATTTTACAAACAATTTAGTTCCTTTTCTTTTTATAACTTTTTCAATGAGATAAAGATCAGGAAACTTAGTCTTCTGTAATTCATAACCGTAAAATGTTACCAAAATTAGTTGCTTATGTTTGTCTTCTATTTGATAAGTAGGTGGTTTGGTACAAATTACTTTTTTAACAGTAAATATTTCCGTTGACCAGTTAGGGGTATAACCTTTACTAAAATCTCCTTTATACTTACTAATTCGAACATGATCACCAACATGAAACAGGGATTTCGTGATATGTTGTTTTTGAGTTTTATTTATATTAGCCTTGACTAAAGTCTCATTATACTTATTAACGTCTATTGGTTTAAACTTTGTTATGCTATGGGGTGTCCTGTTATAACGTTGAACAACGGATTTCAAATTACTGCCTAACCATTGATACTGTCCATAAAGACTAAATAATTTGTATAGATGACTTTTTAATGTTCTTATTACTCGCTCAACTATCGATGCTTTTTTTACAGAATAAGTAGAATAATGGTTTATTTTATATTTGCCCATCAATCTTTGAAAATGTTCATTGTAAAACTCTTTACCTAAATCTGTTTGCAAATTGCTTGGTTTTCGAGTTGATTCAGTCAATATATGTCGCATTGCATCTGTAACACAGTCCTTTGTTTTGGCTTTAAGAGGATTCACCCAAACATATTTCGATAAAGCGTCAATAACAACCAATATGTATTTGTATCCTTTATTAAACTGTGCATATTTTTAGATAGTTAATAGATTCAGGTGTTACTTTGCGGAAGTCAAAGTTACATACTATGTGATTTGAATTATTTTGTGTGATTCCGCCACCAGTTAGTTCATGCAAACTATTGCCGGCCGGCGCCCACCCACTACTGTTAGTCCCAGCATACCTGCCACCAGCAGCCCGTGTGCACCCGCCACCAACAGTCAATGCATGACCCCTCCCATGCTGCTGCAGCCGCTGTGGCTGCAGCAACATCGGACGTCGTATACGCGACACGTGTTTCGCCTCTTCACAAGGCATCCTCCTTGGTTGTGGCTGACATATTTATGGATAATTATAAAAGAGAAAATATAATTGGGAAATCAAATAATATATTTTATTATTATAGATACGTCGATGATATACTTATTTGTTGGACAGGTACAAATCGTCAGTTAAATATATTTGTTTCAAAACTAAATAAAATTCATCCCAAAATTAAATTCACAGTAGAATTTGAACAAAACAATTCTCTTCATTTCTTAGATTTGAATATAACAAGAAATAAGATAGAACATGATTTCGACATTTATCGCAAGCCAACACATACGGATACAACAATCCCTGCGTCATCAAATCATCCATGGCAACATAAACTTGCTGCATACCAGTCAATGATACATAGATTAATGACAGTTCCTCTTAGTAAAAGTAATTATAATAAAGAACTGAATATTATATACCAAAAAGCTAAGTCAAACGGTTACAATACACAAATAATAGACAACATTATACATAGAAAAAGACAGAATGTGACTAAAAAACTTTTATACGCAGTACCAAACAATTTAACCTCTAATTATACAGCAAGTTTAACATATTTAGGTAAAATTACAGATAAAGTGTCTAAAATATTCAGAAAAAATAAGGTATACGTAGCGTTAAAAACAAAAAATTCGCTAAGATCTCTTTGTAATGTAAAAGATAAAATTGAGTCAGACAAAAAATCTGGTATATACAAACTAACTTGCGATGATTGTCAACAAGTTTATATTGGACAAACCGGCCGCAACTTTAAAATTCGTTATAATGAACATATTAATGCGTATAAGAACAAACACCCAGAAAGGTCCAACTTTGCAGAACATCTACTTGATCAAAATCATAATTTATCATCAAATAATACTTACAAAATATTACACACCGAAGAAAAAGGGTTAAAATTGAGTATTTGGGAGCAATGAGGATAAAAACTGCCTTTTTCTCATTTCAGATGTCACCACTGTAGAGTGTTCCCTAAATTTGACAGTTAGCTGTCATTCTCCATACAATTTTTTATATGTAGTAAATTAATTTGTTTCTTTATTTTTATTATGACCCTGTGCGCAGCTGTCGAGTGTAAGAACGTGGGTGTACATTTATTCCCTAAAGACCCAAAGAGAAGAAAACTGTGGGAAAAAGCTCTTCGAAGGAAAAATTGGAAAGCAAGTAAATTTTCGAGGTTATGTGCTGCCCATTTTAAACCAGAGGATTACTTTGCAGCACATTCATACACAGGTAAATTTGAGCCCATACATTCAGAAACAAATTGAAAACCAATGATACCTAAAGAGATATCATTGGTTTTCAATTTGTTTCTGAGCCTGTTTATATTTGTTTGTGTGTTTTAAAGAGTGAAATGAACTGCATGCTTAATTTGTTTTAGGTGATGTTTCTGCTCACAGAGTATTGAAGAAAACTGCTGTCCCCTCACTTTTTTCATTTACAAAAGTTACTCCAGAAAACCCATCAGCACAGCAAAGATCAATCAGAAAGTTAGAAAGAAGTCGCAAGAAACTATGTTTTGAAAGGTCTTGTGATAGTCAAACTCCTGGCCCTAGTGGCATTCAAACCCTTAATAAAGATGAAGTAAAATTTAAAGATGAGGAAATTCCTGTGCACACTGAAATATCTGTACCCATTAACCCACCAGTTGTAATATCAGACAATATTGAGCCTGCATTATCTGTTTTAGCCGAAACAAAGGGTTCTCAAGTCAACTTTGAGCATATTTATGGGTCCATAGAGAGGTATAAAAACAAGGACAGTGTTATAGCTTTCTACACAGGGTTTGAAACATATGCAAAATTTAATTTTGTTTTTTCCACACTAAGTCCAATGGCTCATTTAATAAAGTACTACGGAAGTAACATCCTACATATTAGTACAGAAGACCAATTTTTTATGACAATGATGAAGTTACGACAAAATAAATGTAATTTTGAACTTGCACAATTCTTTGAAACAAGTCCAACAACGGTTTACAACATATGTATTACATGGATAAATTTTATGGATCAGCTGTGGAGACAATTAAATATTTGGCCTGATAAGGACTTAGTATTATTTTACATGCCCGAAAGTTTTAAAAATTATGATAAAAATACCAGAGTTATCATTGACGGAACAGAAATGAAGATGCAAAAACCTGGAAACCCTGTATCCCAGCAAGCATCATGGAGCAGTTACAAACACAGCAATACCTTAAAGGTATTAGTTGGAGCTACACCAGGGGGCTTGCTATCGTATTGTTCACCCGCATATGCTGGCTCAATTTGCGATCGGCAAACAGTAGAGAGAAGTGACTTATTAAATAAATGTGAGTCTGGAGACAGCATTCTCGCTGACAGAGGTTATAATATTCAAGATATGTTTATTTCAAAAGATATCCATTTAAACATTCCTTCGTTTTTAAAAGGAAAGGGTCAAATATCTGGTGTACAATTATTGAAAGACAGAAAGTTAGCTAGTCAACGTGTTCATATAGAACGTTTGATAGGATTGACAAAAACATATAAAATACTGAAGGAAGAATTACATCACAATTTTGTGCCCCTTGCATCAAAAATATTTTTTGTGTGTCTTATGTGCTGTAATTTCAGAGAATGTCAAGGACAAGTAAATAAAAAATATTATAATATTTAATTTGGTTTTATTACAGAATCATAGTTTTTGTACAAGTATTTATTTATAATAGCTGGTCTCAAGTATTCTTCATAAAAAGATGTTAAATTCATAACCATTTCTGTAATGAACTCCTCATCTTTTTCAACGTAAATTACTTTCATGTCTACAAATGTATATACGAGTAAATTACTATATTTACAATTTGTACAAAACATCTGTCCCTGGATTTGAGTGTAGTAGGTATGAGTATTTTTAAGCTTCAAATGGCCATTGCTTTCATACAGATACGGTACAGTTTGCGGGGTGATAGCGTAGTACCGAGAAACATAGGGGCACTTCACCTCTACAACTGTATCATCGCCAAGCATTCCATCAGGTGATGCTGCAAGGAAGGGGTGTGTAAGAGAGATACATAATCCACATTTGTTAATTTTTGTTTCAAGAAAAGTTTCATACTTTTGCAGAGCAACAGATTCATTAACTTTTCCATGAGTAGTTGCCCTGGAACTGAACTTATTTGGGCTTAAAATATTGCTAGCCAACAATTTTTTTGTGCCATCTCGGCTGTGGCACACAGCATGAAAATTGCTGGCTGTCACTCTCACTTTTCTTTGCTCATGCCATTCCTTTGAAGTGTCTTGTTTCACTGTATTTTCTCTGATGTCTTTTACCGTCTGTGTATTTATATTCTTTAATAACAGACCTTCTAAGAGAAGGTCTTCAGAAGATTTTTCGAAATAATTGTGGTCATTTATAATCGCATATGGATTGGCAGGTTTAGTAACCTGTAAATATGCCATTTTGCTGCCTGTTGTTGAAGCAAACCCAATCGCTAGGTTTTTGACATAGTCTTCATAATTTTTCATTATACATTCAGAATGGTGCGTACAACACAGATGATTTTCTACGCTTGCTTGCAGGTAAATTTTGTGACTGCATTGGAGAATCGTAAAAGGCTTTTTTAGGTTTTTTAAATGTCATTAATGTTTCTGTACACATTTTGTACATTATAATAGTTTTTGTGTTAACCATATCTTCTATACCATGAAGAACAGTGAATATGTGTTTACAATGTGCTTCAAGGCCACTCCCAGCTGCACATTCACAATGGCTCTCTTCAATCATGCCGTGGTCATCAATTTTTAACAATACGATGTACAAAAGCTTTTTCATTTGCGCTTTACATTGAGCATGGAAGTATGCGTGATTTTCCTCAAAGGCAACCCGTAGAGTCACCAAGCTTCGGCCTTCATATAGTATTCTCCCTTTAGGCGGCACTTCAAATCTAAAACAGTATTTAAGTTCCTATGAGTACTCACATCATATTCTATTCACAAAAAAAAACATGTCAAACTTTATAACTTGCTTACCTACCTATCGGCAAACTCTTGAATGTGGAGTTTAGACAGCGGCGGAAGTTTTGTGCTAGCGTTAACATCCCGAAAATTTTCCAGGGCAGGAATATTAGGAAAAAAATCCTCAATCTCATCGTCGACACCATAAAGGTCATTTCTATCATAAGACTCCAGTCTATAACAAAAAAATAAGGTTTAACACAAAAAACACAACTTAACCTATAAAAAATATCACTGTTGATTAAGACTTACCTTTCGATTAAAACTGCTTTTTTACCAGTTGTTGCGGCTTTCCTCTTTCTCAATTCTTCATTTAATTCGATAACACTCCAGGTCGAATACATTCTTCTAATCTTTACTTAAAATCAGATTTTTGCAAAATGACAACAAAACAAACAAGAAAGAAATATGGCAGAACTAAGGAACACTCTACAGTGCTGCCATCTGAGTAGAGCTTTCAGTTTTTAACCTCATTAGAAATTAATAAATATAAAAAATCAAATATTCAATTAATAAATAAACAACTAGAGGTAAATAATTCCCCTTTATTAAATATTTTTACAACAGAAAGTTCCGGTAACTCCGCTCCCCCACCACCTCCCTCTTCTCTAATAGTATAAAAGGATGGCAATACGGTGAATTTTTATCATTCGACGTTTGACCGCCGAACGATCAACAACTTGTTTGGTGCCTGAGGATGCCTTGTGAAGAGGCGAAACACGTGTCGCGTATACGACGTCCGATGTTGCTGCAGCCACAGCGGATGCAGCAGCATGGGAGGGGTCATGCATTGACTGTTGGTGGCGGGTGCACACGGGCTGCTGGTGGCAGGTATGCTGGGACTAACAGTAGTGGGTGGGCGCCGGCCGGCAATAGTTTGCATGAACTAACTGGTGGCGGAATCACACAAAATAATTCAAATTACATAGTATGTGCATATTTTTGTAAGTCTATAAGATCAGCTTGCCACAAATCATCCATTCCTTTTATAATTGTACAACGACGTGGAAAATTCCTTCTCGCTGATCTATGGAGCTCGTCAACTATATTTCGTTTACTCATTTTTATTTAACCTTGACATCATTAAATCTATATCAGTTTTTGTATAGTATGTGGAACTTATATTAGACGAAACAGCTTTTTCTAAACCACTAAGATAATTTTTTACATTTGTTTGTATTTGTTTTAATTCAGCTCTTAAATCTTGAATTTCTTTATCCAAATAGGCTTTGTTAACCGCGTCATTATCTTCCTTTGGATGTAACAATCCCTTTAATCTTGTTAGTTTTAGATTGTAATCTCCTGTTTCAGATTTGGTTAATAGGTCGTTTAGAGAGTCAAAATATTTAGAAACTCTTAAACGCTTATGAACGTGGTGACCGAATTTGTCTATATTCATTGCAATATAATATAAGTATATAGAGCGAATATTATATGTAAACTGCTGAAATCTCTTAATGTATGCTCTTTATATATTCCTAAATTCTCTCGATACTACTAAGATATAATACTACTTAATTTTCCCAGTGAATGCTCTTTAAGTTGAACATTCACTATCCCAGCTTCTTGTAATTCTGTTATAATTTCAATAATTTCGTTATCTAATCCTGTGTTGCCAGCTGCCCGTGACCCTAACAATAATTTTAGTCGTTCTACTTACTCATTAGGATCATTCCAATAAACCAAATCAGTATTTTTTTTAAGATTTTTCAACAGCTTCATACCTGACCCCTTTGAAAGACTCTCAGTACTAGTGGTTACAGTTCTAGTAAATTTAAATAGAGGTTTAATGATGTTCGTGTATTTAAAACCTTTATTACTATTAATAGGCTTCTTAGGATCGTAGTTACGTCGATGAGCATTGGTTTCCAATAACAACAATTTGTAATATTGTAAATCTTCATCTGTAATTAAATCCATGTTTGGTATTTTCTTGAAAAGTAATTCTTTTAAACCCGGTGTCTTTTTAATAATACGAGTTCCTATTTTCCATGTTACATCTTGGTCGAAGATACGTATGTTGCCTAGCAAGTCTTTTCCGCGATCATGTCTGATACCAAAAGGAATATCATTAAGTGCTTCGGATGACCAAGACATATCATCATGATGTGTTTGATCTTTAGAGGTCGGTGATGAGCGAACAGATTTGAAGGACTCATCACTTAGGTTGTGTTCAGAGGGTGATACAGTAAGGGTTTTGTTAGAACTGTGTTCATGAGAATCATAGTTTTCTTCATCGTGTTCTTCCTCGTCAAATGGTTCATCTAAGTCTTCTTTAGTAAAAAATGATTCTTCATTTTCACTTAACTTCCTTATTTTTGTTTCGGGTATATAATTCTCCTCTTTTTCTTCGTCATATTTTCTAATGTTTTTACTTGTCAGTTGATTAAGTGGATCAACGATAGGTTTGAATATTGTTTCTAAAGCCATGTTGCTCGCGTTTTTTGTATCTCTTATCAAACCCACCTTTCTTTTTACAGCAGCTGCGGATTTCACGATTTGTTTTTTTTATTTTTTTCTCCATTTTATGATCCGTTCTTGTTCAAAATCTCTCAGAAAGTGAGTTGTTATCATAATGACAGTTTCTTTTTAATGCTTATCTATAACTATAAATGTATCAAATTTCATCCTGTAACATCCTTTATTTCGCTCACAATCCTTATTTATTACAACATAACCATACAGTTCTTTCCATACTGTTGAACACAATTCACGGAATTGATACCATGACATATCAGAACGCACGTGTTCTTCATAAACGTGTTTTAAATTGACATCATCCTGTTTGAATAATACAATAAGGTTTGCATTATCTCTTACGAGTTGCTTGGGTATTTTGGTATAAGTTTGATTAATATAAAAACAGTTAATATTCTTATGACGTCCCATAGCGAAATAATCCCGTATATTATTTTGATTTTCACAGGCAACATCGTCAAATATTATAATAGAGTTTGGATCAGCTTCCTGCGGATTCAACAGTTCAGTATTATGACTATATTTTTTAAACGATACACCTGGCACCATATTTAATACTTTTTCTAGAAATAAGTATTTTGGTTGGTATAAAGATTTTGAATATACGTACAGATTACGAAATCGTAGACCATTTTCATGCAATAATAAGCTTATCACTAAATTTGTCTTTCCACAACTTGATGGTCCGCATACAATGCAACGTATTGTATTTGGCAACAAGTTGCCATGTCGCTTAACCCCATTCGTCAGCATAGTAGGGCAAATACATTGTAAGTTTAAGGATTCCTTTTGTTTTATAAATTTCATAATTAGTCAATTTAATTAACTTGACTGTCACCTTTGCTGTATCTTAACAAAAGTTACAACTTTGCTATTATATTTATTAAAGGTGCCCACGAATTAGATCACCAGCATGAGCGATCGGCCTATCTAAAGCGGTTATCCATTGCATAATGCACTATGGTCAGATCTTTTAGGTTTCAGCAATTTTATATTGCTAAAACTCAGTTTGTGAGTGTCTAGTGAAATATGTTTAATGTCTGTGTTTAACTGAAACAAGCAGTGTTACATGTGAATTTGTCAGAGTTAAAATTCTAAAGTGGTGTAATGTGTTGCGGATCGAGTTGAAAATTAATATTGGTAAGTTTTACACAAATATCTCCTACGCGACTTTCGAAATATAGTGTTATATGTGAAGTTACGTTGATTTTAGGTGCTCTTTTATTATACGATTCAAAACACGTCATTGAGCGATTGAAAATAATCTCTAAAGGTAAAGTAATTCCCAGATATTAATTGATTACTTCAGAACCCAGTTTTACACGCTATTGAGGGAATAAAATGACCGAAAATGGCGTGTAAAACTGGGTTTTGAAGTAATCAATTAATATCTATTATATAGTGCGGGAAGTAGTGTCAGCCAATGTATGGAAGGTGCAAATTTTGGTATCGGAAGAATTCACTTGGCACACATGTAATATACGTAAAGATAAGCTAATTTAGCCCGGTAGCCATCCCCCACCTCCTGGGGGGTAGGTAGGGGGGGCATTCGAAGTTACTCGCCGCCGCGCTTCAGAAAAAAATTTATATCAGCTTCTATTTACCTAACACCTCAAGTGTGGTATCATTTTCTGATAAATCGGACATGAGGAATTCAATTTTGAGTACAATTTCACATTTAATGTAATAGTAAAAAAGGGAAAATATTGACGAAAATATTAAAATCGGATCGCATTTTTTTTATTTTAACTGATTTATTTTACCAGAATACCTGTATTTTGTGCAACAAAAAATACTATGTTAAAGAATATTTATCTAGCTTTAAACAATATATACTTTGTTATATATAGCTGTCATACATCTATCTGAAAAAAAATCGAACATGGCACGCGGCGGCGCCTAGGAACTAATCCAACCGTCTCGTCTCACATAATTTGTTGCAAGTATTAAGTTGTTTTTTATTTCAAAATATATAGAATACATACTTTATGTATCAATAGTCGTATTTTTATATTTATATTAGTTCATTTGTTCATAACATTTACCACCACATTGTCATAATTCGGTACATTTTAATAGTTTTCTTAGACAGTTACACCTAACACTGCACCGTGACTTGCACTTGCACCGAATCAGTTCACAACAAGCGGTAGCAGCCACTAGTGCAGTAGTCCACTTCGGTTTCCAATTATTTAGTCCAATTTTCTATCATTTATCCGCCGGACTGGAACGATTTTGAATCAGCCCCATACGTGCACCCCATGGTAAACAGCTCGAAGAAGATTTTGTTTTTTTTTTTAATAGCCTATATAGTGTCCCATTGTCGGGCAAAGGCCTCCCCTTCATGCTTCCGTGATTCACGATCCAAGGCAGCTTGCTACCATCCACTCATGTAGCTTTCAATATCGTCCCTCCATCTTTTCCTCGGCTTTCCCCTACGCCGGCGTCCTTCTGGAACCTATGACGTCGCCTTTCTTGCCCATCTTTCCGGTCTTATACGACAAACATGTCCGGGCCACTCCCACTTTAGTTTTGCCGTTTTGACAACCACATCGACAATTTCGGTCCTGGAGCGCAGTTTAGTGTCTCGTAGAAAATGCTGACAAAAAATCTCTAGCTGTCGATTTTTTTTAGCGAACAGCTCCCTCCTGCACTCGTTTAGCGATGTGCACTGACTGGACCTAAAATGAAAATCAGGTAAATAGGTATTGCAGTATTATTTTGGTCAAAATAAAATACAGCTATATACCTGTCATTTATAACCACGTAGATACAATTTTATTTTGTGCTCATTTATCATTTTTATCATACATAGTTATGACAATATTTTAAATAATTTGGTTAGAGTTTTCTACGTCTCTGTAAGCGAGCATATATTTTTTTTTTTTAAGGACAAATTACACTGATTGAGCTAGCCCCAAAGTAAGTTCGAGACTTGTGTTATGGGATACTAACTCAAAGATACTATATTTAATAACAAATACATATATAGATAAACATCCAAGACCCAGGACAATTTGAAAAAGGCCTGTTAGAAAGTTATCAAAATGTTATTAAATTATACACCTAACGCCATCTAATTATCTTCAAGTGTAAACAATGTACTCTGTATTGTCTATGTGCCACTGCATTAAAAAGGAAATAAAGTTGTCTATTGCTAACCGCCAACCAACGTATTTTATTAGGTTATGGGCCTCACCCAAATTTTAAAATTAAAATTGTAATTAAAATAGTTATTGTTAAGTTTTGATCGCGTGTGTTATCCAAGATGACTACCAATTTTTTGTCGAACGTACCGAAGCTCAAGGGTCGCGAAAACTACGACGATTGGGCGTTCGCAGTTGAAAATTTGCTGGTACTTGAAGGCGCTGACAAGTTCTTGAAGCAAGAAGTGGAAGCACAAGAAGCGGCAGATGCCAAAGCGCGAGCTAAATTGATTTTGACGATAGATTCGTCGTTATTCGTGCACATAAAGGAGACAAAGACCACGAAGGAATTGTGGACAAAATTGAGAAACTTGTTCGACGATTCAGGATTTTCGAGGAGGATTACTTTGCTTCGTCATTTAATATCCATCAGACTAGATAACTGTGAGAATATGACTAGTTATGTGACACAAATAGTAGAAACTTCGCAACGACTAAGTGGCACCGGGTTCATCATTAATGACGATTGGGTCGGATCATTGTTACTAGCCGGTTTACCAGAAAAGTTTATGCCAATGATAATGGCAATTGAGCATTCCGGGATCCAAATCACGGCAGATTCCATAAAAACAAAGTTGTTGGATATGGAAAATGTAGAAACCGTTGAAATGGAGGGAAGCGGCAACTCAGCATTAATTGCACGAAGTTGGCAGAAAAAGAAACTGAGTAAAGTTGGCAGCAATAGCACACATGGCGGACCGTCATCGAATCTCTATGCTCAGAATATGTCAAACTCAAATATCAAAACTACGTCAAAAACAATAACATGTTACAAATGCAAGCAGACCGGTCATTATCGTAATCAATGTCCAATTTTAAATGAAAAAACAGAGAAGAAGAAACAGACTAACGCTTTCAGTGTTGTTTTTCTCAGTGGAAACTTCAATAAAAGAGATTGGTATATTGATTCGGGTGCTAGTATGCATATGACAGCAAACGAAAGTTGGTTGAAGAATAGGTATCTTCGTCAATTTTACCAGAAATTATAGTTGCAAACGAAACGAAAGTACCTGTATTGTGTTCGGGTGATGTAGAAGTCACGACAAGTTACAACTACGAAATCACAGTGAAGAATGTGTTGTGTGTGCCGAGTCTCACTACTAACCTATTATCAGTGAGTGAACTAATAAAAAATGGAAACAGTGTTGTATTCGAACCTGGCCGATGCATCATTAGAAACAAACTAGGTGATCTGGTTGCCCAAGCAGAATTAATTGATGGTGTTTATAAATTGATCTTGCAAACTGAAAGTTGTTTGTTGACATCGTCTACAATGGATGGTCAGACATGGCACAGGCGGCTTGGACACTTGAATAGTACTGATATGAACAAAATGAAACAAGGTTTAGTTGATGGAATGTATTATCCAGACACATTTGTGACGGGCAAGTCAAGCTGTGATGTTTGTTGTGAAGGCAAGCAGTCAAGATTACCATTTTCCACGGGTACGCGAGCCACAGAAATTCTACAGATTATACATTCAGATATTTGTGGACCCATGGAGTGTAAATCAATCGGTGGTGCAAGATATTTTCTATTGTTTATCGATGACTTCAGCAGAATGACCTTCATATATTTTTTAAAAGCAAAAAGTGAAACATTGAAATGCTTTAAAGAATTTAAGTCAATGGTAGAGAACTATCAGAACAAAAGAATCAAAATTTTGCGGACAGACAATGGGTGCGAGTACTGTAGCAATGATTTTGAAGATTTCTTGAAGCGTGAAGGCATCATACATTAGAAAAGTAACCCATACACAAAAGAACAAAACGGTCTCAGTAAACGGTCAAATCGCACGATCGTTGAGAGAGCAAGATGCTTACTTTTTGAAGCTGATTTGGACAAAAAGTTTTGGGCGGAAGCTGCCAATACTGCAGTGTATTTGAAAAATAGATCAGCAGCTTCTGGTGTTGAAAAGACCCCATATGAGACGTGGTTTAACAGAAAACCAAATTTACAACATTTGCGTGTATTTGGAAGTCCAGTAATGGTACACATACCCAAAGAAAGAAGGACGAAGTGGGATAAAAAATCCAAGAAACACATACTTGTTGGTTATAGTGAAAATGTCAAAGGGTATAGAATTTATGACCCTGTACGAAACCAGGTTTCTACAAGTAGAGATGTTGTGATACAAGAGAAGAAAAAGCACCCAGATACAGTCACTATTTCCATAGAGAGCACAGATTCAGTGGGGGATGCTGTAGAGGAATCTGTGATGAAATCAGAACCTCTGAACGAGTCTAGTTCCAGTAAATCGGATTATTTAGATGTTGAAGATGAAAATATACAGTCGGAAGCATGTGGAGAAAGTTTGAACACTGCACAGGCTAGTACAGTTCCACAGAGTATAGAAGAAACTTCTGAAACAACACGAGCAGATCCTAATATACCATTTCCAGTGGAAATTGCTGAAAAACGGCAAAGGAGGAAGCCTGAAAGGTATGGCTTTGCTAACATGTGTCCTACAGCTACAGGAGAAGACGGGTTGACATATGCAGAGGCTATCAGAGGTCCTGAGAGACAACAGTGGTTGCAGGCGATGGCAGAGGAGCTGCAGTCGTTCCGAGACAATCAAGTGTGGGAAGTGGTTGACACTCCCAGTAACGCGAGTGTAGTGCAGTGCAAGTGGGTCTTAAGAAAAAAGATTGACATTGACAATAAAGTGAGATACCGTGCGAGGCTTGTGGCTAAGGGTTTTACACAGAAGGCTGGTGTGGACTATCAAGAAACCTTCTCCCCTGTAATTAGACATTCAACGCTTCGATTATTGTTTGCTATTAGTGTACAGCTAGACATGGATATCACTCACTTAGATGTCACAACAGCTTTTCTTAATGGTTACCTAAAAGAAAACATATTTATGCATTTGCCTGAAGGTTTTCCTTCAAACAATTCAAATAAAGTTTTGAAATTAAAGTCAAAGTCAAAGTCAAAGTCAAAAATTTTTATTCAATGTAGGATAAATTTATCTCTTATTGAAGGTCATTTTTTTTAAATATTTTTTTTTGTGCAGAAGCTAAAAACTACTAGCGTTTCGGAACGACCACTGCTGGGAAGATTACGCCGAAATTAAAAAAGGCTGTTTATGGCTTGAACCAGTCATCACTTGCTTGGTATCAAAGAGTTTAGGAATCATTGTGTAATTTAGGATATAGTAAAAGCAAGTTAGAATCCTGTGTTTTTATTAAAAGTCATAATAATAATAAGAAAACTATTGTAGGTATTTATGTTGATGATTTTTTAATATTTTCAAATTGTAAAAGTGAATCTGATAGCTTGATACAAACTTTGAGTCAGAAATTCAAAATAAAAAATCTAGGTCAAGTTAAACAGTATTTAGGCATGAAAATTAACATTGATAAAAGAGCAGGTGTAATTACAGTAGATCAGGAGCATTATATTGAACAGTTATTGAACAAATTTGATATGTCTCATTGTAACTCTGCTGAAACTCCTATAGAATGTAAATTGAATGTGGAAAAGTCTAATTCATGTGATTCAAAACTGCCTTACCAAAAATTGATTGGTAGTTTGATGTATTTGGCTGTTTTAACTCGTCCAGATATTGCTTTTTCGGTGAGCTATTTAAGTCAATTTATTAATTGTTATTCTTTTGTCCACTGGAATTATGCTAAACGGATTTTAAAATATCTGTCACAAACGAAAGCCTATTGTTTAAAATATTCCAAAGAAAATGCAGAACTGATAGGATATGTAGATGCGGACTGGGCTAGTGATGCCACAGACAGACGCTCATACACTGGTTTTTGTTTTATGAAATCAGGTGCTGCAATTTCATGGGAAAGCAAAAAGCAAAGAACCGTAGCTTTAAGCAGTTGTGAAAGTGAATATATGGCTCTTTCGGAAGCTTCTCGTGAAGCAATTTATTTACAAAGGCTAGAGCTAGAAATATTAGGTTTCTGTCGTAAAATTATAATATACAATGACAGTCAAAGTGCATTGAAGTTGGCAAATAATTATCAATCTCACAAACGTTCTAAACATATTGATGTGCGATACCATTTCATTAAAGATGTTTTAAGAAATGAATTAGTAGAGGCAAGGTACTTGTCAACAGCTGATATGCCCGCTGACTTATTGACTAAATGTCTTCCAGGAGTTAAGCATTATAAATTCATGGATGCACTTGGTATTATAAATAAAACAAGATAAAGTTATTGTATAGTAATATATATTGTGTTATATATTGCAGAGTAATTGTTTTGTAAAGTGGTTTCATTATTTTGGATTATTGTGTTATGGGAAAATCCAATATTTTGATAAAGTGGGGGTGTTAGAAAGTTATCAAAATGTTATTAAATTATACACCTAACGCCATCTATTATCTTCAAGTGTAAACAATGTACTCTGTATTGTCTATGTGCCACTGCATTAAAAAGGAAATAAAGTTGTCTATTGCTAACCGCCAACCAACGTATTTTATTAAGGCCATTTTCCAACTTGCCCTGACCGGGAATCAAACCCGGGACCTCTGGGTGGCGGACTAGTATGTAGACCACTACGCCACGGAGGTCGTCAGTATTAATTCACTAGTTGCTGATGGTAAACTATTCCATGCTTCGTCAGCAACATGCACTGTTTTGAATAAAAGTACTTATTGTTAGGAGACTTGCGACATCTGCGTGTGATCTCCACAAACACGGGCAAGATTTATCGATTTAGCGATAATCCATCCGTGGGCGCGCGGCCGAGCGCGGGTCGTGTTCGCCCGCTCAGGAAATAACCTCTTTCAGTTCTCGAAATCACGGAATCCCGACGCCATGTGTTTTTGTCGTTTGTAAAAGCGTATGGGAAGTCATGGTGGCTTATCGCTGATTAACTAATTATCGTTTGTTTGAAAGTCCCATTGTTTTATTTATCGTTTGTGAGGCATGACGCCATAAATCAATTACTGTGTATACGTAAAGACAGTGTATTTGTCAAGTGTTTGAAGAACGTGTTTTTGCATAATCATGGACTCATTGTTTTAACCCATTGCCCGTTTAGAACGGAAGTATTTATGTGAACTGAATCTAAAATAGACTGGTGTTGGTGATATTTGTAAAACTAGATGTATAAATAGTGATAAACACTTAAATCGTTATGAAAGACGTCACATGGAGTTACGTCACAATTCGCGTGTTTGGTTATATGTACCTCAGTGAAATTACAATAAAGACGGTGAAATCTATTGTGAAGTGGTGATATATTTCGACATATTCGTCTGGGGCGACAGAGCTCAGGGAGGTGCTTAGGGACCCAATTTGTTCACCACTGTCTTGGGGCCCGTGGAGGGACCCAAGGCCGTCGCCAAACCCCGAAGAGGACTTCGAGATCAAGCTAGATGAAGGCCGTACTAACTGTAAGTTTAATATATTTTATTCCTCTCCAGTAATTAAAAGAAATTAATTTCTCTAGTTTAGGCTTAGGTTATAATTAGGGTGGTAGCAGAACTGCGTAGGTTTGTTTGTGTGTTTGTTTGTTGCCGGTTGGATTGCCGGACCCGTGCAACATATTGTAATCTTAGTTTTTAGCCTACATGCACCGTTATTTTCGTATCAGCATTCAGCTTCTTCGTCGTTACAGGGGTCCATGTTATTTTTTCAACGATCGCTGCAGCTACGAACAGCGTGTACCTGTTCTTAGCAGCACTTATAAAGCATGGAATACTTTTTCGTCAGCAACTAGTGAATTTAATA
Organism: Acrobasis consociella; assembly: GCA_963555685.1. Taxonomy (NCBI): domain Eukaryota; kingdom Metazoa; phylum Arthropoda; class Insecta; order Lepidoptera; family Pyralidae; genus Acrobasis; species Acrobasis consociella. Next base: position 15,762,038 of record OY743125.1, on the reverse strand, counting down.
TGCTCACTGACAGAGACGTCGAAAACTCTAAACAAATTATTTAAAAAAAAAATCATAACGATAATCTAACCGAATTATTTAAAAATTTGTAACGATGTATGATAAATGAGCACAAAATAAAATTGTATTGTATTTACCTGATTTTCATTTCAAGTCCAGTCAGTGCACATAGCTAAATGAGTGCAGGAGGGAGCTGTTCTCTAAAAAAAGACCGACAGCCAGAGAATTTTCGGCAGCATCTTCTAAGAGCTGTTTACCATGGGGTGCACGTATGGGGCAGATTCAAAATCGTTCCAGTCCGGCGGATTAGGGATAGGAAATTGAACTAAATAATTGGAAACCGAAGTGGACTACTGCACCAATGGCTGCTACCGCTTGTCGTGAACCACTGATTCGGTGCAAGTGCAAGTGCAAGTCACGGTGCAGTGTTAGGTGCAACTGTATAAGAAAACTATTTAAATGTACCGAATTATGACAATGTGGTGGAAAATTTTATGAAAAAATTAACTAATATAAATATAAAAATACTACTATTGATACATTAGACCATAAGCGACAGTCTATAATTAAGTAAAGAATGTATTTTATACATTTTGAATTAAAAAACAACTTAATACTTGCAACAAATTACGTGAGACGAGACGGTTGGATTAGTTCCTAGGCACCGCTGCGTGCCATGTTCGTTTTTTTTTCAGATAGATGTATGACAGCTATATAAAACAAAGTATATATTTTTTAAAAGCTAGATAAATATTCTTTAACTTAGTATTTTTTGTTGCACAAAATACAGGTATTCTGGTAAAATTAATCAGTTAAAATAAAAAAAAATGCTATCCGATTTTAATATTTTCGTCAATATTTTCCCTTTTTTTACTATTAATCTTGTGAAATGTGAAATTGTACTCAAAATTGAATTCCTCATGCCTGATTTATCAGAAAATGATACCACACTTGAGGTGTTAGGTAAATAGAAGCTGATATGATTTTTTTTCTGAAGCGCGGCGGCGAGTAACTTCGAATGCCCCCCCTATCTACCCCCCAGGGAATGGGGGGTGGGTACCGGGCTAAATTAGCTTAACTTTACGTATATTACATGTGTGCTAAGTGAATTCTTCCGATACCAAAATTTGCACCTTATGACACTACTTCCCGCACTATTAGCCAGGTTTCTGACACGAGTATTGCTCCTAAGTGAACAGACAAAAATGTCTCTAAAAAATCTGTGTAGTGACCCGCAATACTCTGCGCGTTGATATGGCATACATTGAAATTTTGTGCATAATTATTAAAGGTATTATTAACAAATGTTCCTAGAGTGTCTACTGAGCCACAAGAAGCAAAACTAGACTTCAGCGAGGTTCTTGCTGAGCAAAAAGAGTCATCAGAATTATAAATACTAATTTCTTGCTGCATAAAATATATACTTCAATAAATACCTATTAATATATACCTACGTAATAAATACCGTTTATAAATAAAGTAAATTTTGATATAAAATCAATAACTATATAACCTGCCGGCTGGACTGAACCTAAAAAACAAATGTTATAAACTACACTTAACAAAGAAAAAACGACACTAGTGTTCACTCCAAGTAGGCGAACTAAACATAAAATACATCACTACTATATTGGCTGACTACTCTGAACATTCTGCAAAAACAAAACTAAAAAAAAAAAAGAAGATGACTTTTGACTTTGACAGTTTGGTGGTTTGGTTAATAATCTGACTTTAAAAAATAAAACACATCACTCTTCACATGACACGATATCTACCTACCTAATCGTATCAGTAATTAATTTTACTATATACCACCCATATTTTAAATTTAATTGTAAAAGTGTTTTAAAAGTGCAAAGCCAAAAAGTACCTACATGTTAGCACGATTACCTACTCGGAAATGAATCACGCAAAGCAAAATACACTACGAGAACAATAAAAAGACCAAAGACATCACATATCTGTCCATTATGGCTTGCCTGCCTTCGCCTGGGCCTGCCGCCTTGTCAGACTCTTATTTTCTTGTTGGGTGGCTGTCCTGTTCTCCTGGGCATTGCCAGCCGGGCCTGACGCTGTCTCTGAAGCCGGGAACTTAACCTTTAAGGCAGCTAGCTCACTAGCATTCGTTATTTTTACACGGTCACCGCTTGGAGGTTTAATGTGGATGACACCGTCTAGGGTCCAACACCGCCTCATCCCGAAATGAGCGCGAGCTCCCACGAAGACTTCTTGCCGGCTGCGTGTTAAAAACTCAGATACACTTACAGAGGTGCCTTTAAGTGCAGACTTTTTGCTCCAGACCAAAGATTTTCCCTCCGGTGTTTGAAATCTCACATGTACAGGCCGTACACGATCAGTTTTTATGGCTCCCAAACGATGACAAGCTTTAATTTGAATGCTGCAGTTTGAAATAGAAAGTTTGTCATGGATAATATTATTTATAACTGCGATGATGTTTTCTTCAGAAGCCTCAGGGATGCCATTAAATAATAAAACCTTACGTCTGCTTCGCATTTCTATTGCGTCAACCCTGCTGCTGAGGTCACCTATCTGTTGCTGCAGTAGTTGGAACAGTGTATGCACCAAAGTCCTAAAATCATAGTATTCCCTTTGCAACTGACCGATGTCTGCTTGAGGGGTGGAAGTCAGTCGCTTCTCAAAATCAGCCATACGACCTGCAATGGACAACTCCAGTTTCCTCTGCGTCGCTTGAACCTGCTCCAGCTGTGAATTCCCTCCTGTGTCCATTATGTGTTTGTGTGCAGTAAATGAGAGTGATAAGGTGATAGTCCAGAATGGCAGGTTAGAACTGTTTTTATATTAACACTGCATTAATTAGGTCTCAAATATTACGAAATGAATTTATATTTTATAAAATTATTTTATTTACTATTAAAATTTAATTATTAAATAGGTCAGCTGTTTTATGTGTGTAAATATTTCAACTACCCACACGAAAAAAAAAAACTATTAGTTATGCATCAGAGTCGACATATGGGCGACAACTCGCCGCATACACTAGATAATGGTAACTATTCCTCTATGTTAACATAGCATACACAAATAGATGCAACCAGACCGTAATCAAAACGCTCTTATTGCAAAGTATATCCAGCTTGAGCTTAACAATTATAATATAAATTAAAATATATACACGGGTCACAAACTTATTACCTACTTTACCTATCACGTTATTAATACGGACACACAATTAAGTAGGTACCGTACTCTTTACAGAGACGCATTCACATCTGGCCCCTGAGACTTGGTCACCAGATCCTTATGAACAAGATCCTCCCGAATCAGATATAATAAATCAACCAATTGTGGCACAATATTCACAAGACATCCCAACGACTATTATCGACAGTAGCGAAAGCGGCCTTAAGCCTACGACTAGCAAGGACCCACAGGATCCTGGTCAACAAACCCATGACGAACAGGAACTCGGAAGTGATATCCTGAATATTCTGGGTGACGACCGACCCGTCATCTACTAAGAAATATGGTGCCTGTATTCGTAAGGAATTAGCACCTCGGTTCCAACACATTGTTCAAAACGGACTGAACAGGGAAGATAGAAAAGCTTTGCTTTCCAAATACCTCGTTCCTAGCAATTGTACATAACTGGACGCACCTTCTGTAAACCCAGAAATTAAAGTAGCACTTTCAGACAGCGCTTTAAAAGATAAAGGTATTCAAGCAAAACAGACTGAAATCACGTCAGCTTGATCATGTTTAGGTGAAATCATAACGACATGTCTGAACTCTAAGGAAAAAGATAACGAGCTAATCCAGAAACTTATGGACGCCAATCGCCTACTTTGTGACGTCCAGTATCACCACTCTGCTACACGACGAACTTGCATTTTGAATATCCTGAAAAAAGACTTAAAAGAACATCTTTTAGAAACAAAAATTGACACTTTTCTTTTCGGTCAGACCCTCGCTGAAACATTAAAATCCGCCAAGGCTGTCAATAAGTCCGGCATTAAATTAAAAGCAGACTCAAATATCAAACGCCCGGCTAAGAAAATGGACGCTACCGCCTCCAAGCCATTAAACCAAAGAGCTCCGGCCCCAGTACGCAGGCAACTAGGCTCAGGAGCGAGGAGACGTCAGCCTGCATACCAGCCGACACACCTTACGCAGTACATACCGCCACCTGCATCGGCTCCGATGCAGACAGAGAACTACAACAGGACACAATGGGGCACCAGAACACCCCCCTCTGCCCCGACACAGCCTCCACGATAGGGTCGACGGCGTTACTAGACAACACAGAACCAGTTAAGTATGGCGGACGTTTAAAATACTTTTATGACCAATGGTCACAGATCACTAACGATCGCCTGATTCTTTCTTGGGTTAAGAGGCCGTCTATTAAATTTGACAAATTTCACTCAACTTTGCGTCGTGTTTTTGAGAAAACTACAGGATTATCATTAAATATTTATTTATATATTATGAAAGATAATATCATATTATTTAGCATGAGTGAACCATTTTGCCTATGAACTTGCTTGTTTTAGTATAATTCACTGGAATCCAACGTGCGTTTTGCCAAATTTCGCAAGACGCGTGGCGGGGCTTTCGAGATTTTCAAATTATTTAATCATTAACATCCGGTAAAAAAAAATACACAAATATAGCTGAATAAGTATTTTCTGACATGAATGAAGCTTTTTTCATTGTTTTATTTAAATTCACAAGGAAAAAAAAACAACAAGTCGCGTAATTTTCGCCGAAATCGATGTAAATAAAGTCGCTTGTATTTGTGTTTTGAGCTCCTATTTTAGAAAAATAAAAATAACGTAACAAACGCCAATTCATGCCCTTTTTAAATATGCCAAACACATCATATATATTTTTTTTAATAATGTAAAAAAATAAAATCATATTGCATAAAAATTTATTTAAATAGGATGCGGTTTACTCTCCGACGGCAGTCCGCGCGCAGCGCTTACAGCGAGAGGACGTATTTCTTTGCGCCAACGCCGACCTCATAGTCACTGTGCGATGACGTGCGCAAACCATAGAGTGACTGATAGGATTTGATCATTGGAAAACTTGATTTCTTATAGTAATTTATTTGTGTCGTTGAACGTACTGTCGTAAATATAATGAGCAAACGAGTTAAAAATAGGACGTTGATAATGTGAAACGGAAAAATAAATACTATGGTGCCACTAATTCTGCAAAAGGCAAAAAGAAAGCTTAAGTAAGTCACTAGACAGTTTTTTTCGGCGGTAGGTGTGAAAAACGTGAACATATAGCTCTCAATAAAAATTCCAATTTAAATAGATTTAAAGTACTTACAGTTATTTATTTTATATAATTATACAGTACAGAGCATAATTAATATACAGAAGTGTTATTTTCACAAATTGATGCACTGAAATAGTTTTCACACTGCTTTTGTCCTGCCAACCACTCACATAACTTGAAACCCTACATTGTGTCATCACACTGCAATACTTGGATCATCCCGAGATGTCAAATTTCGAAGAGATTGTGCAGAATCAACAGGCAATGGAGGCAACATTCACCAGAAAGCTTGCGGAATTTGAAAAGGAGCTCAAGAACACAGGCTCGACCTCCGGTAGTGCAACATCCGATGCCAGGCTCTCACACCTAGAGCAGCAGTTTGCTGCTTTTAAGACTGAGACAATTACTTTGTTGTCCCTGCTCGGTAAGCAAGTCTCTGCACTTTCTATGACTCAAGATTTATTGGAAGCCCGACATCGCAGGAAGGCAATCTTGCTTAGTGGAGTCCCGGATGATGTTAGTGACTTGCCAAAGTTTGTCACTAATATATTCCAGGAGAAGTTAGGTGTCTCGGGGATATCGACGGAGAAGCTTTCGGTTTGTCACCGGATAGGCAAGATCGTCGAGGGAAGATGCAGACCTGTGCTGCTTCGCTTTACTGAGCTGTCACTCAAGACTGCTGTTTGGGAGAAGAAGACGCTGTTTAAAGGATCGCAGTACAGCGTCTCGGAGTTCCTTACTCGTCAGCGGCAGTCTGCTTTCATTCTGGCGCGTAAGCGGTTCGGTTTGAAGAGGTGCTGGACTATGAGCGGCACCATTATCGTCAAGCTTAAGAGCGGGTCGAAGCAGCGCATCTTCAGTGAAGCTGATCTTGCCAGGCTGCCGGAGTCGGAGGACGAAGTGCAGCAGACTGAGCAGGTATCGCGTGCGGGCCCCAGTTCTCAAGAATTGGCTGCTTCCACTGAGCAGCCTGCGAAGGCGAAGAGAGCGGCCAGGTCCAAAAAATGAACAATCGTGTGTTTCTGTGTCCCACTTTGCGTAGTTTACGATGTGTTACGTTAGCCGGAATCCATATTTCGTAATAACTTTGTTAAATTATATATACCTCCTAATAATTTTAGATAAATGATAAATCTTTGTAAGGTAAATTAAAAACATTTTTTCGAAGCACACAACACACTCGACTGTCAATCTGTCAGATTTAATTATGTATGACATTGACATTACGTTTCGTTTTGTATTGTTTTTCATTGTGAACTCTGTGAGTTAGCGATTTTGCCAATGTTGTGTTGTGTATGCGTTTTGTTATGTATTATATGTAGATAATTATTTTTTCTCTACTAAGTAACCGGCAGGACTAGCAGTATTATTATACTTACTCATATACCGTTCTGTTTTATAATATTATTATATACTTACTTATATATTTATTTGTTAGTTTTTCATATTATTTGTAAATTTTATTATTATGTCCGATAATGATTGTTCTTTTCTGTCTGCTTGCGACATTAGTTGCACTTGTGCGTCTTCAAATAGTAGCAATTATTCTTTTGATGATCCAGAAACTCTCAACTCTCTCATAAATAATGCTATTAGTAATCAACGTCACTCCTTCAACGTATGCCATCTCAACGCTCAAAGTTTACCAGCGCATTACAGTGACTTTGTGGATACCTTTTCTTCTTCTCCACTTGATGCTGTATTAGTTTCTGAAACCTGGTTCAAACCTTCTCTTTCTTCCTTATCTTATGGCCTTCCAGGTTATGTGCTCATTAGAAACGACCTTATTGGGTGTGGCGGGGGAGGAGTGGCGATTTATCTGCGTAGCAATATTTCCTACAAAATTCTATACTCCTCACCTCCTACATACTGCAGCGCAGCTGAGTTTTTATTTCTGGAGATGTCTGTCGAGGGTAAAAAGGCTCTTCTCGGAGTCGTGTATTCTCCTCCCGGTTTTGATTATTTCTCATATTTTGAGTCCGTTCTTGATTCTTATTGTGCGGATTACACACATCACATAATTATGGGCGATTTCAATACTAATCTTCTTAAAAAAGATGCTCGTGCGGATAAGCTGAGTCATATTCTGAAGTCAGTAGATCTTAAGGTTCTTCCTTTGGGTCCCACTCATTTTATTCTTGATACCGACGATACTTGGCTTGACTTAATACTGACCTCCTCTTTAGATCTGGTAATCAATCACGGTCAACTATCTGCTCCAGGCTTTTCAAAACACGATCTGATTGATTTTCAATATAAACTTAAGCCACCTAAGCGTAAGCCTGAAATTGTCTGGATGCGCAATTATGCAAATATATATTTAGACCAGCTTAGGAAAGATGCCATAGAAACTGATTTCACTATTCTGAAGCTGAAACGATTGACGTAAAAGTTTCTTTACTGAATGCCTCCATTTTGAAAATATATGATGCTCATTCACCTGTTCATGCTGTAAGAGTTAGGCGGCCGCCAGCCCCGTGGATTGGTAGGGGAGTTCGAATGGCCATGACACGTAGGGATAGGTCTTTTCGTTTGTACAAGCGCGATCGATCTGATGACAACTGGAACGCATATAAAAAGGCACGTAACTTGTGTAATCGAATGGTAAGGGCAGCTAAAAAGAAGTATTTCCATGACCAATTGTCTAACTCCTCTTCGGCTAATATATGGAAGTTCTTACATTCTTTAAATTTAGGTAAAACTTCTACTCCAGCATCTTCTTCATTCTCACTAGATGATTTTAATAATCATTTTTCGAATTCTTCTTCTTTAGATCCTTCTGCCAAACTCCGTACTATTTCTAGGATTTCTTCCATGGCCAATCTCCACATCGAATCTTTCACTTTTTCTCCCTTAACTGAGGATGATATTCGAAAAATTATTTTATCTTTACATTCAAATGCGGTTGGTTGTGACGAAATCAGTAGACAAATGATTATGCATATTCTTGACATTTTGCTTCCAATTATTACACATATTGTAAATTTCTCTCTCTCCTCGGGCTCGTTTCCCACCCTTTGGGGAAAAGCATATGTCACTCCTTTGCCAAAAGTCTCAAATCCGCAGGCGTTAAATAATTTTCGACCCATTTCAATTTTACCTTATCTTTCTAAAGTGTTAGAAGCGGCTGCCCACGCTCAGGTCTCCGCGTTCATTCATGAAAATTGTCTTCTTACTTCCTTACAATCAGGTTTTCGTCCTGGGCACAGTACCGCTACTGCTCTTCTTAACGTCACCGAAGATATTCGCCTTGGTATGGAGAATTCGTTGGTCACCATTCTAGGTCTAATAGATTTCTCTAATGCGTTCAATATGGTTGATCACGACATTCTCCTGGCAATTCTCGAATACATGAAATTTTCATCGTTAGCTATGAGCTGGTTTTCTTCGTATCTCCATGGTAGGCAACAAGCGGTTCGTATGGACCGTAAGTTATCGCAATGGAAGGATATTACTTCAGGTGTCCCTCAAGGGGGTATCCTATCCCCTCTGTTATTTGCTACTTTTATAAATCTTTTGTCACACTCTATTAGCTGCTCTTATCATTTCTATGCAGATGACCTACAAATTTACGTACAAACCACAGCGGAAAATATTGATTCTGGTGTAAGTCTACTGAACGCGTCTTTGTCCGGAATTTCATCTTGGGCTGAAGACTTTGGCATTCAAATCAATGCGTCAAAGTGTCAGGCAATCTTAATTGGTAGCTCCAGACAACTAGCGAAGATCGATATCAGCTCTGTTCCTGCAGTTATGTTAAATAATACAAATATCTCGCTTAGTCAGTCTGTCAAAAATCTGGGCCTTATTATGGACTCAACGTTTAGCTGGAGGGATCAAGTCACTGAGGTCAGCAGAAAGGTTACTTACTCTCTTCAATACTTGAATCGTTTTAGAAACTTTCTGCCTATTAAAACTAAAATTACTTTGATACAATCCCTTATTCTCCCCGTAATTGATTATGCTGATGTGTGTTATCCTGATCTTAACGCAGATCTTCTCAATAAGCTAGATCGTCTTATTAATAATTGTATCCGCTTTATTTTCTGTCTTCGTAAGTACGATCACATCTCCTTTTTTCGATCTAAGCTTAACTGGCTTCCTGTTCGTCAGCGCCGACAGCAGATAATGCTTTGTACTCTTTTTTCTATACTAAAGAATCCCCTCTCTCCCCTGTACATAAAAAACAAATTTCGCTTTCAGTCCGAAAGCCATGACCGTGAGCTTCGCTCTAGTCATACTCTTCTTCTTCACCTTCCTTTATTTCGCTCTAATTTTATGTCAAATTCTTTCACTATTCAGGTTACACGACTTTGGAATGCCTTACCCGAAGACATAAAAAGTATCTCAAATAGGTATCTATTTAAGAAGAAAGTCCACACGCACCTTTTTGCTAATTTGTTGCAGCAGAACTAATCAAATCATTATCTTAAACTGTTTTATTTTATATTATGTATGTTTATTAATGTATGTATTAATAATGTTTATCTATGTATATGTATTGTTTATGTAAGTTTATTATATATATATATATATATATATATATTATAGTTTATTATATATATATATATATATATATCTTTACGCGCCTATCGCTAATGAATTTAATTCTGTTTTTCCCAAAGGCTGACTGGTAGAGAATGCGTTAGCATTAAGTCCACCTTTTGTACCATTATGGTCAATAAAGATTTAATAAATAAATAAATAGACAAGACGTTTGTCAGTTTGGTGTCTAGACTGGACCTGATTTGTTAATTAAAACTGAAATTATCAGGCGTGACGATGAGATTTGGGAAAATAAAATGTAAGACCGGTTGATACATTTTTATCACAAATTATTACTACTGGAAATCATCGATCCGCCTAAATGTCGTTCAATGAAACTCTTGCAGCTATTAGCCCTATATTATAATTAATACGTGCTTGTACCTCCAATAAATATCCTAGCTATTGTTACGAAAGTGGGGTTTGAGATTTGGAAAAAAATGCCAACACTCTTCTTAGGGAATTTATTCACTATGCAACCAAAGATTGACACACTAATATGGTCTTAGAAACGTCCATTGTCCAAGTCTTCATGCAGTCATAGTCCAAAATTCGTCGCTGAAGTCGTATAGGTTACGCGCCGATAATATTTGTTAAATCTCTTTGAAGTTATCTCACCACTTTTATATACGCCTGCCAAGGTACGAGAATAGATATTTCTAGAAAATTCATGTGCTTGACCCTCCGTCACCACGACTTAGAATGTTAGTGTTGGTTGACCGATGTGAACTCGGGATTATTCTCGAACATTCCACAACCTTCTTTTTAATTCTTTATCATTCTGGATTATTCTATAAACTTCTAGAACATTCCACATTATTTTAGAACTTGCTAATTCTTCTGGAATTCTCTACTTCTAGTAGCTTTGCGACACTATTTCTCATCATTATGCTAAATTTCATCAAAATCCGTTTATATGTTAGAAAATATTTGTTTTGAGCACGCAAGGTTTAAAACGGTAGTCAGATTTGCGTGCTAACATGAGGCTTTTCTGCAATCATTTTAATCGAAAATCAGCAGCAAAAGTAGCGTTTCCTATCAAGCAGATTTGTATGTGTACTTTTTAAATGTATACTCAGACAAATTATACCAATTTTCTTAATTCTACAGTTTTATTTATTTTATTCGATAATAAGGAAGGCAACTTCTACTCTCGCGATGCAGTCGTGTGTTTCATGAACGCGCTACTGCATCGCAACATTCTCCATCGGTTTATGACCAGCGACTGCATAGCTACAAAAGAATTCACCGTGTGCTACCTCCCTACACTCCTTTTCATTCGATATACACGCTGACTTTTCATTGGTTTTGGAAAAAAATGTCATCGTGTAAAAAAATTCTTCTATCCATATTTGTGTATGACAAGACAAAAATGTTGCGAAAATGACTTCTGATCGAGACCACGTAGTGTTAAATAAAAGATTCGCATAGATTCCATGACACGTGTTTATCTCCACCGTCAACGCCCCAGAAAGCTTGTAAACAATTTTTCACCAAAGACATTTAATTTCTACCTTCATTATTTATTCAGAATGAATTCTCACCAACCGGTCAATTAGTGCTGCCAATTTTTAAAATATCCGTCTGTTCGTTACAACTTGCCACAGATACCCGACCGTACGAACGTACCAACTGTATCAATCGACTTCCACTTAGGTTTTTATTAATTTAGCAACACTTATGACAACTGCCAATACTGTTTACAAATCGTGATACTTATTAGCTACAACAGATCTAAGAGTTTTAAATAAAAGTAATACTTAATAGTAGTTACGCCTGACCAAAACTGCCGCGTGATCTAGATGAACTCTGCCGGGCCGGCCAGGTGGTGGTACTACTAATTGATCTCACGATTTTTTGTTTCTAAATTTTTATTTTAACTAGCTATTTAGGTAACAATAACGATCTTTATGAAGTGGCTTTCGGCACTAAAACCATTGAAAAATCACCATGTAGAGAGTAATACGGAGTAATATGGCTTACAATCAATGATAAGTAATACTTTGCACTACCTAATTTGCTAAACCTTGCCTTATTTAAGTTTCTATACAAATTAAATAATGTGCGTGCTCAACTCTGCTAAAGTACCTGGGTGACCGAGCTTTGCTCGGTTACATATCAAACATTAACTACATTTTTTTAAACTTGTCTAAAAACAATACAAAATAAAAAAATATATATAAACTTGAACATAAAAAAACAAAAGTATTCAAGTCACCGAGTGGGATTCGAACCCGTAACACTCTTTCTAGCGGTCCGCATCCTCAACCGCTGAGCCAAACGGATGGCGGCCGGCGCGGAGAAATTAGCGACTATATTCTGCGTGAAAAGAAAAACGCATGAAAACTCGAAAACACGCGTTTTCCCAAATATAAGACTAATCTAGATCGATTATTTACCGCCGAAAACCCCCATATACCAATTTTCAGCAAAATCGTTAGAGCCGTTTTCGAGATCATCGAAATTTATAAATATATAAATAAATAAATATACCTACAAGAGTTGCTCGTTTAAAGGTATAAATTAAAGAATAGAAATCTCCATTATTATCACCTTCACGATTTATCATATTATTTTATCATAATATTTTTTACTTACCCGTAATCCAAAGCACTCAAGGATTTAATATTCATATATTATTACTCGCAATTAAATTAGGATGGCATTTACTATGTAATAAAACTTTTACCAAAATTTGAATAATATCTGTTAGTTTATACCAGTTAGTAAGTTAGAAAATCTTTATTGCACCAAAACATAATGTACCACCAGTATATTTAACCAAGAAACATCAACGATCAAGAATGTCGCCGAGCGCACTACACCGCGCTTTACGTCGCCTACGTAGCTCTGTGTGTGTGAGCGGCATGTCGTTGTGTGCGTGCGCCCTCTGCCAGCGTGTAAAAAGATTACAGCGGGCTCTTAAGGGCTATAAAATAAAGTTTACATCCCTGGTCGTACAAGAGTCTATTCCTATTTCACTTATGTATTCAAACTCTGAAAAAGAACAATTTAATGTAGCAATAAATGATCTTTTAAAAATAGGTGCGGTATCGGAATGTAAACCTTGTACAGGACAATTTGTGTCTAGCATTTTCTTGATGCCTAAACCGAACGGAAAAATGAGGTTTATTCTAAACCTTAAAAAAAAACTAAATACATTTATACTGACTGACCATTTTAAACTAGAAGACTTATATAGTTAGTATAGACCTATATAGTTTTAAAGCTACACGACACCTACACTAGACCTAAAAGACGCTTATTTTTTTAATTAATATACATGAAGAGTCCAAAAAGTACCTCAGCTTTATATTCGACGGTAAACTTTACCAATTTAACGTTTAGCCGTTCGGTTTGGCTACTGCTCCTGACATTTTTACAAAAATTATGAAGCCTGTCGCAAAAATTTTAAGATCTTCTGGCTTCCTCTCTACCTTGTATCTTGACGACTGGTTCCTCCTAGGAAATTCGTATGAGAAATGGCTCGCTAATGTTCATGCTACTATTAACGTTTTAACCTCACTAGGCTTTATTATAAACTAGCTGATGCCCGCGACTTCGTCTGCGTGGACTTTAGGACTCCGGCATATAAGTATGGTCATCAGGCTGAAAAACTTTTGCTAATGCGTCATTAATGTATATTTCTAACAGTTTAGCTGGACCATTATATTTTTGCATCAGGTGTTCCAGATCTTCGATTTTTATACCTCAACAATAAAAGTTCATCAGGCTGAATAACTTTCGCTAAGACGTCATTTTTTATATTTCTTCTCGTGTTCCATTTTCCAAAATCAATTATAGCCTATATGTTGATGAAAAAGTTTTATTCAAATCCGTCCAATATTTCCGGAGATTAGCGTGTGCAAACAGACAGATTTTTTATTTTATTTTTTACTAGCTGTTGCCCGCGACTTCGTCAGCGTGGACTTCAGTTTATAAGAATCGTTATTTTGATATTTTTAATAAAACCGGTCAAGTGCATATCAGGTCACGCGCAGTGAAGTGTTCCGTAGTTGTGAATTTCGACTTAGAATTAAAACTAAAGATTTCATCATCATCTCAGCCCTTCTTCCGTCCACTGCTGAGCATAGACATGTCTTCGTCGACACATCTCGGTCCTGTGCTGCTCACATCCAGGTGTAACCCGCGACTTTGATTATTCCGTCAACCCATCGCATGGGCTCCGTCAGGCCAGTTGCCCTGCCTAGTTCTACTTTAAGTTCATGACCGTTGCCAAATTACAGCTTCTTGGTACTAATTATCTCTAAGTAAAACCACGGACAGAGAGGCAGACAGAAATGGCGAAACTATAAGGGTTCCTTGTTTACTACGATCACACATTATCTCTAGTCACAGTCTAAGTCGATCGGAATTTTGACTATTAATATCGTTTTTTGCCAGATATTTCGACGGCCCTTCTGCCATCATGGTTGTAAACTACATGTAAACTTACACTGTTACCGAATGTTACTGCTACGCCGTGGGTCTCTCTAATACGAAATACTTATGCAATACGTAGTGACTTTGCTAATATTTCATTCATCTTCCGTCTTTTGGCGTCAGTTTTCACATCACTAATCTGTTGTAGCTCTCTGCAGCGAACTGCTGCCACCGTCTATACGTATCACCCCCTCTCCCCCGCCCTCCCGATGTGGCGGTGTAATGGTAAGCTTTGTCAAACATGTCTTTCGCTAAGCGGGAGATGAAAGTCGGGAAATAAGCATTTCTACTTCAAGTCCCGACGGATGACGGCGTTCCTCAAGTAACCTTAAACATAGGTTTTCTTAAGATCGCCTTAATCATGAGCCGCGTCCGTAGCTGGAAGCGAGAGGAAAGTACTGGATAGACCTTCCCCCGGGCCATCTTCACTATCGTCACCATTCTATTGATGTGGACTTTCAAGCTGAGTCATCTGCCAAACTTTAGGTACCTCCAGGTATTTGACGTGCCAGTGTTTTGGCACATTTTACCAGTAGAGATTCAAGGATGGTAGGAAGTTAGTGTTCTCTGAGATCAATGTCTGCTTAGTGTTCACTAAGAACCTCCGTTTGAAGAGTTTCTCGGGTAGGGCGTCCTATACGGCTGTTTAGAGGTTTGGAGAACTGGAAAATGACCATGATCTTTCGTTCCTCAGGGAAGGAGGTCACAATACTAAGTAGTCTTGGTATGTGTGTTCCACACATTTTTATTGCAGTGCCTAACCTAAATTTAACCTAACCTTTTTTCCCTAACCTTTCTTCTTACGTGAGGAAAAGGTGCCTTTCGGCCACAGGAAATCGGACGGTTATGGCTCTTACCCACAAAAAAACTCATGGTGACATAACGGCGTTACCGCTTTTGCCAAGGTCGTGTGCTAAATCTTGCTCCAAAGACCTGGTATACGGCGACCGCTTATAAGCGGCTTCGGCTGAGCTCATTCGAGGTACTCTCTCAGTTATCGAGAGGAGTCTTAGTGGCCTGCGCGGTGGTACATCGGCCTTCAATTTTATCCGCTAGGGTAAAGACGCGTGTTGACTCAAATGCTCCTTTTTCAACCTAGAGGACCGTATTTGTGGAGCGACGGAATCCCGTTCCCATTGCCCGACTGGCCCACGTCATGGAGGCAGCAGTTGCGCCTCTTTTGCGCGGGAAAAATCCCTTCGGACACCTTGCCAGTAACGGGAGACCGGTATGGCGTTATGTGGCGTTTACCACTAAAAACTCCCCAGTGTCACCTCTCAGCCACTATGGGCCAGCCCCGGCGCGGCGACCGCTATGGCGGTCCGTGACTCGCTCACTGCACCCTATGCTTTAGTCAGAGGACATCCCCTGCGCCTAACCTAGAACTTCCTATTTTGATTCCTTTTTCCATTTTCGCGCCCACAATCATGCTAAAAATGGCCGTTTCATGGCGTTGGGTCTTGCGGCCCTAGGTTCTGTGTATTTTTAACAGCGCCATCTATCGGTGACCAAAGAAAAACTAATAAAAACACTCCGAAAACATCAAAATAGTAAATTTTAGGGTTCCGTATTCAGTACCCGAAGGCTAAAATCGGGACCCTGTTACTAAGACTCCGCTGTCCGTCCTTCCGTCCGTCTGCCTGTCTGTCACCAGGCTGTTTCTCATGAACCGTGATAGCTAGACAGTTGAAATTTTCATAGATGATGTATTTCTCTTGCCGATATAACAACTAAAAATAGAGTAAAATAAATATTTAATTGAGGCTCCCGTACAACAAACGTGATTTTTTATAGATAACGGGACGGAGCCCTTTGTGCGCGAGCCCGACTCTCACTTGGCCGGTTATTAACTTAATTATTTTATAAAAACCGTAATATAAAATTGACAAAAGTTTTGGCCAATGCTACTGTACAGTTTATTTCATAGAAAATTTTCTTTAAATTGATATAACTTTTTTATTTATCAACGGATTTCAATGAAACAACCACTACATTTTTAGTGAAACTTATTTAAATACATAAATGAAAATCGCAAGCGAAGTTGTTCAGCCGTTTCTGAGATTAGCGTCTACAAACACAGTTTTTCGAACAAAAATGTTTGACGTGATTCTTTAAAATTGATATAACTTTTTCATTTATGAACGGATTTAAATAAAACAAACACTAAATTTTAAGTGAAACTTATCACAATATTTCAATGAAAACCGCAAACGAATCGGTTCAGCCGTTTCTCAGATTAGCGTGCACAAACGCACAGACAAACAGACAAACCGACAAACAGACAAAAATTCTAAAAATCATTGTTTTGTGTTCTATTGCGTTGGTAAAAGCCCCCAAAAATATTTTTACTCATTTATCTTCCATGTACAGACAGCAATCGGTTACGATTTTATTATATGTAATATTTTATTATATGTATATGAATATGATATATGATGATTGATGTATTGATTTTATTATATGTATTGATGATTGATGATTGATTGAAATTGATTGATGACTATATTACAGTCTCCATCGCCCCATTTTTTAAAAAATATATTCAATGTACAGATATTTTTTTTTACTGTTTTATTATACGTAGAGACCATTATCGTTCTGAATCAAGTGTTCCAGCCTTCGATTTTTATACCTCAACAAAAAATGCTCATCAGGCTAAACTACTTTGCCTAAGGCGTCATTTTATATTTCTTATAGTTTAGCTGGACCATTATGGTTCTGCATCAGGTGATCCAGGTCTTCGATTTTTATAATTCAACAAAAAATGCTCAGCAGGCTAAACAACTTTTGCTAATGCGTCATTTTTATATTTCTTGTCGTTTAACTGGACCATTAAGGCTTTGCATCAGGTGTTCCATTTTCCAAAATCAATTATAGCCTATATGTTGCTCAGGCTTAACAGCTACATAATAAAAAAGTTTCATTCGAATCCGTCCAGTATTTCCTGAGATTGGCGTGTACTAACAGACAAAGAATCGCCCATAGAAAAATTATCTTTAAACTTTAAATGATAATAACTTTTTTATCTGACAACAGATTTCGATGAAACAAAGCCTATATGTTGCTCAGGGATGAGCTTTTAGTGAAAACCGCGTAAAAAATCTGTTCAGTAGTTTTAAAGATTAGCGAGTACATACAGACAGACAGACAGACAAAAAATCCAAAAAATCTTTTTTGTGTTCTGTTACTCTTTTCTTATCGCCCACATCCATTTTTTGTAATTTTTATCAAATGTACAGACACGCGGTTCCTTCTGTTTTTTTATATGTATTGATATTTATGATTATGAAAAGAGCGCTCTCATTCCTTCAAAATCTTGTAAATTTTTGGGTACTTTTATAAACTCATACAACTTAATTTGAAGTTTACCTAGTGAAAAACGATTACGCATATCTAATGAAATAGTTGAGTTTTTACGATTAAAAAGATGTAAAATAAGAAAACTCGCCCAACTTGTGGGTTTATTAGTATCTGCTTGCCCAGCCATTGATTACGGCTGGCTATATACTAAAGATTTAGAGCGTTGCAAAGTAATGAATTTAGAAAATCACTAGCTGTTGCCCGCGACTTCGTCAGCGTGGACTTTAGTTTATGGGCATCGTCATTTTGGTATCTATATAAATAGCACCTTGTCTTCTATTTCTGATTGGTTAGCCTAGTGAACTTTTCTTTTAAAGGAAAATTTTGTAGAAATTTGTCTGATGTCAACGGGTAAAGCACTCCAGAGCCGTGAGGCTTGAAGAGAAAAGGAGTAAGACATAAAATTTGTCCGGAAAAGGGGAATAAAGAGCTGACGGGTCTCATTAGAACGAAGTTGTCGATCGTGAGTGTCTGAAAGAAAATTGAATTTACATTTTAGATATTCAGGATAGTCAGGATTTGTAAGAATAGAAAAAAGAGTACACAGTAACCGAAGTTCCCTGCGTTGGTAATGAAAGGAAGACACATGATCATATTTCCGAAGACAGAAGATAAAACGAATGCAGTTATTAAGGAGTCAATCAAGTTTATTAAGAAGATCCACATTGAGATCAGGAAAACACACATCAGCATAGTCGAAGATAGGAAAAATGAAAGCCTGTACAAGTAAGATCTTGGTTTGAATAGGTAGAAAATTCCTAAGGCGGTTCATTTGTTGGAGACTAACAGTGATATTACGACTAATTTCGGCAACATGAGAGTTCCAGCTAAGAGTGGCGTCAATCTGTAATCTAAGGTTCTTAACAAAATTGCAATATGAAATATTATTATTATTGAAATAAATGGGATAGATCGAATTATCGATTTGAGCAACCTGTCTCGAACTTCCTACAATTTATAGCCTGACACTTAGAGGGGTTGACTTTGATACCAAAGTCATCAGACCAGGACATGATTGCTGATAAAGCAGTTTTAATTGTAGCAACAGCCGTGTTGATATCCTCTACAGGCGACTGAGCACAAATTTGAAGGTCATCTGCGTAAAAATGTCATTTTCTAGGCTCAAAACAGTTAGTAAGACGTTTATGAGGAACTGTATACTTTTTATAATAAATTGCCAAAATCGGTCCTTGATATGCCGGATAATAAATTCAAAACGTATGTAAGGAAAGTACTTTGTGAGAAGGCTTATTATTGTACCGATGACTACCTTAACGACAAAAAAGTCTGGCTTGAGCTTGGAGCGGGTCCCTCTTAAAGTTTGTAATATAGGTACTCGCAAATGACATAATTTGGTACATTTTGTACAAACTAAATCTACAACTTGACATTATTTTAAAATTTTGACATTTAAAAATTCAATTAAAATTATGATATGACATAACAAACAATGTATTCTCTGTCCACATAAACTTTAAATATTAATTCAATTGTGAGTTGACGTCCTTGGAGAAAATGCTGCAGTGCAGATTGTTACCGCTTCTTCTACACTAGCGCTTTGGAAGCGGTAGTAAACTTAGCTGTTAGTAAACTTTTGACGTCAACAATTGTACAACAAAACAATGACGATTATTAAGAGATATTATAAATATCCTATAATAATAAAGATATATTTGAATTGAATTGAATTGATAGGTAATAAAACTGTAAAAAAGTGTGTCTGTACGTGAAATATATTTCCAAAAAAAATATAGGAGCGATGGAGACATAATTATGGAGTAAGAATTTTTTTAAAATGTCTATCTGTTGGTCTCTGTGTCTGTTTGTCTGTTTGTACACGTTAATCTCCGGAAATACTGGGCAGATTTAAATGAAACTTTTTTGATATATAGCTGTTAAGCCTGGGCAACATATAGGGTATAAATGATTTTGCAAAATAAAACACCTGATGCAGAACTATAATGGTCCAGGTAAAATATAAGATATATAAAAATTACGCCGTTGTTCAGCCAAATAAGCATTTTCATAGATATAAATTCCACGAACGCGAACGAAGTCGCGGGCTTAGGCTAGTTTTCAATAAAACCGGTAAAGTGCATGTCGGGCCACGTGCAGTGAAGGGTTCCGTAATTAAACCTACACTATATGCAAATGCCGACTTAGAGTTAAAACTAAAGAGTTAAAAACAATTAATTCATTACAATATTTATTTAAAGTAGTTTTATTTATCTTTCATGCTGGTCTGGGACAAAGGAAATAACACATAGATTGTAAAAGCCGATCGAGAGAATGGGCGAGATTTCAATCAAATAGGTGATGCGGCTAGCAACCCATCATTATTTATATTCCCTTTATATAATATAGGATAATAGGCGAAAAGAAAACAAATGGGAATTTCAAATAAATACGTTATAAGGTTATAACGTATATTCAAACTATTCAAGGATGGTCTGATGTTTGCGTCCTAACACAGCGAAAATCGAAAAATAAGTAATTGAACGGGAGGTCACGACAAATTTGGTAACGATAAGGGATATGGCTGACTCTGGTTTTATAGAATAAAGAGCACCTCTCTGATGCTAAATATGTGGTCTGCCTGCGTGAAGTGGTTGCGTTACTTGGATATAGCGCCTGAAAAGTTGGTTATCGTAACCAAAAAAAAAATGATAAGGGATATGGCTGACTCTGGTTTCACAGGATTAAGAGCATCTATCTGATGCCAAATATGTCCGGTCTGCCTGCGTAAAGTGGTTGCTCTGATGCTAAATATGTTGGTCTGCCTGCGTGAAGTGGTTGCATTACTAAGATATTTCGCTTGAAAAGTTGGTTATCGTGAACAAAATAAAAGATAATCACGTAAATAGCTGACTCTGGTGTCACAGAACAAAGAGTACCTCTCTGATACAAAATTTGTCAGTGAAGTCTTCTCTTCATCCTGTGAAACCGGAATCAGCTATTTACCTTTTAATTTTCTTTTTTGGTCTAGGTAACTAACTTTTCAGGCGCCCTATCTAAGTAACGCAACCACTTCACGCAGGCAGATCGACATATTTAGCATCAGAGAGGTGCTCTTCATTATGTGGAACCAGAATCAGTCATTTACCTTATCATTTATTGGTCACGCTTACCAACTTTTCAGGCGCCATATCAAAGTAACGCAACCACTTCACGCAGGCAGACCAACATATTTAGCATCAGAGAGGTGCTCTTCATCCTGTGAAACCAGAGTCAGCCATTTACCTTATAATTTTCTTTTTTTGTCCAGGTAACTAACTTTTCAGGCGCCCTATCTAAGTAACACAACCACTCCACGTAGGCAGATCGACATATTTAGCATCAGAGAGGTGCTTTTCATTATGTGAAACCAGAATCAGCCATTTACCTTATCATTTATTGGTCACGCTTACCAACTAACTTTTCAGGCGCCATATCTAAGTAACGCAACCACTTCACGCAGGCAGACCAACATATTTAGCATCAGAGAGGTGCTCTTCATCCTGTGAAACAAGAGTCAGCCATTTACCTTATCATTTTTTTTGGTCACGATAACCAACTTTTCAGGCACCATATCTAAGTAACGCAACCACTTTACGCAGGCAGACCGACATATTTGGCATCAGAGAGATGCTCTTAATCCTGTGAAACCAGAGTCAGCCATAGACCTTATCATTTTATTTTGGTCACGATAACCAACTTTTCAGGCGATATATCTAAGTAACGCAACCACTTCACGCAGGCAGACCAACATATTTAGCATCAGAGAGGTGCTCTTTATTCTATAAAACCAGAGTCAGCCATATCCCTTATCGTTACCAAATTTGTCGTGACCTCCTAATCTATAAAGGATCGAGTGAGGGTGACAATTGTATTTATACTAAGAATTTAGTGTTCCCATCATAATAATATTGCCAGTAAAAGAAACATTAATTTTTACATTTTAAATTTAACAAATGTCAACACGTCCCCTCAAAAATTAATCACTAACTATTTACAATCATAGCTCTAACCAGAACATTAAAACCATCCAAGTTTACTGGGAAAATCACAATATAATATGGCCCAACATTTGTTGCAAGGATTAGGGAAACCCAGCAAAACCGAATCAGACCATTAAATAAACTTAAATTAGTTACTTACATATAACAAGTAAGTTTAAATAAACACACACTCCTTTTTTTTTAAATTTAACAAAAATAATCAGTCGAATATAGTTAATACAATTATTTATAAACATAAGCCCATTTCATCTCTGAACTTTTCAAATGCGATGGCTGATAGCGGCTTTGTTAACACATCCGCTATCTGTTTACCTGTGTGAAGATAAAACAATTTAATCACATTGTTTTCAACTTGTTCTCTAGAAAAGTGGTATTTTATATCTATGTGCTTCGACCTTTTATGGCTCGTACGATTGTTTGCTATACTTATACAGCCATTATTATCTTCAAAAATAGGAATCGGGCTATTAATATTAAGTTTAATACCTACTTATAATTAAAGATCTTAACCATAATGCCTCTTTTACAGCTTCAAACAAAGCCATATACTCAGCTTCGGTCGAAGAAGCTGCTACAGGCATCTGCCTCTTAGTATTCCAGGTTATTGTGCAGCTGTTAAACAATTTAAATAAATATCCTGAGGTACTTCTTCTATCGTTCACATCATTACCACCCCAATCTGAATCTACATAGCCAAACAAGATATGTTCAAAATCATTACACCTTTTGTATTGTAGTTTTAATTCTAAAGTACCTTTTAAATACCTAAGTACTCTCTTGAGACATTGCCATAGCGCTTTATTATTTTTGTTCGTATATCTGCTCAAGATATTGACACTTACACTTAGATCAGGGCGCGTACACAACATCAGGTACATTAAACAACCAATAAGGTTACGACAAGGAGCATTATATTCGCTATCTAAAACCAGGTCATCTACATATAAAAGTACATAAATATTTCTACTTATATCACCCCGATCCAAATATAAATACACCTATCTACTGATGAGTTAACGAAACCCTTTTCTGTTAAACATTGATCAAATAATTCGAACCAACATCTAGCAACTTGTTTTAATCCATATAAGGATTTGTTTAATTTACAAACATAGTTTTCTTCACTAACTATACCATCTGGTACTTTCAAATAGATTTCTTCTTTTAAAATGCCATTTAAAAAGGCGGTTTTCACATCCATATGATGTATTAACAAATTATATTGATTTGCAAAACTAATCATTAACCGAAAGCTTGCTATACGAGCAACGGGGGCAAAGGTCTCGTTATAGTCCGTTAAATATTCCTGACTGAAGCCCCTGGCAACTAGACGTGCCTTATATCTAGATGGATTACTGAACTTATCGTTTTTAATGCTAAAAATCCATTTACAGTCAACTATATTTTTATTATTGGGTTTAGGCACTAATGTCCAAGTATTATTAATTAAAAGGGAATCTAACTCCTCCTTAATGGCACTTTCCCAAAGAGCTCTATCATCTCGATTTTTAATCTCGTTAAATGAAGTAGGTATTGTACAATTTATAGACTGTGCACACATTAAAATATCATCAATTTCCTTATAAGATTTTGGTGTACGACCTTTTAGCCTAGCACTCCTCCTCAATCGACAAGAATCATCAATATTTTGATCAGAACCACAAGTTGATTCTGAACCAGCTTGATTATCAACATTTACTTTTGGCATATCATTTGACTCGTTTAGCTTACGAATCTTACTACCAGAAACAGATTCATCAGATTGTAAACTATCTGATTTTTGCCCAACTGATTTTAAATTATCCGATTTCGTTCTATCAGATTTAAAACTATCAGCTCCAGGCATATCAGATTTTGGACTGTCACAGCCTTGTGGTTTTATTGCCCCTGACTTCGATGTCAGTTCAGTGTTCTGGAAATGTTCCATCTCATTTCTTTCAAATTGCAGCTCAGGCCTTGACTGCAGAAAATTAACCTCATCTACTATGACATCCCGAACCGTCTCATATTTTCCAGTTTTTATTTTCCATACCTTATAGCCATTCGGAACATAGTCTACCAGTATACCCTTCCATGATTTTTCATCAAACTTAGTTTTAGTTGTTTTATTATGGACGTATACCGTAGCACCAAAAACTTTTAAATATTTAATTGCAGGCTTTTTATCGTGCCACATTTCAAATGGAGTTTTATTTTGTGTTAAAACACGGGTAGGATTAATATTTATTAATTGAACTGCAGTTAATAATAACTGCACCTCCCCAGAAACATTGCGGTAATTTTGCACCACTAACCATCGCACGAGCTTTTTCTGTTATAGTTCTCACCATTCGTTCACTAACTCCATTTTGCTGTGGTGTTCTAGGAACAGTAAAATGGTATGAAATTCCTTTAGACACGCAATACTCCTTCATCTCATTAGATAAATACTCCCGTCCATTATCACAGTACAAATTTACCAATTTCAAGTTAAATTTTGCTTCACTTTTTGCCACAAAATCTTTGAAAACGGAAAATACATCTGATTTATAGGCTATCAGGTATGTAACACAATAATGGGTATATTGATCGACAAACAGCACAAAGTAACTCTTATTATCGATTGAAGTAGGAGTGATTGGTTCGCACACATCAGTGTGCACAACAAATAATGGTCGTTTAATATGGCTTTTATCCTTAAATATATTAAACGGCAATCGAGTCTGTTTCCCATTTATGCATGCTTCGCACAATTTTTCATCAGGCGTTATCGAACCAATTAAATCAATATCATCTAACATAGAATGATTTTTCAATTCTAAAAACTTCTGTTTACTAATATGGCCTAATCTTTTATGCCACAAATCATAATTATTTTTATCACTACTGCATATCTGCGAAACAGATCGATTAACACTAACTTCAAAATCTATTGAAATTAAATGATTAATTGACTTACCCCGCATCAGCACCGTACCGTCTTTACTGATGTAGCTTCCATGTTGATCGAAGGTGACTGTCAACCCGGCACGCTGCATCCTCGATACCGATAGCAGGTTGTACGGCACTTCGGGACAAAACAGTACGTCCTCCAGAGTTCCTTGGATGCCAGTGTTAGGATGTTTAACTTCATGAATAATTATTAATTTATTTATATTGTTTTTTTTTATACTTATACATATTTAAATTCATATTTACAAATTTACGTTATTTATGCGATTTCCGAACGAACCCTTTTACTTGATAACTGGCCACACTGAATGAATCGGCGTCATTCCGTTGTTAAGTTCGTCACCGTCAAGACGAGTAAAAAAGATCAAGCGTGGATAAATGTTTTTGTGTGGTGGAAATTATTTTTAATTATACAATGTCCTTTTTTATTAAGTACAAATATTTTAAGGGGTGATTCAGTCCATCATTTTGAACAACTTTTCCCAATAAATGTATATCGAAATACGAAAAATATTTTTTCGGTTTTCATACAAATCGAAGTAGTCACGTGATATCATTACTATGAAAAATGAAAATTTTCTTTTCGTATTTCGATATACATTTATTGGAAAAAGTTGTTCCATATGATTTAAAGTGCGAACGTGAAGCGTTTCTGCGCACATTAGCTAAAAGTGGCCGTTTTTCGCAAATGTGCGTAGAAAAGCTTCACGTTCTCACTTTAAACTATAAGCGGTAGTTCATAAAATAGTTAAAAGGGTTATCTAGGGTTTGGTCAAGACAAAATTTTAAATGTTATCACTGTTTCCTTTCACATGATTTATTTCAAATGGGGGCGCCACTGGACCCCGGAAAATTCGGGTATGGCCTTAATAAAAAAGGACAATGTATAATTAATATTATAATAATTGAGTATTATTCCTCCCATACTTCTGGATTGACCTAACAGTTCAGAAGTGGGATAGAACGGGAATATTACTTAATATTCTAATCACGTCCATCTTGGCCTTCACTTGGATTAGACAGGTAAAACAAAATGGTCGGAAATAAAGGTGAGTTGCACTTTCTTTTCTATTTCTTCACAAGTAAATCGACAAATATCTAGACAATCATGGGTGATTTTGAGCGGTTGAGTGTTAAAAATTAATTAAGAGAGGTCGATTATGATTACTACATGATCATTTTGAGATTATTTTCAATATTTTATGGATTACAACCACATGTTTTTAAGATTTTTCTAATCGAAATTAATTTTTGTTATAACTAAATCCATTTAAAACTAGTCCATCGTAAGTGATTGTTAGTAATTAATAGTTAAAATATAATAAGGGGATATTAAATAGTGTAACCACGTTCTTATTTTGAGAAAATACATTTGAGGTTATGCGATAACATATAACGTTACTGTAACAAATAAATTCTGATGAATTAACTAATTGACATGGAAGATGATTATCCTAGTTAATTTCTAAGAGCCTGTGAGTGATTTTCCCACCCAAAACTGATTTCAGATCATGATATGCCGAATAATCGTGAGGCGAGGGTGCGAGATAAACTTTCGCGAGAAAAAACAAGACATGCAGAGCAACGTGACGAAGGTACGCCTCCACATAGGCGCGGCCGCAGCCAAAATCGCAAGCGACGCCTTCGAAACCGGTCAAGGAGGAGCAGGTCTGGCGTACGACGCTCGCGCCTATCACGTTGGAGCGCTAGTTCTTCGAGTCTCTCGAGCGATCATTCTGCGCGAAGGTATGGTGAATTGGACAAGAAATCAAAGCAGCGCAAACGGCGCAGATCAGTATCCCGACGAGCTGCTACGAAGAGATCATCACGCTCGCGATCGCGTTCGTTATCTTCTGACACGCGAAGAGCAAGACGGCGTTACCGGTCTAGAAGGAATAAAGCTCGACGAAGCTCCAATCACAGCGAGGACAGCCGTGAACGACATCATAAGCGGAGACGTGAAACTGTGAGTCAATTGTCGTGTACGACTAAAATTTATAATCCAGATGATGCAAATAAAGGTAATAATACAAATAATGCATGCCAATCTGTAGATAATCATAGTTTTAGTATTCAGGATGTAATGGATTTAATAAAGTCGCTGCCCTCATCGGCGTCTCAAACTCAAAACCACTTTAGTATGTCTACGAATGCGTTACCAGAGTTTGACCCAGCGAATAAAGAACAACCAGTTGACATTTGGATCAACAAAGTTGAAGAATGTGCTTCCTTGTATAAATGGTCTGAAACGCAACTACTTCATTACGCATTACCTAAATTTGCGGGATTAGCTAAGGTCTGGTATAATGGGTTACGTAGTTTAAAATATACCTGGGCAGAGTGGAAGGAGCAATTAGTTGCTCAATTTCCCAAAGTTGAAAACTATGCTCAGATTTTACATGAAATGTTGGATAGGAAAGTAAAATTTAACGAATAATTAGAAACATATTATTATCATAAAATTAATTTATTGAACCGATGCGAGATTAGCGGGAAAAAAGGTAGTGGACTGTCTCTTAGATGGGTTAGGAGATAAAGGATTGCGATTAGGGGCACAAGCTGCCAATTACTCACAACCTGAAGAACTGCTATCGTTTTTAAAATCTGTTAAGGTAGAAGATTCAAAAGAAAAGCTATATCGACAACCGTTCATAAAGCGGCGCCCTGATGGTCCAAGTGATAATACGAAAACAAATATTCTTAAATGTTTTAACTGTAATGAGATTGGACATCCTTCTTTTAAATGTACTAAACCATTATTGACATGTAATATATGTAAACGGCTTGGACATCAGAGCATAAACTGTAGACGTTTAACTAAAAATAACACGGATGTAGACAAATCCATAGAAAAGGGTAAATCGGTGTCTGAGGTAAAAATTGCTGGAGACTTAGACGAGAAATACGTCTTACCAATTATTGTTAATGACAAAGAAATGACTTGTTATGTGGACTTGGGTAGTCAAAGTACATTGATGCGAATTAGTGATTTTAATAATTTGAATATTTTGTACAGTACAAAGAATTTACCCTCATTAAAGGGATTTGGTAATTCATTTATAGAACCTATAGGTAAAGCGATGTTGCACATTCAGGTTCAATCAGTTAAAATTGTGGTTGAAGTATTAATCGTGCCGGATAAGCTACTTAAATATCCCGTTTTATTAGGACATACTTTCACAGAGCAAGCGGGTGTGATTATAATAAAAACTGATGAGCATTTAGTGTTTCAAAAAAAACCTGATTTTGACTTAGATTTAGGCAAACAAAAGATTGATTTATTTGTAAATATGGACTTGAAAGTGTGTTCTATGAACATGGTGCCGATTAAGGCAGATGTTCAGAGTACTATTGAAGTTTATGTCAGAGGATCTGTTAGGAATATTGGTAAATCCAGTTATTTTTTGATGCCTGGGTCATATACTATCGCTCAAGGGATGGGATATATTATGGCAGTTAATTTAAATTCACATGAGGTTATGTTAAAAAGGGATCAATTATTGACTAGAGCTTATATCCTACAAGAAAATAATAGTAGTAAAGTAAGAATTTTACGGTGTGAAGAAGAGGATGAAGAAGATCCCATAAAGAATGGTCTAAAAACGGGTAGTAACGTAAGCATTGAAGATAGAAATAGATTAGAGAAATTGTTGAAAGAGTATAAAAGTTGTTTCTCATTTGGTTTAACTGATTTAGGACTTACAAATCTAACAGAAATGTCTATAACTTTAAAAGATTCTACTCCCGTTGTATACAGGCCATACAGGCTTGCTTATTCAGAGAGGACTTAAGTAAAAGAAATGGTTCAGGATATGTTGGACTCAGGTATAATTACGGAATCGGACTCTGCTTATGCCAGCCCTATCATTCTAGTACAGAAAAAAAACAGGCGATCAACGACTCTGTGTCGACTACCGAGCATTAAACGCTAAAACGGTAAAAGAGCATTATCCCTTACCCAGGATAGAGGATCAAATTGATCAACTAGGTGGTTATGGGTACTTTATAACATTAGATCTCGCATCTGGATATTACCAGATACCTATAGCTCCATCGTCCCAAGACAAAACCTCATTTGTTACGCCTGACGGGCAGTATCAGTTTACGCGTATGCCTTTTGGGTTAGCTAACGCACCCTCGGTATTTCAAAAAACAGTAAATAAAATGTTAAAAGACGTTAAAGACAAGGCTTTTGCATTTATGGATGATATAATCATTCCTGCTCATACCATATCTGAGGGGATGGATCGATTACAAACGGTATTGGAACTGATTAAGGAAGCAGGATTAACGTTAAAATTGTCAAAATGTAATTTTTTTTCTAAAGAAATAGACTATTTAGGATTTGAAATCAGCAAAATGGGAGTTAGGCCAGGATCAAAGAAGACCGAGGCGGTAGAAAACTTTAAGTGTCCTAGCAATCAGCACGAAGTACGCCAATTTTTAGGTTTGGCAAGTTTTTTCCGC
This sequence comes from Acrobasis consociella, assembly GCA_963555685.1. Taxonomy (NCBI): domain Eukaryota; kingdom Metazoa; phylum Arthropoda; class Insecta; order Lepidoptera; family Pyralidae; genus Acrobasis; species Acrobasis consociella. The sequence continues at coordinate 15,733,026 of OY743125.1, read as the reverse complement.
CGTTTTGTTAAAAACTTTGCCATTATAGCTAGTCCATTAACCAAGCTACTAAAAAAGGATAGCAAATGGCAATGGGGCCCTGAGCAAGAAAAATCATTCTCTGTCTTGAAGTCTGAGTTGGTAAAAAGACCTATTCTAGCTTTATACAATGTGAAGGCAAATACCCAAGTGAATACAGACGCATGTAAATCAGGCATAGCTGGAATACTTCTTCAAGACGATGATTCCGGTAGGTGGAAAGCGGTTGCTTATTACAGCCGACAGACTACTATTGAAGAACAAAAATATCACTCGTTCGAACTCGAGACCCTAGCAGTTATTGCCTCCTTACAACGGTTTAGAGTATATGTCTTAGGTATAAGGTTCACGATAGTGACAGACTGTAACGCGCTACGTACAACTTTATCCAAAAGAGATATAATACCGCGTATAGGTAGATGGTGGCTTCAGCTTCAAGAATACGATTGTAATATTGAATATAGGCCCGGTAATCGTATGGGGCATGTAGATGCCTTGAGTAGAAATGCCTTACCTCAATTAGAAGAACCTGAAACTATATTCGATATTTTAGCGGTAGAGACGGAAGATTGGCTGTCTACAATTCAAAAAGCTGACGAAGAAGTTCAGCGTATTAAAAATATTTTGGAAGACCCTAAGACGCCAAAAATAAATTAAATTTATCAAAATTACCAAGTCAAAGGGGGCAAAGTTTATAGAGTTGTTGACAGCCAATTAAAGTGGTTAGTTCCAAAGGGATTTAGATGGCAATTATTAAGAAAATGCCACGATGAGCTTGGACACTTTGGAGTGGACAAGACGTTAGACAAGTTGAGATCCCTATATTGGTTTCCAAAAATGACTAAGTTTGTGAAAAAGTACGTTCATTCGTGCCTAGAATGCAATTATCATAAAATACCATCAGGAAAAAAGCAAGGTATGCTTCACCCAATTCCGAAAGTCGATAAACCCTTTCACACTGTACACATGGACCACTTAGGTCCATTTGTTCGCAGTAAGTCAAAGAATTGCTATTTATTGGTTCTTGTTGATGCGTACACTAAATACGTCACATTGTATGCAGTTAAGAATACTAAATCAAAATCGACCATTAAGGTATTGAATCAATATTTTAGTTTGTTTGGTATACCCAGTCGGATAATAAGTGATAGAGGCACCTCGTTCACGAGTAAGAGTTTTAAAGACTTCGTGAATGGTCATGGAATAAAGCACGTTTTAAACGCAGTTGCTACACCGCGAGCGAATGGCCAAGTGGAACGATACAATCGTACCATATTGGCCTCCCTCGCGGTGAAGAATCACAATTGTAAAGAAAATGAGTGGGATATTCATTTAGAAGAAATACAGTTAGGTCTTAATACTACCATTAATAAAGGTATAGGAAAAACACCTGCCGAGGTGTTATTTGGAGTAAGATTAAGGAGCAAAAGTGAGGGAATTGTTACATCGTTACTTGATCAGACTGACGCAAATAGTCCGCAAGAAAATTTACATACAATCAGGGAGGAGGTAAACGCGAAAATTTGTGAAGAACAAGCAAAGCAAAAGGAGAGGTTCGATAAAAAAAGGAAGGTTGCTAGGAAATACAAAGTAGGTGATTTAGTTAGAATAGAAAGAGAAATAGGCAGTAACAATGGGAAATCTAGGAAACTTCTTGCGAAATTACAAGGTCCGTACAGAATTGTTACTGTTCTCGATAATGACAGGTATGCTGTGGAAGATACGCCTCTGACACGTAAACAAAATAGGAAGTATGAGGCAATTGTTGCGGTGGATAAAATCCATCCATGGTTGACTTATACTCGTGAAGGTTTAGCATCTTCAGATGAGGGAAGCTCGGCAGAAGATGGGGATGCAAATAATACTTTGATAGGTATAGATAGTGAAGAGGTTGAGTCCAATGATGTTTTACAGAATGAAGGTGTTGAGTGCGCTGATGAGAGTAGTGACAATACTATGAACTGATTCTATAGATTTTAATGTATTGTATCAAAAATTTTGTGTCTCGAACTTTTAGAATTTGATAGGAAAAGAAATACACACAAAAGAGTCTTTTGACAAATTATGAGTGTGTCAGATTTTATGAAAAATTAAGTAGGAAATGGAAAAGTCTGCACGCAATGGAGTCTTTTGACAAATTATGAGTGTGTCAGATTTTATGAAAAATTTAGTAGGAAATGGAAAAGTCTGCACGCAATGGAGTCTTTTGACAAATTATGAGTGTGTCAGATTTTATGGAAAATTAAGTAGAAAATGGAAAAGTCTGCACGCAATGGAGTCTTTTGACAAATTATGAGTGTGTCAGATTTTATGGAAAATTAAGTAAGAAATGGAAAAGCCTGCCCGTATTGGAGTCTTTTGATAAATTATGAGGCGGTCAGACTTTATAAAAAAATAAGTTGTAAATGACAAAGTCGACACACAATGAGTCTGCTGACAAATTGTGAGTGTGTTAGATTTTGCGGAAATATAAATGATTTAAAAATGTTTGTTAAAATTATTATGGACAAAAGGAAGTTAGGAACGAAATGAAATTAATTTTTCAATTATGATGTATATAATATGTTATTGTTCACACACACGATCACTAATCAATATAATGAAATGTAACAAATGATTGTTAATAAGTTAATATCTTTATAAATAAATGATACATAAATTTAAAGATAAATATAATTGATGGAACAATTATTGTATAAGATGGCCGAACAGAAAGTATAATAAATAATGATACTTTACTTACTTTAAAAGTCAATAAATGAAATACTTACATTGATGATGATTGTGATATTTGAAATTATTAAATTTATAATTGTTTGTAGATTAAGAAATTATAAACTCAACGAGAGGACTCCGTTGATCAGAATGGCCGACTGTTATGATGTTTAACTTCATGAATAATTATTAATTTATTTATATTGTTTTTTTTTATACTTATACATATTTAAATTCATATTTACAAATTTACGTTATTTATGCGATTTCCGAACGAACCCTTTTTCTTGATAACTGGCCACACTGAATGAATCGGCGTCATTCCGTTGTTAAGTTCGTCACCGTCAAGACGAGTAAAAAAGATCAAGCGTGGATAAATGTTTTTGTGTGGTGGAAATTATTTTTAATTATATAATTAATATTATAATAATTGAGTATTATTCCTCCCATACTTCTGGATTGACCTAACACCAGTGTCCGAAATTACTTGAACTGTCCCTCGTTTGGTGGCTGAAACAAATTCACCATTTTTAGCTACTGAAATTTTAAATGGTTTATGTAAAATCTTTGTTTATTAAAGAGGGTTTTATTTAAAAAGAATATGTCACCCTCAAAGGTGCATCTAAACAAAAAATCATCTACGACTACTCAATAATTTCAATATTTTATAAATTGTTCTTGCTGCCTCAGATGTGGGAGTGGCAAGTTTACTATTTATCACTCCCACATCCATTAGGTTAACATTAAATTTAATCATCAATCATCAATATCATCAATCAATCATCAATACATATAATAAAATCGTAACCGATCGCTGTCTGTACATGGAAGATAAATGAGTAAAAATATTTTTGGGGGCTTTTACCAACGCAATAGAACACAAAACAATGATTTTTAAAATTTTTGTCTGTTTGTCGGTTTGTCTTGTAGGTCACTGTTCCTAATCACTGTAACGCCAACTATGTGTCTGTTCACTCCACTAACTGTGACCTAACATTCAGAGTCTCAGAAGGTCTTTATAAATCAAAGATAAGTTCCAGGACGACGAGTATATTTCAATGATCACAAACACGGACAGTCAATATACAATTTACACAGGAATACGATCTACGCTATGTACTAAGTGTTACACGAGTTATCGAGGAGACGGGCGGGTGACGATTAGCGTCAGAATGCCTACCAGCCCGCTGCGATACAAATAGCTGACTTGACAATGTGTCCCTACATAACATCCCCCCAAATTTTTCGGGAGACATCCAAAAAAATTTTTATTTCCAAACATCATTCAAGGTTATAACTCTGTAACTTATAAAACTCAATAACATGTTACAATCGCCCGGCCCACGTGAAGCTATGCGCTGACTCAACTCGGCGCTCGAAACCTGAGCTTCCGTTCGCTCGCCGGACAATACCTCGAAGCGATTGCAACATATTACTGTACAATAAACATGTAAGTACCTAATCTGAATCTAAATTTAGAGTTTTATGTTTTAAAAAATCTTTTACATTTATACTGTTAACTTCAAATCGCAAACATAAAAAAGTACATTAATTATGCGTATTGAAAACGTATAATCAGTTACTTATTCTTTGAAAAAAAAAACAAAAAAGTTATACATATCAATATCTCTGTTTGTGAAATTACTTATATATTATGTTTTTACTTGCAGCAATAAAATATATTATTTCCAAAACACTGTTTTATTTTGACTGTCTACTCATACATATCACTAACTTCATTCACACGTGAGTATAACTACATGGATTATAATGTATATAAAAACACGCTATGAAAATATATAAAAATTGTAGTGTGCAAAAATTCCTTGTTATTTACTATGCACAAACATTACACTTCTAATACACTGTCGGTTGAGCCATGGGTGCAGCCTGCACCCTGACGTTCGGAATAGGTACACTTGTACTCTGAACTTCTCGTTTCAACCACTTTTTAACTTTCTTCGTACATTGCTGACGTACAATACAGGTGATTATAACGGCCATAAACACTGCCGTGATTACTACAATTATCGACAGATAATCTAACTTGGATTGTACCGTACTTCCAATAGTAGCTTGGGCCTGGGCGACCGCTACATTTTCTTGTTTGCTCTGTCCCCAGCCCATTATGACTTTATCTCGATAAAAACTGAGGTGAAATGACATATAGGTAAAAACTATTAGTATTTAACCAAATCAAAGTACAACTAATCAGTTTTCGCACACTGTTACAACATCAAAATATTGTTTCGTAAAACTTTGACAACTACAAATTTCTCTGTAAGTGTATGCGCGTATATTTATTGACCTTCTTGGTTACATTACGATATATGCGCATATAAATGACAAACATTTTTCATGTCGCAATACTTAAATCGCTTACACTTTCACGACATAAATGAAATACATTTTCATATTGCTCGATTTTGAAATACATATATAACTAACATATACTTAGCCTACTGCGAGCACCTATTTTTCAAGGGATCGTCTTGAAATAAAGAGATAAAGAGTAAAAAGTTTGACTCTAAGGTAGCTAACTCGAGTGGATATTCTGCCATACATAATTTAACCGTCACCCCACTAAAGTTAGGGCAACTCACCAATACCAGCTCGAGTCAGCGCCGTAACAAAAAAAAAGTAGGAAAGAACTATTACTAAACCGTCTTATCACAACATTCACAACCAGTGGCCTTATGGTATCAGAAACGTTCGTATGAAATAACAACAAGTACAGGTGAGTACACAATTCATTGGGCGATTTCATTATTCTATGATCACTATGAATTTTTACCTACACAAGTTCCTCTATTCTACTTATTTCGAACCCTTGGCATCCCAACAGTCGAGGGACTGTTGAGCCTCGCGGCCTACGGGAACGCTATAAGTTAAAACGTAATGGCGGTTTGACAGTACGGCCACTTCTAGTTTTCTTAGGAAAATCGCTGTCATTTTTCTCACCCAAAGTTGACTCTTTACTGCCCCCAGGCTTTACAGTGTTATTTGTCAAGGAGTTAGGTGTGCAACCTAGGTTACCTTGCGAAACATCAGATGGGCCATCAAAGTTATCATTCAATGCGTAAGCGGGTTTCAACCTATCTATTGATATGTTAGCTTTCCGATTAGGCAACTGTAGCCTAAAAACTTTATCAAATCGTTTAAGGATGAGATAGGGACCGTCGTATGGACATTTTAAAGGTTTTCTTACTGTATCATCTCTCACGAAAACGTGTGTACACTTTTTCAAATCCGGGTGCACAAAAAATGATCTATTACTACCGTGAGACTGTAACGCTGGCTTATACGCATTTATCCTCTTACGTATTTTGTCTACTAGGTTGTCGTCGCTTATACCTGATTGACCTGCGTTATAAAAATCACTAGGTAACCTAATCGTCTTGCCAAAAGTCATTTCAGCGGCGCTGACGCTATTGTCGCTTCTCAGCGCTGCTCTAAGACCGAACATTACGGTAGGTATCTCATCGACCCACGAAGTGTTACCACTGAGTCTAGCCATTAAAGACGTTTTAAAAGAGCGATGCCAGCGCTCCACCTGATTACTTTGCGGATGATAACTACTGGTTCTTTGTCTTTGTATGCCCAAATACTTCAATAAACATGCAAAAAGACTACTTTGGAACTGTCTACCCTGATCTGTGGTAATTTTAACTGGACAACCGTATCGTACTATCCATCCCTCGTACAACACCTTAGCTACGCATTCGGCCGTAATTTCTTTTACCGGAAAAGCCTCTGGCCAACGTGTCTTCCTATCTATTAAAGTTACGCAATAACGATAACTATCTGCTGTAGTTAATAATGGTCCAACGATATCTATACATATGTGTTCGAAACGATCTGCCTGTGGGATAACTTGAAATTCTGACAAAGTATGCCTATTAATCTTCGATTTCTGACACTGTATACAACACTTTGTCCATCTACCTATGTCTCTGTTCATATTAGGCCAAAAGAATTTTTGCTTTACTAACTTTTTAGTTGTCCTAATACCTGGGTGACTCAGATTATGAATAGACTCAAAAGCTGTTTCTCTAAAACTTTCTGTTAAATAGGGCCTAACGTTTTCTGTTGACATTTCACAATATATCGGTTTATCACACCCTGGTATAAACATTTTTCGCAATACCATGTTGCTATTGTTATTGTCAAGTATGGTTTTAGCAATGTAAGTTTCTTGTTCCTGCGCGGTAGCTAATTCGTTGTAATTCAGTACTGTGGGACAGGATATGGTCTCGACACGCGATAACGAGTCAGCAACAATGTTGTTTCTACCTTCTACGTATCGTATATCCGTTGTGAACTCACTGATAAATAACAACTGCCTAGTGCGACGTGGCGTTTCTTTGTTACTATCTTTATTTCTAAATGCAAAAGTTAAAGGTTTATGATCTGTAAAAATAATTAACTGCTGTCCTGTGGTATGGGAGGTTATACGTGTGAATCAAACAAGCGTTAGTTGAAGACTGGTTTATTGGGATCCCAATCACACATACATGATATGCTTATAACTAAGTATGAAGTACGTCTTTCATTACACCACACCACGGGGGTTGGTAAAAAAATAATAATAAGGTTTACATTATTATTTTTTTAAGTCTAAGGAACGTTTAAAAGTATACATTAAAAATAAGAACGTAGATATTTATGTATCTATTGAATCGAAAAGCGACAAATTGTCAAACAAAAATTATTTATTACGCTAATAGTATACTTATTAATTAAGATTCAATTTACGAATTGAAAAATTCATGAACTTTAATTGTTAAACATTCATATTTTGTAAAAAAAAATTGATATAATTAATCTACTTAGCTATGTCTAATAATAATCTAGTTTTGATTACGTTACAAGTTTAATGTAGTTGAATATGTTTGTAAAGAGTTAACTCTCACAAAAAGTTTACATTCACACACACACAACTTAGAATACCTTTTTTTTTTTAAGATTAATTATTAGCTATTTCGTAAACAATTTAGTTCTATTTTTATGGAACGTAAAAATAATTAATAAAAATAAGACGGACATATCTTATTTTTATTAATTATTTTTACGTTAGGACCTAAATCTTTCACTACCTTGTAAGGACCCAAGTAAAGCTTATCTAACTTTTTACATGTTTCATTCTTTATCAGTATTAGATCATTAGGTTTATAAGTAACAGGATTAATATTCTTATCATAATAAGGTTTTCTAGTCATTTTGCTATTTATTAAACGTTTTCTAGCATCTTGATGTGCTAATTGTAATCTATACCTTAATTCTAACATATAATTATCATGACAATACAATGGAGAAACTGTATTTTTAAGATTACTTGGCAGCATACATTGCTTGCCAAAAACTAATTCATAAGGACTATAATCTGTTGAACTATGTACAGTGGTGTTGTACGCAAAACACCAAAAAGATAACCAATGACTCCACGAGTCTGAGTATTCATCGCATTGGATTCTTAAAAAGGTGGCAAGATGTTTATGCATATTTTCTAAACTTCCTACTGACTGATGATGAAAAGAAGTGGAATGTAGTTTACTTATATTTAACAATTTACATACCCCTTCCATTGTTTTGGATGTGAATTCAGCTCCTCTATCAGTAGCAATGATCTTTGGCACACCGTATCTTAGTATAAATTGGACAAATGCTCTAGCTACACTTACCGTGTCCTTATGACGTAACGGGTACGCGTCGATGTACTTAGTTAGTTCACACTGCAAGGTGAGTATGTAAGAGTATCCTTCTGCATCGGTATCTATTGGACCTACGATATCTAAAAATACCTTTTCAAATGATGAATTAGCCGTAGTCGTTATCTCCATCGGCTGCTTCGTATTTCGAGAGTATTTCATGGTTTGACATTTTTCGCATTTTTTGACGTAGTCTCGTACGCTTGTCTCAATGCCTGGCCAATAATATTTACATTTTATGTTATTTATCATCCTATGGATCCCTGCGTGTCCACTGGTTGGTAACAGATGATAATCATTTAAAATAATCTTTTTTTCTTCATCATTTTCGATTCTTTTTATATTTCTTAATATATTTATACGCGGAACAGTCCAGTCATCTCTCCCTTTTATTTCATCTAGTAATTTTTGTATAAAGTATTCACTATTTTTCGTTTTTAAAATACATATCTGTTCGATTTCTATTTTTTTACAAAAATCTTTTAACTTATTCGCGAATTCGGCTCGCGTAAATCGCGACATATAGTCAAGATTTATATAAATAGTGAGTTGACTTTCCACGAAAGCGAAACAATCTTCTTCTAAAATTATTTTCTTTTCTCTCCTATATCTATTTAAAACAGAACTCTGCACGAACTTCATTTCAATGGAATCGCTAGGAATTCTTAATATTTCCGCAATCCTCGGTTGATCAGGCCTTGGATTGGTATTAGGAATATTAGGAATTTCAGCTTTCCCGCTATCCAACTCTTTCCTATTCTCATCTAACTTCCTTTGCTGAGCTCTAGTCATTACTAATAATTTTTCACTCATATCCTTTAATTCGTCGGAAGGGTAACCTATCACAAACTAGATTTGTTTTTCTTCGATTTTTATTTGTTCGAAAACGGTACAACGAAGTTTTAAATGCCAAATGGGTTCTTTACCATATTTTCTGCTTATATAAATTCAATAAATATATTCTTCGCCTTCTATAAAAACTATCGACCGAAAATCAAAATATGTAATTTTTATTTGAAAATTTATTTGGTAACAAGAATTTTATTTTCTAGAAGTATTAATGATAGAAATAACTTCTTCCAAATTATTATTTACACAGATGTGACAGAGCGCTATAGGTAGGTTCAGCTTGCGGCGGGGTGGCCCTTGGGCCACCCCAAGCCGCACAACATGAATACACACAAACACAAATGTGTTTAAACCTACTTATTAAAACAAAAACCTTGTGACAGAGCGCTATAGGTAGGTTCAGGTTGCGGCGGGGTGGCCCTTGGGCCACCCCAAGCCGCACAACATGAATACACAAAAACACAAATGTGTTTAAACCTACTTATTAAAACAAAAACCTTGTGACAGAGCGCTATAGGTAGGTTCAGGTTGCGGCGGGGTGGCCCTTGGGCCACCCCAAGCCGCACAACATGACAAACACACAAATAGAACATAACTACAAAGTATATACTCTGTATATATAAACATTTTGGATTTCAAAATTATGATTTAAATTTTTTGGTATTTGTCATGTTGTATTTTAATAATAGGGAAAATTATTTTTAGGTTAAATAATTTTTTTCTTTATGAAACATATAGAAATAGTATCATCGGTTTAACGTTAGGTTGCAATACAAAGCATATACCTTTCAAAAATATAACAATCGAAAATCGGAATTTCAACCAGATGGAATAAGAGATTTCGGTCAAATGAAAATATTGAAAATAAAAAAATTACGAAACGTTTTTGGTATTTTCAAATTCGTAACTAAAGAATTCTAGTTTGTGATAGGTAACCCGTCGGAAGATATGGTAACCCTACTTAAAGCGTCGGCTACGCTATTATCTTTTCCTTTGATATAAACGACATTGTAGTCATATTCTTCCAGCTGTAACCTAAATTTTAACAATCGACTTGATGGGTCTTTCATGCCAAATAAATAAATAAGGGGTTTGTGATCGGTCATTATAGTAAATTTTTTTCCGTATAAGTAAGGCCTAAAGTATTTAACGCTCCATACTTTATCTAATAGTTCTTTTTGGATTACGGGGTAGTTAAGTTCAGCTTTGTTCAACGGTCGACTGGCGTAAGGAGTCATATAGTTGAGTATCGCGCGTAACCGCACGTACGTACGCTCTAATATATAAATCTAATATCTTAAGCAGAAGCGAAAAATACTTGACTTAATCCGAGTAGAACTAAAATTAAAGTGACAATAAACGATAAACGTAAAAGTGATAGTGACAAGCTTGAGTACTTTTAGTGTATAAGTGAAAATAATTTATTAAACCAAAAAGCTCGTCAACAACGCATCGGCCATCAAGCTGCGACATTGACGTCTCGCTCACACTCCGAGCAAATCCACTATACTACACTGCTCACACCAAGGTAACGGACGACCACAATTACAAATTATCTACCGACATTAACTCAGAAACACAGACATGCATTGCTCAGCAAACTGCAACCAACCCATAAAATACCCCGGCGAGATGCTTAGTTGCAACGGATGTAGAAGTAACTATCATTATCAGTGTTTAAACATAACATCTGCCTACTTCATGGCTAATAGGAACGACCTAAAATGTAAATGGCGCTGCCCATCATGCTCTAATATAACACACAGAAAACGTGATGATGATACCCCTGTAAAATGTACACAAATGAATCCACTGAACGAAACAATTATGTCAGTAGACGACCTTTTGCATGACGATCAAAATTTCACGGGAAACACAGAACACCTAACCGATCTTAGCAACCATGCTACAACCCACAACAATGAACACATTAAAGAAACCAACATAAACACGGACACAATTACCTATGACCGATTCAGTAGCCTATTAGATTCTAAATTAGAAACTATTCAAATTACACTGCTTAACAACCTCACCAGCGCAATACAAACAGAAATATCCGCTGCAATAAATAACCTTAGACAAGAGACAAAGCAACATATTAGTAAATTAGAAAACAAACAGGAACAGTTTTTGAATAAAGTAACGACAATGGAAAAACAGATAGAAAACCTTGAACTAGAAAAACAAACATTACGACAGGAATTAAAAAATTTGGAAAATGAATTACAAAAAACCATGCATAGCACACAAGTACAAACATTACCATCACCACCGCACACATACACAAAAGAATTAGAAACTGATAAAAAAATTGTGTTATATGGACTTGAAGAACGATACAGGGAGACGGAGTACGACCTACATGACGAAATAGTTAATATTTTCTACAATACTCTTAATATAAACCTGACAGGCTATATAGAAGACGTTAGAAGGATAGGCAAAAAAGGACCCAAACGACCGATTATTATCGAACTTATCAGTAAACGAATGACGAAGTATATTTTTCAAAACACGCAATACTTTAGGCATACAGGAATGTATATATCCAAAGTTATGGACGAACAATCGTTACGAGCAAGAAAACAACTGAGACAATTATTATACAAAGCTAGGCAGGAAGGGCAACATGCAGTAATTAGGGATAATAAACTCATAATAAACGGCAAGGAGTATAACACACCCATACATGAAGGTACAATACATAGTAAGAAACTCACTATATCGCAGAGAACACACGACGATACATTGCAACACAACACGGATACGCTATTGAACACCACACAAGATCTTGCAGATAGAAACACTAGCCATACGTTTCGAGTCCACAGTGGAACACACTCACAACAGACATTCCGGAACTGAAATTAATATAATGTTTCAAAATATGCAAAGCCTAAAAAACAAATCCCATACACTGGAGTCATTTATTGCTACGCACGATAAGCAAATACATGCTATCTGCGTGTCCGAGACATGGATATCTGAGAACCAATTAAATCTCATAAACATACGCGGCTACGAGTTCGCAGCTATATTCCATCGATGCAACCAAGAAGGGGGAGGAGTGGCGATTCTGCTACGCAGCGGTATAGAATACATGGAAAGGACAGACATCGCTGAACTGTCCATACAAGGAGTAACAGAATGCTGCGGAATTGAATTACCGGAATATAACATTATATTAATTAATATTTATAGGCAAGACAGGCAAATTGAGAATTTCTTTAAAACCATAAATAATATACTAAACAAACTGAAATATAAAGACTGTAAAAAACATATAATAATAGGCGGAGATTTTAATATAGATATGTTAAAGACCACAAAACACTCAATAAACCTCAACCAATTAATGCTAACGCGTAACCTTCACCAACTAGTTAACAAACCAACAAGGGTGACAAAAACGTCAAGTACTTGCATCGACCTAGTATACACGAATAAAAATAACAATCATAATGTTCATGTCGAAGATTTTGGTTTTTGCGACCACCATGGCGTGTTATACACAACTCTAACAAACAAAACAGCCACAATTAAACCACAAACGTGCAAAAATTACCACACTCAAAAAAGGCTATATACGGAAAAAAACATAACTCAATTTAAACTGGCGATCGCAAAAATTAACTGGGATGACATTATTAAAAATGAATATGACATAAATACCAATTACAATAAATTTCATGACATCTTACAAGACAAACTTGACACATATATACCGGTAAAATCCATAAAAATTAAAAACAAAACTGATAAAAACTGGCTCACACGAGGTTTAAAACGATCTTGTAAACATAAACGGCTGCTGCGGATTCTCATTAATCAAACAAATAATGACATACTAAAAACTCACTACAAAATGTATACAAAAGTCCTAAAAAAATCGGTTAATATATCGAAAAAAAAATAATTACACTAATGAAATGAAGCATTCAAAAATCAAGCAACAAAACTAAAACCATGTGGAGAATTATAAAAAACACAACGAAGAAAGACACAAATAAAACAAAAAACTTAAAACTTAAAATCAATAACAAAACTACAGAATCACCCAACTTGATAGCAAACACTTTGAATGACTTCTTCGCTACGATAGGCGAGTCCCCCACGCCGCCGACGGCTCAGTCTGCCCCGGGACCGCCGTCGCATGCACATGCACCTTGCGGTCACGCTGCACCCAGCGGACATCGCATAGGCAAAGCGGCTCCCACTAACTCACTTTACCTATCACCCGTATCGGAGCGCGAAGTCTATAAATTGATAAGAAGCCTAAAAAATAAAAGTAGCTTCGGTAATGACGAAATACCCAGTACGTTGCTAAAAGCTTGTGCTCATGAATTGACTGCCCCTTTAACCAAACTAATCAATAAATCTTTTGACGAAGGTTGCTTCCCAGAAAAATTAAAAATAGCAAAAATAAGACCAATTTCCAAAAAAGGAGGTGACTGCACAGATAAATCGAATTTTCGACCCATTGCACTTTTATCAATAATATCCAAGATCTTCGAAAAAGCTATGGCAAATCGACTTTATAAATTCTTTGAAAAATATAATATTTTCGACGAGAACCAATACGGATTTCGAAAAAACCGATCTACGACCTTAGCCGTGTACAAATATATCCAGCAAATACTTACAACTATAAATGACAAAAAATACGCTGTAGGACTATTACTCGACATGACAAAAGCTTACGATAAAGTCTGCCATAAAACACTATTAAAAGCATTATATGACTCGGGTATTCGTGGACAAGCCTACAAATGGCTAAAATCATATTTGACGGACCGTAAACAATACGTGGAAGTGACATATATTAATAATGACTCGCACGAGACGCAAGCAGTACGATCTGACATTCGAACTACCAATTGTTCAATCCCGCAGGGAAGCGTGCTCGGGTGCATCCTCTTCCTGGTATACATTAACGAACTGCCCAAATTATTTCCCAATAACTTGTGTGTCATGTTCGCCGATGACATTTCACTACTTTTCCAATGTGGCACATCAACTGAGGCTAACGCGACCCTATTAGATAGCATTACGAAATTAAAATCCTGGCTTGACAAAAAAAATCTAGAAATAAATATGAAAAAAACTAAAATAATTCAATTTCACCCATGGCAAAAAAAAGCGCTCACCTTAAAATTATCTTTTGAAAATCAAGAAATCACAGAAGTAAATAATTTCAAACTCCTAGGCGTAACAATAGATTCTTACATTGACTGGAAAAAACATGTGACAAGCATCAAAAATAAACTATCAAAATTTGTATACGCACTAAGCATTCTAAAAGTAAGCACAAATTATGAAACTGCTCTGACAGCGTATTACGCCTACGCGTACTCCTGGCTAAAATACGGTGTTATGCTTTGGGGCAATAGTGTCCACGCGGACGACCTACTCCTAATGCAAAAAAAGTGCTTACGCATATTGTGCAACTTACCGTACAGACATAGCTGCAAGACGTATTTCATAAAACAAAATATCTTGACACTACCCTCAATTTATATCCTTGACATATGCACATTCGTGAGAAAAAATAAACACATATTTACGCAAATGAAAGACACACACAACATAAACACACGACATAAATATAGACTGGCACTACCGTCGAAAAAAAACCTGGACATATTCAATAACGGACCATATGTGAGTGCAATCAAAATATATAATAAACTACCAAAATCACTACAATTAGAACATAATGACAAAACTTTTAATAAAAAACTAAAAACATTGTTATTGACAAAAGGTTATTATTCTGTCAAAGAGTACTTAGAAGACAAATTACACAACTAGTTTAAAGAATTCTCAAGCCACAGCCATTAATATACTGACATTTATATTTATCTTTTTTTTTCCTCTTTTAAATATTTTTTTTTATTGCAATATTATTGTTAAGATATTTTAAACGTTCGGATTTACAAAAACTACATCTCATTAAAATTAAATTAAAATGTAATCAAACTTAACTGAAATTAACGGCAATTATTTATATATATTTATAACATAAAAGTTCTATGTATCTCTGCTGACATTCAATGTAATCACTAACAATTTTTGACATATCCTGAATCTAAAACCACTATTATTATATAAACTCAACTCAACATACTTTTAGTTCGCAACACCCTGTCAGGGTTCATGTACTTATTAACCTACTAACCATGTAATGTATGAGTGCATGTAAGCGAAAATAAAGAAATAAAGAAATAAAGCTATTGGTCTGAGGTCTTTATTACATAAAACTGGACCCAAGGCTGTCCCCGACGCGTCAGTCTGTAATACAAAATCGTTATCGGCCGAAAAGTCTGGATATTGCAAAATTGGTGGGGAGACTAAACACTGTTTTAATTGTTCGAATGATTTTTTTACATTCCTCTGTCCAGACAAAGTTTATATGTTTTTTACAAAGTTTATTTAATGGTAAAGTTATTTGAGCGAATGATGGTATGAATTTTCTATAATAATTACAAAAAGCAATAAAACGACGAACCTCGTCTGGTGTTTTAGGTTCTGGATATTTTTGTAAAGCTTTAACTTTTTCTGGGTCGGGACGAACCCCATCAGCTGACACTACGTGACCCAAATACAACAGTTCCTTTTTTAAAAATTCACATTTAGATGGGTTAATTTTTAAATTTACTTTTCTTAAACGTTCGAAGATATGAATTAGGTTTTTATTATGGGAATCGATATTTCGCCCAAACACGACAATATCGTCCATATACAGGAACGCCTTTTCATAAGTTTATCCAGATAGAGCTAACGACATAACGCGCGAGAAAGCACTTGCAGAAATCTTAAGGCCCATGGGAAGACGCTTCATTTGGTATTGTCCAGTGTCCGTAGTGAACGAAGTTATCTTTCTATCGCTTTCGTTTAACGATGTTTGAAAATACGATTGTTGTAAATCTAAATGACTAAAGTATATAGCCCCTGAAAGCGAGTCGAGTATCTCGGTTATGTTGGGCAAGGGAAATTTATCATCTTGAATAACGTTATTTACTTTTCTGTAATCTACAACCAATCTCCACTTTTTAACATTATTATTACTCTTTTTGGGGACTAAAAGAATTGGGCTATTCCAATCGCTACTGGTAGGTTCTATAATATCGTCTTCTAACATTTTTTTAATTTGATTGTTTATTTCCGGTTTCAGCGATTGTGGCAAACGATATGGTTTTACATAAATTGGCTTGGTATTAGGTTTAAGTGTGATAGACTGTTTGCCTATATTAGTAGTACCCAACTTATCTCCGTCTAAATAAAAGATATCTGAATATTTTACGCAAATCGATTCTATTTGTTTCCTTTCATGAGAGGATAAATGATTTAAATTTATAATATTTAATAATTTTTTAGCTCTATCTACGTTATTGTGTGTTTGCTCAAAGTTACAAATATCATAATTATTTAGAGTTTCTACTTCCGGCCTAAATATAGGTAATTTAGTTTCTTCTTTGTTAATATTTAGAATTCTAAGTGGGATCACCCCTTCTTTAGCTCTTACTATTGACCCTGCTAAGAATATATTTTCGGATAATTGTTTAGGAAAAATAACGTAATCATTGTTTGAAATCATCAAAGAAGAATCAGTTTTAATAAAATGTATAGACTCGATCCGGGGTGGTAGAGTTAGATATATGTTACTTGAGTTACTCGTGTGAATGGGAATAACAACGTTCGTGGTATTCAATTGCAGATTAAGTTTATTCGAATGTAAGTTTATGTTAGCGCTATAATTTCTTAGAAAGTCCAGACCGATAATACCGTCCGTTGTGCACGGCATGTTATCTAATACGTGGAACGTGTGTGGGAACAAAGAAGTATTATGACTCAAATGTAACTTTACAATGTAGTTTGAATAATTTTTTCCACCTATTCCATTAATAACAGTATTATTATTAATTAATTTAGAATTTAGGGGTAATTTACTTTTACTTATCGCCGATAAACTAGCACCTGAATCTAATAAAAATGTAAACTTTTGTCCGTTTATGAATAAAATTATATGATTAAGTCCGTTACATGTAAATATTTTATGCACGAAAAAATTCGGACAAATTAACCTCCTCCTCTTTGCTCTCCTTCTCTTCCCGCAGCAAAGGTTGTCCACCACTATGATATGTAAATGCTCGTTGTGTTATGTATCGAGGCGCACCAGCTCTACCTCTATCGTTACGTGAACCCTGTCGTCCTCGTTGAGTAGCTCGTCGTCCTATCCACGTAGCTCTCAGTCCCCGGTATGGAGAATATTCATACTGCATCCCGCGAGACCTGTTATTATAGTAAAAATTGTTACCTGGATAATAGTTTTTGTAAAATCCTCGGTAGTCGCCTCTGCCGAACGGCCTTGAATTTGCACGTCCAGCACCCTGCCTGCCTCTGAAATTCCTACCTCGCATATTAAACATCGTTCCTGATGTCGATGGCTGGGACAGGTCCTCATCTTTGGCAGCTTGTATGGCATCTTTCAGCTGGCTGTAGTTCCTGGCTGCGATGATAGTGCTGATGCGTTTATTTCTTAGGCCATCTGCAAACTTTTTAATAGCTAAGTTTTCATTTATTGGTTTCAAGACTTCGCAGACCTCCTTATTATAATCGGACTGCGCGATGGTGAGACCAGCCAGTAAATTTTCAATCTTTTCTCCATACTCTGGTATAGATAGGTCTTTCTGTGAAATGTTATTCAATTGTAATAACAAAGAATTTGCTGATTCTTTCGTTAATAGATATTTTTTTATATCCGTAATAAGTTGTTCAACTGTTTCGTACTTTGATTTTAATTTAAGTCTTGAGTTTTTATCTTATCTAGTTTTTAATACGAAGGCGATCAGCAATTTTTTGTTATCATTTTCAGTTAAAATACCATCTAACATCTCGACGCCCTCTATTAATCTTTCAATTGTTTCCTGTTTCCCGTCTAGAACTGGTATAAGGCACGAAGCCTCCTTAATATTGAATTTCTCAGCCATTGGTTCTCTTTTCCCTAAACTTATATTTTCTAGAGATATATCTGAATCACTATACTTAGATATTTCTTTATAAGTCGACTCTATATATTCTGACAATATTTCAATAACATAATGTTGATATTCCTCTGTAACAACATATATATTCCTAATTAAATTCTTATATAATAAGTATAACCTCTTAGCTTCCTCTATTTTTTTTTTACCTAACTGAGATTTTCTTCTCTCAGGACCCAATTTTCGTAAATCTATTCTTATTTGTCTTAACTGTTCATATATTTTATTTATTTCTGTTTCCATATCATTTTAAATTGAAATGTAACAAGCCCTTTTTTTATATAAATTAAAGCATCTTATTTACTTAATTATTTTTCTTATATAAGAATGTTAATTCTAAGATTTTCTTAACATAATACAAATGTTATATAATACGTACGTTTGTCACTTTATATCGCACTTTCACTTCACTTTCACTCACTATTATACTTCCTCTTCTGCACCCTGCTCCAGATTCTTTCCATCATCTCGGCGGCGGCCAGAAAGACGAAGTTGCACCCTTCTAAACATTTCTTGTCGGATTTCCTTTCTCAACCATCTTTGGTGGCATTTCTTATAATTTTTATAAATGATGAAAATGATTCCCAGACCAGCAATTGCCAATATTGTAGTCAATAAAATATTGTTGGTTTCGATTTTTTCTGCAACAATTCCTGAGGACGGTGCGGCTGCATTATTGTTACCGGCGGCGTTTTGATTTATCACTACCTCTTTGTTATCTTGCTTGGAATAATTTTGCCCCATTTTCACAAACGGATAGTTTAATATTGATTACGAGTATAGAGTTTATCAAGTATAGAGTTCATTGTGCACTATTTTTGATTAATTTTTGCAAACGATATACGCGCCATACAGAGTTCACTTCGCACTGTCCTTTACAAGTTGGTTAAAAGTGTTCATTCACTGTGCACTTATCGCTGTGTCCGAGAGCGCGACGCGGACTCGGGAATTCGCTGACGGCGCGTCGCGTTCCCTGGCTCGGGTCGCCATGTGGTATGGGAGGTTATACGTGTGAATCAAACAAGCGTTAGTTGAAGACTGGTTTATTGGGATCCCAACCACACATACATGATATGCTTATAACTAAGTATGAAGTACGTCTTTCATTACACCACAGTCCCTCAAATAGTTTTCGAAAATATCTAACTGCCAAAAATATGCTTAATAACTCTCTATCATAAGTGCTGTACTTTTGCTGGGCTGGAGTCATCTTTTTTGAAAAATACCCTAATGGCTTCCAACACCCTCCTATATTTTGCTGTAATACTGCGCCTACGCACGTATCTGAAGCGTCTGTCATTAAAGCTATGGGACAACCTACCACTGGGTGAGACAGTGTAACGGCGTTTTTTAAGCTCTGTTTACACTGCTCGAAAGCTAAAATTGATTCCTGGTCCCACTCTATCTTAGTTTTGTCTTTCCTCTTAGAGTTATGCAAATATTTATTTAATTTAGCCTGACTTTCTACTGCTTTGGGGATATGTGATCTATAAAAATTTACCATACCTAGGAATCGCCGAAGATCTTGCACTGTCTCTGGCCTTGGGTAATCTAATATCGCCTGCACTTTATTGGAGAGTGGCTTAATGCCCTCCTCTGACACTTTGTATCCTAGAAAATTAACTTTTGACTTACCAAAGCTGCATTTAGAGATGTTGATCGTGATGCCAAACTCCTGTAGCCTGCTGAATACCTGTTCCAGGTGTTCCTGGTGCTCCTTTTCCGTGTCTGACACCACTAAAACGTCATCCAAATAATAGAATACAAAATCTAGGTTTTTAAGTACTGTAGACATAAATCTTTGGAAGGTTTGGGCTGCGTTACGCAATTCAAAACTCATACGGGTCCACTCAAATAAACCAAAAGGTGTAATTATGCTTGTTTTTTCAATATCGGGCTCAGCAATTGGAATAAAATGATAGGCTCTATTAATATCTAGTGTACTAAAAACTTTTTTACCAGCTAGGATATATGTAAAATCTTGTAGCCTTGGAATGGGATACCTATCGGGCTTTGTAACTGAATTTAATTTGCGGTAATCACCACAAGGTCTTAAGTCACCATTCTTTTTTGCTACTATATGTAAGGGACTCGCCCATGAACTTTTAGACGGCCTACAGATCCCTAATTCTTGCATAAGGCGAAATTCTTCTTTAGCTCTCTTATACCGATCCGGTGGCAAAGGTCGAGCCTTGGCATAAACCGGGGGACCAGTAGTTTCTATGTGATGAACAACATCGTGGCTGGGTGGTTCTCTGAAAGAAACGGGTTTAGTGATATCCGGGATCCTACTCAGTAATGAGTGATAAGGATGATTCTCATCTACCGTTTTGATAGATGGCTCTGTGTAACTAACAACTGACGCATGAACATTTAACTTAGTCAAATTATCGATAAGTTTCCTTGACCTTAAATCTATCAGTAATCCGAATTTTATCAAGAAATCTGCGCCAATAATAGGTTGTCTTACATCAGCAATAATGAAAGTCCAACGGTAAACTCTTCTTAAACCTAAATTTAAATCTAAAGTTATGATACCATAAGTTTTAATCTCTGTGCCGTTGGCGGCGTACAATTTATAATCTGAATTTTTATTCAAGAATTTACGTGAACTCTTAACCGGTTATACTGAAACATTAGCACCTGAATCAATTAAGAAGCGAAGTCCACCGTTGGAGTCCAGGACACACAGGCGGTGAGATGGCACTATGGAACAAGCTTCCGCCGCGGCTTGCACCGATCCTAGTTTTCCGAATGGTTTTTCCATGCGCACGGAGATTCACATTTGGTAGCTCTATCCTTGAACCGGAAATGATACTGACATAGCCAATCTGGGCTCTCGGGCGTCCATCTTGGCCTTCTGGAATTCCTCGAGTTAGAACGTTGTCGATAATTCCTTCTAAATGGGCTCTTCGATCTTTGCCGACATCTACATTGCCTAGATGGACCTGCTTGCGTCATATTCTCCAATTTCGACGTTAACTTGGATATCTCTGCCCATAGTTTGTCTGTTGGCGCTGCCGTTGATGATGCATTAACCCCCGAAATTTGCACCGGACGTGTTGCTTCTAAAACTGTATCTGCAGTTGTAGCCAAATTGTCCAATTTCTTGCTCTCAGTCACTGCAAGAACTGCTCTCGCCGCTGCCGGAAGGTGGTTCTGCCACAAGATTCTTAAAGTTTCGTCGGGAACTTTACCTCTAGCCAATTCTCTCATCTTACGAAGCAACTGGGACGGCTTTTGCTCTCCGATTTCCATTTCACTCAATAATTTTTGCAGCTTGCGCGTCGTTGACTCTTCGTAAATAGAAAGTAATCTCTCCTTAAGGGCCTTAAATTTTTCTGTCGCTGGTGGATCCATCAACAAGTCTGCAACCTGCCCAATGGCGTCTTTCGAAAGCTTCCCCACTGCCAAGTCGTATTTGTTTTGGTCACTCATCTTCTGCGGATTTAATATTGACTCGATTTGTATAAACCAATGTCGCGGTTGATCTTCCCAGAATTGAGGTAGTCTGGCTGACACTGAAACTGTAGCCATATGCATTGAAGTGCCTGTGGGCTGCGCTGGGCCCGCCACTATAGGCGTTCCGTCGGGATTCATCTTGTTTCAGGTATAAATAAAATTTAGCCTTACTGTTTTCTGTGTGACTGTACTCGTATAGTGTCTTCTCCGATGACGTGAGTCGCTACCCTTTTTGTGCCCGCCCCTCTGTATTGGCGTTTTCTTTTCTTCTGCGTCTTCCGTAAGGGTCACCACTGTAGGTGATCACGTCGGGGTCACCACTGTAGGTGATCACGTCGGGGTCACCACTGTAGGTCACTGTTCCTAATCACTGTAACGCCAACTATGTGTCTGTTCACTCCACTAAATGTGACCTAACATTCAGAGTCTCAGAAGGTCTTTATAAATCAAAGATAAGTTCCAGGACGACGAGTATATTTCAATGATCACAAACACGGACAGTCAATATAAAATTTACACAGGAATACGATCTACGCTATGTACTAAGTGTTACACGAGTTATCGAGGAGACGGGCGGGTGACGATTAGCGTCAGGATGCCTACCAGCCGCTGCGATACAAATAGCTGACTTGACAATGTGTCCCTAAAGTCTGTTTGTCTGTGCGTTTGTGCACGCTAATCTGAGAAATGGCTGAACCGATTCGTTTGCGGTTTTCATTGAAATATTGTGATAAGTTTCACTTAAAATTTAGTGTTTGTTTTATTTAAATCCGTTCATAAATGAAAAAGTTATATCAATTTTAAAGAATCACGTCAAACATTTTTGTTCGAAAAACTGTGTTTGTAGACGCTAATCTCAGAAACGGCTGAACAAATTCGGTTGCGATTTTCATTTATGTATTTAAATAAGTTTCACTTAAAATGTAGTGGTTGTTTCAACTTTACTTTACAACAAAAGTTTTAGCCAATGCTACTGTACAGTTTATTTCATAGCAAATTTTCTTTAAATTGATATAACTTTTTATTTATCAACGGTTGAAATCCGTTGATAAATAAAAAAGTTATATCAATTTAAAGAAAATTTGCTATGAAATAAACTGTACAGTAGCATTGGCTAAAACTTTTGTCAATTTTATATTACGGTTTTTATAAAAATAATAAAGTTAATAACCGGCCAAGTGAGAGTCGGGCTCGCGCACAAAGGGCTCCGTCCCGTTATCTATAAAAAATCACGTTTGTTGTACGGGAGCCTCAATTAAATATTTATTTTACTCTATTTTTATTAGTTGTTATATCGGCAAGAGAAATACATCATCTATGAAAATTTCAACTGTCTAGCTATCACGGTTCATGAGAAACAGCCTGGTGACAGACAGGCAGACGGACGGAAGGACGGACAGCGGAGTCTTAGTAACAGGGTCCCGATTTTAGCCTTCGGGTACGGAATACGGAACCCTAAATTTTACTATTTTAATTTTTTCGGAGTGTTTTTATTAGTTTTTTTTTGGTCACCGATAGATGGCGCTGTTAAAAATACACAGAATCTAGGGCCGCAAGACCCAACGCCATGAAACGGCCATTTTTAGCATGATTGTGGGCGCGAAAATGGAAAAAGGAATCAAAATAGGAAGTATTAGCTTAGGCGCAGGGGATATCCTCTGACTAAAGCATAGGGTGCAGTGAGCGAGTCACGGACGGCCATAGCGGTCGCCGCGCCGGGGCTGGCCCAGAGTGGCTGAGAGGTGACACCGCGGAGTTTTTAGTGGTAAACGCCACATAACCATACCGGTCTCCCGTTACTGGCAAGGTATCCGAAGGGATTTTTCCCGCGCAAAAGAGGCGCAACTGCTGCCTCCATGACGTGGGCCAGTCGGGCGATGGGAACGGGATTCCGTCGCTCCACAAATACGGTCCTCTAGGTTGAAAGGAGCATTTGTGTCAACACGCGTCTTTACCCTAGCGGATAAAATTGAAGGCCGATGTACCACCGCGCAGGCCACTCAGACTCCTCTCGATAACTGAGAGAGTACCTCGAATGAGCTCAGCCGAAGCCGCTGATAAGCGGTCGCCGTATACCAGGTCTTTGGAGCAAGATTTAGCACACGGCCTTGGCAAAAGCGGTAACGCCGTTATGTCACCATGAGTTTTTTTGTGGGTGAGAGCCATAACCGTCCGATTTCCTGTGGCCGAAAGGCACCTTTTCCTCACGTAAGAAGAAAGGTTAGGGAAAAAAGGTTAGGTTAAATTTAGGTTAGGCACTGCAATAAAAATGTGTGGAACACACATACCAAGACTACTTAGTATTGTGACCTCCTTCCCTGAGGAACGAAAGATCATGGTCATTTTCCAGTTCTCCAAACCTCTAAACAGCCGTATAGGACGCCCTACCCGAGAAACTCTTCAAACGGAGGTTCTTAGTGAACACGAAGCAGACATTGATCTCAGAGAACACTAACTTCCTACCATCCTTGAATCTCTACTGGTAAAATGTGCCGAGACACTGGCACGTCAAATACCTGGAGGTATCTAAAGTTTGGCAGATGCCTCAGCTTGAAAGTCCACATCAATAGAATGGTGACGATAGTGAAAATGGCCCGGGGGAAGGTCTATCCAGTACTTGCCTCTCGCTTCCAGCTACGGACGCGGCTCATGATTAAGGCGATCTTTAGAAAACCTATGTTTAAGGTTACTTGAGGAACGCCGTCATCCGTCGGGACTTAAAGTAGAAATGCTTATTTCTCGACTTTCATCTCCCGCTTAGCGAAAGACATGTTTGACAAGGCTTACCATTGCACCGCCACATCGGGAGGGCGGGGGAGAGGGGGTGATACGTATAGACGGTGGCAGCAGTTCGCTGCAGAGAGCTACAACAGATTAGTGATGTGGAAACTGACGCCAAAAGACGGAAGATGAATGAAATATTAGCAAAGTCACTACGTATTGCATAAGTATTTCGTATTAGAGAGACCCACGGCGTAGCAGTAACATTCGGTAACAGTGTAAGTTTACATGTAGTTTACAGTCCATGCTGGCAGAACCATGATGGCAGAAGGGCCGTCGAAATATCTGGCAAAAAACGATATTAATAGTCAAAATTCCGATCGACTTAGACTGTGACTAGAGATAATGTGTGATCGTAGTAAACAAGGAACCCTTATAGTTTCGCCATTTCTGTCTGTCTCTCTGTCCGTGGTTTTACTTAGAGATAATTAGTACCAAGAAGCTGTAATTTGGCAACGGTCATGAACTTAAAGTAGAACTAGGCAGGGCAACTGGCCTGACGGAGCCCATGCGATGGGTTGACGAAATAATCAAAGTCGCGGGTTACACTTGGATGTGAGCAGCACAGGACCGAGATGTGTCGACGAAGACATGTCTATGCTCAGCAGTGGACGGAAGAAGGGCTGAGATGATGATGAAATCTTTAGTTTTAATTCTAAGTCGAAATTCACAACTACGGAACACTTCACTGCGCGTGACCTGATATGCACTTGACCGGATTTATTAAAAATATCAAAATAACGATTCTTTTAAACTAAAGTCCACGCTGACGAAGTCGCGGGCAACAGCTAGTAACAAAATAATTTCTCTCGTTTTCGACCCGGACACACTCAACCAAAGCGCAACCAAAACACATCTTCTATTTTAGCACATTCATTACAATATGGAGATTCGGTCTTGCCCATCAGATATGCAAAACTATTCAGTGGGACGTGTCCGGAACGAATCCTTAAAGCCATACAGATTTCTGGCCTACTCATATCAGCCCCAACGAACCATGGGCATCGCGAGAGACTGGGCTGAATAGTCCTGAACCATATGCCTTTAGTAAGAGATCTCTCATCAAAGAACTCCTTCCATATTTTTAAGCAACGATTTTTTATAATATGTAATAATTCAGAGTAATATGGAAGATTTTGACAAGGGATTCCCTCTGAAGAGGCCTGTTTTGCGTATGCATCTGCCTCTTCATTTCCGCTTAAACCTACGTGAGAAGGAATCCATTGTTTAACTAATTTGTTCTTGAGCTTTAATTTACGAACGTCGATAATCGAGTAAGCTATCGGTGCGCCTCGAAAATTCGAGGTGTATCGAGCCAAGTGTTGGAGAGCGCTTTTGGAATCCGTTAAAATAACAAATTTATTGTATTTTATACTTACAATGTACGATAAAGCCTCTTGTAAACCTATTAATTCGGCATGCATAATTACAACTTTATTTTGAATTTTGAATTTAACATGACTATTACTTTGTTGGCTGTGTGGTTTCCGGCCTAGAATAGAACCACTCCATTTCCTCCCGTGGATGTCGTAAAAGGCGACTAAAGGATTTTCTTCCCGTCACTAAACATGAACAGACTTCCGATGGGCAGCAGCGTCGGACCGCCTGCCAAGCGTGGCGAGTATGGCAATATCCCCTCATGGATATACAAAAAATGACCAGGCCCCCAGTACCCGGCAGCCCCGCTATTCCTGACTCCGGTAGCGGTCATGGTAACGGCGGGGCAGGGGGTGCTAAGAATCCCCGGATGGGATCCGGCTACCAACCCCGGCGAAAACTGGCCCTGGTAACACACAATGTCTGCACATTGAGGACTGACGAGAAACTGGCTGAGGAAAATAAATAAATAAATAAATAAATATATAGGGACAAATTACACTGATTGAGCTAGCCCCAAAATAAGTTCGAAACTTGTGTTATAGGATACTAACTCAACGATACTTTATTTTATAACATATACATATATAGATAAACATCCAAGACCCAGGACAATTTGAAAAAGGCCATTTTCCAACTTGCCCTGACCGGGGATCGAACCCGGGACCTCTGGGTGGCGGACTAGCATGGTGACCACTACGCCACGGAGGTGGAGGAAGAATTGAGTAGGTTACGGTGGGACATTGTGGGGTTGTCTGAAGTCCGAAGAGAGGGCGAGGGCACGACAACCCTAGAGTCTGGTAACCTACTCTATCACCGGGAAGGAGACGAAAAGAAGTCCCAGCATGGTGTCGGGTTTCTCGTCCACAAGTCCCTCATTAACAACGTCACAACCATCAAGAGTGTTTCCAGCAGGGTAATATACCTGATACTCAGAGTATCTAAAAGATATTCGCTGAAGGTTATACAGGTATATATGCCAACTGGGGATCACTACGATGAAGAGGTGGATGAAGTGTATGAGGACATCAGTAGGGCCATACATACTTCTGAAACCTATTTTACGGTTGTTATGGGGGATTTTAACGCAAAACTGGGTAAGCGAGGCATTGGAGAGTTTAGGCTGGGAAACTTTGGATACGGAGTGCGAAATAACAGGGGACGTAGGCTGGCTGATTTTTTGGAGCAAGAGGGACTCTTTGCGATAAACTCTTTCTTTAAAAAGCCGCCGCAAAGAAAGTGGACCTGGTTGGGTCCAGCAAAAAAGAACCAGCCCCCTGTTAAGAACGAAATCGACTTCATCCTAACGACAAAGAGACGAATATTCAACGATGTCTCAGTGATCACTCGAGTCAAAACCGGGAGTGATCACCGAATATTAAGAGGCATCGTGAATATTGGTCTCAAAGTCGAAAGGTCACGACTGATGAAGTCGACGCTCCGACCGTCGCAAGTCCAAATTGAGAACTCCGAGGGCTTCCAGCTTGAACTGTCGAATCGCTTCGAAAGCCTTCAGGATTGCGTTACAGTGGACGAGATAAACCAAGGGTTTATACAAGCTGTCCAAGCGGTGGGATCAAAAGTATTCAGGTCCAGCCCCAAACGAAAGCCTCAAAAAATCTCTGCTCGGACCCTAGACTTAATGGCAGAGCGACGATCAAGGCCGCTGCATACCTCCAAAGATGCTGAATCATATCGGCAGCTCAACAGACGTATACAAAAGTCCTTGCGACACGACATCCGCTCCTTTAATACTGAGCGTATTAAGGAGACGATAGAGCAGAATAAAGGCTCCAAAGTGTTCGCAAGAGCTATGTCGGTTGGGCAAAGCCGATTGATGAAGCTGAAGACGGAGGACGGCGGCGTGGTGTCGACAAAGGAAGGGGTTCTGGCGGAGATCGAGAGGTTTTATGGACAGCTGTATACCTCAGTATCACAACCCAGTAAACAAATGGTTAAAGACCCAAGAGCCAAGCTAACCCGACACTATACCGAAGATATCCCGGACATCAGCCTGTACGAGATTAGGATGGCCCTCAAACAGCTTAAAAACAACAAGGCGCCGGGCGAGGATGGAATCACAGCAGAGCTTCTGAAAGCGGGCGGAACGCCGGTACTGAAAGTCCTTCAGAGGCTCTTTAATTCCGTTCTGCTCGAGGGCGTAACGCCAGAAGCGTGGAACAGGGGCGTGGTGGTCTTGTTCTTCAAAAAGGGAGATAACACCCTATTGAAGAACTATAGGCCTATCACGCTTCTGAGTCATGTATATAAGTTGTTTTCGAGGGTCATCACGAATCGTCTCGCGAACAGGTTTGATGCCTTCCAACCTCCCGAACAAGCTGGTTTCCGTAAAGGCTTTAGCACCATGGACCACATTCATACGCTGCGGCAGGTTATAGAGAAGACGAGGGAGTATAACCGGCCGTTATGCTTGGGATTCGTGGACTATGAAAAAGCCTTCGATTCGATCGAAACATGGGCCGTGCTTCAGTCTCTCCAGCGATGCCGTATTGACTATCGGTATATCGAAGTGTTGAAGTGCTTATACAGTAACGCCACTATGTCAGTCCGAGTACAGGAGCAGTGCACGAGGGCAATTCCACTGCATAGAGGTGTAAGACAGGGAGATGTTATATCTCCGAAACTGTTCACCGTTGCACTGGAAGATGCCTTCAAGCTTCTGGAATGGGAAGGATTTGGCATCAACATCAATGGCGAGTATATCACTCACCTTCGATTTGCCGACGATATTGTTGTCATGGCAGAATCGATGGAAGACTTAAGTACTATGCTCGGAGACCTAAATCGAGTTTCCCAACAAGTGGGCCTTAAAATGAACATGGACAAAACCAAAGTAATGTCGAATGTCCATGTTGCGCCCCTACCTGTTTGTGTTGGGAGCTCCACCCTCGAAGTTGTAGACCAGTATATCTACCTGGGTCAATTTATCCAGGCAGGAAGTTCCAGCTTCGAGGAAGAGGTCTTTCGACGAATCCGACTCGGCTGGGCAGCGTTCGGGAGGCTACGCAATGTCTTCTCGTCCAAAATACCTCTGTGCCTCAAGACTAAGGTTTACAACCAATGTGTGTTACCAGTGATAACTTATGGCTCCGAAACGTGGTCTCTTACTATGGGTCTCATAAGAAAGCTCAAGGTCGCTCAACGCTCTATGGAGAGGGCTATGCTCGGTGTTTCCCTACGTGATCGAATCAGAAATGAGGAAATCCGTAGGAGAACAAAAGTTACTGACATAGCCAAGCGGATTAGCTCGTTGAAGTGGCAGTGGGCGGGACACATAGCGCGACGAACCAATGGCCGATGGGGCAAAAAGGTTCTTGAATGGCGACCGCGTACTGGCAAGCGAAGCGTAGGGCACCCACCTACAAGGTGGTCAGATGACCTGACCAGGGTCGCTGGAAAGCGCTGGATGCAGGCCGCTCTTGATCGGTCATTTTGGAAATCTTTGGGGGAGGCCTATGTCCAGCAGTGGACGTTATGCGGCTGAAATGATGATGAATGATGATTACTTTGTGGGTCAAACAAAGCTGCACCAACCTCTCCTCCGACTAAAGATCCATCAGTAAATATTTTGTAAAAATTGGCATAATTGTGAGTAATAAAAATAGAGCTTGCCCGTCTAAGTTCAGAAGCACTCAATGATCGTTTAGGTTGGTTTACATTTGGAATATCTAGTCTAATCACCTTGGTAAGATCCACATTGCTCATCCACGTATCTAGAGTAAACATTTCAAGTTTGTCACTCACTGCCATTTCATTTAATTTTAAGTTCTCATGAATATTAGTAATAAAGGCAGTTTTTTTCGACTCCAAAGCTTTCTATCACACATGTCAGTTAATGTGGATACTAATTCCATAGATTCATGATATTTGATAGATTTACATTTTAAATAATATTTACCCGCCAGATAGTATCTACGCACATGTAAGGGTTGAATATTAAGTTCATATTCCATTGCATGTATAGGTGTCGATTTAACATAACCACCTATAACCCTCATACATTGATTTTGTAGTTTATCTAATTTTGTTAAATTACTTTTACAACTACTATCGTAAAGGAAACTAGCATAGTCTTATCTACTCCTAACGACTGCTAAATACAATCTGCGAAGATGTGTGGGATGAACTCCCCAGCTAGGACCGGTTAAAACTTTCAAAATATTCACAAACTTAAAAGCATTCTCTCTACATGCATTGATATGTCTTGCCCATCGCAAGGACTTATCCAACCATACCCCAAGGTACTTTACAACATCTACTGTCGGAACAGGGCGGTTCTCTATTTTTAGAGTACAGTCTGAATTATCTGGGATACGACCACGTTTGAATAAGCATACTTGGCTTTTGGAAGGGGAAATTTCGAGCCCTATTTCGGACAGCAATTTGACCACTTCACTTAATGAAGACTGCAACGTGTCATACGCCATATCTATGTTCTCATCCGTGACATATAGAACATAATCATCCGCATATTGTGAGAAGAAAACATTTTCTATAGACATTCCTATGTATATCGTTGCTAAATTAAACAATAAAGGAGATAACGGATCTCCTTGAGCGAGACCACGGCCAGTGCTTCTATTTAAATAGGAATTACCAGCTTGGAATTTTAGAAATCTTTCACTTAAAAATTGCCATAAATAGTAACACATTTTCGCACCTACTATGTAATCCAAAATTTTCATCAAGCCAACTACATCAACATTATTATAGGCGTTGTCAATATCTATAAAACACGCTAATGTGAATTGTTTCTCACAAAATCCAACCTGTATTCTTGTTACAAAGCTAGTAAGATTATCAAGTGTTGATCTGCATTTTCTAAATCCCGTAGTACATTCTGACAATAAATTATTTTTTTCAACAAACCACTCTAATCTTTTACCTCAAATATTATGAAATATCTTACATAAAACAGACATTACTTTGACACGACAATATTTTGAGATGAAGGGTCATCATCTAGGATTGGTTCGTGTAAAGCTCTTTTTTGTACAGGAGAAGCGGTTTCACTATATATAATTAATGCTTTTCGATATGTACAATTGACTTCAGCCATAATATTTCTTAGCTTTTTTTCCTTCAAATATGCGGGGCATGACTTCACAAGCGCCATTTGATCGCCTCTACAGTTAATCCATTTAAATTCTCTTGTTTCGCAGTTTTCGTGATTCCCGCAACATTTAGGACAAATGACTTTGGCTGAAGTACACTTCTTAGTCATATGACCCAGCTTCTAGCATCGGGCGCACTGAGAGACTGGGAATATATAAGGTTCAACCTTTATACTCATTCCGTCTACAAAAACATGGGAGGGTAAAACAGATCCTTTAAAACATAGTCTGACGGTTTCACTTGGAACCCAACCATCATTGTTGCGACGTTTAAGCCGCATGAGAGAAGACAGCTGCGCGGGTGCGCGACATTTAAGAGTCCGGCGGACCTAGACTTCTCCATACAAACGTAGTACACGTTTAATTTTGAAACCACATGTCAGATTCCGGTAAAAATTGGTAATTGTAAAGAAACTGCAATCATCTAGGGTTATATTGGGTTTCCTATAGTAAAATTATGAACTGGAAAGAAAATATAACGATTTAGAAGTTTCCCATACTAATGGTCAAAAATGATATAAAACACTATATTCTATTTCAAGTTCATATTTTTATTGTCGGAAACTAAATATAAACCTAGATAATTGCAATATCTTTGAAATTACAAAATTTTGCCCAAATCGGACATGTCGTTTTGAAATAAAACGTAGACTACGTTTGTATGGAAAGTTGTATTTTGGTCTAGGGTCGGGGGACCCTTAACCAGTCGTAAGATATCTTCCTTAGATAAATCCATATCGACGTCTTTTATGATGCCATACGAATAGTTGCGCTCCATTGCCCTATGGAATTTCCATCCTTTTTTAAGAAGTTCTTCACAGTTTTCTAATCTCTCCGCGCTCACCTCATTAGAAAAATCAGCTCGTACTTTATAAGGGTTAAGATATTTCAGTCGAGCTATATCTGTTATTCCTTGTTCTTTAAATAATTTGGCAAGTGCAAACTGTTTAGGCAATTTTTCTTTATCAGTAATATAAATTTGGGTTTCATTATCTTCCTTGGTTTTCTTAGTTTTTCTGTTATTAACTGTTGTCCATTCCAAATCATCCTCTCTGCTTCTCTTAGTTCTCTCTTTCTCTTCTATTTCTTGTATAATTTCTTCTTTCTCCACTTTCACTAATTCAACTGGCAGATCTTGTTGATGGACCTCTACCTCTGTCTCAAGTATTTGCTCCATGTCGAATACGCTATCCTCATTATCAGTATCGCGATCCATGGTGCTTGCGAACCGGTTTGCCGGTCGAGCTCGACCCGACGGGTGCGAAGCCCGTAGTGTAAACAACAACAACCTACTCGTACGAATACCGACACGAGACTGCTCATTTTTTAACTTTACTTCTTGGTCTAGCAACCTTGTCTTAACAAAAGCCAAAGTCAAGTTGTCTTCTGATAAAGTTTCTATAGCCGTGATGACGCCATCGTACGAAGTCTGGAGGGTCAGGAGTAAATGCGATACCTTGTCGGTTTCTTTAAGCTTTGCTCCAGCAGCCAAAAGCTCCGCCATCAAATCATCAAAAACTGTGAAGTGTTTCACTAATGGTGTATCACCTTGCAGTTTCAAGCTTAGCAGTTTATTACGTATTGCCAGCTGCGTCGCTAAGCTTTTCCTCTCGTACAAGGCGTCCAAGCTTCTAAGAATATCTTTTGCAGTCCGTTCTTCTTTGGCAAAACTAAGAAAAGAATCTGACAAGTACTCAACAATCACGCTTTTCGCAATCCGGTTTTTCTTCTCCCATGCCGCGAGCTGTGGCTCAGGTTCCTCGTCGATGACCTTGATGACCTCCAATTCCGTTAGCAGCGCGCGGATACGAAACTTCCAGATGCTATATTTTTCGCCGTTAAAAGGTTGGATATTTCGCTTAGTTTTTAGGTTATCCATTAGGAACTTTTTTTTTTTACTAGATTGGAGGACACTTGTGTTTTTTGGCAAAACTACAATCAGAACTACAGCACAATACTTTTACAGAGTATGGCTGGGCCCATAACCTATAGAATATAGGATAATAGGCGAAAAGAAAGCAAATGGGAATTTCAAATAAATACGTTATAACGTATATTCAAACTATTCAAGGATGGTCTAATGTTTGCCTCCTAACACAGCGAAAATCGAAAAATAAGTAAAGGATCGAGTGAGGGTGACAATTGTATTTATACTAAGAATTTAGTGTTCCCATCATAATAATATTGCCAGTAAAAGAAAAATTAATTTTTGCAATTTAAATTTAACAAATGTCAACACCCTTTTTATCTTAACGTCCACTATCACGTTAAGCGTGGCCTTTGGGACTTACGGCCCTGGTCTGCATAGACACAAAATTACATTTCCACTTTACATGTAACCCATGCTAAAGTACAGCTTTCTAGTTCTAATTGTCTCTAAGTAAAACCGCAGACAGAGAGACAGATGGGTATGGCGAAATTATAAGAGTTCCTTTTTTACTACGAAATCCTAAAAACGATCACACATTACCTCCTTGTGTGAACTAAGTCATTTGGAATTTTAACATTATAAACACTAACCAAATGTTCTGCTTCACCGTGGGTCTCTCAAAAACTGATTATTTATGCAATAATGATAATGATGATGTATACAGCAAAGTCACTGCCTTTGCTGTATACTTCATTCATCTTCCGTATACCGGCGGGAGTTCCCCATAGCACTGTTGTAGCTTTCTTCAGCGAGTGCGGCCACCGCCTACTGGATAGAGATTCCCCTGCGCCATCTTCGCTATTGTCACCATCCTATGAATGTGAGCTTTCAAGCTGAGGTATCTACCGAACTTTAGGTACTCCCAGGAATTGGACGTGCGAGTGCCTCGGCACATCAGTAGTTAATTTATTGAGATTTTCAACACAGACTGTGTTGAAAATCTCAATAAATGATATGAAATCATGCTCAACTCACCAGTATTTTACCCGAATCAAATTTCCACTCTACTAGGTATATCCACTACCAACTTTAAGAGTATTAGAAATTAAGATTATAGGAAACTTACCAATATTTATACCCCAATATTTGTTCAACTCGATCCACAACACAACACCACTAGACACACACGCACCACTTTAGAAGTTTTTTCACAGGAGAGCACTCACAAATCCAATTTGTTTCGAATATATATAAATCATAACTTTACAAATGAATAACATTCACTCAAAATCAGTCATAGTGGTTAAAAGGATGAAATTCGTTAAACAATCTCAAACTTTACAATTTAGTCGAATATGTCCGGATGAAAAAGTAGACGTTTCCCGCCATGGCGACCTTCTACCTAATACAATTCGGTGTATTATTTGCGGACCCTCGAATTGTGGAAAAACGAATGTAATGATAGGTCTTCTATTACATGAAAATGGTTTACGTTTTAAAAACATTTATCTTTACTCAAAAACATTGTATCAACCGAAATATATATTTTTAGAAAATGTTCTGAATTTAGTGCCCAATGTGTCGTTTGCTAAATATAAAGATAATGAACTTGTTTTAAGTCCCCACAATGCCAAACCACACTCCATAATAATATTTGATGACGTTGCATGTGAGAACTAGTCCAACATCAGAGATTATTTCGCAATGGGTAGACATAAATTCATCGATTGTTTTTACTTGAATCAAACGTACAGAAAGATACCTAAACAGCTAGTAAGAGACAACGCTAATCTTTTAATATTATTCAAACAGGATGATGTGAATCTCCATCATGTATATGATGAACATGTTAATACTGACATGTCATGGTCTGAGTTTCGAGAAATGTGTTCAAAAGTATGGAGTGAACCCTATAACTATTTGGTAATTAATAAAGATTGTAAAAAGAACAAAGGCTGTTATAGACAGAATTTTGATACTTTCATCTTTTTTGATAAAGATAAAAATACAAGCATATAAGAAGATTTATGTAATTGGCATCTTCAGTCGAACTATTACTGTACTAAGCAAATAACGTATATTCATCAAGCTCAAAATTGAAAAAGAGTTGAAGATTCAGATAGTTAAAATAGCTGAATCTGTTAAAAAGAAAATCAAAGATATGAAAACTATGGAATCATTCAATGAAAATATTTTAAATACAGTTTTTAGACCTGTTACTGACTCAATGCAACAGTTATTTAAGGATGGGAGTCATAAAATTAAATCAAAAGAAGCAAAGGACGTCGCCATGAAAAATTCTTTTCTAAAAGAGCAAACTGCATCACCTGAATCACAATTCAACAAAACTCTTAAGCACAAAATTTCCCTACAAAATTATTCTGAAGATGATTCTAATGAAGTTAATAGTTTAGAAAATTCGGGAGACTCTATTAATACCAGTTATACATCGTATAGAACCATTGAGTCCATACCTAGTCCTAGTCAAAATACTTCGTCCTGGTCACTTTCCTCCGAAATATTTAATGATGTACCTTTCGGCTTTAGACAAGAACAAGGTAAATTAATGATGGGTTCAGCACGTGTGCATATAAGTGATCAAATGATAACTGTAGCAGGACGTGATTATAAAATAACACCAGGGTTGCAGGAGTTATTGATGAAAAAAGTACCTAATTTGGATGTGGTAACTGAAAATGATTGTCAAGAATATAAGACCATATTAATAGACACAAATGCTCATCGACGAGACTTTGATCCCACTAAACCAATTAAATCTAATAAAGGACGGAAGTAATTGCACATAATTAAACCACTTTTTAAATTGCGAAAGCCGGGAGCGCGGGAGAAGGTTTGATGCTTAAAAAGAAGTTAAAAAAAAATACTGATTATATTTACTGGGATGACCCTAATGAATTAGTAGAAAGATTGAAGTTATTAATAGCATATAAAGATGCAGGAAACACTGGTCTGGATAATGAAATAATTTCAATTATAGAAGAACTACGCGAAAATGGTAGTATAAATTAATAACCACACATCCTATTTAGACCATTTATTATTTCACTGCGACCGACTTCAGTTCAAAATGAATGTTGATAAATTCGGTCACCATGTTCATAAAAGACTTCGTTTGTCAGAAATACTAGATTGTTCAACTAATCACCTAGTTAGATCGGAAAAAGGGGATTTTGATTTACAATCATCTCGATTGAGAGGAGTTCAAGAACCTGTGGCACATGATGATGCGGTGAACAAAAAATATGTTGATAAAAAAATCGCTGATGAAATTAATGCTTTTATAAAGACAATAAAAAAGGATGTCAGAAACAATCTTATTCAGTTCGAAAAAAAGATTTATACGAAAGACTACATCGATAAAATTATTGAACTACAAAATGACAAAACACCAAGTGGTAAATGAAATTCATAGATCGGCACGCAGAAATTTTGATCGTCGCAATGTGATCTTGAAAGGAATAGACGACTTATGGCAAGCGGACCTGGCTGATTTTCAATCTTTAAAAAAGTATAATAGTGGATACGCTTACATTTTAACTGTCATTGATGGTTTCTCAAAATATGCTTGGATGATTTCTTTAAAAACTAAATCAAAGAAAGAGGTTGTTAATGCATTTACTCAAATTATAAGGGAAAGTGGACGTATCCCTAAAAATCTACAAACTGACAGAGGGACAGAGTTTTATAACGATGAATTTAAAAGACAAATGCTGTTAATGAAAATTAACCACTATTCATCGTATTTAACAAAAAAAGCTTCAATTGTAAAAAGACTAATCAAAACATTAAAGATTAAATTGTATAAATATTTCAGTTATAATGGTAACTATAAATGGATAGAAAAAACTTTGAACGACGTTTTGTTTTCATATAACAATCAAAAACATAGCGTCACTAATTTTAAACCGGTAGATGTAAACACAAAAAATGAAGACCTAGTTAACCATAACATTAAAAAATTCCAAGAGAAACGAAGTAAATTAATCAAAAATAAATTTAGAATAGGTGACCACGTTAGAATAAGTAAATACAAGAGTAGTTTTGCAAAAGGTTTTACACCTAATTGGTCTACAGAAATTTTCACAATTGAAACGGTTAATAATACCAAGCCAGTGACATATTTAATACAAGATCAACGAAAACAAAATATTTTGGGTTCTTTTTATCAAGAAGAGTTACAAAAAGCCAAGTATCCAAATAACAATAAATTGTTTGTCAAATGGTTAGGACTTTCAGACGAAGAAAACTGTTGGATAGATAAAAATTCTATTGTATCATAATACATAATATAAGTGTTAGCATCTTATATTTTGCTCACTATTTATCAAGAAATGAAAGGAGGTGGACTTGTCAATAATTTGATAAACAATATTCCGTTTGAGCTTCACTTGCCAGGTTACAACTATTGCGGACCAGGCACTAGGTTACAAGAAAGGTTATCGAGAGGTGATAAAGGTATTAACCAATTAGTCGAAGCTTGTAAATATCACGATATTGCATACAAAAATCCGGAACTCTCCGTACGTCACAAAGCAGATTTACAACTGATGAAAATGGCCAAGAAGCGATTACATTCTAAAGATGCTAGCAAAGGTGAAAAGTTGGCATCGTGGATAGTTAACAAAGTTATGAAAGCAAAATTAAAATCAGGTGCTGGGATAAAAAAAAAAAACATTGTGTCAAAAATACGTTCACATATAAAGAAACTAAAATCAAAGGATAACAAAACTGCTATTAAATATGCTTGTGAAGCAACAAAAAAATTAATTCCTAAGACAAGTCACGTTCGTTTACCGAGAATAATACCAATCCCTAAAACAGGAGGGATTTTACCTTTGATACCAATTTTTGCGGGTTTATCAGCACTAGGCGCTTTAGCAGGAGGTGCTGCTGGTATAGCTAAAACCATAAATGATTGTAAAACCGCTCAACAGAATTTACGTGAATCTGAACGTCATAACAAAACCATGGAGGCTATTGCGATAGGAAAAGGATTTTATCTTAAACCATATAAAAAAGGAAGCGGGTTATTTTTGAAATCTACAAAAAATTAATGAACAGGCTACCCAAACGTGCTCTTTCGAATATCGATATTATTAAATACACTGAAAATATTCCATATTTTCGAGGTGTGTATATGAGAGATAGATTGCCATGTGAACCACAACCCATAGAGTGTGGTATATTAAACTTAGACAGTTATAATAATGATGGAACTCACTGGGTAGCCTATGCTAAAATAAATGATTATTGTGAATATTTCGATAGTTTTGGTAACTTAAAACCACCCAAAGAATTGGTGAAATATTTAAATGTTAGTGATATAAATTATAATTGTACTAGATTTCAAAACTTTGATACTGTAAATTGCGGTCATTTGTGTATAAAATTTTTGCAAGATTTTTGGTGTAAATATAGTATATGTTATAATTATTACGTTTAAATAAAACATCATTCTAAAAATGTCTTTCACTCTGTCCATAACTGGAAACAGCTCAGTATTAACAACGAATTATTCCCCCCCATTGGAACTAGATGGTCAATATGAGTGCTCTCTTTTACACTTATCTACATTTAATTCTATACCAAATATTACAAACACTAATAATAAATTTTAGTATGGTGTGAATGAAGTGGTTGAAATTCCTGAGGGAGCTTATGAACTCCAAAACATCAGTGAGTTCTTACAATCAAAAGTAAACAATTATGTTTTCAAGTTATTGTGCAACAATAACACATTGAGGCTCTCGATATTCTGCTCTAAAGATATTCATTTTGAAAAACCAAATTCTATTGGACCTTTACTAGGTTACGGTAAAACTTTTCTCAAGAAAGATAAATGGTTTATGTCCCCACTGCCAGTGAACATTCTATCTACAACTGTGCTACGGGTTGAATGTGATATAACTGACGGTTAGGAACCTTCAGTTATATTAATGGAAAATCAAGTCATATAATTCACGAATTCGCTTTGAATTTCAGTAGATATTAATTGGTGACTTTGAAACAGTTTCACACTTCCATTTTCGGTCATTTTATTCCCTCAATGGAGTGTGAAACTGTGTAAAAGCCACCAATTAATATCTGGGAATTACTTTACCTTTAGAGCTTATTTTCAATCGCTCAATGACGTGTTTTGAATCGTATAATAAAAGAGCACCTAAAAATCAACGTAACTTCACATATAACACTATATTTCGAAAGTCGCGTAAGAGATATTTGTGTAAAACTTACCAATATTAATTTTTAACTCGATCCGCAACACATTACACCACTTTTAGAATTTTAACTCTAGCAAATTCACATGTAACACTGCTTGTTTAAGTTAAACACAGACATGTGACATGTTTCACTAGACACTCAGAAACACTGAGTTTTAGCAATATAAAATTGCTGAAACCTAAAAGATCTGACCATAGTGCATAACTTAACTGCCTCCGTGGTGTAATGGTTGGAGCGTTTGGCTCATACCCGGAGGTCGCGGGTTCGATTCCGAGCGGGGGCAACGACTTTGTGTTGTTGTCCTAGTTTGGTTAGGACATTGCAGGCTGATCACCTGATTGTCTGATAAGTAAGATGATCCGTGCTTCGGAGGGCACGTTAAGCCGTCGGTCCCGGTCACTGTCTTTGACATTGGTCGTTACGTAAAACCATGTCAGAGGCCTTTAAGGCGGTTTAAAAACTCTGATACTAGTGTTAGTCACTAACACACACGATAAGAATAAGAATAGTGCATTATGCAATGGATAACCGCTTTAGATAGGCCGATCGCTCATGCTGGTGATCTAATTCGTGGGCACCTTTAATAAATATAATAGCAAAGTTGTAACTTTTGTTAAGATACAGCAAAGGTGACAGTCAAGTTAATTAAATTGACTAATTATGAAATTTATAAAACAAAAGGAATCCTTAAACTTACAATGTGTTTGCCCTACTATGCTGACGAATGGGGTTAAGCGACATGGCAACTTGTTGCCAAATACAAAACGTTGCATTGTATGCAGACCATCAAGTTGTGGAAAGACAAATTTAGTGATAAGCTTATTATTGCATGAAAATGGTCTACGATTTCGTAATCTGTACGTATATTCAAAATCCTTATACCAACCAAAATACTTATTTCTAGAAAAAGTATTAAATATGGTGCCAGGTGTATCGTTTAAAAAATATAGTCATAATACTGGAGTGTTGAATCCGCAGGAAGCTGATCCAAACTCTATTATAATATTTGACGATGTTGCCTGTGAGAACCAAAATAATATACGGGATTATTTCGCTATGGGACGTCATAAGAATATTGACTGTTTTTATCTTAATCAAACTTATACCAAAATACCGAAGCAACTCGTGAGAGATAATGCAAACCTTATTGTATTATTCAAACAGGATGATGTCAATTTAAAACACGTTTATGAAGAACACGTGCGTTCTGATATGTCATGGTATCAATTCCGTGAATTGTGTTCAACAGTATGGAAAGAACTGTATGGTTATGTTGTAATAAATAAGGATTGTGAGCGAAATAAAGGATGTTACAGGATGAAATTTGATACATTTATAGTTATAGATTAGCATTAAAAAGAAACTGTCATTATGATAACAATTCACTTTATGGGAGATTCTGAACAAGAACGGATCATAAAATGGAGAAAAAAATAAAAAAACAAATCGTTAAATCCGCAGCTGCTGTAAAAAGAAAGGTGGGTTTGATAAGAGATACAAAAAACGCGAGCAACATGGCTTTAGAAACAATATTCAAACCTATCGTTGATCCACTTAATCAACTGTCAAGTAAAAACATTAGAAAATATGACGAAGAAAAAGAGGAGAATTATATACCCGAAACAAAAATAAGGAAGTTAAGTGAAAATGAAGAATCATTTTTTACTAAAGAAGACTTAGATGAACCATTTGACGAGGAAGAACACGATGAAGAAAACTATGATTCTCATGAACACAATTCTAACCTTTACTGTATCACCCTCTGAACACAACCTAAGTGATGAGTCCTTCAAATCTGTTCGCTCATCACCGACCTCTAAAGATCAAACACATCATGATGATATGTCTTGGTCATCCGAAGCACTTAATGATATTCCTTTTGGTATCAGACATGATCGCGGAAAAGTCTTGCTAGGCAACATACGTATCTTCGACCAAGATGTTACATGGAAAATAGGAACTCGTATTATTAATAAGCGGCCAAGTGCGAGTCGGACTCGCCCATGAAGGGTTCCGTAGTAGCAAATAACATAATATAAAAGTCTTGTAGTATGTTTTTTTTTTTGAGTTTTTATATTTGAGTTGATTAAATGAAAGGTAAATTGCCGTTTATGATTTATGACGTATTAAAAAAAAACTACTTACTAGATATCGTTCAAACCAATTTTCGCTGGTAGTTTTTATGGTAATGAACATCATGTATTTTTTTTAGTTTTATAATTCCCTTATTTTAGAAGTTACGGGGGGGGGGACACACTTTTTTCCACTTTGGAAGTGTCTCCCGCGCAAAGTATTTGGTTTAAAAAAAAATGATATTAGAAACCTCAATATCATTTTTGAAGACCTATCCATAGATACCCCACACGTATGGGTTTGATGAAAAATAAATTTTTGAGTTTCAGTTCTAAGTATGGGGAACCCCCAAAATTTATTGTTTTTTTTCTATTTTTGTGTCAAAACCTTAATGCGGTTCACATAATACATCTACTTACCAAGTTTCAACAGTATAGGTCTAATAGTTTCTGAAAAAAGTGGCTGTGACATACGGACGGACAGACAGACAGACATGACGAATCTATAAGGGTTCCGTTTTTGCCATTTGGCTACGGAACCCTAAAAAGACACCGGGTTTAAAAGAATTACTTTTCAAGAAAATACCAAACATGGATTTAATTACAGATGAAGATTTACAATATTACAAATTGTTGTTATTGGAAACCAATGCTCATCGACGTAACTACGATCCTAAGAAGCCTATTAATAGTAATAAAGGTTTTAAATACACGAACATCATTAAACCTCTATTTAAATTTACTAGAACTGTAACCACTAGTACTGAGAGTCTTTCAAAGGGGTCAGGTATGAAGCTGTTGAAAAATCTTAAAAAAAATCCTGATTTGGTTTATTGGAATGATCCTAATGAGTTAGTAGAACGACTAAAATTATTGTTAGGGTCACGGGCAGCTGGCAACACAAGATTAGATAACGAAATTATTGAAATTATAACAGAATTACAAGAAGCTGGGATAGCGAATGTACAACTTAAAGAGCATTCACTGGGAAAATTAAGTAGTATTATATCTTAGTAGTGTCGAAAGAATTTAGGAATATATAAAGAGCATACATTA
The DNA here is from genome assembly GCA_963555685.1 of Acrobasis consociella. NCBI lineage: Eukaryota > Metazoa > Arthropoda > Insecta > Lepidoptera > Pyralidae > Acrobasis > Acrobasis consociella. Next base: position 15,690,693 of record OY743125.1, on the reverse strand, counting down.
AGAGATTTGAGCAGTTTACATATAATATTCGCTCTATATACTTATATTATATTGCAATGAATATAGACGAATTCGGTCACCACGTTCATAAGCGTTTAAGAGTTTCTAAATATTTTGACTTTCTAAACGACCTATTAACCAAATCGGAAACAGGAGATTACAATCTAAAACTAACAAGATTAAAGGGATTGTTACATCCAAAGGAAGATAACGACGCGGTTAACAAAGCCTATTTGGATAAAGAAATTCAAGATTTAAGAGCTGAATTAAAACAAATACAAACAAATGTAAAAAATTATCTTAGTGGTTTAGAAAAAGCTGTTTCGTCTAATAAATTTAGATAATATTTATAATAGATAATAGATAATATTTAATATATATATAATAGATAATATTTATAATAGGGGAAAGCGAATTAGTTTCAGGGTTTAATATTGAATATAGAAGAGGGGGATTTGCTTTAATTTTTTTAGCTGAATATTCTAGTATTTTATTTATAAGAATATTATTTGTTTTATTTTTTTTAGGGGGTTATAATATAAATATAATTTTTTATCTTAAATTAGTTTTTTTATCTTTTTTATTTATTTGAGTTCGGGGGACATTACCTCGTTATCGTTATGATAAATTAATATATTTAGCTTGAAAAAGATATTTACCAATTTCATTAAATTTTTTATTATTTTATATAGGGATTAAACTATTATTTTAATAAATAAGTTAATTATTTTTAGTATAAATTAATAGAATATATTTATTCTTTCTTAAGTTTTCAAAACAAATGCTTTAACAAGCTCATTAATTATAGTTAGTTAATTAAAAATTATATTATCTCATAATTTATTTATAATAGGGGTTAAAATAAAATATGAAAAGTAAAATACTGTTAATAATTGCCCAGTAATAATATATGGATTTTCTACTGGCCGAGCTCCAATTCAGGTTAAAAGAAAAATAATAGTAATTAATGATCAGAATATAATTTGATTAATAGGGTAAAATTGAATTCCTTGAATTTTTTTATTAAAAGTGATAGGTAAAATGATAAGAATTAAGATTGATAAAATTAAAGCAATAACTCCTCCTAATTTATTAGGAATAGATCGTAAAATAGCATAAGCAAATAGAAAGTATCATTCTGGTTGAATGTGAATTGGAGTTACTAAGGGGTTTGCGGGGATAAAATTATCAGGGTCACCTAATAAATATGGATTAATTAGTGTTAATATAATTAATAAAAATAATATGATAATATATCCAATTAAATCTTTAAATAAAAAAAATGGGTGAAAAGGAATTTTATCTAAATTTCTATTAATACCTAAGGGGTTGTTAGATCCTGTTATATGTAGAAATAATAAATGAATTATTGTTATTATTAAAATAATAAAAGGGAATAGGAAGTGGAATGTATAAAATCGAGTAAGAGTAGCATTATCTACTGCAAATCCCCCTCAAATTCAATTTACTAATATAGTTCCTAAATATGGAATTGCAGACAATAAATTAGTAATTACTGTAGCTCCCCAGAAAGATATTTGTCCCCAAGGTAAAACATATCCTATGAAAGCAGTAGCTATTAATAAAAATAAAATAATAACTCCTACTATTCAAGTATATTTTAAATTAAAAGATTCATAATATATACCTCGTCCAATATGAATATAAATACAAATAAAAAAAAAAGATGCTCCATTAGCGTAAAGAGTTCGAATTAATCAACCATAATTAACGTTTCGACAAATATAATTTACTCTATAAAATGCTAGTTCAATATTAGCAGTATAATATATTGTTAAAAATAAACCTGTAATAATTTGAATAATTAAACATAAACCTAAAAGAGATCCAAAATTTCATAGAGAGGAAATATTTGAGGGGGAAGGTAAATCTACTAATGAATTATTTATAATTTTTAAAATTGGGTGTGTTTTTCGTATAGGAAGAAATTTATTTATCATTAGTAAAATAAATTATAAAGATGCTCGTAGAGGCCCATAAAAAAATAATTAGTAATTTTAACTACGGCAATAAGAGTAATAAATAAATAAATTATTATTATTATTATTATTATTATTATTATAAATGTTTGGTTATTATATAATTTAGATAGGTTAATTTTATTTTCATTATTAAAAAATGAATAATTAGAATAAAAATTATTTATTTCTAAGTTTTGAAAAAAATTTATTCAAGATAGATTATTAATATATATTAATGATAAAATTATAGTGATTAATAAAAGTATAATTAATAAATTTTTTAAGTTGAATGAAATTTTAAAAATTTCATTGGAAGCGACTCTAGACACATAAATGAATAAAATTAATAATCCTCCTAAAAAAGTTAAGAATAGAATGTATGAAAATCAATAAGTTTTAATTATTATACCTGTAATAATACAGGTTAATAAAGTTTGAATTAAAATTATTAATCCTATTGACAGAGGATGATTAAGAAAAAATATAATAATTGATAGAGAAATTATTATTATTGAAATAAATATTTTTATAATTTCAAAGAATAGTTTAATTAAAAATAATAATTTTGGAGATTATTGATAAGGATATATCTTTTTCTTTGAAGTTTTTAAAGAAAAATCTTAATTTTGATTTACAAGACCAATGTTTTTTTTAAACTATAAAAACTAATGATAGTTAATATAATAATTGTAATATTAGTTATATATATTGTAGGTAATTTAATTTTTGTTTCTAAGCAAAAACATTTAATAATTGTTTTATTAAGTTTAGAATTTATTGTTTTAAGATTATTTTATATATTATTATTATATTTTATATATATTGAAAATAGAATATATATATTAATAGTTTTTTTAGTATTTTCTGTTTGTGAGGGGGCATTAGGATTATCTATTTTAGTTTCTATAATTCGAACTCATGGAAATGATTATTTTCAAAGTTTTAATTTATTATAATAAATGATAAAGTTTTTAATAATAATAATATTTATAATTCCTTTATGTTTAAAAAAAAATTATTTTGATTGGTTCAGATAATAATATTTTTAATGATATTTTTATTTATGAATGTAACAGTTATATTAGGAAATTATTGTAATTTAAGATATATATATTCTTGTGATATAATTTCTTTTGGTTTAATTATATTAAGAATTTGAATTTGTATTTTAATGATTATAGCTAGAGAAAATTTATATAAAGTTAATTTTTATGTTGAATTTTTTATATTCAATTTAATTTTATTATTATTAATGTTATTTTTAACTTTTTCAGTTATAAATTTATTTATATTTTTTTTTTTGAGGGTAGATTAATTCCTACTTTAATATTAATTGTTGGTTGAGGTTATCAACCTGAACGAATTCAAGCTGGAATATATTTATTATTTTATACTTTGTTTGCTTCTTTACCTTTATTGATAGGTATTTTTTACATTTTTATTAATTCTAATTACATTTTTTACATTTTTATAATTTTATAAAGTTTTTAGTTTTTGATCATTATTTATTATATTTTTCTATAATTATGGCTTTTTTAGTAAAAATGCCAATATATTTTGTTCATTTATGATTACCTAAAGCTCATGTTGAAGCTCCTGTATCAGGATCTATAATTTTAGCTGGTATTATATTAAAATTAGGTGGATATGGTATAATACGAGTAATAATTTTAATAGAGAAGATAAGATTAAAGTTAAATTTTATTTGGGTTGTAATTAGATTATTAAGGGGATTTTATATTAGATTAAAATGTTTTTGTCAAGTTGATATTAAGTCTTTAATTGCATATTCTTCTGTATCACATATGAGACTTGTAATTGGGGGAATTATAACTATAAATTATTGGGGTTATATAGGATCCTATATTTTAATAATTGGCCATGGATTATGTTCTTCTGGGATATTTTGTTTAGCTAATATTAACTATGAACGATTACATAGACGAAGATTATATATTAATAAGGGGATAATAAGTTTTATACCTTCTATAAGAATATGATGATTTTTATTATTATCTTCTAATATAGCAGCTCCCCCATCTTTAAATTTAATAGGGGAAATTAGATTAATTAATAGATTAGTTAGATGATCTTGATTATCAATAATTATATTAATAATAATTTCCTTTTTTAGAGCGGGTTAAAGATTATATTTATATGCATATGTTCAACATGGAAAATATTATAATGGAATTTATAGATTTTATATGGGAGTTTCTCGAGAGTATTTATTATTAATTTTACATTGATTACCTTTAAATATATTAATTATGAAGGTTGATTATATAATAATTTGATTATACTTAAATAATTTAAATTAAAATATTGATTTGTGGTGTCAAAATTATGAAAAAGTTCATTTTAGGTTATTTATATAAAATTTTCAATTTGTTTTAATATATTTATTTTTTATTTTTTATAAGAATATTTATGTTTATAATAATAACTTATTTTATTATAAATAATATAATTATTTTTTTAGAGTGGGAAATTATTTCTTTTAATTCAATTAGAATTAAAATGTCAATTTTATTAGATTGAATATCTTTATTATTTATAATATTTGTTTTATTAATTTCTTCTGTAGTTATTTATTATAGAAAAAGATATATAAGATCAGAATTAAATTTAAATCGTTTTATTATTTTAGTTTTATTATTTGTATTTTCAATGGTTTTATTAATTATTAGTCCAAATATTATAAGAATTTTATTAGGGTGAGATGGATTAGGGTTAGTGTCTTATTGTTTAGTAATTTATTATCAAAATTTTAAGTCTTATAATGCAGGAATATTAACTGCTTTATCTAATCGAATTGGGGATGTTTTAATTTTAATAGTAATTTCTTGAATATTGAATTATGGAAGTTGAAATTATATTTTTTATTTAGAATTTATGAAAAATGATTATATTATAAGAATTATTGGTACAATTATTATTATAGCGGCTATAACTAAAAGAGCCCAAATTCCCTTTAGAGCATGGCTTCCTGCTGCTATAGCAGCTCCAACTCCTGTTTCTGCATTAGTTCATTCTTCGACTTTAGTAACTGCAGGTGTTTATTTATTAATTCGATTTAATTTATTATTAGAAAATATTTTTTTTTTAATTATTTTTATTATTATCTGGTTTAACAATATTTATATCTGGAATTTCAGCTAATTATGAGTTTGATTTGAAAAAAATTATTGCTTTATCAACATTAAGTCAATTGGGATTAATAATAAGAGTTTTAAGAATAGGGTTACCTGATTTGGCTTTTTTTCATTTATTAACTCATGCAATATTTAAAGCTTTATTATTTATATGTGCAGGGGTTATTATTCATATAATAAATGATACTCAAGATATTCGATATATAGGGGGTATAAGAAGTTATTTGCCTTTTACTTCTGTATGTATAAATATTTCAAATTTGGCTTTATGTGGAATTCCTTTTTTAGCAGGGTTTTATTCTAAGGATTTAATTTTAGAAGTAGTTTCAATAAGAAATTTAAATATATATATTTATTTTTTATATTATATTTCTACAGGATTTACTATATTTTATACTATTCGTTTAATTATATATTTAATATTAAATAATTATAATTTAATTTCAGTATATAATTTATATGATGAGGATTATGTAATATTAAAAAGTATATTTGTATTATTAATAATAAGAGTAGTAAGTGGTTCTTATTAAGTTGAATAATTTTTTATTATCCTTATATAAATTATTTACCTTTTATGATAAAAATGATAGTTATTAATGTTAGATTATTTGGGGGATTTATAGGATATTTAATTAGAAAATTAGATATTTATTCCTTTAATAAATTTTTAAATACTTATAATTTAAGAAAATTTTTATGTTTAATGTGATTTATACCTAATTTATCTACATATGGGGTAAGTTATTTATTTTTATCTATAGGACAAAATTTATTAAAAAATATTGATATAGGGTGAAGAGAATTGTATAGAGGTCAAGGAATATTTAATATTTTAAAAAATTATTCTGTGTTATATAATTTTTATCAAATAAATAATTTTAAGATTTATTTATTTAGATTTGTTATTTGAATAATATTTTTTTTATTTTTTTTATTAATTTATTTAAATAGCTTATAATAAGAGCATAATATTGAAGATATTAGGGAGATTAATTAATCTTTAAATATTTATAAAAATATAAAATTTTATTTTTACAATGAAAATGTAATGTTTTAATAAACTATATAAATAGAAATATTAATGGAATTTAACCACTAAAAATTAAGTTAGCAGCTTAATTTAATTATATTTCTAAATATAATTAATTGGAATTAAAAATTCAATTTTATCATTAACAGTGATATACCTCTATTTGGTTTCAATTAAATAAGGAGAAATTATCTCTATCTTTTAAGTCGAAATTAAATGCAAATTTTGCTTCTTATTTTAAGATAAATTGATTAAATCAATAATTTTTGAGTGCAAATCAAATGTTTTTTTAAACTAAAATCCTATTTAATTAGTTCAATTAAGTATATTTTGGTTTCATTCATGATAAAGTCCTAATAATAAAATAACAATAAAAAATAAACTAATTTTAAATCAAATTAAAAAATTTACTAAATTAAATAATGGGATAATAGGTAAAATTAAAGCAATTTCTACATCAAAAATTAAAAAAATAACTGTAATTAAAAAAAAATGTAAAGAAAAAGGGATTCGAGCTGAAGATTTAGGGTCAAATCCACATTCAAGTGGGGAACATTTTTCTCGATCTGAAAAAGACTTTTTTGATAGGATAATTGATAAAAACATTATAATATTTGAGATAAAAATAATTAAGATTGATAATAAGAAAATTAAAAAAATTATTTATATTAAATTTAATTTTTAATCTTTTTGATTGGAAGTCAAATATACTAAATATATTATATAAATAAATTAATTTGCTCATCAATATATAAAAATATATAGGAATAATCGAAATACATCAACAAAATGTCAATATCAAGCTGCTGCTTCAAATCCAAAATGATGATTTTTAGAGAAGTGATTTTTTAGATGGCGAATTAAACAAATTAATAAGAAAATAGTACCAATAATTACATGAAGACCATGGAATCCTGTAGTAATAAAAAAAGTTGACCCATAGATTCTATCTGCAATAGTGAATGGAGCTTCAATATATTCATAAGCTTGTAAAATAGTAAAGTAAATTCCTAAAAATACAGTTAAAAATAGTCCTTGAGTTATTTGTGAAAAAATATTTTCTATTAAAGCGTGATGAGCTCAAGTTACAGTTACTCCTGATGTAATTAAAATAATAGTATTTAATAAGGGAATTTGAAATGGATTGAAAGGGATAATATTTATAGGAGGTCAGGTTGATCCAATTTCAATATTGGGGGAAAGACTTCTATGAAAAAATGCTCAAAAAAAAGAAATAAAAAAAAACTTCGGAAATAATAAATAAAATTATTCCTCATCGTAAACCTTTTGTAACTAAAATAGTATGTTTTCCTTGAAGGGTTCCTTCACGACAAATATCTCGACATCATTGAAATATTGTTAAAATAATAATGATATATCCTAAAATTAATAAATTTATATTAAAATTATGAAATCATTTGATTATACCTGTAACTAAAGTTATTGTCCCAATTGCTCCTGTCAAAGGTCAGGGACTATAATCTACTAAGTGAAATGGGTGATTATAATTTATTTTCATTAATTAACTTCTCTAGAATATAAAGTTCTTAAAATTGCAATAACATAAGATTGAATTACAGCTACAGCTGATTCTAAAATTAAAAGTAAAATTTGAATAATAATTAAAATAGAAATTAAATAAGAAGGTATAATTGATCCTGTTCCTCTTAATAAAGTTATTAATAGGTGTCCTGCAATTATATTAGCAGTTAGACGAACAGCTAAAGTTCCAGGTCGAATACTAATAGATTCAAATTCAATTCAAATTACTAATAGATTCAATTAAAACTATAAAAGGTATTAAAATACCTGGAGTTCCTTGTGGAATTATATGTATAAATATATGTTGAGTATTATTAATTCATCCGTATAATATAAATCTTAATCATAATGGTAATGATAGTGATAATGATAAAGTTAAATGGCTAGTACTTGTAAAAATATATGGGAATAATCCTAAAAAATTATTAAATAAAACAAAAGAAAATATAGAAATGAAAATAAAAGTAGAAGAATTAGAATTTACATTATTACCTAATAAAGTTTTAAATTCATTATGTAATTTGTTTAAAATAAAATTTCAAAAAATAAAATGTCGATTAGGGATTAATCAAAAAGAATAAGGAATAAAAAAAAGTCCAATTATTGTTCTTAATCAATTTAAAGGTAAATTAAATAAATTAGTAGAGGGATCAAAAATTGAAAATAAATTAGTTATCATTTTCAGAAAAAAAAATTATGTGAAATTTTATTATTAATTGATGAAATTTTTATTTTAACATTAAAAATATAATAATTTATTATATTAAATAAAATAAAAATAATTACAAATAAAAAAAAGATATTAATCAGTTAATAGGTATTATTTGAGGAATAAAAGAATATTACTGTTATATTGTAATAATTTAAATTTGACATACTTATGTTATAATTTAACTAATTCTTTATAATCATTAGAAGTAATTGCTAATTTACTATAAAATGGTTTAAGAGACCAGGACTTGCTTTCAGTCATCTAATGAAGAATAATTATTAATTCAATTAATAAAATTTTTAATTGAAATTCTCTCAATAACAATGGGTATAAATCTATGATTAGCCCCACAAATTTCAGAACATTGCCCAAAGAAAATTCCTGGTCGATTTATATAAAAATTAGTTTGATTTAATCGGCCTGGATTGGCATCCACCTTAACACCTAAGGAAGGGATTGTTCATGAGTGAATAACATCTGTAGCTGTAACTATAATTCGAATTTGATTATTTATGGGAAGAATAATACGATTATCCACATCTAATAAACGAAAATTGTTAGGGGATATTTCATTTATTGGAATTATATAGGAATCAAATTCAATATTATTAAAATCAGAATATTCATAACTTCAATATCATTGATGGCCAATTGATTTCAGGGTAATTAAAGGATTATTTAATTCATCTAATAAGTATAATAATCGTAAAGAAGGTAAAGCAATAAAAATTAATGTAATAGCTGGTAAGATAGTTCAAATTAGTTCAATTATTTGCCCTTCTAAAAGGAATCGATTAATATATTTATTAAAAAATAAATTAATTATTAAATAACCAACTAAGATAGTAATTATAATTAAAATAATTAAAGTATGATCATGAAAAAAAATAATTTGTTCTATTAAGGGAGATGTTCTAATTTGTAGATTAAAATTAGATCATGTTGCGATTTCTAAAAAAAGGATAATCCTTTATAAATGGGGTTTAAATCCATTACATATAATCTGCCATATTAGAAGTTTCTTAAAATAGGGAGTTCATTATATGAATGTTCTGCTGGGGGAAGATTTTGATATCATTCAATAGAAGATGATAAATTTAAAGAAAATAAAATAATTCGTTGATTAATTATAGATTCTCAAATAATAATAAGTATTAATATAATAGCTAATATTGAGATATATGAACCTAAAGAAGAAATAATATTTCATGAAATAAAAGCATCAGGATAATCAGAATATCGTCGAGGTATTCCTGCTAAGCCTAAAAAAGGGTGCATATTGCTTGATATAATCACATTTTATATATTTACATTTTAATAACGTTCATAAAATATAATGTTAATTTGATATAATCATTAAGGTATATATTTTTAATAGCTATAATATTCATTACATTTTCATTTTAAAAAGCATAAAATCATTTATATAACGTTTATGTACACTAAACATCACCTGTTATACAACTTGTGCGGTATACAGGACAAAAAGTATATCATTCAAAAAGTATATTGTTGAAAAGACATATCATTCAAAACATATAACTATCAAAATCATATTGTTTAGAAGATATATGACTTAAAAACCATACCATCTAAAAAGTATAGACAGGCAGACGAAAATAATTCTAATTTGGGAAATCTCATAAACTTTAATTTTCTTATAAAAAAACTCAAGGTATAGGATAGGTTTATAAAGGTGCAAAGTTTAAACAAAGAAGTAGGCAATGTCCATTAAGATATTTTATAACATAAAAGAAACTGTGAATAAGATACCCAAAAGTGGGGGTGCGTATTGCTTGATATAATCACATTTTATATATTTACATTTTAATAACGTTCATAAGATATAATGTTAATTTGACATAATCATTAAGGTATATATTTTTTAATGCTATAATATTCATTACATTTTCATTTTAAAAAGCATAAAATCATTTATATAACGTTTATGTACACTAAACATCACCTGTTATACAACTTGTGCGGTATACAGGACAAAAAGTATATCATTCAAAAAGTATATTGTTGAAAAGACATATCATTCAAAACATATAACTATCAAAATCATATTGTTTAGAAGATATATGACTTAAAAACCATACCATCTAAAAAGTATAGACAGGCAGACGAAAATAATTCTAATTTGGGAAATCTCATAAACTTTAATTTTCTTATAAAAAAAACTCAAGGTATAGGATAGGTTTATAAAGGTGCAAAGTTTAAACAAAGAAGTAGGCAATGTCCATTAAGATATTTTATAACATAAAAGAAACTGTGAATAAGATACCCAAAAGTGGGGGCAAACATAAAAATAAAATATCTAAATTTGTCAGTAAACGATTAGATTAGTAAAAAAATCTGACTAGAAAATAGTAAACAAAGAAGTCATATCATAAAGGCTACAAAAACTAACCAATTTTTTTATTAACAAAAAAATCTTGCCAATAGCCAAGCTATGAAAACAAATTTTTCACCCAAGCCTCAAAGTATGAAAAATTTGGTTTCACATACAAAATGCGCGCGCATTTTGTATGTGTAACCAAAATTTTCCGCCCCAGCCCCAAGGTATGAAAAATTTGGTTACACGTACAAAATGCGCGCACATTTTGTACGTGTAACCAAATTTTCCGCCCAAGCCCCTAGGTATGAAAAATTTGGTAACACGTACAAAATGCGCGCGCATTTTGTACGTGTAACCAAATTTTCCGCCCAAGCCCCACGGTATGAAAAATTTGGTTACACATACAAAATGCGCGCGCATTTTGAATGTGTAACCAAATTTTTCGCCCCAGGCCCAAGGTATGAAAGAAATAAAAAAATAACTAACTTATTTTTTACGAACCGAAGCCCGCAACTTCGCTCGCGTGGACTTTATGTCTTTTGAAGATGCTCATCAGGCTGAACAACTTTTACTAAGGCACCATTTTTATATCTTTTATAGTTTAGCTAGACCAGTATAGTTCTGCATCAGGTGTTCTTCCAAAATTATTTATACCCTGTATGTTGCCCAGGCTTACAGCTATATAACTAAAAAAGTTTAATTTGAATCCGTCCAGCATTTCCGGAGATTAGCGTGTAATAACAGACAAACAGACACATAGACAAACAGACAGACTTTTTTTTTAATTCTTTCTCCATTACTATATCTCCTTCGACCTAATATTTTTTTTGAAATATATCTAATGTACAGACACTTTTTTACTGTTTTATTATATGTATGATATAAATTTAATTTCACTTATTATTGCTTTGGCTATTTTCATTGTAAGAGTAACCATTCACAAATAACACTATTTCGTACTTTTAAACGTTTCGCACTTATTTTTTATTTATGGCTAACAAACGAAAATTTGAGGAAGGAAATTATCTATTAATGTTAATACGCAATCACTAATTACATTATGTGACTGCGACATATTAATATATTATTTTCAACCCTCCTGCATTGGCTTGTCTTAATAAAATTATCCGCAACATACTGCCAGGCGCTATATCAAAAGTTTGTTATATCTAATGATGATTATATATAAAGAATCTTCTACTAATCGATTCATATAGCGTAGTTTAGCTAGACCAGTTTAGTTCTGCATCAGGTGTTCTTCCAAAATTATTTATACCCTGTATGTTGCCCAGGCTTACAGCTATATAACTAAAAAAGTTTAATTTGAATCCGTCCAGCATTTCCGGAGATTAGCGTGTAATAACAGACAAACAGACACATAGACAAACAGACAGACTTTTTTTTAAATTCTTTCTCCATTACTATATCTCCTTCGACCTAATATTTTTTTTGAAATATATCTAATGTACAGACACTTTTTTACTGTTTTATTATATGTATGATATAAATTTAATTTCACTTATTATTGCTTTGGCTATTTTCATTGTAAGAGTAACCATTCACAAATAACACTATTTTGTACTTTTAAACGTTTCGCACTTATTTTTTATTTATGGCTAACAAACGAAAATTTGAGAAAGGAAATTATCTATTAATGTTAATACGTAATCAGTAATTACATTATGTGACTGCGACATATTAATATATTATTTTCAACCCTCCTGCATTGGCTTGTCTTAATAAAATTATCTGCAACATACTGCCAGGCGCTATATCAAAAGTTTGTTATATCTAATGATGATTATATATAAAGAATCTTCTACTAATCGATTCATATACGCAATGATTATTATGCTTAATAATATATCTACGGAAAGTTTATTATACGTAACGTAAATAGATTTCGAGAATTTTATACGACTTTAAATGTATACGAAAGTTTTGTTAGGTTAAATAATTATTATTTAAACGATTTTATGGGTTAGAAAAGTATGATTTATGATTTTTATCTTTATTGATAATTATACCGACCAAAGTTATACATTTCGTTGGTATTTATTCAAAATAATATATATATTGTTGTTCTGTCTTATATTACTTACCCCCAATAGCATGCATCTTTGTTTATGTGTGTGTTAGAGTTTTTCGTTGTAATTACTGTTAGTTTGTTTGCGTAAATGGAATCAGAATCGAAGCGGTGAATGTAGGAACATTACATTTCTAGAGAATTATTATTCGTAGGTTTATTGATATTGATATTGATATTCCCAAAAATACCCCTGGTATTTCGCTCAAGTACATGTATTTTGAAATACCATGAGATTTCTAATGCATTGAACACTCTAAATCGTGAATATAATATAAAATCCTATCGAGCTCATTTTATGCGCTTGGCCTGATGAAAACTACCTGTTTTGAAATACCTAATAATAGTTTTGGTTTTTCGTTTTGAAATGACTCACCTGATACGATTGCTGTTTGTTTACACAGTCACACTACACAAGATTGTTACATTTCCACTAACACAGCACAACTAAGTAACGTTTAGTATAAATTTATTGCAACTAAAATATTACTCTAATGATTAATAATGATTAGGAAAATCGTTTGCCTAGGCCGATCGCTCATACCGGTGATCAAATTGGTTGGCATATCAAACGATCAGTGTCTCAAATGGTCTTCGGGACGCCCTTGTTGGACGCTGAGTTATCCCATTACTAGCCTCGTTTAGGTCGTACCTGTCGCCCAATGGCTGTTGGCACCTAGTAAACTAGATTACTTTTCATCACCTTTTAGGACATTGGTACTTGAATACCCACGTCAATGGAAGACACTGATCTTCTTCAACTGGTCCGTGTGATCGTACCGTTCACCGCTCGGTTGGTGGCACCCAGTGAAAATGAATTTCAGTGTCACAATCATTAAACTTGGAAAATTCTGTACTCACCACGACCGATATTGAGAACTTCTCGCTTTCTGATAAACCTTTACCAAATTCCACGGTTGGTATCCAGGAGAACAATATTTCCTGTATCAAAAACACAAGAGGCTTTCTCTAAGTTTAAACAGGAATATAATATATTTACACACTTCGTTTCGTACCTACGATATACGATCACGGTTAATATTATAATGCTAGTAAGTAAGAAGCCCATTGCGTTAGTGTTGTGGTCATAGCATTTTATTCGCTCGATAAAACAACTTGGACTCACTTTCAATAAGTAAGTTTAAAAAACATTAATTGAGGTAGTAAAAAAGGCATTCAGAAACTTAGGGTTTATACTTCGTAGGGTACATGGGTTCACAAGTATAAAAGCCATTATGACGTTGTATAACGCCCTCGTACGTAGCCACCTAGAATGTAACGCAATCATTTGGGCTCCACATGAAGCTAAATACAGGCTCATGCTGGAGCGGATCCAGAATAAATTTATCAGATACTTATATATGAGGCTTTATGGTGTCTACCCGTGCTACCCTTTGATGTATCCGGGCTTATTTGTTCTCGGTATGGTCGGATACACCGAATTGGGTGTACGGAGGAACCTGGCATTGGCCTCATATATATTCAAGCTGATTCGTGGAAAGATTAATAATCCGGATTTACTAAGGTTGGTAAGTTTGTGTGTTCCAAACGGATACGCAGGGCGTCGCCTCCGCCCGCCATTATTCGTGGTGCCCAGCTCTCGCACCGAGCTACTGAAAAAAGCGCCGCTAACGCGGACGCTGCGCACGCTCAACCGACTGGCAGAAAAAATTGATATTTTTACCTGTTCTCTGAACGAATTCACAAGAGTTGCATTATGTGTTCTGTGTTATGAATAAATATATTATTGCTTGTCTATCACATTGGTGAAAACTGTAACGATAGATTTAAGTTATTTTACAAATAAAACATATAAATAAATAAATAAGTAGTAACTTCAATAAAATCTACGATCCCTAATCAATTTATAAATGAGTAGATGAATAATGGGGCAATCAGAACAAAAAAAAAAAAATTCAACCGTTCGCGCTCATTGCATTCGCTTGACCGGTTGATTTTTTTTTTGTTGTTCTGAAGCCCCATTATTTAATTAGTGAACAATACGACATACCTAATAGATTGTTGTACATTTGATTTACTTTAGAACACAACTTCGTTTTGAACGTACTTATATAAATCAAAACTTTACAAATTAATAACATTCAGTTAAAAACAGTTACAGTGGATAAAAGGATGAAATTCGTTAAACAATCTCAAACGTTACAATTGAATCAAGTTTGTTCAGATGAAAAAGTAGACGTTTCCCGCCATGGAGACCTTCTACCTAATACAATTCGGTGTATAATTTGCGATCCCTCGAATTGTGGAAAAACAAATGTGATCATAGGTCTTCTATTACATGAAAATGGTTTGCGTTTTAAAAACGTTTATCTTTATTCAAAAACATTGTATCAACCGAAATATGTGTTTTTGGAAAATGTTCTTAAGTTAGTGCCAGATGTGTCATTTACAAAATATAAAGACAATGAACTTATATTAAGCCCTCACAATGCAAAACCACACTCCATAATTATTATTTGATGACGTCGCATGTGAGAACCAGTCCAATATGAGAGATTATTTCACAATGGGTAGACATAAGTTTATCGACTGCTTCTACTTGAATCAAACGTACAGTAAGATACCGAAACAGTTAGTAAGAGACAACGCAAATCTTTTAATATTATTCAAACAGGATGATGTGAACCTTCGTCATGTATACGATGAACACGTTAATACTGACATGTCGTGGTCTGAGTTTCGAGAAATGTGTTCAAAAGTATGGAGCGAACCATATAACTATTTGGTAATCAATAAAGATTGTATAACCCTTCGAATGTCGGCATAGCAGACACAATAGTAAAACAATACATCAGACGCCCGCTCCGGGCGTCCGACAGTTAAAGGGTTAAAGAATAAAGGTTGTTACAGGAAGAATTTTGATACTTTCATCTTATTTGATGAGGATAAAAATACGAGCATATAATAAGATTTATAAGATAAACATCTTCAGTTGAACTAATACCGTACTAAGCAAATAACGTATATTCACCAAGTTTAAAATGGAAAAAGAGATGAAGACTCAGATAGTTAAAATAGCAGAAGCTGTTAAAAAGAAAATCAAAGATATGAAAACTCTGGAATCCTGCAATGAAAACGTTTGAAATACAGTTTTCAGACCTGTTACTGACTCTTTGCATCATTTGATCAAGAATAAGAACCATAAAATTAAATCAAAAGAAGCAAAGGATGACACCATTCAAAATAGTTTTGTAAGAAAAGAGGAAATTCCATCGCCTAAATCGCGTTTCAACAAAACTCTTCATCATCATCATCATCATATCAGCCACAGCCACATCTATGTCCACTGCTGGACATAGGCCTCCCCCAAGGATTTCCAAAACGACCGATCGGAAGCGGCCTGCATCCAGCGCCTTCCTGCAACATTACGTAGGTCGTCTGACCATCTAGCAGGTGGGTGTCCTACACTGCGCTTGCCGGTACGTGGCCGCCATTCGAGAACCTTTCTGCCCCATCGGATCTTCGCGCTATGTGCCCCGCCCACTGCCACTTTAATGAGCTAATTCGCTTGGCTATGTCAGTGACCTTCGTTCTTCTACGAATCTCCTCATTTCTGATTCGATCACGTAGAGAAACACCGAGCATAGTCCTCTCCATAGCTCGTTGAGCGACCTTGAGCTTTCTTATGAGACCCATAGTAAGGGACCACGTTTCAGAGCCATAAGTCATCACTGGTAACACACATTAATTAAACACTTTCGTCTTGAGGCACTGAGGTATTCTAGACGATAAAACACTGCGCAATTTTTCGAACGCTGCCCAGCCTAGTCGAATTCGTCGAAAGACCTCTTCCTCGAAGCTGGAACTTTCTGCCTGGATCAATTGACCCAGGTAGATATACTGGTCTACAACTTCTAGGGTGGAGCTCCCAACAGAAACAAGTGAAGGCGTAACGTGCCTATTTGACATGACCTTCGTCTTGTCAATATTCATTTTTAGGCCTACCTGTTGGGAAACTCGATTGAGGTCTTCAAGCATCGTACTTAAGTCCTCCATCGATTCTGCCATGACAACGATATCGTCGGCAAATCGAAGGTAAGTGATATACTCGCCATTGATGTTAATGCCCAGTCCTTCCCATTCCAGGAGCTTAAAGGCATCTTCCAGAGCGGCGGTAAACAGTTTTGGAGATATGACATCTCCCTGTCTTACGCCTCTTTGCAATGGAATATCCTTCGAACAAAACTCTTGAAAACAATATTTCCCAACAAAATTATTCTGAAGATGATTCTGATGAAGATATTAGTTTGGAAAAATCGGGAGACTCTACCAATATTAGTACCAGTGATACATCGTATAGAACCGTTGAGTCAATACCTAGTCCTAGTCAAAATACTTCGTCCTGGTCTCTTTCCTCTGAAATATTTAATGATGTACCAGTAGGGTATTTTTGGGTATTTCAAAACAGATAGTTTTCATCACACCGCGCTCATTTCATTCGCTTGGTGTGATGAAAACTACCTGTTTTGATATTCCCAAAAATACCCTTTTTCCTGTCGAGCTCATTTTATGCACTTGGCCTGACGAAAACTACCTGTTTTGAAATACCTTAAATAATAGCTTTGGCTTTTCGTTTTGAAATGACTCACCTGATACGATGGCTGTTTGTTTACACAGTCACACTACACAAAATTGATAAATATAATAGCAAAGTTTGTAACTTTTCATTTTGTTAAGATACAGCAAAGGTGACAGTCAAGTTAATTAAACTGTCTAATTATGAAATTTATAAAACAAAAGGAATCATTAAACTTACAATGTATTTGCCCTACTAAGCTGACGAATGGGGTTAAACGACATGGCAACTTGTTGCCAAATACAATACGTTGCATTGTATGCGGTCCATCAAGTTGTGGAAAGACAAATTTAGTGATAAGCTTATTGTTGCATGAAAATGGCCTACGATTTCGTAATCTGTACGTATATTCAAAATCCTTATACCAACCAAAATACTTATTTCTAGAAAAAGTATTAAACATGGTGCCAGGTGTATCGTTTAACAAATATAGTCATAATGCTGAAGTATTGAATCCGCAGGAAGCTGATCCAAACTCTATTTTAATATTTGACGATGTTGCCTGTGAAAATCAAAATAATATACGGGATTATTTCGCTATGGGACGTCATAAGAATATTGACTGTTTTTATCTTAATCAAACTTATACCAAAATACCGAAGCAACTCGTAAGAGATAATTCAAACCTTATTGTATTATTTAAACAGGATGATGTAAATTTAAAACACGTTTATGAAGAACACGTGGGTTCTGATATGTCATGGTATCAATTCCGTGAATTGTGTTCAACTGTATGGAAGGAACTGTATGGTTATGTTGTAATAAATAAGGATTGTGAACGAAATAAAGGATGTTACAGGATGAAATTTGATACATTCATAGTAATAGATTAGCATTAAAAAGAAACTGTCATTATGATAACAGCTCACTTTATGTAAGATTCTGAACAAGAACGGATCATAAAAATGGAAAAAAATCTAAAAGAACAAATTGTGAAGTCCGCAACTGCTGTAAAAAGAAAGGTGGGTTTGATAAAAATACAAAAAACGCGAGGAACATGGCTTTAGAAGCAATATTCAAACCTATCGTTGATCCACTTAATCAACTGTCAAGTAAAAACAGTAGAAAATATGACGAAGAAAAAGAGGAGAATTATATACCCGAAACAAAAATAAGGAAGTTAAGTGAAAATGAGGAATCATTCTTTACTAAAGAAGACTTAGATGAATCATTTGACGAGGAAGAACACGACGAAGAAAACTATGATTCTCGTGAACAAAATTCTAACAAAACCCTTACTGTATCACCCTCTGAACACAACCTAAGTGATGAGTCCTTCAAATCTCTTCGCTCATCACCGAGCTCTAAAGATCAAACATATTATGATGATATGTCTTGGGCATCCGAAGCACTTACTGATATTCCTTTTGGTATCAGACATGATCGCGGAAAAGTCTTGCTAGGCAACACACGTATCTTTGACCAAGATGTAACATGGAAATTAGGAACTCATATTATTAAAAAGACACCAGGTTTAAAAGAATTGCTTTTTAAGAAAATACCAAACATGGATTTGATTACAGATGAAGATTTACAATATTACAAATTGTTGTTATTGGAAACCAATGCTCATCGACGTAACTACGATCCCAAAAAGCCTATTAATAGTAATAAAGGTTTTAAATACACAAACATCATTAAACCTCTATTTAAATTTACAAGAACTGTAACCACTAGTACTGAGAGCCTTTCAAAGGGGGAAGGTATGAAGTTGTTGAAAAATCTTAATAAAAATACTGATTTGGTTTATTGGAATGATCCGAATGAGTTAGTAGAACGACTAAAATTATTGTTAGGGTCACGGACAGCTGGCAACACTGGATTAGATAACGAAATTATTGAAATTATAACAGAATTACAAGAAGCTGGGATAGTGAACGTACAACTTAAAGAGCATTCACTGGGAAAATTAAGTAGTATTATATCTTAGTAGTATCGAGAGTATTTAGAAATATATAAAGAGCATACATTATGAGATTTGAGCAGTTTACATATAACATTCACTCTACAATGAATATAGACAAATTCGGTCACCACGTGCATAAGCGTTTAAGAGTTTCCAAATATTTTGGCTCTCTAAACGACACATTAACCAAATCGGAAACAGGAGATTACAATCTAAAACTATCAAGATTGAAGGGATTGTTACATCCAAAGGTAGACAACGACGCTGTCAACAAAGCCTATTTGGATAAAGAAATTCAAGATTTAAGAGCTGAATTAAAACAAATACAAACGAATGTAAAAAATTATCTTAGTGGTTTAGAAAAAGCTGTTTCGTCTAATATAAGTTCCACATACTATACAAAAACTGATATAGATTCAATGATGTCAAAGATAAATAAAAATGAGTAAACAAAATATTGTTGACGAGCTCCATAGATCAGCGAGAAGGAATTTCCCACGTCGTTGTACGATCATAAAAGGAATTGATGATTTGTGGCAAGCTGATCTCATAGACTTACAAAAATATGCACAGTTTAATAAAAGATACAAATACGTATTGGTTATTATTGACGCTTTATCAAAATATGTCTGGGTGGATTCTCTTAAAGCCAAAACAAAGGACTGTGTTACGGATGCAATGCGACATATATTGACAGAATCAACACGAAAACCAAGCAATTTTCAAACAGATTTAGGTAAAGAGTTTTACAATGAAAATTTTCGAAGATTGATGAGCAAATATAAGATAAACCATTATTCTACTTATTCTGTAAAAAAAGCATCGATAGTTGAGCGAGTAATAAGAACACTAAAAAGTCATTTATACAAATTATTTAGTCTTTGCGGACGGTATCAATGGAAAGGCAGTAATTTGAAATCCGTTGTTCAACGTTATAACAGCACACCCCACAGCATAACAAAGTTTAAACCAATAGACGTTAATAAGTTTAATGAGACTTTAGTCAAGGCTAATATAAATAAAACTCAAAAACAATATATCACGAAATCCCTGTTTCATGTTGGTGATCATGTTCGAATTAGTAAATATAAAGGAGATTTTAGTAAAGGTTATACCCCTAACTGGTCAACGGAAATATTCTCTGTTAAAAAAGTTAACTGTACTAAACCACCTACTTATCAAATAGAAGACAAGCATAAGCAACTAATTTTGGGAACATTTTACGGTTATGAATTACAGAAGACTAAGTTTCCTGATCTTTATCTCATTGAAAAAGTAATAAAAAGAAAAGGAAATAAATTGTTTGTAAAATGGTTAGGACTAAGTGATTCCGAAAACAGTTGGGTTGACAAAAGTGCACTGTTGCAGTAATATAAGTCAAGTAACGGAAGGTTAATTATCAGTTTCGGCTCATTCATGAAAGAAGGAAGTGGTAT
Organism: Acrobasis consociella; assembly: GCA_963555685.1. NCBI lineage: Eukaryota > Metazoa > Arthropoda > Insecta > Lepidoptera > Pyralidae > Acrobasis > Acrobasis consociella. The sequence continues at coordinate 15,669,903 of OY743125.1, read as the reverse complement.
TATTAACAGTTTAATTGATAAGTTACCGTTTGAACTACATTTACCTGGATATCAATTTTGCGGTCCAGGAACCAAATTACAGAAAAGGTTATTAAGAGGTGACCGAGGTATTAACGATTTAGACAGGGCGTGCATGTATCACGATATTGCGTATAATAACAGTGATATTAACATTCGACATAACGCTGATTTAGAACTTTTAAACATGGCAAAACAAAGGTTAAAATCCAAAAATGCTGGTAAAAGAGAAAAAATTGCCTCATGGATTGTAAAAAATGCTATGAAAGCAAAACTAAAAGCAGGCGCAGGAGCGCAATCATTTATGAAAATTGTAAAAAAAATACAGTCCTGTTTGAAAAAAATTAAATGTAAAGACAAAAACACTGCTATTAAATATGCTTATGCAGCTGCAAAGAAAATATTTACAAACAAAAGTGGTGTACGCTTACCACGCTATATACCTATTCCTAAGTGTGGTGGATTTTTGCCTTTGATTCCCATCTTTGCTGGATTATCGGCTCTCGGTTCACTAGCCGGTGGAGCTGCAGGTATAGCAAAAGCTGTAAATGATTACAAAGTGGCTAAACAGAATCTTCAAGAGTCTGCACGACACAACAAAACAATGGAAGCAGTTGCTCTTGGAAAAGGATTATACATCAAGCATAGTAAAAAAGGAGCGGGATTATATCTAAAAAATTCAAAAAACTAATGGAATGGCTACCCAAACGACCACTTACTAATTTCGATTTATTAGAGTATGCTAACGATATACCTTATTTTCGTGGTGTGTTTATGAGAGATTCTTTACCTACGAAACCAAGAAAAATAGAGTGCGCCATACTCAACCTTGATAGTTGTAATAACCCTGGAACTCACTGGGTAGCCTACGCGAAGCTTGATAATTATTCTGAATATTTTGATAGTTTTGGGAATCTTAAACCACCATTAGAGTTAATAAAATATTTGAAAAATACATCCATTAAATATAATTACATTCAACATCAGAACTTCGGATCCACGAACTGTGGACATTATTGCTTAAATTTTTTAATCGATTTTTGGAAAAATGTATTTAAGTGAATAAATAAATAAAAAAATATTAGTACAAACATGTCTTTCACTGTGTCAATAACTGGGGTGGGAGGGTCTTTGACAACAAACTATTCACCAACTCTAGAATTACGTGGAGATTATGAATGTGGTCTTTTATACTTTTCTACCTTTAATTCGATTCCCAACATAGACGAGAGAAATAATAAATTATATTATGGAAATAAAGTTATCGAGATTCCAGAAGGGTCTTATGAGCTTCAAGACATTCAAGATTTTTTAAGTAGTAATATTAAAAATGCTTCCTTTAATCTAACTTGTAATAACAATACAATGAAAACAAATATTTTCTGTTCTGAAGATATTCATTTCGAAAAACATCATTCAATTGGTAGAATTTTAGGATTCGGAAAAGAGACTGTTAAAGCTAATAAAAGTACTGAATCTCATTATCCTGTCAGCATTATATCTACTACTCTCGTGCGCATCGAATGTGATGTAGTGAGCGGATCTTTTGTGAACGGAAAAGCTAGTCACATAATTCATGAATTTGTTCCTAACGTACCACCTGGTTATCGCATTATTGAATTTCCCAAGAATATAATATATTTCCCAATCAATCAAAATTCGATTACTGATCTGAATATAAGATTGCTGGACGCTGAAAACAGTCAAATCAATTTACGCGGTGAGGAGGTTCAGCTGTATTTACATTTTAGAAAAAAATGATTAATTTTAATAAAAACCCTATTCCGTCCTCTCTTCAAGTCAGTTTCAAGAAAACATCTCAGAAAAGAAGACCTCTCCATTCTTCACAGAAGAAGCTTTCAAAAAATAACCGAGAATATTTGAAATTAGTAGGATTATTAAAATGAATATTTTAAATATATCTCAACCAACAGCCTACGGCAACAGTGTGGAAAGTTTTGAATTTCATTCATACAAGCCGTACGTGACAAGTTTCAATAAGAATGATGAAATCCGAATCCCTATTAACCAACAAGACTTGTACATATTACCATCCCTCAGCACTTTGTACATTGAAGGTAAAGCAAACGTATACAATAGTAAAACTAAAGAAGTACTTTCAAGTGTTGGCTTTGTCAACAATCCTGCATTATTTTTAATTCAAGATATTCGGTATGAATTAAATGGAGTTGAAATAGATAAAATAAAAAATGCTGGTATTACTACAACCATAAAATCATATCTTTCCTTAAATGAAAATGAATCTAAATCTGCAAAAGTGTGGGGGTGGTCTCCTACTGGTACTACTAATGTTCATAACGGTTCATTCTCTGCGTCAATACCATTAAACAGAATATTGGGCTTCGCGGAAGATTACGAGAAAATCATCATAAATTGCAAACATGAGTTAGTGTTACTAAGAAGCAACAGTAACCTCAACGCATTAAGATTAAATAATGAAGAAATTGTTGATGATATAGTTATTAATAAAATAGTTTGGCGAGTTCCACAAGTCAAAGTATCGGATCGTGAAAGAGTTAATTTATTGAAGCATCTGGAAAAAGATCGTGCTATAACATTAGCTTTCCGGAATTGGGATCTCTATGAATACCCATTACTCCCCAGAACTCGTAAACACACTTGGGCAATTAAAACTACATCGCAAACTGATAAACCACGGTTTGTTATTATTGGGTTCCAAACCATTCGTAAACATCAACCACAAACGTCAATGGCAGAATACGATCACTGTAATATTCGTGATATAAAAGTTTTTTTAAATTCATCGTATTACCCCTATGAAGGATTGAACATAAGTTTCTCAGAAAATAAGTTTTCTTTATTATACGAACAATATTCAAGATTTCAACAGTCCTACTACGGCCGTCGAGCAGAACCATTGATGAGCTTGAAAGAATTCAAAGACATTGCTCGATTATTTGTGATCGACTGTTCCCGTCAACAAGAAACTTTGAAGGGATCTATTGATGTGAGAGTTGAAATAGAAACTGACCAAGAAATACCTGATCAAACAGCAGCATATTGCTTGATTTTAAATGACTGCATATTTGAGTACAAACCCTTGAGTAACATTGTTAAAAAGATATCATGAATTTTAATAAAATTATAGTTGATTTACAAGGTTTCAAAGACACTTACAACAAATTTATAGTGAAAGAACTGGCAATAGCTACTCAAGAACATACTCATGTATTTTTAATAAAACCACCATATGCATTCTCTCAACTAACTCATGAAGAGAGGAAACGAGTTTGGTGGGTGGAAAAAAATTTGGGATATCGTTGGAGTGAAGGATATATTGATTACAGAGAATTTCGTAGGATTATAAAGCCTTATTTAAACGATCGCAAAATTATCGTGAAAGGTGAGGAAAAAATAAAGTGGGTACAAGAGTTGTGTGATCATAAAAATATTGTAGATGTAACAGATAAGATTCCTAATTTCAAAAGTGTTTATAATGAATATTGTAAAGAGTTAGTATCATTTAATTGTTTTATTCACTCGAAACATTGTGCTTTGAAAAATGTTTTGTGTATAAAGAAATGGTTATTAGATAACAGTATCTCTATGTAAATCTATAATATAAATAAGTATTATTTTCTTTTTGTTTTGTATGAATATTATAAATGACAATTAAACAATATAATTTAATTGTACTGATTTTATTTATAATTAAAACAGCGACATCTACTGACTATCAGAGTACTTATTAAATAGATGTAGTCAAATGATTAGAAGTACTATATACTTCATAAATAATTAAAACAGCGACATCTACTGCGTTTGTACTGAATCATTAAATAAATAGTGATCCAGTCAAATGCTAAATGACGCTTTTGACTTCAGATACAAATTAGGTTATTTTTTTTATTCTTTATTTATTCTGTATTCTATAATTAAGCTTATCATTTTTCTCTTAGCCTAAAGGATAAAATAAAAAGTAAAATGATTGATTTAATATTTATTGATATAAATCACATTTTATTGAAGTAACTATATTGTATTTGCTTTATTACAAATAAGACATTGTTCTGTACAGATAAAACGTAACGATATTATTAAAATCTTAACTAATTAACAAAATATTTATGAAACACTTATTACCTACTAATTAAAAACTAAAATTATCATTCGCTAATGTTTTGGCGATTTTATTAATCACATTTTCTGTGAGATCCAAAATATCGTCGACTGAGTCTTTTATGACATACTGTGCATTTAATATCATTTTTTCCGAAACATCTCTGTTAACTAAGTCATTTTCTATGTCGAATACTTGAATTTTAATAACTTTTCTGGGTTTTCGATGTTCTTTTCTGATAACATAGGATGATGCCGACACTCGATCCATTTTTTTTCTCAAATCTTGGCGTTGTTCTTCCTTCTGTTTTTCAGCTGCTCTATTTCTTAACATTTCTTGATAATACTCCTCCGCTTGTTCATAAGGGTCTTGAGCATCTTGAGAGATAAGTATCATTGTATCTTGAGAGTCAGACATCATCTGTAAAAAAATAAATATTTTAGTTTGTGCTAAACATTTTACATCATTATTAACAAAATTTGATTGTAATACTTACATTCCAATACCGATCAGTTTTTGCAAATTATTGATTTATTATGTGCAGCGTGTAAGAACCTCGACTGTTTTAATGCGACTAACCACGATATGTTATATTTACTCGAATAGGTATCGGAATCTAAATTCCTGACATAACAATTATTTTCATTTTTCGCAAGCATTATCGTATTATGCTGACATTTCGATAAAAGGTGATGCAAACAATCATGTTTTTACATGAATCGAATGTATCACATTGCGCTTTATATAAGTTATTAAATTGTTAGCAAATTTGGTTCTAACATCCTTACATAATATCATTTAAGGGTGAAAACCAACCCAACAAATTTATAAAAAATAAAATAAAAGAATATTAAAATAAGGTATATAAATTTACATATACTATTGCCAAACAAATTAGCAAATAATATTCTAATATAAAAGAGTTTTATGTCCCCATGCCAAAGTAGAAATTTTATCCCTAAGTATAATTCTTTTATCATCATTTGAAGACAAGGCTACTTTATATACAGCTTGAGTAAATATTTCATGTCTAAGCGATTTAAATAATATATTTCTTTTGCGTATCAGCTTATTCTTTAACAAGACATCACTGTAGTCATTATAAGTTTGGTCTTTGACAACTGCTTTCTTTACACCTTTGGCTTTTTTCATAATTTTGTTTTCGGTTTTTAGACAATACAATTTTGACCTAAGTCCCACAAAGGAAATAATTGGAGAACCAGCTGTTTCATCTTTAAATAAACCAGGTATTTTTTTGTTTTGTGGTATAATAGCAAATCTATTATTTTCACCATAATTACTAGTATCGAGATATGATTGAAAGTTAATATTCTGTTTCGATAGAATACAAAAAACTGTCAGTATCGGTATAGCATAATTTTAACCTTGTATCATAAAATGGTTTCATAACCGAAAAGTGGAAATCATACATGTGATTTTTGGATATTTCTAGAACTGTGAAACCTATATATATAGGTTTATCTAAAATAACAGTTTCAGGTTTCATTTGTACTGCTACAAAATTTTCACTAAACACTGTGCAATTTTTAAAGTTAGGTCTAGATATTAATTGTTCAGCAGAATAGAACTTTTTTGTTTTATTTCTATCGTCGTTCCAACGATTTACTAGATAAACATTTACTCTTTTTTCGGTATCTTCTAGCGTTTTTCCGAAAATGCTATTATTTAATAATTTAAAGAAATCTTGTTCAAATGTAGAGTTAGCTTTTTGTCGTAATTCCGTATTTAAATCAATATACTTTTTCAGAAATGGTTGTTGTTTAAATTTGACTACTCTATGAATTTTTTTCAAAATAAGACCATTTAGTAAGCATGTTTTAAGATGTATATAATGAATAACATATTGAAATTTGTCGTACAAATTCGGAATAAATTTAGGATTTTTAGAACCTGGGGGCGTAAATTTCTGTGGACAAAATGGTAAATCATTATGTAAATCATGCAAATGTTCTGGATATTCTAAATCTACCTCTAAAATATACCCATAGTCCAAATCATTAGGTACTTTCATAATATTAAGATTCTCAATTTCAACTTGATTCATTAACTCAAAATTTGAATGTGGTAAATGTGAGCACATCGCTTATCCGTACAGATTGTTACAATCGATGTATAGCAAAAAGTTATTAGGAAGTTGTGAATTATAGTCGGAAAGATATTTATTATTCGCTTTGGAATATCTTGTAGGGCATAAACATACTCCACCGCGAATACCTTTTTGAATCAGTCGGTATATTTCTAGGTTGTCTATTAGTTGCAATTTGACTTTTGTTTTAAGCAACATTGCATCAAAACTCAAACTTGGTGCAGTTAAGTAAAATGCAGGATCCAATCTATAATTAATTTTACAAGTTTGGCGAAATTTTTTGAAAACATCTTCTAGTAATATGACGTCTGTTTTTAAGTACAAATATTCACCTAAATTTTTTATATTAAACATTGCCCAAACAATTTTAGCGTGACTGTAATCGGATTCTGAAATAACATCATTTATTATAGTACTATAGAAGAACTCTCGCGGTGGTAACTTCTTTTCCTTATAACAACTCCAGTTCGTCATGTATTCATATGGATATACACCTTTACGAGTTAGTAAATCAAACTGGTCTTTCTTTGGGTAGAAGTGACATAAATGGAAAAAACTGGCTTCATTTAAGTTGCTTACAAGTTTGTCTAAGCTAGTGCCTAAAAATTTAAAAGTATCCACAAAACGAACTGGCATAAACTCCTGGCGGCCGGTTTTCACAAATTTTGTGAAAGATATGTAATTTTCTTTGTTTTTTGCTATTACTTTAATTCTGCCCTGGGTTTCTCCTAACTGTTTAATAAATAGATGACTGTCATACCCAGACAAATTATGAAAAAAAACTGGTACAAATTTTGGTAACCTGTATTTTAGATTACAATATGAATGAGCTGCGCCGCGAAACTTTCCAGTTAGATGACAATGATCTCTCACTTTGTTGTCAAAAAGTAATTGCTCACAGATAAAGCAGTATTTGGCAGTCGCAAAATTTCTTTTCTCCTCTATACTTAATGGAATCATCGGAATAGTTTCTTTCAAGAATTTATTAATTTCGGTAACATCTTCAAATAAATGTTTCAGAAATTTGTCAACACAATCCCGTCCGCGATACGATACATATTTATTACGAGAGCTATCGAACGAACAAACGATATAATAACCAAACGCAGCGGGCACGTGTTTGTGTAAGACTGTAGTACTTATGTCACGCTTATTGTCACCATATTTTGGTTCTAACAATGATTCAAAATCTGCATAGATTACAAAAGGCACATCCTGCATCCTATCATAATGATTAAATTGGATATAAGTATTCGAATCAGGCAAAATAGTACGTACCCCGCTGCAAATATGAGAGTTGAATAATTTTTCTTTATTAAAAAATATCATACATTCATCACAAAAATAAATTTTTTCTTTGTGTTTTGTGAGCTGTGATCTGACTAATTTGCTTAAATCTTTTATTAAACAATAATGTTTGTTTTCTCCCTTTTCCAAAAGTAATAAATTCACGTGGTGCTTTCTTTTTTGTTGAGTCTTGTAAAGGGGCCCCAATACTTTACAGTTATTTACAAGACCATATATGTTAACGCTTATATGATTATTATTTCTCTCAAAAGTCTTAATATCTTTGAAACCAACCGGAAACTTCATATCCTGAATGTTTAGTATGTTTTCGTAACTCGGATATGAGGTTATTCTATGCGAGTTATGTTTGGCGGGAAATAACGCTGCCATTATACACCATACAAAACATAACGCATCCCCATTTTGTATATTAATACAAGCGCGTTTAGATTTTATACTTTTTGGCAATTCAATATATTGACCAACTCTCAATGGGTTATATTTATTAATATTAACCTCTAAGTAAAGGTTACGTATTAAAGTCCACCCAGAATCTTTTTCTTGAAATTCATCAATTTTTGTTGAAATTATGCCAATTATTTTAGAATAATAATCCTTAAAATCACAATTATTTTGAAATATTTTGTTTTGGGTTGCGAATGATTTTATTTCGGTAGTGCTATTTATAGGTAAATTAAACTCCGCGAATAATTCAAAGTTAACTTTTATACAATGAAAGGTAGGCTGTCTAGCTGATATTAATTGGTGCACGCGAGAACGAAGTGTGCGCAAGAAGTCAGCGGGGGACACGGGGGACAAGTCTGACTCAGACTCGAGCTCGCGGTGCGCATGTAGAGGTCTCATTCTATATGAGGCAATTAGACTTCTGAATGCGCTACTTATTTTCTCAATACCTTCACTAACTTCTATTGAACTATTGCTTTTGTGAATATTACTTCGCAAGTGTGAAGATAGCACGCTAGACTTAACAGTTATATCACAAACTGTACAATATACTGTTCCTCTCCCCATTATACCTATTCTTACAACTTAGTGATTGTTTTTAAAAGAGCTTGTGCTATTTCATTGACTCCTTAAATTATTTACTTTCTCTAGCAATTAAAAGATCAGAATATGCTAAAAAAATTAATTAAAAATCATGAATAGAATGGAAAACAAAATAAGTGTAGATTTATTACATAATCTGTTTTATATAAATCCACTCCAAGTCCGTGAATGTTTTAGAAGGCGACTTAGGAAATACAAGGTAATAAAGCTTATAAACATCAATGATGCCTCCCCATCCAGAGTCTGGCCAGCGTGGAGAGTGTAGGGCAAATCTCTCTAGTCAAGTATGGCACTGATAGCACGAGAGAGGCTCGTGCTCCTGTAGTAGATACTAAAAAAGACCTGAAGAAGAAATTATTGGCATTGGGGGCATAATACCCTAATAAAAAAAATAAGTATTTATAAAATGAAATAAAAACTTTTATTGTTATGTAACATATTTTATGTACTTAAATATAATTTATAATGTTATTATTATAACAACAAATTACAACGTGGTAATCGTTAAAAATTTTTTGTTGGGAAAAATTTACCCTCTTCGGTAAAGAGGGTTTTACATTTATTAATAAGCTCCTTTGCGAGCAACAGTTCAGGGGATTCGGAATCCCCCTGATATTTTAGCGAGACAACCGCGTGTTCCCAACGGTCTTTGGGGTCTACCTTCTTTATGTCAGCAACATTGTAGATTTTTAAATCTATGAAGACGTCGCCAGCGAGGTTAGCAGTGCGACGTAGGACACCGTCTGCTACACGACGCGACAGCACTGACACCAACGGAGGGATTTTCTTGGTGGCGGCTGCGCGCTGGGCTATCGCTTCCTCCTCGCTGTCGCTGTCCAGTTGCCAGCCTTTCTTCGAACGTTTGGCCTTGGATGCTGGCTGTGCTCGACTTGTCTCCCGTATCTTAGGTTTAGGTTCCTTTTTCTTAGAACTGTAAACAGAACGTATAATTAGACTAAAGCAGTTTACAATAGGTATAGTTAGATACTAATTAATAATCTTGATTAAATTTAAACTAATAAATGTATAGGGACGATACAGATCGAGTAAGGCCCAAAGTGAGTTTAAAATTAGTGTTATGGGAGACTAACTCAACGATACTATATTTTATAACAAATACAAAGGTACATAGATGAACTTCCAAAAACATCTCGACTTAACGGGAATTGAAATTAACACACGTAGTTACTATCGATCTAGAATAATCACACAGTCGAAAAACTAGTGCTTGCTAACTGGGAATCAACGAAATTCATAAAACAATAAACAAACTTACATCAAGCTTGCAGCGGATGCTTCTTCGGAATCAGAGCCGAAATGTCCTGCGAGCTTCTTCTTAGCCTGCTTGCAGCGTTGTTCGTAATACTCAGAGTCGGACCTGAAAAAAACATAGTAAATCATTTAAAAACACGAAATGAAAGAGTGTATGCTACACATAGTTACTTTATTAACTGTAAAGATAGTTTAAACATTAATGAATATTATATATTGTTCTTCTTCAGGTCTTTTTTTAATCTTTGCTAAAGGAGCACGACCCTCTCTCTACCAGAGCCATACTTGACCAGGTCAGCCAGAGGATTTGGCCTACACTCTCCACGCTCACAAGTACACAGCAACCGACTAACTGCTGGCAGAACCACGGTAGGCGGGCAGTACAACTTTAGGCACGCGGCACAACGGTAGGCGGGCGGCACAACGTTAGGCGGGCGGCACAACGGTAGCCGGGCGTCGCGACGGTCGAGCGGTTCGACAACGTCTAACAACGTTCTCTTCAGAGAAGTAATGAAGAAGAATAATGATCACAACAATTGGCATGCACGAATTTAAAGTAGATTTTTGCTAAATCGCTACTATTTCCAGGAATGGTCAACCAATAATAAAAATTATATTTTTACTCACTTACATATGTTTAATTCTAAAATATGCATAGCTATCAAATATTTTAAGTACCAGAATGTTGACGATCACTACATTTAATGAAAAGTTGGCATAATTGAATAATTATTAATAAACAATAAAATAACCCAATAACAAAAGTATAGAACTCAATAACAAAAGTGTAGTATTACATGCATAATTTCCGGTGAAATCGAATGCTCAAAGTATGCCGCATGCATGTGCATGCATGACATTCATCATGCCACCATTTACTTGCGTCATTTCAAGTCATCATTTTATTTTCCTACCAATTATCAAAGAGGGTTATGTTTTTATTGAAAGGCTCGTCACACACAGAACGATATTAATCACGCGGCAAACTGCTTAGCGGTTTAACGATACGATGTAATGCCACCGTACTTATGAATACATATTTATATAGTAATTCACTAATTGAAGTGCATATAACATAATTTGTTGGAGTATTACACTTTGTAAGTTACTGTTGTTCCTGCATATTTGAATATTATAAACTTTTGACATACTTCTGTTATAAAGTGTTGTATGTACACAGTATCAAAAAATATTCCAAAAGAAGTTCAAGAGATAATCTCGTATTCTTATCATAATAAAATGTAGAAGTGGTTATTTTCCCGCCTAATAAAAGACGCCATAGTGTGCGAATAGCCATAATCCACGAATATGAAACCGGAGGTACAGTCGTAGGCATGTAAAACTGTACTCATTCTAAATAGTACCTAGTATAAATTGTATCGAGTTTATCTGCCGCTGGCTGTACACGAGCGTGGGACTGTACAATATTCATACTCAGCAATTTACTTGCGTCATTTCAAGTCATCATTTTATTTTCCTACCAATTATCAAAGAGGGTTATGTTTTTATTGAAAGGCTCGTCACACACAGAACGATATTAATCACGCGGCAAACTGCTTAGCGGTTTGACGATACGATGTAATGCCACCGTACTTATGAATACATATTTATATAGTAATTCACTAATTGAAGTGCATATAACATAATTTTGTTGGAGTATTACACTTTGTAAGTTACTGTTGTTCCTGCATATTTTGAATATTATAAACTTTTGACATGTTATAAAGTGTTGTATGTACACAATATCAAAAAATATTCCAAAAGAAATTCAAGAGATAATCTCGTATTCTTATCATAATAAAATGTAGAAGTGGTTATTTTCCCGCTTAATAAAAGACGCCATAGTGTGCGAATAGCCATAATTTAGGAATATGAAACCGGAGGTACAGTCGTAGGCATGTAAAACTGTACTCTTTCTAAATGTACCTGGCATAAATTGTATCGAGTTTATCTGCCGCCGGCTGTACACGAGCGTGGGACTGTACAATATTCATACTCAGCAAATTCAAGCACTAGTGATGCACTAGAGTTTATCGATAATTTCTAGATTTAATATTATTTGAAGAATTTATATATATATATATATATATATATATACATATTTATGAAATGATAAAATTATCGTGTCACCGTTTTAGTCGCCATACTCCTCCGAAACGGCTTGACTTATTTTGATGAAATTTTTAAGTGTAACACTTGACTGTAACAAAAATTGCACTTTAAAATTAAATATTTCAGAAACGGATCACTAAATCAAAAAAAGTGTTTACAAGCTCATAATATTTTGACAGACCTATTCAATGATACCCCACACGATGGGTTAGTCCAAAATAAAATAAAAATACTCCCACTTTACTTGTATGAAAGCTACCTTAAAAAAATATTTTTCAAGATTTTATTTTACCACTTTTTCGCCATGATTGTTATACATACCCCTGCTAAATTACAGCTTTCTAGTACTTATAGTTTCTGAGTAAAACCGCGGACAGACAGACAGACATGGCGGCATATAAACGATAAGGTTTCCTTGTTTACTACGAAACCCTAAAAAGACCATAATATTGTTTTGTCTTCGAAAATTTTATATAATGCAATATTCAGTAGGACTACTAAAAGTAATTGTTACACTACCGACAAATAATATATTCATTTATAAATTGATTAAGGATCGTAGATTTTATTGAAGTAAGTACTTATTGAAAGTGAGTCCAAGTTGTTTTATCGATCGAATAAAATGCTGTGAGCACAACACTAACGCAATGGGCTTCTTACTTACTAGCATTATAATATTAACCGTGATCGTATATCGTAGGTACGAAACGAAGTGTGTAAATTTATTATATTCCTATTTAAATTTAGAGAAAGCCTCTTGTGTTTTTGATACAGGAAATATTGTTCTCCTGGATACCAACAGTCGAATTTGGTAAAGGTTTATCAGATAGCGAGAAGTTCTCAATATCGGTCGCAGTGGGTACAGAATTTTCCAAGTTTAATGGTTGTGACACTGAGATTCATTTTCACTGGGTGCCACCAACCGAACGGTGAACGGTACGATCACGCGGACCAGTTGAAGAAGATCAGTGTCTTCCATTGACGTGGGTATTCAAGTACCAATGTCCTAAAAGGTGATGAAGAGTAATCTAGTTTACTGGGTGCCAACAGCCATTGGGCGACAGGTACGACCTAAACGAGGCTAGTAATGGGATAACTCAGCGTCCACCAAGGGCGTCCCGAAGACCATTTGAGACACTGATCGTTTGATATGCCAACCAATTTGATCATCGGTATGAGCGATCGGCCTAGGCAAACGATTTTCCTTATCATTATTAATCACTAGAGTAATATTTTAGTTGCAATAAATTTATACTAAAAATTGCTTAGTTGTGTTGTGTTAGTGGAAATGTAACAATCTTGTGTAGTGTGACTGTGTAAACAAACAGCAATCGTATCAGGTGAGTCATTTCAAAACGAAAAACCAAAGCTATTATTTGGGGTATTTCAAAACAGGTAGTTTTCATCATCATGAAATAAGCTCGACAGAATTTTATATTATATCCACGATTTAGAGTGTTCAATGCATTGGAAATGGTATTTCAAAATACATATGCTTGAGCGAAATACCTGGAGTATTTTTGGGGGTGTCAAAACAGGTAGTTTTCATCACACCAAGCGAATGAAATGAGCGCGGTGTGATGAAAACTATCTGTTTTGAAATCCCAAAAATACCCTACTTGTACCTTTTGGTGTTAGACAGGAACGAGATAAATTAATGATGGGTTCAGCACGTGTGCATATAAATGACCGAAATTTATCTGTAGCAGGACGTGACTATCAAATAACGCCAGGGTTGCAGAAGTTATTGTTAAAAAAAGTACCTAATTTGGAAGTGGTGACAGAAAATGATTATCAAGATTATAAAACCATGTTAATAGACACAAATGCTCAACGACGAGAATTTGATCCCAATAAACCAATGAAATCGAATAAAGGGCGGAAGTATTTGCACGTCATTAAACCACTTTTTAGACTGCGAAAGCCTTCATCATCTTCTGTCAGTAATGCTGATGATAATATCACAGGAGAAGGTTTGCTACTCAAAAAGAAATTTAAAAAAAATACAGATTACATTTACTGGGATGACCCTAATGAACTTGTAGAAAGGCTTAAATTGTTAATAGCATCTAAAGATGCAGGCAATACTGGTCTGGATAATGAAATAATTTCAATTATAGAAGAACTACGTGAAAATGGTAGTATAAATTAATAGCCGCACATCCTTTGTAGATCATTTACTATTTCACTGCAACCGACTCCAGTCCACAATGAATGTCGATAAATTCGGTCATCATGTTCATAAAAGACTACGTTTGTCAGAAATACTAGATTGTTCAACTAATCATCTAGTTAGATTGGAAACCGGAGATTTCGATTTACAATTTTCTCGATTGAGAGGAGTTCAAAAACCTGTAGCACATGATGATGCGGTAAACAAAAAATATGTTGATAAAAAGATTGCTGATGAAATTACCGCTGTTATAAAGGCAATAAAAGAGGATGGGAAAAAAAATAATATCAATCAGTTCCACAAAAAGTATTATACTAAAGACTACATAGATAAAATTATTAAACTACAAAATGGCAAAACAGCAAGTGGTAAATGAAATTCATAGATCGGCACGTAGAAATTCTGATCGACGTAATGTGATATTAAAAGGAATGGATGACTTATGGCAAGCAGACCTGGTTGATTTTCAATCAATAAAAAAGTATAACAATGGATACGCTTACATTTTAACTGTTATTGATGGTTTCACCAAATATGCGTGGATGATTCCATTAAAAACTAAATCAAAGAAAGAGGTTCTTTACGCATTTAATCAAATTATAAGAGAATGTGGACGTATCCCTAAAAACCTTCAAACTGACAGAGGCACAGAGTTTTATAACGATGTATTTAAAAAACAAATGCAGTTTATGAAGATGAACCATTATTCGTCGTATTCAACAAAAAAAGCTTCCATTGTAGAAAGGCTAATAAGAACATTGAAGATGAAATTGTATAAATGTTTCAGCTATAATGGTAGCTATAAATGGTGTTCGGTGCAATAAATGCAACCAGAACAGTTTCAAACATCAATTTGGAGTCTATTTCCGAAAAATGGGAATTTGAGGACTCTTTGAAAACACTCCAGTCCAGGTGGTCAGCGATAGATTCACTACACTGGGAGATAGACGCCGTAATAGGTGAGGAACATTGGGAATACGAGGAAACTTTTAACAAACATGAAAAACAATTTAACATTCTGAAAAAATCTATTAATACTAAAATGTGGTCCGTTTCCCATCGTGAACAATCAACACCGCGTGTGGAAATACCTGTCTTTTTTGGAAATTATAATCAGTGGAGGTCCTTTAAAGATCTATTTTCAGAGACCATACATAACAACCCAAGCCTGTCAAAGGCACAGAAGATGCAATTTCTTAAAAGCAAGGTTAAGGGAGAAGCGGAAAGCCTTATCCAACATTTGCAAATAAGTTCTGACAACTATACTGTGTGTTGGGACATTCTCAACCACAGATATAACAACACTAAATTAATTTTTTCGTCGCACATGAATATCCTATTAGGGTTACCAAACATGCAAAATCAATCATTGCCTCATATTAAAAAACTACACGATACAACATTAGAAAGTCTACGCGCAATCCAAAATTTAGGCGTAAATACATCAACATGGGACCCGATGGTGGTACATATTATGTCCCAAAAACTTGATACGGAAACATATTCAGAATACATAGATTCGCTGAAAAATTCCCGTGATCTGCCGATACTTCAAGAGTTTTTGGATTTTTTGGAACACAAATCCATTAGTTTAGAAACAGCTCGTCGTAAAGATTTCTCTCAACAACGGTCAAATCAATCAAACAATCACCAATACGCATCATCTTCACCAAATCAAATAAAATACTTAAATCAAAATTATAACAATTCATTCAACAAAAACGCTAAAAACAAATTCATTACGAAATCTTTACACGTGTCCAATATCATATGTCCATTATGCAGCGGGGACCATGGACTTTACAGTTGCAAAACATTTCTGGAATCTTCCATCGAACAAAAACTAAAAACAGCAAATAAATTACGTGTTTGTACTAATTGTTTGTTCAGCCACAATGGAAATAAATGCATATCTACAAAACGATGTCTCAAATGTCAAGCTCAACATAATACTTTACTTCATGAGGCTTTTACGAAGCCGTCGCCAACTGCGTCATCGTCCGGCGCTCAAGTTACGAAACAAGCCGCCAAACCTAGAGAACACATGGGAAACAGCTCGCATGTGTCCCAGGAATACAGTCCCGAAATTTTATTAGCTACAGCGATGATTAAGGTTCAAGCATCCGATGGTACTTATCACCTAATGAGAGCCCTAATTGACCAGAGTTCGCAACTGTCACTCGTATCGGAGCATGCTGCCCAACAACTAGGACTGAAAAGAGAACATTTTAAGGGAGTTGTTTTTGGCATAGGACATAACCCTTCGAATGTCGGCATAGCAGACACAATAGTAAAACAATACATCAGACGCCCGCTCCGGGCGTCCGACAGTTAAAGGGATAACGAAGCAAACTGTAAGGGTGTAGTTAATCTAACATGCAAGTCAACATATAGTGATTACTCTTTTACAACGGAAGCGTTAATAATGAATGACCTTATTAAACATTTGCCAAACAAAACATTTAAGAAACCCTCATGGTCATTCACGGAAAACATTAACCTAGCCGACCCTGAATACTATCTCAGCCGTTCCGTTGACTTGTTACTAGGAGCCGACATTTACGCAGAAATCATGTTAGGAGGAATCCTAAGGGGTGAAGATGCATCTCAGCCAATCGCGCAACAAACAAAAATAGGATGGCTTTTATGCGGTAGCGTCAAGACCTTCCAGTGTGACGTAGTTTTAAACAACTTAGACGAAATACGTAAATTCTGGGAAGTAGAAGAGATTTGCGAACAATCAGAATTATCATTGGAAGATCAAGAATGTATTAACTTTTATTCAAACACAACACACATGAGATTGGATGGGCGATATGAAGTCAGATTACCGGTAAAAGATGATTTGGAGAGTAAATTAGGAGCATCTAAACAAATCGCAGTGGCCCAATTTCGGAACTTAGAACGAAAATTTGAACAAAATGAACAATTGGAACATCATTATAAATCTTTTATGAAAGAATATTTAGAATTAGAACATATGAAACCAGCTGTCGGTAACGCGACACTGGAATGTTATTTGCCGCATCACGGCATTCTGCGTGAAGAGTCAACAACGACGAAATACAGGGTGGTTTTTAATGCCTCTTGTAAAACAGCATCAGGATACAGCTTAAACTCATTAATGAAAAAAGGGCCTAACCTACAGCAAGACCTACAGTCATTATTACTTAAATGGAGACAATATGAATTCGCGTATACTTCGGATATTGAAAAGTGCTATAGACAGATAGCTGTAAATGAACTAGATCAGCCATTACAAAAAATCATTTGGCTTGATTCTCCTGAACAACCTTTACAGTCATTTCAATTGACTACCGTGACGTATGGGACAAAGGCAGCTCCGTTTTTGGCTCTAATGACGATGAAACGGCTATCAGTAGATGAACAAAATAACTATCCAGAAGCAGCCCAGGTGCTTGCCAACTCGTTCTACATGGATGACCTGGTCCATGGGAGTCACTCGATAGAACAAGGAAAACAACTTATAACGGAGTTAATTGCGTTAATAAAATCGGGCGGATTCAACTTACGCAAGTGGGCTGCAAACAAACCTGAGTTAATCGCACATACAACAGATCATCAAACTCAGGGCGAAGACCTGGTCTTCAACAACCAACAAGAAAACACTTCCAAAACGCTAGGCCTATGTTGGAATTCGAAAAACGATAACTTTTTTTTCGCTATAATTTTACAAATCAAGAGGCCAAAATAACAAAACGTCACCTACTATCGGAAATTTCAAAATTATTCGATCCCCTAGGGTGGTTAACTCCACTGTCAACTAAATTAAAACTTTTATTTCAAAAACTATGGCAAAACAATTTACAATGGGATGACGAAGTATCAAATGACATTCAGAATGAGTGGTCTAAGATAAAAGCGGACATCGAGAACATTAAACACTGCAAAATACCCAGATGGTTGGTGAGTCATATGGATGACGTAATCGAACTTCATGGGTTTTGTGACGCATCCCAGGAAGCCTATAACTTTTACCACACAAAAAAACGCTTTCATTACCTAAACTAGAGATGAGTGCCGCGTACTTATTATCTAAACTTATAACAAAAATAAAACAATGTTTGTTAAATCAATTAGAAATATACGGGTGGAGCGACTCTATGGTTACTATCAGCTGGTTGAAAGGCGAGCCAACCCGCTGGAAGCCGTTCGTGGCAAACAGAGTAAAGAAAACAATTTTAACAATGCCTCCCGAATGCTGGCGCTATGTGAAGTCGATTGATAACCCAGCTGATTGTGCCAGTCGCGGTTTACTAACGTCTCAGATGGTGGAACATAATTTATGGTGGAAGGGCCCCAAGTGGCTACAGACATGGTCATGCGAGAACCAAACAGAAACATTAACTTATGAAACAAATGAGGAGGCCAAAAACAATCAACAAAAGGTTAACATTGTGCAGGGTAACTGGGATATTATCGGTAAACTTTTAGAAAAACATAACTCATTTAGAAAAATAACACATATTTTAGCGTGGATATTACGAGCATTGATGCCTACTCTAAAACGCAAGCAACTGCCGGGTTACCATACGCTGCATGAATTACGTAAAGCAAAAATTATTATTGTGAAATATATACAAAAAGTGGAACCTACTAAACAGTACCAATTGATGGCTGACCTTCCGGATGCCAGAGTTAATCAAGCGCCCTGCTTTTATCATACGGGAACGGATTTTACGGGTTTTTATGAGATAAAAATCAACAAAGGAAGAAACTCGAGGACTACGAAAGGATATGTGGCCGTTTTCATCTGCATGGTCACCAAGGCCGTGCACCTCGAGTTGGTGTCGGATCTAACAAGCTCCGCCTTCTTGGCTGCGTTAAGGAGGATGGCAGCTAGACGAGGAGCCCCGCGTCACTTATATTGTGATCAAGGGACGAACTTTGTGGGTGCTAACAATCTTCTTCAAGAGGAGTATAAACAGCTGCAACAAGTTTTCAACAATGATTTTTTGGCTGAAGTAACCGAAATGAACATAACATTTCACCACAATTGTCCAAAATTTCCGTCGGCGGGCGGTCTCTGGGAGAGGGCAGTCCGTAGCCTAAAATTTCACTTAAAGCGGGTAATCGGGGAGCAAAGACTCACTTTTGAAGAATTTTCAACTATCCTTGCCCAGGTTGAGGCCTGTTTAAACTCCAGGCCTTTATGTCCCCTAACAGACAACATAGAGGATCTTGACGTAGTAACTCCAGCCCATTTTTTAACAGGAAGATCAGGACTAACAGTTATGGAAACAAAAGAAGATGCGAGAACAAGGTGGCATTTGGTCAACAAACTAACAGAAGATATTTGGAAAAAGTGGAAATTCGAGTACCTTCATCTATTAACGGCAAGAAATAAATGGTTAAAGCAACAGAAAAACATGGAAGTAGGAGATCTGGTAATGATCCAAGAAGAAAACATTCCCGCAGGAAAGTGGGCAATGCGGAGAGTGGTGGAGCTCCACCCAGGAAAAGACGGACTCGTTAGGGTTGTATCATTAAAAACGAAAAATGGCATTCTTAAAAGGCCTGTCATAAAACTATCACCGCTACCTATTTCAACAGCTGAGAAAGAACAAGAAGAAATAAAACAAAATTCAACATTATCGGATAAAGAACAAAACAAGAGAAAACGGACAGTTAGACGTGGTCGATCGAATTTTGCCTCTATGGCACTAGCATTAAAGTTCTTTATGACTATCATAACAAACACGTACGGAATGCATAACATTACAATGTTAAAGGAAGCCCAATCTTTACATTTTGATCCGATCGCTAAGATGCAACTAATAAGAGATAAATGGTCTCTAATTGTTTATTACGACATGTCTCCCTATTTGAAAGGGACTCTTGCGATTGATAAGGTATTGACCTACTTAAATAAAACTTACTTAAATAAAACACTACACCCTATAACTACCCTAAAACCCTAAAACTTACTTATATAAAACCAACTTAAATAAAACAGATAGCGGAGTGTGCAACATGATCCTGCCGCAGCTGAAACACGAGTTCAACGAAGTAGAGCGTTACTAATGACTCAACAATTCAACGCGCACTCCAGACAGCGTCGGGGACTTATCAACGGCGTCGGGCACCTAGCTAACTACCTGTTCGGCGTATTGGATTCCAACTTGGCAGAACAGTACGCTCAAGATATTAAACTACTACAACTCTCAAAATTAAAATCACTGTAACAATCTATTACATAACCAAACAACAATCATCGAATCGGAGTATAACTTGTTAAAAAGGACGGAGGAAACTATAACTAAACAACACAAAATTATTAACAGCCATTTAAATAGATTGGAGAACGAAACTAACGGAGTGAGACTAGCAGTTAACAACATCAGCCTTGTGCAAAATCAATTAATAATGTCTTTAACAGCTATCAACCTGCTGCAAAACCTAAAAAGAACTCAAGAAACACTTTTAGATATCGTGACGGACGTGCGACATGGACAGTTCAACGTCCACCTACTAACTCCGGAACAACTTCAACAAGAACTTGGGGTGATCTCAGCTCATTTATCTGGCGACATAACATTACCCATCGCTCAATCGGATGTTTCTAAATTATACCATTTACTTCAAAATAAAGGCAAGAATGACGTCAGACTACTTTATATTTCACTGATCAACAGAGATAAATTCAGATTATACCACATCATACCTATTCCTCATCTGAATGGAAAACAAACTAGGAGCGTAGTTCCTATATCTGACTACGTTGCAGTGAACTTGAAAAAAGATACATATTTGTCTGTAACTTCAACGGAGCTATCTACGTGTCTAACTCAAGACGAAACCTATATATGTAATCTTAATAAGGCGGTGTACCATGTTAGCAGTGACAAAAGCTACTGTGACCTGGACCAAGAAACAAACAATTACAGAGTAAAAGATAACAGCTGTATTAACCAGTGGATTCCATTGAATCATCCTTCGCAATATCTATTCTATTGCTGTAACAAGTACCCCATAAAGATTATATGTGGTGAACAAGTAACAGTTGAACATCTGGAGACAGCTGGAGTAATTTACATTGAACCTGGATGTGTCATAAAGGGTCAAGACTTCACTCTGCACTCTAACATACAATTCGATAACAGTCTCAACACCAGCTCTAATACCTTTATCCCTCGCATTGATCAACTAAACTACATTATAAATGTTGCCATCCCGTTACCACAAAACGAGAGCAACTTTGGTCAACAACAGGATCTTGATAGCGCTCTAGAAACACTGCAAGCAAAAATTAATTCACTTAAAAACAATGAGGTGTGGTCAAGTGCAAGTCTTTCACCACATGATGTTCATCACTATGCGGTGACGTATATACTGGTCGATGTCTGCACGGCTGGTGCGGGCGTGTTCCTGTGGCTGTGGGCGCGGAGCCGCGGGGCTCGGCGCGCAGTCATCACACCCGACATCGAGCTTCAAAGTGTTAGTGACTGTGCGAATCATGACAGAGTGCCGGATAAACAAATCAGTGCTCAAAGTGTAGTGCAAGTGCATAATGTAAACAAAATAAACAAAGCGTGCTCACCTATGACTAAGAAAAACATGGGACACTAAAATCTTAAATATTTACTTATTTTCTTAAAACTAAAAATCTTATATTTCTTACTTAAATAAAACTAATAATTTTATTTTAAACTTTAAGATGTACTTACTAAAATTTTATTTTTCATTTTATAGAATGTAGATTAGTTGTAGAGATTTAATCTAATTTCTTTTCTATCTTTTGCCGCCCCGGAATATGTTCGGTGCAATAAATGCAACCAAACACTTTTGTTATTTTACCTAACTCGCGAACCGCGAGCCACACTACGCAACAATCAGTGCACAATTAAACGCCGGCAAGTCCAGGTGCATTCTAACATTCAACTTAACTTTTAACATTTTCTCTAAAACATAACAGTAACAATATCTATCAACATTTAACTAACATAGTCTATTATATAACAAAACTATTTGTGGTGAAACTTCAGTCTAAAATATAACTAACTGTGTGCGTACATCTGACAACAAATTGTATCGGACTTACTTGTGGAACTTTAAATAAATATAATTTTAACTAACTTTCTGCATTTTCCCTACCACCGCAACCTTGCACCCCAACAAATGGATAGGAAAAACTTTAAATGATGTTTTGTTTTCATATAACAATCAAAAACATAGCGTTACTAAGTTTAAACCAGTAGATGTTAATTTAAAAAATGAAAACTTGGTAAAACATAACATTAAAGAATTCCAGGAAAAACGATGTAAAACAGTAAAAAATAAATTTAAAATAGGTGACCACGTTAGAATAAGTAAATACAAGAGTAGTTTTGCAAAAGGTTTTACACCTAATTGGTCTACAGAAATTTTCACTATTAAAACGGTTAATAATTCTAAACCAGTTACATATTTAATACAAGATCAACGAAAACAAAATATATTGGGGTCATTCTATCAAGAGGAGTTACAAAAAACTAAGTATCCGAATATATACTTAATTGAAAAAAAATTTAAGGAAAAAAGGTAATAAATTGTTTGTCAAATGGTAAGGACTTCCTGACGAAGAAAACAGTTGGGTAAATAAAAATTCTATTGTATCATAATACATATAAGTATTAACATCTTATATCTTGCTCATTACATAACAAGAAATGAAAGGAGGTGGACTTGTCAATAATTTGTTAAACAATATTCCGTTTGAGCTTCACTTGCCAGGTTACAACTATTGCGGACCAGGCACTAGGTTACAAGAAAGGTTATTGAGAGGTGATAAAGGTGTTAACAAATTAGACGAAGCTTGTAAATATCACGATATTGCATACAACAATCTGGACCTCTCCGTTCGTCATAAAGCAGATTTACAGCTGATGAAAATGGCTAAGAAGCGATTACATTGTAAAGACGCTGGTAAAAGAGAAAAGTTGGCATCGTGGCTAGTTAGTAAAGTTATGCAAGCAAAATTAAAAACAGGTGCTGGGATTAAACAATTTAAAACAATTGTGTCAAAAATACGTTCAAAAATAAAGAAACTGAAATCAAAGGATAACAAAACTGCAATTAAATACGCTTATGAGGCAGCAAAAAAATTGTTTCCTAACACGTGTCACGTTTGTTTACCGAGAATAATACCAATCCCTAAAACAGGAGGGATTTTACCTTTAATACCAATTTTTGCGGGTTTATCTGCACTGGGCGCTTTGGCAGGGGGTGCCGCTGGCATAACTAAAACTATAAATGATTGTGAATCCGCTCAACAGAATTTACATGAATCTGAACGTCATAACAAAGCCATGGAGGCTATTGCGATAGGAAAGGGATTTTATCTTAAACCATATAAAAAAGGAAGTGGGTTATTTTTGAAATCTACAAAAAACTAATAAGCAGGCTACCCAAACGTGCTCTTACGAATATAGATATTATTAGATACGCTAAAAATATTCCATATTTTCGAGGTGTGTATATGAGGGATAGATTGCCACGTAAACCACAACCCATAGAGTGTGGTATATTAAACTTAGACAGTTTCAAAAATAATGGAACTCACTGGGTAGCCTTTGCTAAAATAAATAATTATTGTGAATATTTTGATAGTTTTGGTAACTTGAGACCACCAAAAGAATTGGTGAAATATTTGAATGTTACTGATATACAATATAATTATACTAGATTTCAAAACTTTGATACTGTAAATTGCGGTCATTTGTGTATAAAATTTTTGCAAGACTTTTGGTGTAAATATGGTATATAATGATTATTACGTTTGAATAAAACATCATTCGAAAAATGTCTTTCACTCTGTTTATAACTGGAAACAGCTCACTTCTAACAACGAACTATTCCCCTCCATTGGAACTCGATGGTCAATATGAGTGCTCTCTTTTACACTTCTCTACATTTAATTCTATACCAAATATTACTAATACTAATAATAAATTTTATTATGGCACTGACGAAGTGGTTGAAATTCCTGAGGGAGCTTATGAACTCCAAGACATCAGTGAGTTTTTACAATCAAAAGTAAGCAATTGTGTTTTTAAGTTATTGTGCAACAATAACACATTGAGGCTCTCGATATTCTGCTCTAAAGATATTCATTTTGAGTAGATATTAATTGATGATATTGAAACAGTTTCACACTTCCATTTTCGGTCATTTTATTCCCTCAATGGAAGTGTGAAACTGTTTCAAAGTCATCAATTAATATCTGGGAATTACTTTACCTTTAGAGCTTATTTTCAATCGCTCAATGACGTGTTTTGAATCGTATGATAAAAGAGCACCTAAAAATCAACGTTACTTCACATATAACACTATATTTCGAAAGTCGCGTAAGAGATATTTGTGTAAAACTTATCAATATTAATTTTCAACTCGATCCGCAACACATTACACCACTTTAAGAATTTTAACTCTAGCAAATTCACATGTAACACAGCTTGTTTCAGTTAAACACAGACATGTGACATGTTTCACTAGACACTCAGAAACACTGAGTTTTAGCAATATAAAATTGCTGAAACCTAAAAACATAATATTGTGTGGCGACTTTAACGTAGATTTATTAGCGTCTGATAGCACCGAATGTATTAGATTTTTGAATTTATTTAAGTCATTCAATTTGTTCAATTTATTTTTAGAACCAACTAGAATACAAGGCGACTCTAAAACATGTATAGATAATGTTTTCTGTGATTGCACTGCTGTTGATAAAGCTATAATTAAAAATATAACATCTGATCATTTTGGTCAGTTCGTGAAATTTGCCAACAACGCAGTAGAAGTAGAATTGCCTGAAATAACCTACAGAGCTATTACTAAAGATAAAATTAAAAAATTTAGGGATACAGTTTCGAAAAAATTACCGTTAATTGAAGAAACTCGGGATGATCCGGATATTTTGTATAATAAAATGTTCGGTGTGATTGAATCAGAATTTAATGATAATTTTCCACTTAAAAAGGGAAAGAAACGTAATCGGAAAAAGTTTAGCGAATGGGCTACCACAGGGATTCATATTAGTAGGAATAGGCTATATGAATTATTAGCTATGAAAGCTTATAACCAAACACCTAATTTCATTAATTACGTTAGAACTTACTCAAAGCTTTTTAAAAAAGTATGTTTATGCGCGAAGTCGTTATACACCAGGAAAGCTATTCTAGATTCTAAAGATAAAATAAAGACAACCTGGAATATTATTAACACTGAAACCGGGAAAAACAAGCAACGAGTAAACAAAATTGAGTTAAACATTAACAATAAGGTTCTAGACACTAGTGAATATGTCGCACAATACTTTGAGAACTTTTTCACAACATTCCCCTAAATACAACCGCCCCACTAATGTCCTCATCTAGGAAATCAAAAAAGCTATTAACCAATTGCGTACCTAAATGTAAAGATAGGCTAATATTCAAATACGTCACACCTAAAAATATCATTGATACTTTTAAAAGCTTGAATAATAAAAAAACTGGTGATTTGTGGGACATTTCTGTATCCGTTATAAGTAATATTATAGTTGTAATTGCGCCTTACTTAGCTTCCATATTTAATGAATGTGTAGACGCGGGATCTTTCCCTGACATGATGAAGTTAAGTAAAGTTATCCCTCTATTTAAGACTGGTGACAGAAATGATCCAACAAATTACCGTCCCATTTCTATTCTGCCAGCACTGAGCAAAATATTCGAAAAGATAATTTTTAACCAATTATTAGATTTTTTCAACAAAAATAGTCTGTTCCATGGTGATCAGTATGGATTTACTAAGGGTCGATCAACAACGGATGCAGGTGGTGCACTATTACAAAACATCTATGATGCTTGGGAGTGTTGTCAGAATGCAATTGGTGTCTTTTGTGACCTCTCCAAAGCCTTTGATTGTGTAGACCACAAAACCCTTCTATCCAAACTTGAGCACTACGGAATAAAAGGGAAGGCTCTTGAATTGATTGAATCTTATTTGAGTAGCCGAATTCAAAAAGTTAGTGTAAATCAAGTAAAATCTGAAGGATCAACCGTAGTGATGGGTGTGCCCCAGGGTTCTATCTTGGGTCATTTGTTGTTCCTGATCTATATTAATGATTTACCATATTATGTTAAAGATTGTAAGGCTGTACTTTTTGCTGATGACACTTCCCTTGTTTTCAGCGTAGATAGGAAAACTGACACCTCTGATGAGATGAATAATATATTGTCGCAAGTGTTGGATTGGTTTACAGCAAATAATTTAGTATTAAATGCAAAAAAAACGAAATGTGTAGAGTTCTGCTTACCAAATGTTACAAAAGTTCCAACACGATTATTTATTGATAAGGAAGTAGTAGATATGGTTGATAACACAACATTTTTGGGAATAACGCTTGATTCAGGGTTGCAATGGGGTGCCCATATTCAAAAATTAGCTGGAAAACTTAGCTCTGCGGCCTATGCGGTTAGAAGAATTAGGCAAATGACTGACGTTGATACAGCGCGTTTGGTATATTTTGGGTACTTCCACAGTGTTATGTCCTATGGAATATTGCTATGGGGTAACGCTGCAGATATAAATACCATATTTGTTTTACAAAAACGCGCTATCAGATTTATATATAAATTAGGTGCTAGAGAGTCTTTGAGGGAACTATTTAAAGACATAAATATTTTGACCCTCCCTTCGCAATTCATCTATGCGAACATTATGTACGTGCGTCAGAATATACACTCATTTAAGAGAAATTGTGACATTCATAGTATTAACACGAGAAATAAAAATAAATTAGCCATCACAGCTTTGCGGTTAGAGAAAACAAAAAAATCTTTTGTGGGTCTCGGCTTGCGCCTCTATAATAAAATTCCAGATGATATAGTAGCATTACCATTATCTAAGTTTAAGACAGCCGTTAAAAATCATTTATTACAAAATGCGTATTATCATGTAAATGACTACTTATCATCATCTGAGAAAAATTCTTGGAAATAGTTGTCTGCAAATTGTAATTGTATAATTTAAATGTATAGCTTAAGTGTAAATCTGTTTTGTAATTGTAACATAGCCCATCAGGCTGGGTAGGGACCAATACTGAACTGAGTTTCTTTCGGCGTAATCTTCCCAGCAGTGGTCGTTCCGAAACGCTAGTAGTTTTTAGCTTCTGCACTAAAAAAAAATATTTAAAAAAAATGACCTTCAATAAGAGATAAATTTATCCTACATTGAATAAAAATTTTTGACTTTGACTTTGACTTTGCAAGAAAGGTGGGTTTGATAAGAGATACAAAAAACGCGAGCAACATGGCTTTAGAAACAATATTCAAACCTATCGTTGATCCACTTAATCAACTGTCAAGTAAAAACATTAGAAAATATGACGAAGAAAAAGAGGAGAATTATATACCCGAAACAAAAATAAGGAAGTTAAGTGAAAATGAAGAATCATTTTTTACTAAAGAAGACTTAGATGAACCATTTGACGAGGAAGAACACGATGAAGAAAACTATGATTCTCATGAACACAATTCTAACAAAACCCTTACTGTATCACCCTCTGAACACATCCTAAGTGATGAGTCCTTCAAATCTGTTCGCTCATCACCGACCTCTAAAGATCAAACACATCATGATGATATGTCTTGGTCATCCGAAGCACTTAATGATATTCCTTTTGGTATCAGACATGATCGCGGAAAAGACTTGCTAGGCAACATACGTATCTTCGACCAAGATGTAACATGGAAAATAGGAACTCGTATTATAAAAAAGACACCGGGTTTAAAAGAATTACTTTTCAAGAAAATACCAAACATGGATTTAATTACAGATGAAGATTTACAATATTACAAATTGTTGTTATTGGAAACCAATGCTCATCGACGTAACTACGATCCTAAGAAGCCTATTAATAGTAATAAAGGTTTTAAATACACGAACATCATTAAACCTCTATTTAAATTTACTAGAACTGTAACCACTAGTACTGAGAGTCTTTCAAAGGGGTCAGGTATGAAGCTGTTGAAAAATCTTATAAAAAATACTGATTTGGTTTATTGGAATGATCCTAATGAGTTAGTAGAACGACTAAAATTATTGTTAGGGTCACGGGCAGCTGGCAACACAGGATTAGATAACGAAATTATTGAAATTATAACAGAATTACAAGCTGGGATAGCGAATGTACAACTTAAAGAGCATTCACTGGGAAAATTAAGTAGTATTATATCTTAGTAGTGTCGAGAGAATTTAGGAATATATAAAGAGCATACATTAAAAGATTTGAGCAGTTTACATATAATATTCGCTCTATATACTTATATTATATTGCAATGAATATAGACAAATTCGGTCACCACGTTCATAAGCGTTTAAGAGTTTCTAAATATTTTGACTCTCTAAACGACCTATTAACCAAATCGTAAACAGGAGATTACAATCTGAAACTAACAAGATTAAAGGGATTGTTACATCCAAAGGAAGATAACGACGCGGTTAACAAAGCCTATTTGGATAAAGAAATTCAAGATTTAAGAGCTGAATTAAAACAAATACAAACAATTGTAAAAAATTATCTTAGTGGTTTAGAAAAAGCTGTTTCGTCTAATATAAGTTCCACATACTATACAAAAACTGATATAGATT
The DNA here is from genome assembly GCA_963555685.1 of Acrobasis consociella. Lineage (NCBI taxonomy): Eukaryota > Metazoa > Arthropoda > Insecta > Lepidoptera > Pyralidae > Acrobasis > Acrobasis consociella. Next base: position 15,641,133 of record OY743125.1, on the reverse strand, counting down.
CAATGATGTCAAGGTTAAATAAAAATTAGTAAACGAAATATAGTTGACGAGCTCCATAGATCAGCGAGAAGGAATTTTCCACGTCGTTGTACAATTATAAAAGGAATGGATGATTTGTGGCAAGCTGATCTTATAGACTTACAAAAATATGCACAGTTTAATAAAGGATACAAATACATATTGGTTGTTATTGACGCGTTATCGAAATATGTTTAGGTGAATCCTCTTAAAGCCAAAACAAAGGACTGTGTTACAGATGCAATGCGACATATATTGACTGAATCAACTCGAAAACCAAGCAATTTGCAAACAGATTTAGGTAAAGAGTTTTACAATGAACATTTTCAAAGATTGATGGGCAAATATAAAATAAACCATTATTCTACTTATTCTGTAAAAAAAGCATCGATAGTTGAGCGAGTAATAAGAACATTAAAAAGTCATCTATACAAATTATTTAGTCTTTATGGACAGTATCAATGGTTAGGCAGTAATTTGAAATCCGTTGTTCAACGTTATAACAGGACACCCCATAGCATAACAAAGTTTAAACCAATAGACGTTAATAAGTATAATGAGACTTTAGTCAAGGCTAATATAAATAAAACTCAAAAACAACATATCACGAAATCCCTGTTTCATGTTGGTGATCATGTTCGAATTAGTAAGTATAAAGGAGATTTTAGTAAAGGTTATACCCCTAACTGGTCAACGGAAATATTTACTGTTAAAAAAGTAATTTGTACCAAACCACCTACTTATCAAATAGAAGACAAACATAAGCAACTAATTTTGGTAACATTTTACGGTTATGAATTACAGAAGACTAAGTTTCCTGATCTTTATCTCATTGAAAAAGTTATAAAAAGAAAAGGAACTAAATTGTTTGTAAAATGGTTAGGACTAAGTGATTCCGAAAACAGTTGGGTTGACAAAAGTGCGCTGTTGCAGTAATATAAGTCAAGTAACGGAAGGTTCAACATCAGTTTCGGCTTATTCATGAAGAAAGGAAGTGGTATTATTAACAGTTTAATTGATAAGTTACCGTTTGAACTACATTTACCCGGATATCAGTTTTGCGGTCCAGGAACCAAATTACAGAAAAGGTTATTAAGAGGTGACCGAGGTATTAACGATTTAGACAGGGCGTGCATGTATCACGATATTGCTTATAATAACAGTGATATTAACATTCGACATAACGCTGATTCAGAACTTTTAAACATGGCAAAACAAAGGTTAAAATCCAAAAATGCAGGTAAAAGAGAAAAAATTGCCTCATGGATTGTAAAAAATGCTATGAAAGCAAAACTAAAAGCAGGCGCAGGAGCGCAATCATTTATGAAAATTGTGAAAAAAATACAGTCTGGTTTGAAAAAAATTAAACGTTAAGACAAAAACACTGCTATTAAATATGCTTATGCAGCTGCAAAGAAAATATTTACAAACAAAAGTGGTATGCGCTTACCACGCTATATACCTATTCCTAAGGGTGGTGGATTTTTGCCTTTGATTCCCATCTTTGCTGGATTATCGGCTCTCGATTCACTAGCTGGTGGAGCTGCAGGTATAGCAAAAGCTGTAAATGATTACAAAGTGGCTAAACAGAATCTTCAAGAGTCTGCACGACACAACAAAACAATGGAAGCAGTTGCTCTTGGAAAAGGATTATACATCAAGCATAGTAAAAAAGGAGCAGAATTATATCTTAAAAATTCAAAAAACTAATGAAATGGCTACCCAAACGACCACTTACTAATTTCGATTTATTAGAGTATGCTAACGATATACCTTATTTTCGTGGTGTGTTTATGAGAGATTCTTTACCTACGAAACCAGGAAAAATAGAGTGCGCAATACTCAACCTTGATAGTTGTAATAACCCTGGAACTCACTGGGTAGCCTACGCGAAGCTTGATGATTATTCTGAATATTTTGATAGTTTTGGCAATCTAAAACCACCATTAGAGTTAATAAAATATTTGAAAAATACACCCATTAAATATAATTACATTCAACATCAGAACTTCGGATCCACGAACTGTGGACATCATTGCTTGAATTTTTTAATAAATTTTTGGAAAAATGTATTTAAGTGAATAAAAAAAATTTTTTTTAGTACAAACATGTCTTTCACTGTGTCAATAACTGGGGTGGGAAGCTCCTTGACAACAAACTATTCACCAACTCTAGAATTACTTGGAGATTATGAATGTGGTCTTTTATACTTTTCTACTTTTAATTCGATTCCCAACATAGACGAGAGAAATAATAAATTATATTATGGAAATGAAGTTATCGAGATTCCAGAAGGGTCTTATGAACTTCAAGATATACAAGATTTTTTAAGTAGTAATATTACAAATGCTTCCTTTAAACTTACTTGTAATAACAATACACTGAAAACTAATATTTTCTGTTCCAAAGATATTTATTTTGAAAAACGTGATTCAATTGGTAGAATTTTAGGATTCGGAAAAGAGACTGTTAAAGCTAATAAAAGTACTGAATCTCGTAATCCTGTCAGCATTATATCTACTACTCTCGTGCGCATCGAATGTGATGTAGTGAGCGGATCTTTTGTAAACGGAAAACCTAGTCACATAATTCATGAATTTGTGCCTAACGTACCACCTGGTTATCGCATTATTGAAATTCCCAAGAATATAATATATTTCCCAATCAACCAAAATTCGATTACTGATCTGAATATCAGATTGCTGGACGCTGAAAACAATCAAATCAATTTACGCGGTGAGGAGGTTCAGCTGTATTTACATTTCAGAAGAAAATGATTAATTTTAATAAAAACCCTATTCCATCCTCTCTTCAAGTTAGTTTCAAGAAAACATCTCAGAAAAGAAGACCTCTCCATTCTTCACAGAAGAAGCTTTCAAAAAATAACCAAGAATATTTGAAATTGGTAGGATTATTAAAATGAATATTTTAAATATATCTCAACCAACAGCCTACGACAACAGCGTGGAAAGTTTCGAATTTCATTCATACAAGCCGTACGTGACAAGTTTCAACAAGAATGATGAAATCCGAATCCCTTTTAACCAACAAGACTTGAACATATTACCCTCTCTCAGCACATTGTACATTGAAGGTAAAGCAAACGTATACAATAGTAAAACAAAAGAAGTTCTTTCAAGTGTTAGCTTTGTCAACAATCCTGCATTATTTTTATTTTAAGATATTCGGTATGAATTAAATAGAGTTGAAATAGATAGAATAAAAAATGCTGGTATTACTACAACCATAAAATCATATCTTTCCTTAAATGAAAATGAATCTAAATCTGCAAAAGTATGGGGGTGGTCTCCTACTGGTACAACTAATGTTCATGACGGTTCATTCTCTGCTTCAATACCATTAAACAGAATATTAGGCTTCGCGGAAGATTACGAAAAAATCATAATAAATTGCAAACATGATAGAGTTACTAAGAAGCAACAGTAACCTTAATGCATTAATATTAAATAATGAAGAAATTGTTGATGATATAGTTATTAATAAAATAGTTTGGCGAGTTCCACACGTCAAAGTATCTGATCGTGAAAGAATTAATTTATTGAAACATCTGGAAAAAGATCGTGCTATTACATTAGCTTTCCGGAATTGGGATCTCTATGAATACCCATTACTCCCCAGAACTCGTAAACACACTTGGGCAATTAAAACTACATCGCAAACTGATAAACCACGGTTTGTTATTATTGGGTTCCAAACCATTCGTAAACATCAACCACAAACGTCAATGGCAGAATTCGAACACTGTAATATTCGTGATATAAAAGTTTTTTTAAATTCATCGTATTACCCCTATGAAGGATTGAACATAAGTTTCTCAGAAAATAAGTTTTCTTTATTATACGAACAATATGCAAGATTTCAGCAGTCTTATTATGGACGTCGAGCAGAACCTTTGTTGAGCTTAAAAGAATTCAAAGACGTTTCTCCATTATTTGTTATCGACTCTTCCCGTCAGCAGGAAACATTGAAGGGCTCTATAGACGTGAGAGTAGAAATTGAAGCTAACCAAGAAATACCTGATCAGACAGCAGCATATTGCTTGATATTAAACGATTGCATATTTGAATACAAGCCTTTGAGCAACATTGTTAAAAAGATATCAAGAATAAAAACACAATTGTCGTAGATCTACAAGGTTTCAAAAACCCTAGCAATGAATTCATTGTAAAGGAATTTGCAATAGCTACTGAAGAGCATATATTTTTAATAAAACCGCCTTATGCTTTCTCCCAACTTACCCCTGAAGAAAGGAAACGTGTTCGGTGGATCGAAAAAAAAATTGTAAAGGATCTTTTTCATTAAATTGTTTTTTTCATCTAATACAATGTGCACTAAAAAATGTTTTATGTATAAAGAAATGGTTGATGGAAAATAAAATAATGTTATAACTATAAGATTTTTTTAGTATAGTTGATAGAAAATAGAGTATTTTTTGTAAATATAGTTCATGGTTATGGATAATAATAAAACAAGAAAATATATACCATCTTTTATTTATTACTCAATTAGTTCTACAAATACATTATATCATTTATATTAAAATATGTTTATATAACTATTACTAAATTTATCAAAGACATACTTAATCTAAATTATCACAAAAATTATATACTATCTTTTATTTATTACTTAATTAAATACAATCATTTTTATTAATATAAATAAGTATATACACACATATATATATATATTAAAATTAACTAAGTTTATTTACAGCATAAGTACTTAATCAAAATTATCACTACTAAGTTTTTTACTTATCTTACTAATTACGTTTTCAGTCAATTCCAATATTTCATCAAATGAGTCACTGATCACATATTGCGCACTTAACACCACACTATCATCGTCTTGGCGTTGAGTTGGAGAACTTGGAGGAGACAAAGCACTGTATGTTTGGACACGCACACGCTCGTTCTCTAGATCCAAGATCTGAATTTTAATCACCCGGATGCCCTTTCGCGCCTTTTTAATTACATAAGACGATGATGCAAGTTCCTTGCTTCTCTTCAACGCAGCCTCCTTCTTATCTTCGATTTTCTTAAGTTCTGCAGCCCGATCTCTCAACACATGAATGAACTGTAAGTCTTCTGTAAGACCTTCGTTGGGATCTTGAGCGTATTGAGAGCACAATATGCAAGTGTGAGTTTCTTGTGAGTCCGACATGATCTGTTAAGAACAAAACATACATTTAATAATAAGTAACACGTATAATATTTAGACATTAAGTGATATTAATAAAAATATGTCTACTTACATTAAGTTATAAACCGCGGTGGGTTTGAATCGGTTTAGCAGACGATGATGTATCGCAGATTGGCTGTTCAATAACAACTGAAAAACGATTATAAACAGCACGAGTCTTTTATATAACAATATACATTATGATTGTATTGCAAAACTCGACGTTCCTCGTAAACCAAACAAGAATAGACATGTTCATCTCCACTAGCCAGGTGTTAAGTTCAAATAGCTATCATATTTCATACACATGATTCAATAATATCTTGTACCTTTATACGAGCAAATCACCTAAACACCACTGTTCAACATATGTCTCAAAAATGAAGAAATCGTTTATTGACGTTACCATAATATGCAATAAAGTCAAAGTCAAAGTCAAAAATTTTTATTCAATGTAGGATAAATTTATCTCTTATTGAAGGTCATTTTTTTTAAATATTATTTTAGTGCAAAAGCTAAAAACTACTAGCGTTTCGGAACGACCACTGCTGGGAAGATTACGCCGAAAGAAACTCAGTTCAGTATTGGTCCCTACCCAGCCTGATGGGCTATGTTACAATTACAAAACAGATTTACACTTAAGTTATACATTTAAATTATACAATTACAATTTGCAGACAACTATTTCCAAGATTTTTTCTCAGATGATGATAAGTAGTCATTTACATGATAATACGCATTTTGTAATAAATGATTTTTAACGGCTGTCTTAAACTTAGATAATGGTAATGCTACTATATTATCTGGAATTTTATTATAAAGGCGCAAGCCGAGACCCACAAAAGATTTTTTGTTTTCTCTAACCGCAAAGCTGTGATGGCTAATTTATTTTTATTTCTCGTGTTAATACTATGAATATCATAATTTCTCTTAAATGAGTGTATATTCTGACGCACGTACATAATGTTCGCATAGATGAATTGCGAAGGGAGGGTCAAAATATTTATGTCTTTAAATAGTTCCCTCAAAGACTCTCTAGCACCTAATTTATATATAAATCTGATAGCGCGTTTTTGTAAAACAAATATGGTATTTATATCTGCAGCGTTACCCCATAGCAATATTCCATAGGACATAACACTGTGGAAGTACCCAAAATATACCAAACGCGCTGTATCAACGTCAGTCATTTGCCTAATTCTTCTAACCGCATAGGCCGCAGAGCTAAGTTTTCCAGCTAATTTTTGAATATGGGCACCCCATTGCAACCTTGTATCAAGCGTTATTCCTAAAAATGTTGTGTTATCAACCATATCTACTGCTTCCTTATCAATAAATAATCGTGTTGGAACTTTTGTAACATTCGGTAAGCAGAACTTTACACATTTCGTTTTTTTTGCATTTAATACTAAATTATTTGCTGTAAACCAATCCAACACTTGCGACAATATATTATTCATTTCATCAGAGGTGTCGGTTTTCCTATCTACGCTGAAAACAAGGGAAGTGTCATCAGCAAAAAGTACAGACTTACAATCTTTTACATAAAATGGTAAATCATTAATATAGATCAGGAACAACAAAGGACCCAAGATCGAACCCTGGGGCACACCTATCACTACGGTTGATCCTTCAGATTTTACTTGATTTACACTAACTTTTTGAATTCGGCTACTCAAATAAGATTTAATCAAAATAAAGAGCCTTCCCTTTTATTCCGTAGTGCTCAAGTTTGGATAGAAGGGTTTTGTGGTCTACACAATCAAAGGCTTTGGAGAGGTCACAAAAGACACCAATTGCATTCTGACAACACTCCCAAGCATCATAGATGTTTTGTAAAAGTGCAACACCTGCATCCGTTGTTGATCGACCCTTAGTAAATCCATACTGATCACCATGGAACAGACTATTTTTGTTGAAAAAATCTAATAATTGGTTAAAAATTATCTTTTCGAATATTTTGCTCAGTGCTGGCAGAATAGAAATGGGACGGTAATTTGTTGGATCATTTCTGTCACCAGTCTTAAATAGAGGGATAACTTTACTTAACTTCATCATGTCAGGGAAAGATCCCGCGTCTACACATTTATTAAATATGGAAGCTAAGTAAGCGCAATTACATCTATAATATTACTTATAACGGATACAGAAATGTCCCACAAATCACCAGTTTTTTTATTATTCAAGCTTTTAAAAGAATCAATGATATTTTTAGGTGTGACGTATTTGAATATTAGCCTATCTTTACATTTAGGTACGCAATTGGTTAAAAGCTTTTTGATTTCCTAGATGAGGACATTAGTGGGGCAGTTGTATTTAGGGGAATGTTTGTGAAAAAGTTCTCAAAGTATTGTGCGACATATTCACTAGTGTCTAGAACCTTATTGTTAATGTTTAACTCAATTTTGTTTACTCGTTGCTTGTTTTTCCCGGTTTCAGTGTTAATAATATTCCAGGTTGTCTTTATTTTATCTTTAGAATCTAGAATAGCTTTTCTGGTGTATAACGATTTCGCGCATAAACATACTTTTTTTAAAAGCTTTGAGTAAGTTCTAACGTAATTAATGAAATTAGGTGTTTGGTTATAAGCTTTCATAGCTAATAATTCATATAGCCTATTCCTACTAATATGAATCCCTGTGGTAGCCCATTCGCTAAACTTTTTCCGATTACGTTTCTTTCCCTTTTTAAGTGGAAAATTATTATTAAATTCTGATTCAATCACACCGAACATTTTATTATACAAAATATCCGGATCATCCCGAGTTTCTTCAATTAACGGTAATTTTTTCGAAACTGTATCCCTAAATTTTTTAATTTTATCTTTAGTAATAGCTCTGTAGGTTATTTCAGGTAATTCTACTTCTACTGCGTTGTTGGCAAATTTCACGAACTGACCAAAATGATCAGAAGTTATATTTTTAATTATAGCTTTATCAACAGCAGTGCAATCACAGAAAGCATTATCTATACATGTTTTAGAGTCGCCTTGTATTCTAGTTGGTTCTAAAAATAAATTGAACAAATTGAATGACTTAAATAAATTCAAAAATCTAATACATTCGGTGCTATCAGACGCTAATAAATCTACGTTAAAGTCGCCACACAATATTATGTTTTTGCGACATGAATTTAATTTTCTCAAAACATCTTCAATTACAGTTTCTAAAGTATTAAAGTCAGCTTTTGGGGGTCTGTACGCGCATACTATAATACAATTTTCTAGTTCAACACAGGATAATTCAACAATACTTTCAACCGACAGGCTCACAATATCCTTGCGTTCTTTACATTTTACATCATTACGTGTTAAAATTAAACTGCCTCCTTTTTCATTAATCTTTCTAATAAATAAACTAGAGACTAAATAATTATCAATATTAAATTGTACTTGATGTGACTGCAAAAAGTGTTCAGTTAAACATACTACATGTAAATCCCTATCGTTTGCATATAATTCTAATTGCAATAATTTGCTAGTCAGGCCCTGAATATTTTGGTGAATAATATTTAAGTCTTTGGCCTTGACTGTTGTCTTTTTCATTAGTTTAAATCAGACTGAGTATCTCCAGCTATGGTACATTCAGCACTACAATGTACTGTTTTTAATTTAGAGTTACTAGTTGTACTATTTACAACACTACTTTGTATATTATAAGCTACTAATGTAGCTAAGAGTCGCTTATATCTAGGAGGTAGATACATAGTATCTAGAGTCAACTTAAAATTACAAATAAATTTATTTATATCTAAATAAAAAATAAAGTCACCGTGACAATAAGTCATATTGTACAGATGTACATTTAAATCATATATGTGCCTGTTACTTTTACTGTCTAAATTGTCTGAATATGGAAAGGCACTTATGATAAATCTACAATCCTTTTTTTGTTTTAAATCTTTGATTTTGTCTATACTTTTTTTTAAGTTCCTTCCTGTAATAGAGGAACTGTCACCACACATTATTAAAATTGTGGTATGTTGGTCTATGTCATTATAATTTATGTTATTTATTAGGTTTAAAAATGTGACCCCGGGTGTGCATACATTGAATACTGAACATTCACTGTTCAGGTTATTATAAATCATACTACTAAGATCTTGACCTAACTTATCAGAATATATTATTAATTTTTTACAAATAATTTTTCTATTTATGCTATTATCAATTGTTTCTATTTTGGATTGTACATCATTTTCTACATGAGGGTATTTATTTATACTTATACCGCAGTCAACAGTAGGGGATGGGGTTGAGTCCGTGACAGGTGATTCCGTAACCATTGTCAGGGGAACACCGTCAGATACTAAACTAATTTCCCTATTTTCTTCTAAAATTAACTCATATTTTTTTGTAAGATTTTTTAAGGTAGCCTGCAATGTTGAGATTTGTGACTCTAATTCAAACATCTCAGTGTCATATATGCGACAAGCCATATTATGGTTTTTTTCACAACAGTTAAGTTCCTTGATTAAAGATAATTTTTCTTTTCTTAATTGATTTATACTTTTCTTATTTTTATTCCTAGACAGTAGTTTTTGAGTGCGCTTTATCATTTTGTTTATTTTTATATATTTTTTAATTTTAATATGACTTGTTAAAATAAAATACTGTGACTGCGGAGTACATGCAGGTATTTCCAAGGCCGGACTCGAGTCACTCTCAATGAGTTCGCTATATAACTGCAAGGTATTATTACATAACTCAGCATCTTTTTGCTGTTGTATTTCAAGAGCAGATCGTTGTGCTTCACATAAGCTATGTTCTAACTCAGAGATGCGACTTAGAGCCCGTTCATGTACAATACTGCATTGCATAGATTGTTCCATCTGTTCTTTGAATCTAATATTTTCGTCTAATAAATGAGAGTATTGAATATGTAAGTTAGTACATTCGTTTTTCAGCTGGGAGTTTTTATCATTTAAGTTTTTGAATTCTTCTTCCGTTGCCTCCCGTTCATGAAGAAGCTGTGAGTTTTCTTCCTGGCATGCTTTGAGTTCACTAAGAGCCTGCCTTAACTTCATGGTCAGTTCTTTGGCCGCTGCTTTGCGGGTCTGCATAATGAATCAGGAGGTAACGGCAACTGAAATATACAAATGTCAAATGAGTGTGCTTACAAGTAGTGTCTTTGATAAGTTTAGGGGAATCTTATTGTAATTATTTATTATTCTTTGAGATAAGTGAGATTTGGAGAGAGTACTATCTATACTAACTTGCAAATAAGTATTAAAAGTTAACAACACTTATAGGTTATATTGATGTTTTGAAATACCAACTTGAGTTATTTTGTGTTTATTTCTTGTAAAAAAAAACACATAAGCATACGTATGAAAGCTTTGCAATATTTGCACAAATACGGACTATTTATTTTAGGGCGTAATTTCAGAGATTTATTGATTGATAAGTTATTGACAGCAGGTTATTGACAAAGGAACATTGACTTTGTTACCTATTGAAACACGTACAAATTATATAAAATTGTAGTGTTAGCGTTGAAATGAAACACCTAGTTTATGTTAAATACTAAAAGCAATACTCATCTGGTTTATTTGATGATATCTCGCAGATTGAATTTCAAACAACGGTCGGTTGCTTGGTACCGGCTTGTCAAAGAAGGTATCTTGAACAATTTTATCACCGAATCTTGATAAAAATCACTATTGTGTGTTGATTTCTTGTTTTTATTATTAAAACTTCATATATTTATGGCTATACAACAGTATTTATAAAAAAAATCTAATTAAATTATTTAAAATACAATAGGTTCCAAAACAAACCATAGCCAGTTTTAATTCGCTTTCACCGCCATCTAGCGGAGGCGATGTTAATGATATTAATATAGGGGGCGCTGGTTTATATGACAACCACCATATCGTTGTTCATATTGTGTGTTTGTTTGTTTGTTACCTCTTTACGCTTAAACTACTGAACCGATTTTGATGAAATTTGGTATGAATATAGTTTGAGACTGGGGAAGGACATAGGGTACTCTTAATCTTGAAATTCCCACGGGGAGCGAAGCCCGCGGGCACAGCTAGTATTATAAATACGAAAGTGAGTTTGTATATTTGTTTTTTACCTCTTCACGCTTCAACCAAAAAAAAAAAAAAAGTAATGATAATAATCTTAACTTATTACAATATAATTTAAGTATATGTTTGCATGCAATGAAAAATACTACTATATACTTATTACCAGTTTTAAAAAATCCTTATCTTAATGAAAAAATGTTAAATGATCAAATAAAATTATGGACATCTCATTTGAAAAATTGTACATTTATTGAGACTACCTTCAACAATTATTATATGGACAGGCAAGGTTATTTACAACAAATATGTGACCAAATTAATTGGAATATTGACTTTTTGGAATATAAATTACAATACTTGACATTTAAAAATTTAAAAAATAAAATCTATGAATTATCTTGTGACACGAAAACATTTTCTAAAAATCCAAGAAATGACAAGGAAGATAAGAAAGGCACTATTCCTTATTATTTTGCAAGAAAACCGAAAATCACTCAAAACCCTCAAGTTACAATGACCGGAGTGTCACAAACAGATTCCCCTAATACTAGCAAATGTTTTCGTGACTAATTCTAAATTTGAATATCTAACCATTTTTAATCAGAACATTGGAGGTGTTAGTAGCAAGTTAGACTCAATAGTAATAGCTATTAAGGAACTGCAAGACATTGGCAAGCAGGTTGATGTAATCTGTCTTAGTGAAACTTTTATCAAGCAGGGTTCAGAGACTAACATACAAATAGATAACTTTAAATTAGTTTCGTCTTATGTCCGCAACGACAAAAATCGAGGAGGAACATGTATTCTGATAAAGACACATTTAGAAGCTAGGCCCCTTAAATCAAGTTTCTAACTTTATAATAAAACACTATTTTGAATGCTGTGGAATGGAGATATTAAGTATGGGATTAATTATAATAAATATTTATAGAGTACCATCAAAAGTAAAGGCACTGATAAATACCTTTTTAGACAGCCTAGATAAACTTTTGTTTTACATTACTTCTAAATATAACCAAAAGAAAATAGTAGTATGCGGTGATTGGAACATTTGCTTACTTAAAAACGACTGGGCCTCCAAAGAACTATTAAACATATTACACAATTATGGCTTTGAAGCTCACATTACAGCTCCAACCAGAAAAAAATCATGTATTGACCAAATTGAAAGTAACATAAAATCTACAACAGCAGAGATTCATTACCTTGATCTTTCAGACCACGAAACAGCCCAAACTCTAACATTTAGGGTAAAAAAACAAACTCTTTACCTGGTTTGAAAATAAACGCGATTATAGTGAAGATAATATGATAAAATTTTTTCGACACTTGTCGACACTATCATTTTCTGATATTTATCAATCTAATAATTTTACTCAAGCATTCAAAGATTTCTATGACTTTTTCTGCCTACTCCACAATTTATGTTTTCCAGTTATCAGAGTTAAAATTAATAATCGATCAAATAAGACAACCTGGTTAACAAAAGGAATAAGGATATCGTGTAAAACCAAACGTTTGTTGCATCAAAAGTGTAGACAAGCAGGATCATTAAACAAACATGATATTAAAAATAAAATAAGAAAATATAATAATATCTTAAAAAAATGCATTGCTCATTCCCGTAAAAAACAGTAAAAATAAATGTAAGGCAACCTGGAATAATATATCATCAACAATTTCTAATAATATACATAATAATGACATAAATAAAATTAAATTTAATAATAATATATATTCTGATCCAAAAGACATTTGTAATAAATTCAACAATTATTTTATTGAGTTAAGGGACAACAATAAACAAAATCAACAACAAAATACAACGTTACAAAATCATATGACGAATAGCAATTCACATACTTATTTTTAAGACCAGTAAATGATGTTGAAATTTATAATACAATAATGGCATTAAAAAATAGCAAGTGTAGTTGCTATGACGATATACCAACAAGTGTTTTGAAAATCAGTGCTCCATATATTTGCCGTGTTCTAGCTCACATTATAAATTTATCATTTAGTCAGGGCATATTCCCTGATGAATTAAAAGTCTGTGTTGTTAAACCACATTTTAAAAAGGGTAATAAAGAGGACCCAAATAACTTTAGACCTATAACACTGCCTCCCATACTATCTAAAGTGTTTGAAAAACCGTTTCAAGACAGATTAATAGAATTTTTAGAGAAACATGCCATTCTTCACCCCAATCAATATGGGTTTCGAAAAGGAAGCTCGACAACACTTGCTTGCTTTGAACTCATAAAAAATATCACAGAGAATATTAATCAAAAAGAATCAATACCAGTCATATCAACCTTTCTAGACATGAGCAAAGCATTTGACTTTGTTGATCACGAAAAACTTCTGAATAAGCTTTACTACTATGGTATCAGAGGTAATGCATATGAATGGATTAAGAGTTATTTGACAAATAGGCAACAATGCACTGAAATTGTAAAATTCCATCACTCACAAAAATCAGTAATCAAAACCACTTACAGATCTCAATTTAAAATATGTAAAACAGGTATCCCACAAGGGAGTATTTTAGGTCCACTCCTATTTTTGATATATATTAACGATCTTCCAGATTCTATCCGACATAAAACGCTAGTTATAACGCTAAACATCCGTCAATTTTAGTTAACTATGATAATAATAAGGTTAAACAAGTCAAAAGCACCAAATTTCTTGGCATCACAATTGATGAACATTTAAACTGGAAGGCTCACGTGGAACAGGTGTGCAACAAACTAAACAAATTCACGTTTGCTTTAAGAAGACTGAGACAAACCGTTTCTAAGGAGGCAGCAATTACCGCTTATCATAGCTATGTTTCGTCGGTGCTCAGCTACGGATTAATTATATGGGGAAACTCAGTCCACATTGAAAAAGCATTCAAAGTCCAAAAAAAATGTATACGTGCCATTTGTAATGCCTGGATTGATGATAGCTGTATACCACTCTTTAAAAAATTAAACATTTTACCTTTGCCAAGCCAATACATTAGGGACATCTGTATATTCGTAGTCACTCACCCACAATTCTGGCAAAAAAGAAGTGAAATAAGCACAAGAGAACAGGAGCTATTATCATGAACAGATTATTTCAACCTGTGTCTCACAAAGACATATACAAAAAGAATGTTTTTAATATGTGTATATATTTGTATAATATGTTACCGGAAAATATTAAATCTGTAAAAGGTAAAGTTTTTAAGACAACACTGACGAAATGGTTAATGGAAAAATGTTTTTACTCAATTAACGAATTTAAAACCTACTGTATGTCAAAAAGAAAAATTTAATTCCATTTTAAAATAATTTTATGTTGACAATGTTTGCATACCTGCCTGCAGGTTTATACAATGTAAATACTAACATTTACTAACATCACTGATATCTATTGTATAATGCAAATAAATGATTCTTGATTCTTGATTCTTGAACCACAGAACCGTTTAAGATGAAATGTGGTATGGATATAGTTTAAGACCCAGAGAAGGACATAGGATAGTTTTTATTCCGGAATTCCCTCGGGGAGTGAAGCCCATGGGCATAGCTAGTAAAATTGTATTTTGAATGCCTGCTTATTTAAAATACTGTCTATCACGCACGCCGAATACATTTAGAAGTATTTTATTTTATATTTTAAAAGTAGCATATGAAAAAAAACAACTAAATATGGTATAGTAGGTGTTTATTATAAATCATAATTAAAAAAGACAATATACAATATAATATCTTTAGCATATTGCAGATACACAAGTTTATTTTTGATTACAGTAAATCATATTTTAGTCGTCTTCATCGACTGTTTGTCATACAAAAGAGTAACAATAACAATATATCTATTTTAAAACCTACTTAATTGATGACCCCAAATAAGGTTTCAACTAAATATGGTACTATAGATGTTTATTATAAATCATAATGAATATGTATAGACAATATACAAATTAAAATCTTCAGCATCTTGCTGATACACAAGTTTACCTTAAATTATAGTTAAACATTTTTTTATTCATTTCCATCGACCATTCGTCATACAAAAGCGTTAACATTTTATTTTAAAACCAACTTGATCGATGACCCCAAGATAAGGTATCAATTTTATTTTTTTGTATTATGCGTTTATCATCGCTAGCAGAGAGTGCAACTTTTTCTACTGACTGTGTGAAAAGTTCATGTTTAAGAGATTTAAATAAAATATTTCTTTTTTTCAGAGATGTATTATACATCAAAACATCATTATAATCTTTTATATTTAAGCTTTTTATTTCAGATTTTTTGACACCTTTAGCTTTTTTTATTTCCTTTTCTTTTGTTTTAATACAATATAGCTTTGACCTAAGACCCACAAATTCCAAAAGCAGATCTCCTCCGAATTCATCTTTAAAGAGCCCAGGTATTTTTTTATTTTGACATAAGATTCCATACTGGTTGTTATTTTTATAATTACTCGTGTCAAAGTATGATTGAAAAAAACATTTAATATCTTTGTATACGTCCTTTGTCTCAATAGAATATAAAAAACTATCAGTGTCTGTATAACAAAGCTTTAAACTTTTCCCATAGAATGGTTTCATAATAGAATAGTGAAAATCATACATATGGTGTTTAGACATTTCCAATACTGTAAACCCTATGTAAATAGGCTTATCTAAGATAACTGACTCGGGTCTCATTTGTACAGCTACAAAATTTTCAGAAAATATAGTACAGCTATGAAAATTTGGTTTTGATATTAGTTGTTCAGCTGAGTAAGTTTTATTTGTTTTGTTTCTTGTATCAGTCCATCGATTTACTAAATGAATATTATCCCTTTTCTCAGAATCTTCTAGTGTTTTTCCAAAAACACTATTATTTAATAATTTAAAAAAGTCCTGTTCAAATGTTGACTTAGCCTTTTGACGTAATTTTGTGTTCAAATCAATATACTGTTTTAAAAATGGATGTTGTTTAAATTTTATTACTCTGTGAATTTTCTTGAATATCAATCCATATCGTACACATGTTTTTAAATGAACATAATGTATTACATAATAAAATTTATCGTATAAATTAGGAATTAACTTTGGAGATTTAGATGCTAGTGGTGTAAATTTTTGTGGGCAAAATGGTAGGTCATTGTGAGCATCGTGGAGATGTTCAGGATATTCCAAATCAACTTCCAAGATATAACCATATTGTGAGTCATCGGGTACACTAAGAATATTAAGTTCATTAATTTCAGATTGGTTCATTAACGTAAAATCTGAATAGGGTAAATAAGAGCACATAGCATAACCATACAAATTATTACAATCTATATACAGCAAATAGTTATCGGGTAAGGATGAATTATAATTATCCAAATATTGATTATTTGCCTTTGCATATCTGGTAGAGCACAAACAGATTCCTCCACGAATACCCTGTTGTATCATGCGTATAATTTCTAGGTCGTTTATAAGTTGAAGTTTTACTTTAGTTATCAATAACATTGCATCAAAACTTTAAGACGGTGCTGTTAGATAAAATGCTGGGTCTAATTTATAATTTGTTTTACAAGTTATACGGAAATTTTGAAAAATATCTGCCAGTAAAATTACGTCTGTTTTTAGGTATAAGTCCGTGTATTCACCGAGATCTTTTAAACAAAATGTTTTCCAAACTTGATTTGCATGACGATAATCAGACTCTGAAACAGAGTCGTTAGTTAAATGGCTATAGAAACAATCTCGCGATGGTAAACTAAGTTCTTTATACGAATTCCAACTAGTCATATATTCGTATGGGTACACACCTTTTCGTCTTACTAGATCAAAATGCTTTTTCTCTGGAAAAAAAATTGATAAGTGCTTAAAGTCACTTTCGTTTAAGTTTGCAGCAAGTTTTTAAATGAATCCACAAACCGCACCGGTATATATTCCTGATAACCTGTATTAAAAAAATTTGTAAATGATATATAGTTTTCCTTGTTTTTCGCAATTACCTTTAAGTTGCCTTGCATTTCACCTAACTCTCGAATAAATAAGTGACTATCGTATCCGGACAAATTATGAAAAAATACTGGAACAAATTTTGGTAACTGATATTTAAGGTTACAGTAAGAATGAGCCGCTCCACGGTATGTTCCTGTTAGGTGACAATGATCTTTTACTTTGTCATCAAGTAACAATTTTTCGCAGAGAAAACAAAATTTTGATGTATTAAAATTTTCTTGCTCATCTGGTGTTAATGAAGACATAGGAATTGGAATTTTTTAAAATCTTGTATATTTATTTTACGTGTTTACCAAGAAATTTCAGAAATTTTTCGATACAATCTTTCCCACGATAAGACACATATTTATTGAGAGAGCTATTAAAAGAACAGACGATATAATAGCCAAATGCTGCTGGTACATGTTTCTGCATAATAGATGTACATTTCGAGTCATGATTTTTTGATTCGGGTTCAACTAATAAAGATTCAAAATCAGCGTATATAACAAATGGCATATCTTGCATTCTTTCGAAATTATTAAATTGAATTACAGTTACTGGTTCAGGTAAAACTGTTCGAACCCCACCACAAATATGGTCATCAAATTTTTGTTTTATATTAAAAAATATCATGCACTCATCACAAAAATATATTTTTCCAGCATGTTTTGTTGACTGAGGTCTCAGTAATTTACTCAAATTTTTTATAAGACAATAATGACGAAAGTCACCTTTTTCTAATAGTAACAAATTGACATGATGTTTTCTTTTATGGTTAGTTTTGTATAAAGGACCCACAATTGTTGACTTTTTTCCAAGACCGTATACATTGACGCTAATTAGATGATTATTTTTTTCAAAGATTTTGATGTCCGAGAAACCAACGGGAAAAGTCATATTTTTGATATTAAGTTTATTTTCAAATCTGGGATAAGAAGATATTCTATGTGGTTTGTTGACAGCTGGAAATAATGCAGCCATTATACACCACAAAAAACAAAACTCATAATTATTTTGTACATTGACCCAGGCGCGTTTTAATTTTATAGATTTCGGTAATTCAATAATTCTAGCACCTCTCAAAGGATTGTACTTATTGATGTTTACTTCTAAGTACAAATTGCGTAGAAATTTTCAGCCACTGTCCCTTTCTTGAAATTCATCTATTTTATTAATAATAGTACAAACGACTTTGGAAAAAAATTCGTTAAAATTATAATAGTTATGTAATATAAAGTTTTCAGTAGAAAATGATTTTATATCGTTGTTTAATGTTGAATGTAGATTAAATTCGGCAAACAACTCAAAGTTAACTTTGATTGAATTATATGTAGCGCGTCTTGCGGCTAATAGATGTTTTACACGAGATCTTAAACCTTGTAAGAATTCCATTGGTAGCGTTACTGCATGGTCATCTCCATCTGCGACCATAGGCAGCACTCTGTATGAAGCAATTCTATTTCTGAACGCCCCACCTATATTTTGAATATCATTACTAATATCTATAGAATAATTGTTTTTATGTATATTATTTCTAAGATGACTTGAGAAAGCGCGACTCTTTACTGATAAATCGCAAACAGTGCAGTAGACTGTTTTATTAGTCATATTTACAGTAAATATGCAATAAAATTTACTAATATGATAGGTAGGTATGAGTGAAGAGTAAAATAATTATTTAACTCATAAATATAAGTTTATTTTATAGTTTAATTCAAAATACAATTGTAACTTTATATTACATAAATTTTAGATTATTGTAGATTAGATTTAAATAAATCGAATGGTTGATGGAAAGAGAGATTAATATGCGGTAATTGAATAACATAGAACATTTGTTATTAAGAAAAAAACAATTATAGTATTAATGTATAAAAGACAAAACTTGTCAAATTATAAAAAATTGCTATCATATGTAAAGTCCGTTTTGCACTTTTTAAGAAATCTTTTAGTGAGCGCAAAACTTACTTATGTTATAAAAAAGTATTAATCAAAGTTATAAAAAGAACTAAAATTCCTTATAAGAAAAAATGCCTTCAGCTGTAAAGTGCGCATTGCACTTTTTAAGAAATGTTTTAGGAAGCGCAAAACTTACTTATGTTATTAAAACTATTAAACAGGTAATAAAAATTATTAAATTTTCTTATTAGGAAAATATTTGCCTTCAGCTGTAAAGTGCGCTTTGCACTTTTTCAAAAAACCTTTTAGTGAGCGCAACTCAGGAGCGTCACCGTCTGCTCTAAACTTTAACAGTAAGACAGCGTGCTCCCACCTATCTTTTGGATCAACGAGAGCTATATCCGCGGCGTTGTATACCTTCACCTCTACGAATACATCGCCGTCTAAGTTGGCTGTACGCCTCACGACACCGTCCGCCACTCGCCGTGTTAGAACGGACTGCAGGGTCTGCGGGCTCTTGACAGTCTTATCGTAGACTTCGTCTTCGGTATCGCTGTCATGCCAACCGGTCTTACTAGGCGCTGCGGATTTTTTCGGTTGCTGTCTTGGCTTCGCTGGCTTGGATCTGCATAGTAGAGAAAAAAAGTTGATTTATTTAGCTGAAGTAATAATTCTTCTATAAAACTTTAGTGATTAGGTGTAATGAATTAAGTGTGTAACATAATTATCAATACAGGAGTATGAAGTATTACAAAATAATGTGAACAGACAGAAATAAGAAGTAGAAAACTATGTATACTCGTTTTAAATCTAAGGTAATTTAAGTAATATTATAAAACTTACTTTTTAGGTAAGACTTCTTCGTCTGACTCGATTATGTCGTCCACTAACTGCTGTCGCTTTTTCGACTGCTTACTGGCAGCGGGGCTTGATCTGCAATCAATACATCAAATATTAGAAAAGCATTGAAAATATAAACACTATGTTGATTAACACTATTCTAAAATCCTTTCAGGCACTTTAAAATTAGATAATGTTTAAAATAGTGTTTTAAGTAGTTTTAGTATATTTTATAGAGGTATAATTTAATTTAAGTAGTTATGTAATTTAAAATTAGATTTATATAGTATGATTTCGTTTTCATAATAATTAATTGATTCAAATAATGAATGTTTAAAATTGATATTTACCTTACTCTAGAAGTTGATGGCTCTTCGTCAGAGTCGAAAAGTGGGTCCCGCACTTGTTTTTTCCCTCCCTTAGTAGGACGCTTCTTGATGTAATCAAACTCCGACCTGAAATTAATGATATTATTAAAGTCAAAGTCAAAATGCGAGTCTGACTTACACGACAAATAAAGTGTGGATAAATCAATATATTGCAATACGTTATCTTATTTTTTTTTAAATCAATATAACGAATATAAACTTACGAACATTATAGTTCTCGCGTAGATTCTCGTCTTGAAAGACTAGCTAGCAGCTGGATCGGCGTTGCTGGTTGGCAACAGGCAGGGAGACGTCGTAGAGTCACACACACACACACTAGTGCTTCAGTAGACTGTGTCTAAGTTGGCACTCGTCGAAATTAGTTGGGTGAAAAACCACCCTACAAGATTATATATACAGCGTTTTAGCCGAATCATGAATATTTTTACAGATATTGTAAACCTTTAGGTGTGCCGAAGAAATTTCCGATTCACATATAAAAATTAGCAATAATAATACATGACTTAAGCCAAACGGTGTACAAAGTCTGAGTTTTGATAGCATAGGTAAGCACTTTATTTTAGTCGAATTTATTTAAGCAGAACTCGAAAACAAAAGTTTCATGTTGCAAACTTCCTTTGAAATACGATCATCAAAAAAAGCCGCCTATGTCAATAGCTAATTAACCAACTGACAAAAGAGGGTTAAACAACAGGGGCCTTACTCCATAATGTTATCGACGACAGTCGTCCGTCATACGAGCAGTTCAAGGCAATCCATAACACATACGCGATGACGTCGTCGATCGCTTTAGAACGGACTAAAGACGGGACTAAACTACTTTGACAGATAAATAGCTTAAACGGTACTCTATAGAGTCAAAATGTCAACTTGACAGCACGTGAGTCGACCGAAAATGCCCCCCGTCCCACCCCGCATCATACCCCGCCAATGTCAACTCCGTCGTTGCGGCGATACGGCTTTGGGCTCTTATTGGCTAGTTAGAACGCGATGACGTCGTCGATCGCTTTCGAACGGACTAAAGACGGGACTAAACTACTTTGACAGATTAATAGCGTAAACGGTACTCGATAAGAGTCAAAATGTCAACTTGACAGCACGTAAGTCGACCGAAAATGCCCCCCGTCCCACCCCGCATCATACCCCGCCAACGTCAACTCTTTTAGTTACGGACCTCGTCGCGCCGATATGGCTTTGGGCTCTTATTGGCTAGTTCGGAGGTCTAATTATATCACAGATTAGACAGATAATTATATCTAGTCGGCATATCCATCGAAAAGCTGTGAACGTACTCGTAGTGATTAATATTCTCTTTGAGCTGTGGCTATATTTAGTATCCCTTAGCCCCCTTAGCAAGTTTTATGGTCCTATCTAGCTCAATCAGTGTGATTTCTTACTATAGGTAAATAACCTAAGTAGCAGTTAAATGATTGTATCTTTATCGAACAATAATAATTGTTCGAGGACATAACCATAACCTAACCTAAAGGATGCTCCGGAACTTCAAGAGGTCTCAAAGGTAAGCAATTTGTGAATTTTGTTTATTAAAAAAAGTATATATACCTATATGCCTACTTAGCCTCATACCTAAATTGCCTCATAAAATTTTCTATATTTTTACAGATATTAATTATTGCTCTTGCATTTTATGCAAGGGCCGTTACCAGAAGGATGTGGATGTGGCAAAGGTTGCCATCATGGCGCAGCAGTCAGCACGCTATGGCGAAAATAGCAATGCTTTTATTTGGCAATAATATGGAGGATATAAATCATCTGGGCGGAGAATATTACTAGGTATGTAAGCACTACGCTTTTTATCACTACATACTGACTTTGTTTACATCACACTTGGAATGGGCGTGAGCCATCATGGCTGTAGCTGAAATTACAGATGTGAAGTTGGATCCAATGTCAAAAATATTTAAATTGATGAATACATGTACTGTTTGCTATCTAGCTAGTGGTACAAAAATATTCACTGACTAGGGGTTAATTCTAATAAACATTATTATAATCATTTTGAATGACTTTTTTCACCTCCACTCCACCAAAAAGCAAAAAGTGGCCTTTGGCTCCTATGATAGCCTATGGCTCTGTCACCCCTGTTATTTCAGTTGTACAGAACTTGTGGCTGGTCCAGCGGGTTCCGTGGCATATTTCTGCACTGATGCTGCACCTTACTTGTAATTATGGTTAAATTGAGCATTTTGAACTAAATGAGATGTGCCGAGCTGTGAAAATGACAGAGTACATCACATTAAAATCTTAAAGAATTTACTCTCTTAAACAGGATAATCTGATATATTGGTATTCAATTATTTCAGGTTTTCAAGAAGAGACACGTGGTGATGAAATAGTGTACAACAATTTGTCTAAAATGATGAATAGTACCATGCCCATGGTGTGAAGATATTTATACCACCTCATTCCTCTACATGAAGAATATAGGTAACAGAATGAACAGGAAGAAGAGCAACAACCAGCCAGAATCTGACTGTTATCATCCATTATCCATCCTTTTTGATTACATTGTGCCTTATTTATTATCTACTTACTGGTTTTTACCATTTCATATTATGGACTTTAAATAAAACAATATATTATAAAATAGTTTTGTTTTTCATTTACCAAAGAAGCCACTTTTAACATCAAAGTACATTTTGTTTATGATAAGTTATTTATCTGCTAGGTTTGAAACTATTTATAAATGTATATACATTAAATAAAAAAGAATCATTAATCAACGGGCTACATTGTTTTGCAGATCTGACAGAAAGAACCATACAATAAACCTAGGTACCTAGGTTAGTAGGTAATGTTAAGTAAACATTATGTACAGACAAAGCATTATGTGTTTTGTGGCTTGAAAGTAGACAGAGCCCAAAGCCAAAAAACTTAAAGACCACTTTAAGCATTGTGGTGGGCGAGAAGGTGGCAAAAGGAATCAAATCTAGTCTCGGTCTATATTGCCGTCGTTGTATCCATCGAACAAACGAAGTAAAGCTTTGGAGACACCAATATTAACAGAGCTGCTCAGTTTTGTCGTAGGTAGCTCATTTACTGGGTTTTCGGCCTGGTTCTTGCGACATTCCCATCCTTGGGGCTCAAAATTTGCTTTTTGGTTTGGTAACAGCTGCCTTTCGAAAAAAAAACTGGTTAAATTGGAGAACTTTTTATAGAACAGATAGAAATTTAATAAACAATTAGAGTTAGGTTAGGTATTTGTATTTACACACGAATGTCATGTTTGAAGTTGACATGTCTGTGGAACTTTACTTTTAATGATCATGGCGTCTGGGATATTGAGTCGTACTGATTTTACAATAATAAAATCAATTATATTTTCTTATTATAATAACACTTTTAGGTTCAGATTGGCTTCACTTGTAAGAAAAAAAAGTAAGATTCTCATATATATTAGCCAATCAAGATAAATTTATTGTTTTAGAAAGTACCGATATAGTACCGATAAATTTAGCAAAAAGTTTCACACCACCGGTCTCGATGTGCGTTGTCTACGGGCTCGTATGGTATCCGTATTGTACGGAACGACTGTACGGAGTAAGCATGAGGTACCGGTGTCGATCCGTGCCTTTAGTACGCCCGTAGATACGGCGTATGTTTTTAGAGAGGGGCCGTCGCGGCGATACGGCTTTGGGCTCTTATTGGCTAGTTCGGAGGTTTAATCGTATATCTATAGATCTATAAGTACCTAGTCGGCAGTAGAGGTTTTAGGGTAGGGCGCGTTTGGGCGACCGCCCAGGGCGCCGGATATAAAAGGGCGCTACGAAAGTATATCCCTCCCCTCGTTCATTGATCGAGGTCTACTTACTTTTTATAAATTATTATTTCATTAAGTATATTTTATTGTGGATATCTAAAAGTGTTCCACCGTAACATCCGAACCAATAATCTAATTTTGACAAATGAGATGTCTATCGATTCTTGTTTCTGTCCGGGTGACAAAGTCTACAATTAGTATGCAATAAATATAACGAATTCGACATACAATAATTTCGAGGCAATTTCTTTTTGTTTTTATTTCAAGTCGTGTATCAAATGAAAGGTATCTTAATTAGCACATTTCAATAATATATATTGTTAGCTGCAAATGGCTTCCGTAGTTGGGTATTAGCTTTTAAAACGTAGGTAAATCTTGTTTCGAATGGGTTGGAATTGCAGTTAGGTAGGGGGCACCGTAGTAATTTCGCCCAGGGCGCTGGTAGGGCTAGAACCGGCACTGCTAGTCGACATATCCATCGAACAAAATAAAAATAAAATGACTTTGACTTTGCATATCAGCTGTGGCTTGGCTATATTTACTTAGTACCCCTTATCCCCCTCAGTACAAGTTTAATGGTCCTACCTAGCTCAATCAGTGTGATTTCTTACTATATAACTATTTACCTAAGTATTTAGCAGTTACTTAAATGATTGTATCTTTATCGAACAATAATAATTGTTCGAGGACATAAACATAACCTAACCTAAAGGATGCTCCGGAACTTCAAGAGGTTTCAAAGGTAAGCGATTTGTAAATTTTGTTTATATAAAAAGTATATATACCTATATGCCTACTTAGCCTGATACCTAAATTGCCTCATAAAATTTTCTATATTTTTACAGATATTAATTATTGCTCTTGCATTTTATGCAAGGGCCGTTACCAGAAGGATGTGGATGTGGCAAAGGTTGCCATCATGGCGCAGCAGTCAGCACGCTATGGCGAGAAGAGCCATGCTTTTAATTGGCAATAATATATAGGGATTAATAAATATATAGGGACAAGTTGCACTGATTGAGCTAGCCCCAAAGTAAGTTCGAGACTTGTGTTACGGGATACTAACTCAATGATACTATATTTTATAACAAGTACATATATAGATAAACATCCAAGACCGAGGACAATTTGAAAAAGGCCATTTTCCAACTTGCCCTGACCGGGGATCAAACCCGGGACCTCTGGGTGGCGGACTAGCATGGAGACCACTTCGCCACGGAGGTCGTCAAAAGCATATAAATCATCCGGTACCTCGTTATTCTCAGTTGAACTATTAGTACTTTACACTTAGTGCCCTCCAGCAGATTTTACTCTCTTAACCCCTACGCTCATAGCAGGATCATCATCATTTCAGCCGCATAACGTCCACTGCTGGACATAGGCCTCTCCCAAAGATTTCCAAAATGACCAATCTAGAGCGGCTTGCATCCAGAGCCTTCCAGCGACTTTGGTTAGGTCGTCAGATGTAGCAGGATAATGTTATATAATGGTATAAAATTATTTCAGGTATTCAAGAAGAGACATGTAGTGATGACATAGTGTTATAACAATTTGTCTAAAATAATGAATGGTACCATGCCCGGTGCGAAGATCTTAATACCACCTCATTTCTCTACAGGAAGTATTAAATAGGTAACAGAATCAACTGCGGAAGAAGAGCAACAACCAGCCAAGATCTGACTGATATCATCCATACAGTGATATGAGAGTCATTCTTTTTGATTATATTGTGGATTATTTATTATCTACTTACTGGTTTTTACCATTTCAAATTATGGACATTAAATAAAACAATATATTTATAGTTTTGTTTTTCATTCATCAAAGAAGCCACTTTTAACACAATTGTCCATGTTGTTCATGATTAGTTATTTCACTGCTAGGTTTAAAACTATATGTAAATGTTTATAAATAAAATAAAAGAGAATCATTATTCAACAGCCTACATTGTTCTGCAGACCTAACAGAAAGAACCATACAGTAAACCTAGGTACCTACCTACATAACATTATGTACAGACAAAGCATTTTGTCTTTGTGGCTCGAAAGTAGACAGAGCCCAATATCACAAAACTCAAAGGCCACTTTTAGCATTGTGGTGGGAGAGAAGGTGGCAAAAGGGATCAAAATAGTAATATACATAGGCACATTGCATGTAAACTGATTCAGTTTCTACCATTCTATCGATTGGTTTTTATAGTCTTAGCTAGAAAAGAAGCAGCTGGTACATTCCTAGTTTTTTCCTTTCTTTGACCAGCATGGAGGAGCAAACTTTTACAACAAACTAAAAAGAACCTCTACAAAGAAATACTCAAAACATTGAACACCATACACCACTCACACAAATTTAAACTAAGTGCACTTCTTATAATTATTATTATGTAAGCAATGCATCCAATTGCACATGATTGTGTTTTTATTAGGTGCTTTGGTAGGTTATTGTTACAATTTAGAGTATGTAACTTACAAGAAATTCAGGCATTGAAACTTAATTTGCTTTATAAAAATACACAACACTTCCACAATAATTATATATTTGTATAAGTACAATAAAATGTTGCATATGAAATACATTCTTTATTTTCATTCTTCATTTCTCCAGGCTATGTAAACAAGTTATTTCGGCTTTTCACGTCTCGAGTCTTGGTCTATAGAAGCCTTGCCGTCGTTTTATAGAAGCAATCGGAGCAGCTATCCATCTAACACAAACGTTTTGTCGTAGCGCTCATTTACTGGGTTTTCGGCCTGGTTCTCGCGACATTCTCATCCTTGTGGCTCAAAATTTGCTTTTTGATTTGGTACCAATAGCTGCTTTTCGAAATAAAACTGGAGAAGTTTTTATAAAACTGATAGAAATATAATAAACAAATAGGGATATTTATT
The DNA here is from genome assembly GCA_963555685.1 of Acrobasis consociella. NCBI lineage: Eukaryota > Metazoa > Arthropoda > Insecta > Lepidoptera > Pyralidae > Acrobasis > Acrobasis consociella. The sequence continues at coordinate 15,614,115 of OY743125.1, read as the reverse complement.
TGTTGTTTGATGTCAATTACACACGAATGTCATTTTTGAAGTTGACATGTCTGTGGAACTTGACTTTTAATGATCATGGCATTCATGGCGTCTGGGATATCAAGTCTTAACGATCTGACAATAGTGAAATCAATTACTTTTTCTTATTAAAATAACACTTTTAGGTGCAGATTGGCTTCTTTTGTAAGAAAAAAAGTAAGATTCTCATGTTTATTATATAATTAAGATAAATTTATTGTTTTCGAAAGTACCGATACAATACCGGTAACTTTAGCAAAAAGTTACATCACTGGTGTCGATGCGCGTAGTTTACGGGCTCGTATGGGATCCGTATTGTACGGCCCGACTTTATGGAGTGTAAACGAAGGCACCGATGTCGACCCGTGCCTTTAGTACGCCCGTAAATACGGTGTATGTTTTTGGAGTAGGGCCCCAGAAAACAGGAACTGTATCAGACCTTCATCCCTTACGGTAGGCAGAGCCTAGGGCATTAAGACCAAAGGCTACGTTTAGCATATATTGGTGGTGCATAGGTGGAAAATAGAACCAAATAATGATGGGTTGCCAACCACATCAGCTATTACCATAGTTCGTCAGCATTTTCCTCAAGCGACTTTTACAATCTGCACGGGAGGAGAAGCTGCAAAGGGTAAAAATTGTATGTAAAGGTGCGATCACATTAGGTGTTGTTTAAAATGACTTGTGTTCGTACTACTAAACATCTTTTTGCAATCAACATGTAGTGATATATGTTAAACTAGAAATCATATCTTGTATAGGTATTATTAGCAAATAAAAAACATTTTCTACAAATTGCGAATCAAAGATATAAATTTTAGACATGAAGAATTAAATTTGCTATAGGTATTTTAATTCACAAGTTATAGGAAAGAGATTTTGAAATTTATGTGTCTTAAATTAATAATAAACTTATACAATTTAAAACACTTTATTAACCCATTAACTTTATAATAGCAAATACAATCATAAATATTAAAACAGTATAAAATACTAAGTCTTATATAATACTAAGTCTTAAATAGTTAAAAAAATTCATTTGATAATTCTTTTGCAATTTTTTTTATTACATTTTCCGTAAGGTCTATTATTTCATCGTATGAGTCTTTTAAAACATATTGTGCATTTAACACCAAAATTTCAACCATATCACACTGCGCTGTGCTCAAAGAAGCGTGCGTTTCCAAGTCGAATACTTGAATTTTGATAACTTTTTTAGACTTTCGACGTTCCTTTCGTATTATATAGGATGACGATAACAATTCACACTTTTTTCTCTCCGCGTCTTCCTGTAATTGCTGTTTCTTTTTCTCAGCTGCCCTCTGCCAAAGCACGTCTTGATAAAATTCATCAACACCTTCATAGGGATCCTGAGCGTCTTGACAAGATAGTACAACAGTTTCTTGAGAATCGAACATGCTCTGCAAATAAATAAATAATAAAGTAATTTGAATAAAATTATCACTAATCATTTTATTAAAAACATTACGAACACATTACAAAAACTATACTTACGAAAAAATCTGCTACTTTATTCGAAAACTGTGGGCTGTGTGTGTGTGCTTGTATTAGAACCAATCTACTACTGAAAAGGAATTAAAGGTAATATATACTTAAGTAATACTTGCGCGTGTTAGATAGATAAGATAAAAAAAACAAGCTATATATATTGATTTTCTATTAAGATGGATTGTTAGTATAATAATAAATAATCATTATTGTAAATATTAAAACAACACATTGTAAAAATACCGCGTGGTTTCTAACTGATAAACACCACCTGTTGAATAAACACCACCTGTTGTTTACCAGTTAGAAATGTGAGTGGGGGTGCCTTATAAAGGTGGCCCGGTCCGTCAGTGTGGCACTTTTCGATCGAGACGTGGACGGTGCGGACCTCTCTTCATAAAGCTAAGTAATTATAATTTCTTAAGTAATAATTGTATTTTTATGGTGTAATATTCAATTTAAAATATAGATCATATGTAAATGATTAGTTAATTTATGTTCTGGTTTACAATGAAAAATAAGGTTTAAATATATAAACCTATTGTTATTTTACAGTAATTTACGATTAGTAATAATATACGAAGATGAGACATGACTTTTAAGCGATTGATCTAGCATGACGTTGTAAAAGTAGTGGGGCGCCAAGATGGCGGGGCGAGGTTATAAATTCAGTGTTTCTTAGTTTGGGAGCAGTCTTAATTGTGCAGCTGCAGGATAATGTAAGTTTAATTCTGTTACTATGTTTCTTATTAATTGTGATAATAAATAAGTGTTATTAAAATTGACATTCCTGGTATGTTTGTGAAACCACTTTTACAATTATTCTTTTGTGAAGAAACCGTTATAGAATAACCAATATCTTTGATAAGTACAGATGTAAAGATAGTAATTCTAACCTTAGATAATATGATGTAATAGTGGTTTCACAAGATGAGAATGAGAAATACTGTTGTGATACTTGTGATTGAACTAGTCACGTAGTAAAAACGTGAGAATGTGAAATGTAGACCAAAGCCCTTCAGGCAAGTAGGCGGCCTATACTGACGAGTTTCTTTCGGGGTCTAATATTCTCGGAAAACTAGTGGCCGATTACGAAACCCTGGTAGTTTTAGCTTTGCTTTAAAAAGTTATAAGAAATGTGCTGAGAAAATAGTTGTTTAGAGGGAATATATCATTTATTGAAATAAATTATGTTTTCCTCCCTCACCTGGTATTTCTTTTTCTAACATCAGAAGTGGGATACCACGGTTCCATGAATAATTACTAATACCTTGTTTTTTTTTTATGTGAATCGTGATGGAGACGCTCTGCCAACGACAATGACAATGACGACGACGAGGATGACACGGTACGAGATGACTCAATGTCCACGTGGCAGCATGATGTGCAGCTCTTCAGAGCCAAGGAAGTAGCAGCTGACCACTACATGCAGTGCCTGCAAAAATTAAATGGATTAATATCAAGGTGCTTTGGAAGTTACAAGAGGTAAAGCCTTCGGGGCTCTATTATTAATAAGTCATTGTTAGTGTTATTGAAATAATGGTCAAGTAATGGAAAAGAGATTTCAGTAATATTATTTTGAAGAAAAATTAAAATAATATTTTATTTTAATAAGCCATTCCCTAAGGTATCAAAATATTTTAATGATTAAAAATTACCCATTTTCCATGCTGCAGATTGATCTCTTTATGAAAGATAACAGTGAATATCCTTAGTTTAAATTGAAACTTTAGCTATACACTAGCAAGCTTAAACGTTGTATTGTAACATAGATATTTATATTAAAATTCTGTTTGTTACTCAGGTTTTAAGCTACGGTAAAAATTCTATGTATTTATTTATGGTTGAAAAAAAAAGGCAAAACAAATAAAAAATTTGATTATTAACAAGAAATAGTAAAAAGAAAGTGCCAAATTAGATTTCATAAAGAAATAGCAAATCCACGGAATATACTTAAATTATGTTAAGGCTTGATATACGTCTTCATTTAACTTTTTCTTTTTTTTGATTGGCCTCCTTTATTAATCCGTTGTGGCATATAACCATATCCGATATACAAAAAGAGAATATTTCATTCAATTCATAGCTGATTTTTGGCGTTGATGAGTGTTCACGCGTACATGAACATGCAACTCAGCAGTGCAGTGACCGACCCAAAATGCGTACTTGCAGCGCAAACAAGAAAACGTTCCATACAAAGAAATGTTTTTATGATTTACTCACACTAATGTAAATAAATGTAGTATAAGTACTTTGTTATTTTGTAAATAAATTCTCTCTGGTATCAGACAATCGTCGTGTTTTCTTGTCTGGGATCTGACGGATCCATCTACCAACACTTTCCTCCTACTACGGCCAAGACACCTTTAGCCGTCAGTTTACTGATCAGTCTTGTGAGTCTGCTTGACTGGTGGTAGGAAAATCCTGGCCAGTGCACATTGCACCCCGTGCACTAACCCTTGTTCCTTCCCACTTCCGTCTAATATCTTAGGTCTCATGGTATTAGACTTCCCTAACTATCTATTTACGTATATATTCTTATCATATGGTTAGGGCTAGGGCGTTAGGTGTTAGGTGCTAGGGTTGTTTGTAGGTAACAGTTATCCCTCTATATAAAAAGTTCATGTACAGTTAGCTAGCTATTACAGCACAGAACATTACTATACAGAGACACTTTGAATCACACTACACATACTCAACAGTCACATTGAAAAATAGCTAGTTGATCGTACATTATGGTCCTTCGAGTAATTTGAACTAATTAAATAACGCGGCCCACCCATGTCCCCCATAGGGCTTAAAAAACAAAACTGACAGACACGTTTTGAGTGTAGCAGGCTGGTGTAACCCCAAAAGCATCAGTTTGTTGCATTTTAAGACAGACATAGTACTTATCCGTATCCTATAGACATCCCTTGTCGGTAGCAGATTGGTGGACTGGCCTTCAACAAGCGAATCTCACCAGTTCATTGAAAAGTTGCATATACCGAGCCAAGGGTGTAGGTGCGGTTAGTACTGACGATAGGTCAACTATTAGGAGTAGGATAGGGACGCTCAAGACAGAAAAAAGGAGTCACAGGAACGAAGAAAGGAGACCCAAGTCATTACAATGGACATAGAATGAATGAACTCATTAAAAGCCAGGAAAAAGACTATACAGAATTAAAAAAGTTATGGTATAACATAAGAAAAGACTCAGCCCATAGGAAGACGAAGAAATATATTGAAGAAAGAAAACAGAGACTGGACAGCGTGTACCAAAGAGCATTTCAAAACCACAAACTATTAGAAGAACAAGAAATATTATCGTCACATAAATATTTGACCTTAAATTATTTTGACACAGCTATAAAGAAAACCTACGACTCAGCCATGACACACTTACAACAATGCGAAGAAAAATTAGAGCAATTAAAAGGCATTATAGATATTGACATGACTAATTTAGGCGAAGAAAGAAGTACCGACCACTCGCCTAAAATCTTTATTCAGACGTACAGATTGACTCAGCTTAAGAAGAAGTTGACGACAGCTCTAACCGCCATACAGGAAGAAAAACCCGCATGGTATTTACAGTCCTTGACTAGAAGCCTTGAAAACCAATGGCAAAAAATCAACGACAATCATGTGCTATTATTGACAGAGGAGAGTACACTCAACGACGAATATTTTACAACAGACCGCTTTTCTCAAGCACAGGAAAATTATGACACTATTATGGAAAAGTTACAGGAAAAAATTTACGAAAATAACTTACAGCTTAAATAAACCGCAATCAACAAAATTACCCAGAATTAATATACCAATATTCACAGGAAGTTACGAATCCTGGAACTCATTTTATGATTTATTCATTAAAATTATTGACGACGACTGTACAATTTCTACGACAGAAAAAATGCAATACCTAAAGACGCATGTACGAGGTGACGCAGAAAAATTAATAAAACACTTGACCGTAAACGAGGTCAACTACAAAGCTGCGCTTGCATTATTAGTAAACCGGTACAAAGACGAACGACTTATTGCACAAAAATTTATAGATAAATTATTAGACCTGCCGAAAATATTATCACCCAATGCAGCGATGTTACGCAATATGCATGACACGATTAACGAAAGTTTAGAAGCATTAAAAAATTATAAAAATTGACATAACGACCTGGGACCCCATTTTAGTACGGTTAGTAAGTCGAAAATGGGACCAAGACACCAACATGAGATATGAAGAACTAGAAGAGCCAAACAAATTAGAAGAATTTTCAAAAATGATGAAATTCTTAGAAAAACGCTTCAAAAGTTTAGAGTCCAGTAAATCATCAATCCAACATACGTATACACCGTCAAAAATAAAAACTGCCGAATTACCAGCTATCTGGCAAGACAAAAAAGGATTATGTTGGTATTGCCACAAGGAACATAATATTCAACAGTGCCAATCATTTAAATCATTAAATGTAAACGAACGCATTAAAAAAGTACAAGAGAAGCACATGTGCCAGATTTGCTTAATGCATGAACTCCAAAAACGAGTGTTGCAGCCAAAAATATAGTAAATGCGAGATCTGCCATAAGACTCACTCCACACTGTTACACAGAATTTATAATGAGTTTTTAGCCTCGAAGTCGCCGGTACAAAACGATTATAATAATAAAAATCCAACCTATAACACTAAACCAGAGGCATCTAAAAATAACCCACAGAAATCGCAACAAAAATATAACCAAATTTATAAGGCATCATCGCATGTGTCAAAAATAAATAAAACACAGAAGACCATCCTCCTAGCCACTGCCTTAGTACAAGCAACAGCAGGCACGCCCCAACTATTACGAGTACTATGCGACCAAGGATCCGAGGCCTCCCTGTGTACCGAGGAAATAGCACAGCTATTAGGACACCCCAGACGAAAAATAAAAACCGAAATAAAGGGTATTGCAGACAAAAAACCGAAAACTTCGAATTATATGATTGACGTCACACTTAAACCGCGCTTTCCTAGTGCGTACAAATTGCATACTTCGCTTATCGTATTACCTAAACTAACCGGTGAACTGCCGAACCAAGACTTACAAAAAATTCAACATAAGACACTTGAAAATATAATTATTGCTGACCCTACTTACTACAAAAGAGGTCCCATAGATATTATATTGGGAGCCGAAGCATACAGTAAATTACTATTACAAGGTTTCGAAAAGTTGCAAGACGGCATAATTGCTCAGAACACCGAATTAGGGTGGATTTTGAGCGGACTTAGCCCGACTGAAAATTGTAACGGAATGAAAATTATAAGTTTAATTACACGCGCTGACGAGATGCAGTTGACCAAGTATTAGTTAGAAGAAGTTTCAGACACTGACGAAATGAAAAAAGAAGACGAAATTTGTGAAGAATTTTATAGACAGACTACTAAGAGAAATATAGATGGAACCTATGTGGTCAGACTTCCCTTTAAAGACGCTACCCTGGAATACGGAAATACGCGCCAAAAAGCCGCCGCAAGACTATTTCAACTGGAAAGAATATTAGAGAAAAATGACGATTTGAGACAAAAATACAATGACTTTATGTACGAATATTTAAACATGGGCCATATGAGACAAGTAAATAAGGACTATTTTGAAGGAAAAAATTATATTCCACACCAAGCGGTAATACGAGAAGACTCATTGACAACAAAGTTACGTTGTGTTTTCGACGCGAGCAGTAAGTCGAGCACAAATATAAGCCTTAACGACAACCTGTATAAAGGCCCTCGTTTACAACAAGACATGTCGACTATCTTACTACGATGGCGCAAACATAAAATTGCATTTATGGCGGACATAGAAAAAATGTACCGTTTCATAAAAATTCATGACCATGACCTTCCCTACCAAAGAATTCTATGGCGATTTTCACAGCAACAACCAATTGAGGAGTATGAATTGACTACCGTAACTTACGGCACTACAGCAGCGCCTTACTTAGCCACCAAAACGTTACAACAGTTGGCAAAAGATGAAGAACATAATTACCCCATAGCTAGTAAAATAACGCTACGAGACTTTTACGTCGACGACATCTTATCAGGAGAAAAAGATATTGAACAAGCAAAAATACTACAGTCACAGTTAATAAAATTATTACGGGCCGGAGGGTTTAACTTAAGAAAATAGTCTTCAAATAGCCCAGAATTACTAAATAATGTCCCAGAAGAAAATAAACATGATGACATGCTAAAGTTACCGCTAGACGAAACAAGAAAGTCGTTAGGAGTGCTATGGTCACCAATTGAGGACATTTTTAACTTCAAAGTTACAGTAAAAGTGCAATAAAAACTGAATCTGAAATCTGAATCTGTAACAACCAGCGACAAACCGACAAAAAGATTCATTTTATCAGAAATCGCCAAAACATTTGATTCTTTAGGCTGGCTTCAACCTATTACAGTTACAATGAAATTACTCATGCAAGAACTCTGGATCAGCAAAATAGGCTGGAATGACGTAGTTTCGGATGAAACAAAAAAGAAGTGGGAAGAAATACAAACTCAATTAAAATATATAAAAAATATAAAAATACCTAGATGGTTTTATTACAGTGGAACAAAGATCGAACTACATGGTTTCGGAGATGCTTCAGAAAAAGCATACGGAGCAGTCGTGTACAGTCGAATAAAAGTAAATGATATATATCATGTGACCTTCTTACAAGCGAAATCAAAAGTGGCGCCTAAAAAACACAAAACAACCTTGCCCCGGCTCGAATTATGCGCAGCTCTACTACTGACAAAATTATTAGTCAAAGTTATGAAAGCAATCGATTGTAAAGATGTGACGTTATACGCCTGGACAGACTCCATGATTACTCTGGGATGGATTAGAGGAGAAGCCGACAGATGGCAAACATTCGTAGCCAACAGAGTGTCAGAAATTCAAAAAACACTACGAAGAGCCCAGTGGAATTATGTCGAATCCGCCGATAACCCTGCTGACATTATTTCTAGAGGTATAACACCGAATAAACTGCAGAATCATGACATATGGTGGAATGGACCAAAATGGCTCCAATCAGACAGAATAAAGCTAACTGAGGCTATACCAGAACCGGAAAACGAAATTAAACGTTGCCATCAGACGAAAGTGGAAATGAAAATGGAAAATGACATTTTAACCAGATTTTCCAGTTTTGAAAAAATGGCACGGGTATTGACTTACTGCTTACGATTTATACGACGGCAAAAAACGACAAAAACTTTGAGTTTAGAAGAAATTAAAAATACAGAGAAAATTATTATACTACAAGTACAAAAGGACACATTTGAAGAAGAATACAGAATGTTACAAAAAGAACAAAATATAAAAAAAGGAAGCAAACTATCGAGCTTAGACCCATTCATTGACGAAGACGGCCTAGTAAGAGTTGGCGGCAGATTACAACACTCTCAGCTACCATATGCCCAGAAACACCCCATAGTACTACCATATGACCATCACGTGACGTCAATATTAACACGTGGTGCACATTTAAAAACATTGCATGGTGGAAATCGACTTATGTTATCATACCTACGACAAAAATATTGGATTTTAGGCGGAAAACGAAAAGTAAAAAACTGTGTCAACAACTGTATTAAGTGCATCAGGTACAAAGCTGAGACTGCAAAACAAAAAATGGGTTCACTGCTGAAACCACGTGTAACACAATCGCATCCATTTAGTCATACAGGGTGTGATTATGCAGGGCCTATTCAAGTGAGAGCTATGAAAGGTAGAGGTCACAAATCCTACAAAGGATATATTGCTGTCTTTGTTTGCCTAGCTACTAAAGCCATACATTTAGAGTTAGTAGGAGACTTATCCACGGAATCATTCATCGCAGCGTTAAGAAGATTTATGGCAAGAAGAGGTCACGTGTCGCACATGTACAGCGATAATGCGACAAACTTTCTCGGAGCAGCAAACTTTTTACTCAAAGAAATATTAGAAATAACACAGTCGCCACAGTTTCAAAACGCAGTTACAAATATAGGCACAAAATGGCACTTCAACCCACCCGCTGCACCACATTTCGGAGGAATCTTCGAAGCTGGAGTCAAATCCATGAAACATCACTTGAAAAGAGTAATCGGAGAAAGCACCCTGACTTACGAAGAGATGACAACCTTTTTACAACAAATAGAGGCATGTTTAAATTCAAGGCCATTATGTATACAGAGTGATAACATTAATGACAATATAGTACTAACTCCAAGCCATTTTCCTATTGGTCGCGAGGCAGTGGGCGTGCCGGACCCAATATCTAATATCAACACAGACCTTCTTAACCGATGGAAGCACATCCAAAAAATGAAAAAAGACTTTTGGAATAGCTGGACAAAAGAATATCTACACCAATTACAACAGCGATATAAGTGGAGAATAAATGATGAAAATTTAAAAATTGGTACTATCGTACTAATTAAAGACAATAACTTAAGTCCTAGTAGATGGCCGTTAGCAAAGATCAAGGAGATTCACGCAGGAAACGACGGAGCGACGAGAGTTGTGACCTTGGAGAAAGCGCAAGGAGCTAACCAAAAGAGAGCAATACATACATTAATACCGCTGCCAATAAATACAGACATAGAAACAAACGAAAACAAAACGCCTATTCAAACCAACACAGCAAGAGTAGAGAGACGTATAAAAACTAATCAAAATCGGAAACAATTGACCGGCAAACTTAGTTATTGGTTTGTCATGTTTTTAACATTATGACAAGATTGTAAAGCAGCAGCGACAACATATACAATAAAAAAAATTACAACCCGGACTTTATATAGAACAGATGGGAAATGCTTCAGTTGACCGAGGAACATTTAGGATAGAAACACTATATAAAAGGGATAAATTAAACCAAGACTTAGAACAAGTAAGAAAGGTATCCAAAACGTTTAAAACACTATGTGACAGTGTCGTACAAGTTGAAAGTCAAACCCATTGCAGTCAATTTTATCATCATTTATTAGAAGAAGAAGGAAAATTTGGGAAAACACATGAATATCTTTCAGAAATTAACCATACGAAGAAGAAACGAGGACTCTTGGGACAAATGATGACGTCAATATTTGGCGTAAATGATGAAGTATACACAGACCTACATTCATTACAACAAAACCAACAAAAACTCATGGATGCAGCAAATCACCAGACTAAATTTATGATTACGACGGTATCAGCATTAAATCAAACAGAGGAAAGAATACAAGCCAAACTGGAGAGATTTAGAAATAAACTCAATGAAGCTTTAAGCTATGTTAATGATAACAATGTATGGTACAGAACGATAGACAAAAATCACATTAAAATACAAGTAATGCAATCTTACCAACTGGCTTATAATTATATTATCGAGATAACAGATTATTACTCAGGACTAATGGCAATTTACTTATCAAGAGCTACAGTATATAGTATACTAACACCAAAGAATGTAGACAACATCATTAAAACAGCGAACAGCAAGCTTCCATCAAATATCAACATCAGACAAACTTAATTGATTGATACAAAAATAACTGAAAATGAGACTGATATTAGAGTATTGGCCTATTTTCCAATCGCAGAGAAGGCAAAATATACCTTAATGCACATTATGCCAATTCCAAAGAAAAACCATGATGGGTCCTTCCGAAGTTTATACAGTCAACATCCCTTTATTGGCATCGATTACAATAATGAACTTTACTTTAAATTGACTCACGATGAATTTGCAAGCTGTTTACACAGATATAACGACTTCATCTGCTTTCCTGTGGCGGTGAAAAATATGCAATTAGACTCAAATTGCATTGTTAAAGCAATTACTAAGAATGAGAATAATACAGAATGTCCTACTCAAATCTACAACATTACGAATAACATTATATGGAAACAACTACAGATGGCAAACACCTGGTTATTCTTGACTAATAAATTAGAGACAATGTCTATTATTTGTGACGGGCAGAGAGAAGAGGTCTCTATATACGACATAGGAGTCATACAAATATCTGAAAATTGTATTATAAAAACAAAAACTACAATATTAGCCGCGAAGCGAACGACTTCATTTACTGTCCTAGCGTCATATAGTAAAAATATAGACTTACAATTAGATAGTATTAGACCTTTAGTTAGTCATAGTAAAGAAATCTCTACAGAGCAGGTTTTAGATAGTTCTAAAGATATTTTTAATCACGTTATAAACGAAGAGAAAAACTTACAGACAACCCTAGACAATACAGTTTGGAGTGGGTGCGTATTGCTTGATATAATTACATTTTATATATTTACATTTTAATAACGTTCATAAGATATAATGTTAATTTGACATAATCATTAAGGTATATATTTTTAATAGCTATAATATTCATTACATTTTCATTTTAAAAAGCATAAAATCATTTATATAACGTTTATGTACACTAAACATCACCTGTTATACAACTTGTGCGGTATACAGGACAAAAAGTATATCATTCAAAATGTATATTGTTGAAAAGACATATCATTCAAAACATATAACTATCAAAATCATATTGTTTAGAAGATATATGACTTAAAAACCATACCATCTAAAAAGTATAGACAGGCAGACGAAAATAATTCTAATTTGGGAAATCTCATAAACTTTAATTTTCTTATAAAAAAAACTCAAGGTATAGAATAGGTTTATAAAGGTGCAAAGTTTAAACAAAGAAGTAGGCAATGTCCATTAAGATATTTTATAACATAAAAGAAACTGTGAATAAGATACCCAAAAGTGGGGGCAAACATAAAAATAAAATATCTAAATTTGTCAGTAAACGATTAGATTAGTAAAAAAATCTGACTAGAAAATAGTAAAAAAAGAAGTCATAACATAAAGGCTACAAAAACTAACCAATTTTTTTATTAACAAACAAATCTTGCCAATAGCCAAGCTATGAAAACAAATTTTTCACCCAAACCTCAAGGTATGAAAAATTTGGTTACACATACAAAATGCGCGCGCACAAAATTTTCCGCCCAAGCACCAAGGTATGAAAGAAATAAAAAAATAACTAACTTATTTTTTACGAACCGAAGCCCGCGACTTCGCTCGCGTGGACTTTATGTCTCTTGAAAATGCTCATCAGGCTGAACAACTTTTACTAAGGCACCATTTTTATATCTCTTATAGTTTAGCTAGACCAGTATAGTTCTGCATCAGGTGTTCTTCCAAAATTATTTATACCCTGTATGTTGCCCAGGCTTACAGCTATATAACTAAAAAAGTTTAATTTGAATTCGTCCAGCATTTCCGGAGATTAGCGTGTAATAACAGACAAACAGACACATAGACAAACAGACAGACTTTTTTTAAATTCTTACTCCATTACTATATCTCCTTCGACCTAATATTTTTTTTTAAATATATCTAATGTACAGACACTTTTTTACTGTTTTATTATATGTATGATATAGATTTAATTTCACTTATTATTGATTTGTCTATTTTCATTGTAAGAGTATCACATTATAAGAGTTCACAAATAACAATATTTCGTACTTTTAAACGTTTTGCACTTATTTTTTATTTATGGCTAACAAACGAAAATTTGAGGAAGGAAATTATCTATTAATGTTAATACGTAATCAGTAATTAAATTATGTGATTGCGACATATTGATATATTATTTTCAACCCTTCTGCATTGGCTTGTCTTAATAAAATTATCCGCAACATACTGCCAGGCGCTATATCAAAAGTTTGTTATATCTAATGATGATTATATATAAAGAATCTTCTACTAATCGACTTATATACGCAATGATTAGTATGCTTAATAATATATATACAGAAAGTTTATTATACGTAACGTAAATAGATTTCAAGAATTTTATACGACTTTAAATGTATACGAAAGGTTTGTTAGGTTAAATAATTATTATTTAAACGATTTTATGGGTTAGAAAAGTATGATTTATGATTTTTATCTTTCTTGATAATTATACCGACCAAAATTATACATTTCGTTGGTATTTATTCAAAATAATATATATATTGTTGTTCTGTCTTATATTACTTACCCGTTTGGAGTAGCATAACTACCCAGACATGAAAAAAATGAAAATGCTTTGAAAAAATGAAAAATGCTTTATTGTTCATACTATTAAGTTTTTTTTGTACATGGTGTCGGAGAAACCTTTTAGGCGTGAGCCTGTGCTAGGTTACTCCACTCTTTCATCCGTGATGCGATCTTTAATAGTAGGCAACATTAGTAACAAAAGGCACATAAATGGTAATTATAAAACAATTTTTTTTTTTGTTAATAATTACTTAAACTATTTACTTACTATATATACTTCTATAATTAAAATTTTAATCTATATTAGACCAGAATATTTATCTGGTTTGTTTGTTTGTTTGTTTGTTTGTTTGTGTGTGTGTGTGTGTGTGTATGTGTGTGTGTGTGTGTGTGTATGTATGTATGTATGTGTGTGAGTGTGTATGTATATAAACATAAGTTTATTTATGGTTTATGTTATTTTTATAATACAATAGAGTATGTTTACAATTCTAACTGTGCCTCAGTTTCCTCATATGTTAAAGTTTTTACCCATTTTATTATTGAATCTTTGCATTCATGTAAAGTTTTAGGATAAATATGTATTTTTTCGTTGATTATATTGTATAATGTAGCAGCTCGGTAGTTAAATTGTGTCTTAGCAAATTTGGTTTTAGTTACGGGAACTATCACGACGGTTCGATTTCTCCTTTTTTTCATTTGATTGGGATCGAAAATTAGTGTTTTATGTGTCTTTAAGGTGCTTTGTAATATATATAATTTACGTACAGATAAAAGGTTACATAATTTATATAATTCATCAGTTGAGAAAAGTTTACTTTTGAAATACATTATTTTTAGCAAATATCTCTGTGCCCGTTCCACATCCAGAAAGCGGGTTTTAAGGGCACCCCCCCATATAGTTATACAATATGTTATTACGGATTGTACTAAGGATATATAAATGTTATTTAAAAGAGATTTATTGGGATAAGTCATATATGGAGAGGGAGCAATGTGTCGTAACGACTTAAACAACCAAATGAATTTCCTTATTCTTGTGCACATAAGCTCAATATGAGGATACCGCGATAGGTTTTGGTCTACAAGAATCCCTAGGTATTTTGTTTGGTTAACTTTGGATATTGTGGGACAGTTGCAATCATCGTTAAGGTTTTCTACAGTTATGTATTTTTAGATTAAATGTTGTGTTAGGTTGTGAGTTGTTATATATACTGAAACAGGTGTAATTTGTTTTATTGACGTTTATAGTTAGAAGATTATTTTCAAGCCAGTTAGCTACCTCGTACATGCCCTGTTCAGCATTTTTTCTGACCTCTTTCCATGTATGGCCCGAGAAAATAATTGCGGTGTCATCGGCATATGAGAGAATTTTTCCGTTTTTGATGTTCATATTGCATAAGTCATTAATATAAATGAGAAATAGTGTTGGGCCGAGGATACTTCCTTGTGGCACTCCACAAGTTACTTCAATATCGTCGCTGATTAGATTCTCTATTTTAACTTTTTGCTTTCTATCTATCAGGTAATCTTTGAATATAGAGAGTTGAGTGCCTCTAATTCCAGCTTTTGTAAAAGAATAGGAAGAAAAACAGTGTCAAAAGCCTTCTTTAAATCTATAAAAATAGAGAGGCACTTTTCCCCACTATCTAAATGTTCCGTAATTTGTGATGTGAGGGTTTTTATAGCATCTTCAGTGGATATATCTTGCCTGAATCCAAATTGTGATTTTGATATGATGTTGTAAGTGTTTAAGTAATTTACTAGTCTTGAGTTTAAAGTTTTTTCTAAAATTTTTGATATGACAGGTAGCACAGATATTGGCCTATAATTTCCTATATCACTTTTTTCTCCACCTTTGTAGACTGGAGTGATAGTAGATTTTTTTAAAGCTGTAGGAAAAGTGCCAGTTTTGAAGCATAAGTTGACTAAATGGGTAATTATTGGAACTATTTCATTTTTTATAGATTTGATAAATTTTGTTGTAATATTGTCCCAGCCAGGGGCACTATTACTTTTTAAGTTCATAATTATAGCATTTATTTCATCTAAATCGGCGTCGAGCAGTACGAAGGAATGAGTTAAGCTTGGGAGATTTAAAATATACTCTTTTAGTTTGTCCTGTGTTAGTGTATTTTTAATGTTGTTAGCGAGTTGTTTGCCAATGTTTGAAAAATATTTATTTATATAGTTAGCAGATTCACTAGAAGATGCGGTTACATTTAAGAGTTCAGGATTTTGACTTTTAGATTTATTTGTGTGAGTTATAGTTTTTATATTTTTCCAGAGAAGTTTATTGTTCTTAAGTGAGCTAGTAATCAGATTCTGTTCATATGTTCTTTTAAGTTTTTTGAATTAATTATTACAATAATTTCTGTATCGCGTGTAGGTTATTTTTTTAATATCATTATAGGGATCTTGTCGTAACTGTTTTTGGAGCTTGTTTCTATTTTTTATACACTTTAGTATTCCAGGAGTGATCCAGGGTTTTATGGTGCGTTTACTTCTAGGAATATGTCTTATACTTGTGTGTAATGTCATTGCGTCAGAGATTTTTCTGATGAGGTCGTCTACTAATATATTAGGGTCTTCACAAAATAATAAATCTTTCAATTTTTGTTCTTGTAGGTATTTAAGTGCTTTGTCAAAATCTAAGAATTTTGTGGCATTGTTTGTAGATTTAGGGTTTTTTGTCTTGGATATTGATAGAAAAGTAGTGCAATGGTCTGTTATAGTAGTTTGTAGTATGGCTATTAGAGCCGACCGGTTTGAGTGATTTATTTTGAGCATAAAATGATCAAGACAACTTTCTTCCCTTGTAGGAAGCGTGTGTCCTGGAAGAATGCCAAATACTGATAACATATCTAAGTAGTGTATTCTATTTCTATACTCATGTGGTTTCTCGTTATCTTTAGGGTTTAAATTTATATTAATATCTCCAGTTATTACAATGCTATTTTGTGACTTTATAGTTTCAAGGTGAGTACCGAGTGAGTCAGTAAAATTTTCAGAATTTTTGTTAGATGGGGAGCGATAGATGCATAAGACAACGTTATTTAGAACTTTTATTTGTAAACAAGATGCTTCGACTAAATTAACTTCAGATACATGACTGTTTAATGTGTCTTTAATATAAACTGCCACTCCGTCATTTTGATTTAAATGTGAGGTTGTACTATAGTTTGTGTAATTTTTTAGGGTGGGTATTGGTTTGTTAGGATTGAGTCGACACTCCGTTAAAACTAAAATGTCTGCTATAAATGGTAAGTTAGATATATTTATAATAAAATCATCAAAATTGTGATAGATGCTCCTAATATTTTGAGATATTATGGTGAGGTCTGATTTATTATTAGTGTAATAATCTTCTAGTGAAGTTATATCACATTGTAAGGACCTTGCCACATTTAAATCATCTATATCTTTAGTTGTATGTAGGACATTATCCATATTCAATAGTTTCAGGTCTGAATTTGTAATTATATATGCTATATGCGTCACATATATCCACCATATAAAAAATGTAAGTATGTTGATTGCTGTATATGGTCACCCCATAAGTAGGTGTATGTGTGTAAAGGAAAGGATAATTTGTGTTATTGTTTTCCCATTCAGTTAGAGGAGAACAAGACACCATTCTATTTGTTTGTATATTATGCTTATGATTTATTGAGTAATTGGGTTCCAATTTACAGTTTTTTTTATTTTTAGTTTTTTTTGTATTAATTAGTTGTATTATATGTTTGATTTGGGATGTTTTTATTTTATTTGTAGATAAGGAGTTGGTTACGAATATAACAAGGAGAAAAACATATGTGAAGATATGAGTAAAAAGTTTGAGAACGGGCACGGCGGTAGGTTTATAAATAGAATTAGTTAAATGTTGGGAATGAACAGTGCGATTTGTTGAGGTGCGAGGTGAATGTGTTGCAGAAAAGAGGTTAGGAGTAAAAAAATATGTATGTAAGTGTAATGAAATAATATGAGTATACAGTATAGGAATATATATGTATAGTGTATGTATGTGTGCATTGAGTGATAAAAATAGGAAAATAACATCGAGTAATTGTCACCATATTTTAGACCACGATTTTTTACTAGGATGTTATTTATAATAATATGATGCATTGTATGTGTAAAATCTAGGTAACATAAAAAAACATGTATTACTAGCACACAAGCAAAATATATTCTATTTATCAGGGAAATATACTTTATACGAGTGTTTAAGCGAATAACAAGGCTATTTAGTGATTCACTTTTAAAATGCAGCTTAGAGACGTTAATGTATAGAAAAGGTAAGACAACAAGAAACATGCTGCATTTTATTGCATTATAAGTAGGCCAATTTATTTCACGAAAATATAGTCATCGCTGGGTAAGCTTGTGGATTTGTTCCTCACTGGTAATGCATACAATAGGTGACGAGTCATCCATTCTTATGTAAACCTTGCCGTAGTTTGTCCAACAATATTTGTAGTTATGTGTTTTTTTCAAGTCCCGAGCCAGGAAGAATAGACGTTGTCCTTTCGCAGTCAAGTTTTCAGATATGAAGATGACATCTTCGGTATTAGTTTTGAAGCCCAGGTGTTTGGCACTTAGTCTAGCTTTGTTTTTTAGGTTAAATAATTTTGCTGCCTTCAAAATATCCTGTTTTATGAACGAATTTGTAAATTCAACCACCAATGAGGCGGCTTTTTCATTTTTCGTTTTGAGTTTAATAATGTCTCGTATATCATTTTTTTTAATCGGTAGGTTAATACTTTGTCCCAGGGTACATACCATGTTGACTAAGTCCAGTTTTGTTTCATCCTTTTTGATGGGAATGTTTCGTATTTCTATGTTTGTTTTTCTTTCCGCCCTCTGGTTCTCCTCCAATTTATTTTCCAAAATATAAATATTTTTTTGTTTTTCTATCAGCTGAGATTTCATATCTTCTATAGTCTTTTTAAACTCAGTGTTTTGGTCTGCAAGGAAATTCACTGCTTGTTCCAATCTAGAGTTTGTCTTTTGTTCTTCCTTCAGGGTTGCAATAATATCAGAATTTTGTTTTTCTTGTCGTTCGGCTTGCTCTTGTAGGAAATCTTTTAAACTCTGCATTGGGTCTGAGCCAAACTCATTAATCTCCACACTAGGTTTCTTTCTTTTCGATCTATTTCCCTTGTTAGGGGGATTAATTGCACTATCTACGAGCGTAGTTATATCCGGATAGGATAGTGATTTTTCTGGTGTTCGAATCATCTGCGAGTCGTGTTATCGCTTGCCTTTTATATTCAATAGCTATTTATAGCTGCCGTGGGCCACAGCGTAGTTCATAAATCGTTCGTAGGCTGTATGTAGCGGAGTCGTAGACTAGGCGCAGGTGTATGGATTGAGGTGCGGGGGACCGACGTCGTAGCAAACCCCACTATCGGCTCGTAGCGTCGATGTAGATTTCGTAGCACCACTCGTAGCCGTCTCCGCTGCCTCTTCGTAGTTGCGTGCGCCCCACCAGCAATCCGTCCAGTGCTTACGAGATGCAATGAGGAGAGAGACAAAAAATATGACCCGTCTCTTTCTAGCGGCGGTGAAGCATGGGGTACCGGAGGAGGTGATGCCTCCGATCGCTGCGGTTTGCGCACACACACACAAAAATGAATGGAAAGATACCGGCAATAAATATACTGTTTTGTTAGAGAACGCGCGACACGTCTGCCTGCGGCTGAGGCTCGGACGAAAGAGGGAGTGTAGTGAGTTTGAGTACAATTTTAATATGTATAGTAATAACTTTATTAATATATTGTTTTGGTTCACAGATAATCCAACGACTAAGATGTGTGATGGCAGCCAGACGAGGAGCAGTGGAGCCATCCAGCACACCTCGCAGCGAGCGAACCCGAGCGCCGCCGTCGAGCAGCCGCCCGAGCGTCGCTCCGCCCCCGCCCCCGCCCGCCGTGTACGCGCGGCCGGCCCCACGCAAGCAGACGTTTGAGCCACAACTCTACGAGCTGAAGACCTTCCCTTCCTGAGAGACGCCAAGATGTTCACGCGTACATGAACATGCAACTCAGCAGTGCAGTGACCGACCCAAAATGTACTTGCAGCGCAAACAAGAAAACGTTCCATACAAAGAAATGTTTTTATGATTTACTCACACTAATGTAAATAAATGTAGTATAAGTACTTTGTTATTTTGTAAATAAATTCTCTTTGGTATCAGACAATCGTCGTGTTTTCTTGTCTGGGATCTGACGGATCCATCTACCAACACTTTCCTCCTACTACGGCCAAGACACCCTTAGCCGTCAGTTAACTGATCAGTCTGTGAGTCTGCTTGACTGGTGGTAGGAAAATCCTGGCCAGTGCACATTGCATCCCGTGCACTAACCCTTGTTCCTTCCCACTTCCGTCTAATATCTTAGGTCTCATGGTATAAGACTTCTCTAACTATCTATTTACGTATATATTCTTATCATATGGTTAGGGCTAGGGCGTTAGGTGTTAGGTGCTAGGGTTGTTTGTAGGTAACAGTTATCCCTCTATATAAAAAGTTCATGTACAGTTAGCTAGCTATTACAGCACAGAACATTACTATACAGAGACACTTTGAATCACACTACACATACTCAACAGTCACATTGATAAATAGCTAGTTGATTGTACAATGAGAAAAGCTTTTATTTGTGTTGGTGATGAGCAACTAAGGCTAATAAACAAATTAATGAAATAGGCTTTATTTATAAATTTTGTCTACGAAAAGTAAATAAAGGGAATAACTGATACAACAAAAAAAGTACTAATTATTTAGAAGTTCAAATACAATAGAAAAATTTTGCAAAGATAAAAGTTTTTGAGGCCATTAAATTGAAACTGTACAAATAATAAGTACAATCACTGATATAAGGTTTTCTTTAAAACGAAAATTTAATCATGTTCCTGTCATCTTAAATTTTGCCAAATATGCAGCGCAGACATATTAATATTGAATCTAGTGACATAAAAAAAAACCAATTGTATGATACATGAGTATTGATAATAAAAGTAAAATATTTAAAAAAAAATTTTGGACGCAAATATGAAATTTCGTAACTTTGATTATATTGAGTACTAGTTTTATGTTTTTAGTACCGATCAAAAAAATGCTGTTGGTTCCATTAAACAAAAAAAAAACGCTTTTAAACACTCTGCAGTTCTTTTTTTTAAATAAAATTTGATTAACTCTTTCAACGTGAGACTTTATATCATTTGTCGTGCAATCAGCACGAGGCATGGTAAAACTAAAATAAAAACCTACAACCAACGGAATAACATCAGACTGGCCGAGGCGTAAAAAAAGAAAAATCTTATTTATATCATTGACACAAATATTCAATTACAACATAACGGGGTTGAATCATGTTGAACCTGGACTTTGATTGAAGTTTATAAACATTATACGAAAATAGATAGAATAGAGAACAGAAAAAAAAAAACACAGAATTTAAATGCCCCTAATAAATTAATAATGTTTAAAAAAGTTTATAACGTTTGGTACTTAAACTGAAATTGGATTGAACCAGTAGCATAGCAATAGAATTAATGTAAGATTAAATAAAATGAAGATATCTTTACTTGCTGCACTATAAAATAGCATGTTATATTAAGTTATAATTATGATTATTTTCTCTACTTATCCCTATGGTTGAATGGGAGGAAATGCTGCACTTAGTCCGCCATTTAAAGTACTTTGTACTGTGGAACAATTGTGTTAAATATTTGCTTAGGTCTTTTGATATGTAAAGCAAAGATATAAGCAAGACTGACTGTAATAAGAGGTTCAGCTCTTTTGCCTACTGTAAAAGGCACAGCTGCAACCCGATTGTGTAAGGCAAAACTGAAAACAAAATAGTATAGCATAACTGTAGCATATATTTATTGTCTTTACAGTTATATAATGAAATATATACAACTTTAATTATAAGTTCTCATCGGAAACCATGTTAAACACTAACTGTAATGGTTCGTCAGATTGGCCAAGCGGGTTGTGGAAAGTGCAACAGTCTATCAATACTACTATTCAAAAATCTACGGGTTTCTCTCTGCTTCATTTGCTAATCGGTTGTAATGCTAACATTCCAAGTATCCAAGCTCATTTAGATGAAATAAATGTATCTGAACCAAATATTGATTTAAGAGCAGATCGGACGTTAGCTCACCAACGATTAGTACATGAATCAAGTAAATTTAAAGAAAGGTTTGATACAGTAAGACGTAATCACAAAGTGTTTGAAGTGGGTAATGTTGTTTACGTAAATCAGGACCATAGGCGTCATGATGAGCTGAGCCCCGCTTTAAAGGTCCTTATGAAATTATTAATGTACTAACACACGATCGGTACGCTCTCAGAGGGAGAGGTAATCTCAGAAATATTATAGTGTCGAAAGAAAAATTAAGATTGTGGCCAGGAGAATGGACAGATGAGGATTCTAATGAGACGATGAGTTAATTATACTTTTTTTTAAATTTTTTAGCATGATTTCAAATTATTATACTTACTGTCAACACTTCGTATGTTGATACATTTAGAAATGTTTGTAATTAAGGTCCACCTAATGTGAAAGGTAGAACACTGACTTGATAGTATAATGCTAGCTTGTTCACCTAATGTGAGAGGTAGAACGGTAGCAAGTGTATATTGTTAGCTTGTTCACCTAATGTGAGAGGCAGAACACTAACTTGATAGTATATTGCTAGCTTGTTCACCTAATGTGAGAGGTGGGACAGTAGCAAGAGAATATTGCTAGCCGATTCACATAATGTGAGAGGTAGAACGGTAGCAAGTGTTATATTGTAATAATGTAGCAATAAGTATTAATGATGTAATAAATAGATACAATTATTTTGATTTCATGTATTAGATGGATATAAAAAGAAAAATACAATTTAAAAGTGAAGTTAGTAACATTTGAGTAAATATTAAGTAAGGTTGGTTTGTACTTCGAGAGCGAAGTACAGTCAGTCTGGCCGTGACAGCAATTTATATAAAACTTTGCACCATATATATATACATCTATTAATCATAAATTACATTGTTATGTATTTTCCGATACATTTAAAACATTTAAAAGGTGAGAC
Organism: Acrobasis consociella; assembly: GCA_963555685.1. Lineage (NCBI taxonomy): Eukaryota > Metazoa > Arthropoda > Insecta > Lepidoptera > Pyralidae > Acrobasis > Acrobasis consociella. Next base: position 15,591,437 of record OY743125.1, on the reverse strand, counting down.
GTAGGTTAAGTGTTGGGTGCTCACAAAAGTCTACTTAATGTGAGAAGTGAGACTGTGAAGCCTTGGTCTGCCTAATGTGAGAGGTGAGACTTAGTTTAAGTGTTTTTGAAGCTCACACATGAGTCTACTTAATGTCAGAAGTGAGACTGTGATGCTTAGTAACTATAAGTTATCATAAAAATTGTCAAGTTAATTTTAAGAATGATCAATTGTATGATTTAAGTACTTCGAGGAACGAAGTACATATCAGAATGGCCGTGTTAGAATAAAAAAAACAAGCTATATATATTGATTTTCTATTAAGATGGATTGTTAGTATAATAATAAATAATCATTATTGTAAATATTAAAACAACACATTGTAAAAATACCGCGTGGTTTCTAACTGATAAACACCACCTGTTGGATAAACACCACCTGTTGTTTACCAGTTAGAAATGTGAGTGGGGGTGCCTTATAAAGGTGGCCCGGCCCGTCAGTGTGGCACTTTTCGATCGAGACGTGGACGGTGCGGACCTCTCTTCATAAAGCTAAGTAATTATAATTTCTTAAGTAATAATTGTATTTTTATGGTGTAGTATTTAATTTAAAATATAGATCATATGTAAATGATTAGTTAATTTATGTTCTGGTTTACAATGAAAAATAAGGTTTGATTTAAATATATAAACCTATTGTTATTTTACAGTAATTTACGATTAGTAATAATATACGAAGATTACATGACTTTTAAGCGATTGATCTAGCATGACGTTGTAAAAGTAGTGGGGCGCCAAGATGGCGGGGCGAGGTTATAAATTCAGTGTTTCTTAGTTTGGAAGCAGTCTTAATTGTGCAGCTGCAGGATAATGTAAGTTTAATTCTGTTACTATGTTTCTTATTAATTGTGATAATAAATAAGTGTTATTAAAATTGACATTCCTGGTATGTTTGTGAAACCACTTTTACAATTATTCTTTTGTGAAGAAACCGTTATAGAATAACCAATATCTTTGATAAGTACAGATGTAAAGATAGTAATTCTAACCTTAGATAATATGATGTAATAGTGGTTTCCCAAGATGAGAATGAGAAATACTGTTGTGATACTTGTGATTGAACTAGTCACGTAGTAAAAACGTGAGAATGTGAAATGTAGACCAAAGCCCTTCAGGCAAGTAGGCGGCCTATACTGACGAGTTTCTTTCGGGGTCTATCTTCTCGGAAAACTAGTGGCCGATTACGAAACCCTGGTAGTTTTAGCTTTGCTTTGAAAAGTTATAAGAAATGTGCTGAGAAAATAGTTGTTTAGAGGGAATATATCATTTATTGAAATAAATTATGTTTTCCTCCCTCACCTGGTATTTCTTTTTCTAACACGCGCGTAATCTCAAGGTGAAGAAAAAAGTCATGTTTTACCATGCATTGTTCATATCTCATATTGCAGTACATTATCAGCATATTTGGTTCTACTACAAGTCTGCAACCTATCTAGGTTAGGCTGGGTTAGGTTCAATGACATCAAACACAGTTTACATAATCAAATATTTATTTATTTATTAATTATAACTATGTTACTTATTAATAATTAATACAAATAATAAGTAGAATCTCATCTTTCCAGAAAGTATTTTCTTAAGTTATTTTATACCAATATATATTTATATATATTATTATTATATTTTTTGTTTCACTTGCTTTAATAAACCATTATACCTAATAATATAAATTGAGTCTTAAGAAAACTGTTAAAAAAAAATTTGATTCATGACCCCAAGCTAAAGTTGACACTTTGTCCTTCAGAATAATTCTCTTGTCATCCATATAAGATAACGCAACTTTATTTATAGCTTGAGTGAAAACCTCATGTTTCAAAGATTATAATTTTTCTACGTAATAACTTATCATGTAATAACACTTCTTGATAGTCCTTTAAATTTAACCTTTTTACTACTGATTTCTGAACCCCTTTTGCTTTTTTTACTTCACAATCTTTTGTTTTTATGCAATACAGCTTCGATCGAAGACCTACGTATTGTGCAATTGGAACTCCAAAATTTTCATCCTTGAATAATCCCGGATTTTTTTTATTTTTTGGTACAATACCATACCTGTTATTACTATCATAATTACTTGTATCGAAATAAGATTGAAATTTTTTTTTATGTCTTTGTACATATCTGTTATCTCTATTGAATATAAAAAGCTATCGGTATCAGTATATCATAATTTTAAACAAGAATTATATGCAGGTTTCATTAGGGAATAATGAAAATCATACATGTGATTTTTTGATATTTCCAAAACGGTAAATCCTATATAGATAGGTTTATCTAAAAGAACTGTATCTGGCTTCATTTGAATAGCAACAAAATTTTCTGAAAACGTGGTTGAACTATGGAAATTAAGACTCGATATTAATTGTTCAGCCCCATATTGTTTTTTTGTTTTATTATTATTGTCTCGTCATTGATTGACTAAATATACTTTTAATCTATTTTCCGTATTTTCTAAAGTTTTTCCAAAGATACTATTGTTCAATAATTTTAAAAAATCTTGTTTAAACGCTGATTTAGCTTTTTGACGTAACTTAGTGTTTAAATCTATACACTGTTTTAAAAACGGACTTTGCTTAAATTTAATTACTCTATGAATTTTTTTCAATATCAGTCCATGTCGTATACATGTTTTTAAATGTTCATAATGTATTATAACATATTTAAACTTGTCATATAAGTAAGGGATTAACTTAGGTGTTTTAGACCCAGGTGGTGCAAATTTTTCAGGACAAAATGGAAGGTCGTTGTGAAGTTCATGTAAGGCGTCTGGATAGTGTAAATCTATTTCTAAAATATACCCATACATAGTCTTGAGGTACTTCAAGAATATTTAGTTTATTTATTTCTGTTTCATTTAAGAACTTGAAATCTGAATGCGGTAAGTAAGAACATATTGCAAAACCGTATAAATTGTTACAATCAATGTATAATAAATAATTATTTGGTATTGATGGATCATTATTTGATACATATTTATTATTAGCCTTAGAATATCTATGGGAACAAAGGCAAACACCACCTCGAATACCTTTTTGGATCATTCTTATCATTTCTAAATCTTCCATTAGCTGTAATTTAACTTTTGTTTTAAGTAACATTGCATCAAAAGATAAAGCGGGACTTGTAAGATAGAAGGAAGGATCTAGTCTATAACAATTTTTACACATTTTGCGGAATTTTTCAAAAATGTCGGCTAGTAACAGAACATCTGTCTTAAGATATAAATCGGTATACTCACCCATATTTTTTATATGAAAAGTAGTAGATTCAATAATGTTACTATCGGCTACAATGCTATAAAAAAGTTCTCGTGGTGGTAACTTTTTTTCTAGATAACAATCCCAATTAGTCATATACTCGTAAGGGTATATACCTTTACGCGATAGAAGTTTAAAGTGTTCTTTATCAGGAAAAAAATGAGATAAGTGAACAAAATCATTCTCGTTCAAATTGTTTTATTTTATTTTATTTGGAAAACCATACAGTTCTAATATCTAATTAATAACTATTTAACTATCTAGGAACACAATTAACAGGTTTTCGCATAATAATAACAAAACTTGCTTACTATATCATACTAAATATTTCAACAATAATAAAAGTAATAACACACAATACTATCTGGGTAAGTTTTAAGGAACCTGATCGAACCACTTTTTAATTAAAAAGTTCTTAAATTTGTTACTAGTGCAGTTAAATAGATCTAACTCGGGAACGTCGACTATCTTATTGAGAGCATCAGCAGCACGGTTAAGGAACGAGTTTTTCCTATAATTAGTAACACAATTCGGAATAAATAATGTAACGGGATGTCTGAAATTCCTGTTAGGCACTCTGAGATTGATCTTTGTGAGGAGATAGGGGGAATCAACTTTGGACTGGGCAATTTTTACAAGTTGTACAATATCAGCGATATTTCTTCTCTCAGATAAAGGCAGAAGATGATATTTTTTACATCTTCTATCATATCCCATGATGAAGTTTTTGCATTTATACTGTATGTACTTTAGCAACCTGCGCTGAATGGACTCCAGCCTATTAATATAAATATCATACTGAGGATTCCATACTTGCGAGCAGTACTCAAGAATACTGCGCACGTAAGAACAGTAAAGAATTTTAATTAATTTGATGCTCGAAAATTGTGAACAAGATCTAATAATGAATCCTAGAGACTTACTAGCTTTTTTTACTATGTAATCGATATGTGACTCATAAGTCAGTTTGGAATCGAGCAAGATCCCTAAGTCCAAAATTTTATCAACACGATCCAGCTCAAGCCCTTTTAGTTCATAATTATAATTTGTAGGTTCCAATTTTCGAGTAAAAGTAATAACATGACACTTTGAAACATTAAGATCTAGTTTATTTTGTTCACAATATTTTTCAACACGTTTCAGATCTTGTTGCAACAGGAAGCAATCATGTATATTACTTATATTTTTGAATATTTTCATGTCATCAGCATATAACAAGATATTAGAATGATGAAAACAGGAACCTATGTCATTAATAAATATATTAAACAATAATGGCCCAAGCAACGATCCTTGTGGAACCCCAGAAGGTATAAAAATCCATTTAGATGTGTATCCATTCACCGCTACAGCTTGAGACCGATTTTCTATGTAGGACGTGAAACATCTGAATAAATTACCATGTATACCTGCCGATTTTAGCTTATCCAAAAGAATATAATGTACAATACGGGCAAAAGCCTTACTGTAGTCAGTGGAAATAGAATCCACCTGCCCTCCGGACTCCATGTTAGCTGTTAAATATTCCGTAAATGATATTAAATTTGACGCAGTTGAGCGTCCTTTCAAAAATCCGTGCTGTTGTCTTCGAGTCTGCGAGTTTTTCTAAACTTGTGCTTAAAAATTTAAATGAATCTACGAAACGAACTGGTACGTATTCCTGAAAACCAACTTGAAAAATTTTTGTAAATGATACATAATTTTCCTTAGTTTTTGCTATGACACTTATCCTGCCAGGTGTTTCTCCTAAGTGTTGTATAAACAAGTGACTATCGTAACCGGACAAGTTGTGGAAAAATACGGGAACAAACTTAGGTAAACGAAATTTTATGTTACAACTTAGCGTGCACAAACGCACAGACAAACAGACAAACCGACAAACAGACAAAAATTCTAAAAATCATTGTTTTGTGTTCTATTGCGTTGGTAAAAGCCCCCAAAAATATTTTTACTCATTTATCTTCCATGTACAGACAGCGATCGGTTACGATTTTATTATATGTATTATTATATGTATGTATTGATGATGTATTGATGATAAGAATGAGCTGGCCCTCTATATTGTCCGGTCAAGTGACAGTGATCCTTTACTTTATCATCAAATAATAAACTATCACAAAGAAAGCAATAATTTGATTTATCAAACTCATTCTGTTGTTCGGAAGTTAATGGTGTCATTGGAACTGTTTTTCTTAAAATCTTATATATATTGATTACATCTTTACGGAGATATTCCACGAATTTCTCAACACAATTTTGACCGCGATATGTTACAAATTTATTGAGAGAAGTGTTGTATGAACAGACAATATAATAAGCGAATGCCGCTGGTAAATGTTTTTGTAACATTGTTGTGCAATTGGAACTAACTCCCGCGCTACTTTGAATGGGCTCTAAAAGAGATTCAAAGTCTGCATATATAACAAAAGGCACATCCTGCATTCTTTCATAATGTCTGAATTCTAAAACACTACCAGGGTCAGGAAGCACAGTTTTTACGCCACTACAGATATTATGATCATTCAATTTTCCCTTACTGTGAAAAAAGTTCAAACACTCATCGCAAAAAAACACTTTTTCATGATGTTTTGTGAGTTGACGTTTGAGTAATTTACCTAAATCTTTTATTAAACAATAGTGTTTCCGTTCTTTTTTTTCTATTAACAACAAGTTGATGTGGTGTTTTTTTCTATGTTCTGTTTTATATAGAGGTCCAACAATATTGGAATTATTTGCAAGACCGTAAACGTTAACACTTATATTCCGATTATTTTTCTCAAATATTTTTATATCTGAATACCCTACTGGGAACGACATATTCTCAGTATTAAGAATATTTTTAAAATGTGGATAAGAGGATATTATGAACTATGAACATTATTTTTAGCTGGGTGCAATGCCGCTACTATACACCATAAGAAACAGAACACGTCGTTGTTTTTTATATTGATGCAAGCTCGTTTTGATTTAATACATTTTGGTAATTCAATATACTTCGATGCTCTGGTAGGATTATACTTATTTATATTCACTTCTAAAAATAAATTCTTTAAAAATGCCCACCCACTGTCCTTTTGTTGGAAGTCGTCAATTTTTGACGAAATAGTTTCAATCACTCCTGAATATACTTCCCCAAAATCAAAGTATTTATGAAAAACTATATTTTCAGTAGCAAAAGATTTCATTTCACATGTGTCCTTATTTGGAATAGTGAATTCAGCAAAAAGTTCGAAGATAACTTTAATAGAATTAAAAGTCGCTGACCTAGCGAGAAGCAAATCGCGCACGCTTGCCCTTATCTTATTCAGAAACACAACGGGTGGTCTACTTTCATTATTAGTCATGTTCACATCACGTATCCTATACGAGGCGATACGACTCCTAAATGCACTACTTACTTTATCAATTCCTTCACTTATTTCAATAGAACTATTATTTTTATATAGTATACTTCGCAGATGTGCGGAAAATGAGTTACTTTTTATACTTATGTCACATACAGTACAGAAAATGGATTTCTTTGACATATTTAGATATTAATTTAAAAATAAGATATACATGAGTTAACTGAGCTAAGAGCTATGAGCACGCTACGATCTGCTTTGCAAAGTGCTCTCTGATTAGCTACGAGAATACAATGTTTCGTAGCGCCTACTTGTGTTCTTACTACGACAAAGTAAGATACAATAATAATGTCACGTCTTTATCGGATCGACAGAGTCTTACAGGTACGTAGGAGTTATTAAGAAAACTATATGTTTCAACTATATGTTACATTTGAATATGAAAGGTGTGTGTAAAAAAGAAATGTTATCAATTATTGTTATTGGACATTTGGTAAATTAGAAACTATTTATACGTAAGGTTGGTTTATTAATGCAAAATAAAACACGTGAAATAAGTAAAACAAAATAATTCAAAGAATTATAGAACTAATCAAAGTAACATAAAATAAACCTCATTAATGTCATCACATTGTAGTTTACCCAACTTTCTACGAACAAGGTGTATTAATCAATAAGGCAAAATATTACAAAAGATAAGAAAATCAAAGATTAAAAATTCATTAATAAGAAAAAAAATTAGCCCAGAGACTGGGTTGTTAAAATATGGAAGACTATTTTTTTTTATTAACGAAGAATGTACCTTCCTTGGTAAACTTTGCCTTACATTGTTTCACTACCTTTCTTAATGAAACTAACTCAGGGGAATCAGAATCCCCTTGATATTTTAAAGCCACAACAGCCCGTTCCCACCGATCTTTAGGTTCAACCCCTACTATGTCTTTTACATTATAAATTTTTAACTATACGAAAACATCGCCTTGTAAATCTATAGTGTACGGCAACACACCGTCCGCGACGCGTCGGGTACAACCGGACACCAATGCCGACGTCTTTCTTACAGTTGGCTCTGCTTCGCTGTCGCTATTTAAGCCCCATCCGACAGCAGGTTTGGCAGGACGCTTCTTTTGCTTCGAGCCCTTTGGTGTCGGTTGTTTCCGCTTCTGGGTACTGTGAACAAAATATAAATAGTAATATAAAACTATGCACTAATTAAATGAACAAGTACATGTATTAATTCAAGTCGTTAAAATTTATTTTTATAATAAAAAATAATTCATATACACCCTACCCTATAAGTATTGTGTATAGTCATTTATTTATCAAACAATATTTATATCTTGTAGTAGGAGCTCGGTGGTGAAGTTAAGCGACACCCGGCATGGTCTGCACTTGGATGGGTGAACACAAGTGGCATAAAAAAATCTCGAGCTCCTCCGTGCTTCCGTGTCTGACCACTTACACACACGAAAAATATGTATTGTAAAAACTCCTTTATGTAACACGAGCTAAATACCGTGAAACTAAATAGATATAAAATGAAATCATATAAAAAGGACATACTTTGAGAATGCAGCAGGCACCTCGCTGTCTGAGTTGAAGTCCAGCGCGGCTCTCTTGCTAGCTTTATGTGCCTTGTATTCGGAATATTCAGACTCTGACCTAGAACAAACATAACAAATATTTAAAATTCATACACACATACACATTACATAGGTGACGTAAGATTATTTAAAAAATCTTTTGAATTCAAAAATAGGGTTTGACACTATCACATATCTTTAAGATATACATTAAATAAATAAATTAATATATAGGGGCAAATTACACTGATTGAGCTAACCCCAAAGTAAGTTCGAGACTTGTGTTATGAGATACTAACTCAACGATACTATATTTTATAACAAATACATATATATAGATAAACATCCAAGACCCAGGAAAATTTGAAAAAGGCCATTTTCCATCTTGCCCTGACCGGGAATCGAACCCGGGACCTCTGGGTGCTAGGTGGCGGACTAGCATGTAGACCACTACGCCACGGAGGTCGTTAGTTACATTCAGTTGTCAGTCGGCACATTAGACTTCACACAGTGATTCTTCACTTCATGCAAAGTGATTTTTGAGAAAAAAAGATTTCAAAACTTACGAACATGATTGAAATGCAGCGGATCTTCGTTTTCTTAGCTGGGTTTTCACTTGGTAGATAACGTGGCTAGCGGCTGACACGTTGGCTGCCGGCGAGCTTGACCAGAGGCAGAGGCGATCAGCTGGTAGGGTGTAGTCACTGATGACGAGTAGCACTTTCTCGTCTGATAGACTGGTCTCATCAAGAGAGAGTTGATGTCAAAATTTAGTGGTACAGAGTACTACGACATATGTAATAAATATGTACTTTTTAGCTGAATCACCCCTATTTTGCAGGCGTGGTCAACAATCGTCAAATATCAGATTTTTAATTTGCGTACTTATGATATTTCATGAAATTATACGATTTCTACAATTTTAAAACAAACAAATGTTGACGACCACTATACCTACTAAAACGTCAGCATAATCAAACATTTATTGTCAAATTTAAATTAAATCGCAATGCTTGCATTATTATCTATGTAAGCATCATATACATTAATTTCCTTAGGTAGTTACATCATGCTCCTTTGTTCTAGATTTTTCATTAAAAAGGGTTGTTCCATTTTATGCCAACAAAAACTCAATCTGTTAGTTCTGAATTCTTTACAAATCCTAAACTGTATTTGCAATGAATGAAATGAAATGTAATACCGATTTTCTTTTCTTTATAATTTTTATTTATAATTTGTGTCCCTAACTCATACCTCTCTTCTATATAATTAAACTCTCACCTAAATAAGTATTCTTATTTTTACATAAGAATAAAAAATTGTAGATGAAGATGTATTATTATCACATGTAATGGAATGTGTACCTAGAAAGAAAGTGGAAAAACCCCTTAAAAGATTTATCACATTTCCACGTATTATTTTTACCACTGGTATTGAAATACGTTTTTTAGTGAATACTAGCAACTCATCCAGGCTTCGGATTGGAAACAAATATAGCTATTGTTACTCAAGAATTATGTAGTATTCTGATGGTCAAGGAATTTTTGAAATCGGTCTCTTAAGTTTTTGAGTTTATTTGTTACAAACATACAAAACTACCAATATTCCCTCTTTATTATATATACTAGCTGTTGCCCGCGACTTCGTCAGCGTGGACTTTAGTTTATAAGAATCGTTATTTTGATATTTTTAATAAAACCGATCAAGTGCATATCAGGTCACGCGCAGTGAAGTGTTCCGTAGTTGTGAATTTCGACTTAAAATTAAAACTAAAGATTTCATCATCATCTCAGCCCTTCTTCCGTCCACTGCTGAGAATAGACATGTCTTCGTCGACACATCTCGGTCCTGTGCTGCTCACATCCAGGTGTAACCCGCGACTTTAATTATTTCGTCAACCCATCGCATGGGCTCCGCCAGGCCAGTTGCCCTGCCTAGTGCTACTTTAAGTTCATGACCGTTGCCAAATTACAGCTTCTTGGTACTAATTATCTCTAAGTAAAACCACGGACAGAGAGACAGACAGAAATGGCGAAACTATAAGGGTTCCTTGTTTACTACGATCACACATTATCTCTAGTCACAGTCTAAGTCGATCGGAATTTTGACTATTAATATCGTTTTTTGCCAGATATTTCGACGGCCCTTCTGCCATCATGGTTCTGCCAGCATGGACTGTAAACTACATGTAAACTTACACTGTTACCGAATGTTACTGCTACGCCGTGGGTCTCTCTAATACGAAATACTTATGCAATACGTAGTGACTTTGCTAATATTTCATTCATCTTCCGTCTTTTGGCGTCAGTTTTCACATCACTAATCTGTTGTAGCTCTCTGCAGCGAACTGTTGCCACCGTCTATACGTATCACCCCCTCTCCCCCGCCCTCCTGATGTGGCGGTGCAATGGTAAGCCTTGTCAAACATGTCTTTCGCTAAGCGGGAGATGAAAGTCGAGAAATAAGCATTTCTACTTTAAGTCCCGACGGATGACGGCGTTCCTCAAGTAACCTTAAACATAGGTTTTCTTAAGATCGCCTTAATCATGAGCCGCGTCCGTAGCTGGAAGCGAGAGGAAAGTACTGGATAGACCTTCCCCGGGGCCATCTTCACTATCGTCACCATTCTATTGATGTGGACTTTCAAGCTGAGGCATCTGCCAAACTTTAGATACCTCCAGGTATTTGACGTGCCAGTGTTTTGGCACATTTTACCAGTAGAGATTCAAGGATGGTAGGAAGTTAGTGTTCTCTGAGATTTATGTCTGCTTCGTGTTCACTAAGAACCTCCGTTTGAAGAGTTTCTCGGGTAGGGCGTCCTATACGGCTGTTTAGAGGTTTGGAGAACTGGAAAATGACCATGATCTTTCGTTCCTCAGGGAAGGAGGTCACAATACTAAGTAGTCTTGGTATGGGTGTTACACACATTTTTATTGCAGTGCCTAACCTAAATTTAACCTAACCTTTTTTCCCTAACCTTTCTTCTTACGTGAGGAAAAGGTGCCTTTCGGCCACAGGAAATCGGTCGGTTATGGCTCTCACCCACAAAAAAACTCATGGTGACATAACGGCGTTACCGCTTTTGCCAAGGCCGTGTGCTAAATCTTGCTCCAAAGACCTGGTATACGGCGACCGCTTATCAGCGGCTTCGGCTGAGCTCATTCGAGGTACACTCTCAGTTATCGAGAGGAGTCTGAGTGGCCTGCACGGTGGTACATCGGCCTTCAATTTTATCCGCTAGGATAAAGACGCGTGTTGACACCAATGCTCCTTTCAACCTAGAGGACCGTATTTGTGGAGCGACGGAATCCCGTTCCCATCGCCCGACTGGCCCACGTCATGGAGGCAGCAGTTGCTCCTCTTTTGCGCGGGAAAAATCCCTTCGGACACCTTGCCAGTAACGGGAGACCGGTATGGTTATGTGGCGTTTACCACTAAAAACTCCGCGGTGTCACCTCTCAGCCACTATGGGCCAGCCCCGGCGCGGCGACCGCTATGGCGGTCCGTGACTCGCTCACTGCACCCTATGCTTTAGTCAGAGGACATCCCCTGCGCCTAACCTAATACTTCCTATTTTGATTCCTTTTTCCATTTTCGCGCCCAAAATCATGCTAAAAATGGCCGTTTCATGGCGTTGGATCTTGCGGCCCTAGGTTCTGTGTATTTTTAACAGCGCCATCTATCGGTGACCAAAAAAAACTAATAAAAACACTCCGAAAACATCAAAATAGTAAATTTTAGGGTTCAGTATTCCGTACCCGAAGGCTAAAATCGGGACCCTGTTACTAAGACTCCGCTGTCCGTCCTTCCGTCCGTCTGCCTGTCTGTCACCAGGCTGTTTCTCATGAACCGCGATAGCTAGACAGTTGAATTTTTCATAGATGATGTATTTCTCTTGCCGATATAACAACTAAAAATAGAGTAAAATAAATATTTCATTGAGGCTCCCGTACTACAAACGTGATTTTTTATAGATAACGGGACGGAGCCCTTTGTGCGCGAGCCCGACTCTCACTTGGCCGGTTATTAACTTAATTATTTTATAAAAACCGGAATATAAAATTGACAAAAGTTTTAGCCAATGCTACTGTACAGTTTATTTCATAGCAAATTTTCTTTAAATCTATATAACTTTTTTATTTATCAACGGATTTCAATGAAACAACCACTACATTTTTAGTGAAACTTATTTAAATACATAAATGAAAATCGCAAACGAAGTTGTTCAGCCGTTTCTGAGATTAGCGTCTACAAACACAGTTTTTCGAACAAAAATGTTTGACGTGATTCTTTAAAATTGATATAACTTTTTCATTTATGAACGGATTTAAATAAAACAAACACTAAATTTTAAGTGAAACTTATCACAATATTTCAATGAAAACCGCAAACGAATCGGTTCAGCCGTTTTTCAGATTAGCGTGCACAAACGCACAGACAAACAGACAAACCGACAAACAGACAAAAATTCTAAAAATCATTGTTTTGTGTTCTATTGCGTTGGTAAAAGCCCCCAAAAATATTTTTACTCATTTATCTTCTATGTACAGACAGCGATCGGTTACGATTTTATTATATGTATTTTATTATATGTATTATCTTCCATGTACATACAGCGATCGGTTACGATTTTATTATATGTATTGATGATGATTATTAGTGAAACTTATTTAAATACATAAATGAAAATCGCAAGCGAAGTTGTTCAGCCGTTTCTGAGATTAGCATCTACAAACACAGTTTTTCGAACAAAAATGTTTGACGTGATTCTTTAAAATTGATATAACTTTTTCATTTATGAACGGATTTAAATAAAACAAACACTAAATTTTAAGTGAAACTTATCACAATATTTCAATGAAAACCGCAAACGAATCGGTTCAGCCGTTTTTCAGATTAGCGTGCACAAACGCACAGACAAACAGACAAACCGACAAACAGACAAAAATTCTAAAAATCATTGTTTTGTGTTCTATTGCGTTGGTAAAAGCCCCCAAAAAATATTTTTACTCATTTATCTTCCATGTACAGACAGCGATCGGCTACGATTTTATTATATGTATTGATTGATGATTAATCCCAAGGCATGAGTACCTAGTAAGAATGTGGAAAAACCCCTCTGGTAGCCTTTAATCAGTAACGGTTTTAGGGTAGGGCGCGGTTGGGCGACTGCCCAGGGCGCCGTATATAAAGGGCGTCACGGCTGCCCCTGTATTCGCTCATTGATACATTCCTACTTACTAGTAAATTCCTTCAATTTAACGAAAAAATCGTTGTCCTTTTTTTTATTAATGATTATTTTATTATCTGTATCATTTGCCCTTTCTTTCCGACTACGGCAAGACCAAGAGGAAGGGTAGTGGTAGTAGCCTATGTATGTAACTATATATGTATATATGTGGATATCTATGTGTGTTCCATCATAGCATCCGGACCGCTTACCTAATTTTCACAAATGAGATGTCAATCGATTTATTACTATTGTCTGGATGACAAAAACTACAATTTGAATGCAATAAATTGTATATAACGAATGTTACATACAAAAAAAAGTGCGAGGCAAACATTTTTTTTTGTGTCGATATCGCTGGGGTATCAAATGAAAGGTCTTAATTAGCACATTTCAAAAATATATACTTTGTTAGTAAATGGCTCCCGTAGTCGGGTATTAGTTTTTTTAAAAGTAAATCTTGTTTTGAATGGGTTTGAATTGTAGTTAGGTAGGTATTAGAGGCACCGTAGAAATCTCGCCCAGGGCGTTGGTAGTGCTAAAACCGGCACTATCTCTAATGTATAATAAACAGGAAGTCATATAATCACGGAATGGAGTTGCAATGAGATCAAATTTCAATGACCAAGGGACTGAGCGTGGCGTGACTACAAATATGCTTGCTTAGCTAAACTGGTCAGTGTTGTTGTGTGTTAGTTTATATCGATTATTCTAATATTCGAATGACAAAGTATTTAATCGATAGAATCACATAGATGAGACTATTGGTTTAATCAATTTAATTTTACTTTAATATTTTATGAAACTATGGGTATTATTGTATACATACTTACTAAATTACAAACAATGAAAAAATAATAAACTAAATAAAGGTAAGTATCTACATATAATTAATTACATTATTTGCTTTTAATTATCACTTCGGATTACAAACATGATATACTAAAATCGTATGTTTTAATACACGACATAATAATTTATTACTTATTTGTAAAAAAAAAAAAAATTACTGAGAATCAATACAATAGCTTTGATCGATCGTTAAAATCGATGCCACGCATACATCACTAACAAGTTTCAACCACACAGCACGGTTGCCAACTTAGGAGTTTCGCCCTAAAATTTAGGGTAGAAATATTCAATGGGACTTTTTTAGAGGCTGGAATTTTTTGAGGGTTTTTTAGGGACTTTAATTCTTGTTTTTTTCTGCGTTTTTTCAGGAACGCACGAGTTAAGGCACGGCGCGGCGCGCGTTATTTTTTATTTATTCACGTCTCGCCTTCACACGGACAAAATCATTAACATTAAACTTACACTAAACTTTCTTTAATATAAAACATGGATTTACTCACGCAGTGTAGTCGGAAAAGATGGACTAGTTTCGATTTAGATTGTAGTTGAATGCTTTGGGACCACGAAAGCCTCCGGCTGCTGAACCTAATACTCGCTCTCATAACGACTACTACACTACGTAAAGCAAAGCGTGTTTTGTAGTAAATACCTGTCCTATGGTTATGTCATATCCCGTTAGTTTTGATAATGTTATAAATTTTACTTATTCAATAAAATAATTATGTAGATAACTTAATGTGTAACGTTTTATGTTATCATTTGAGCAACAATTTAGGTACTATATAAGTAAGTATAAAATTCTATATTATTTAGGGTTTTTAGGAGCATTCAGACAAAATATTCAGATAAAAAAAAAGGGTAAATTTTGGTATGAGTTGGTAACACTGACCACTCTTCATTTTTACTTGGAGAGTGACTGGGACTGTGTATAAAAGTAACTTCTTCTTATCGTGTGTGTTAGTGACTAACACTAGTGTCAGGGTTTTTAAACCGCCTTAAAGGCCTCTGACATGGTTTTAGGTAACGACCAATGTCAAAGACAGTGACCGGGACCGACGGCTTAACGTGCCCTCCGAAGCACGGATCATCTAACTCATCAGACAATCAGGTGATCAGCCTGCAATGTCCTAACCAAACTAGGACAACAACACAAAGTCGTTGCCCCCGCTGGGAATCGAACCCGCGACCTCCGGGTATGAGCTGAACGCTCTCACCACTATACCACGGAGGCAGTTTATACAAGTAACTAAAATGTAACATAAAATGTATTGCATATCTAAAATCTAATCATGATATCATGGTTTTGTAACGAGAAATAATTTCCTCCTAAATGCCAACAGTCTAATCTGGATCAACACGAACAATCAGTCTAGAATCAAGCGAGAAATTTTGTAGCATAGGACGTTATGAACGTTTCTTGTTTTTGTGAAGGAGTGAGTTTACTTGCTGGGTGCCAATAGTTACACAATAACTTGGTACGACCAATCAGGCCAGTAATGGTAACGAAATTCCACAACATTAACCTTAAGCGTGAAAAAATATCCAAGCCATAAAATAATCGTTATCTAGGTGCTGAACCGATGAGATCAAAGGCATGAGCAAACAGCTTAGGATCAAGAAAATCTTCCTCGAATTTTAGATTGCAGTAGTTTTATGTAGCTAATGTGATTTAATGTAGTGAAAGAAGTGAAAGTAGTGTCGTGTTCTAAAGTGAATCAAATGTACAACAATCTAACAGGTATGTCGTATTGTTCACTAATTGAATAATGGGGCTTCAAACCAACAAAAAAATCAACCGGTCAAGCGAATACAATGAGCGCGAACGGTTGAATTTACTTAAGGTGAATGCAAAGGGCTCTTCATTAAACTTTTTCCGCTAGATGGTGTTGATTTCAATATTTTCAGGTTTTTTTTAAATTCTAGCGTAATGGATTACTGGTAGGCAAACATTTTTGATCGGCGAGCCTGTAACATACTCTTTTATTTATTTTATGGCATACTATTATTATTCTGCAGTCAACGTATTCAGAAAAATGCTCCAAAATAAAATCTGTCATTTTGTCTCGTATCTCTACACTCACTCACACTACGACAGGAGCTTCAAAAAACATGAAAGATGGCGTAAAGCATTGTAATAGACTTGAGTATCGCCACTAGATGGCACTATTTTAAAAACTAACTGGATAGCGCTTATTTTCAGTTATTATTTCAAACAGCCAAAAATCATTTTAAACACGGCTGGCGATAAAAAATTGATCTCAGATTGCATATTTATCAACCACAGCTTTGACTCGGATAGCTTATCAAGCCTTGTATTGGGCCGGGGCACTCTTTGGTGGAAGGAAAATCCACCGCGCAACAAACGTCGTCATAGTGTACATGCATTGTAGATTTTTATTTTTTTAAATAAAACTAAATCGTACACATTTTTGAATTTTCTTTTGACGTGACAACGTCTTATAAATTGGTTTGCCGGGTGACACTTCAAGAAACTGCGTTACGCTCCGCTCACGTTATGCGCTCACAATGAGAGCGAGTGAGAGGCACGCGTCCCTTCCACTCGGGCATGGTTAGCCCGCCTAAGAGCGAGAGAGACAGACATAAAAAGTCGTTGTCACGTAAAACTTTCGCCCGTATACCGACTTTACAGGCAACCAATTTTTTTTATTGAAGTTTAATTTTTATTACTGAAAAAAAAAACAATTCATACAGAAAGAATGATAAGTACATAGATTTCTTGCCGAGATAAATTGCTAAATATTGTAGTCATTATTCTGTGCACGATGAATAAAAAGAAACTTGATAAGTAGTTTATTGCATGTTTGAACTTGAAATGTTGGATGATGGAGACAGCAAACCTCTGTTAGAGTTTATGTTATAGAAGTGAAACATAAAAAGAAACACTTCTGCATTTTCCTGATACGTATTTTCCCATGGACCTGAAATAGATTTTAAATACAAATAGGTATCTATACAAAAATATATACGGACAAATCACACAGATTTTTAACTCAATCAAACGATAATATACGAACGAGAATGTACGATAATATACGTGATTCAACATTTCATATTAGAATCTGTTTCAAAATGTTTTCCTAAGTTGTAACTTGCCGCCACGTTTGACACTTATTTTTGAAACACAAGTCTCGAACTTGTTTTGGGTTTGATTGAGTTAAAAATCTGTGTGATTTGTCTGTATATATTTTTGTATAGATACCTATTTGTATTTAAAATCTATTTCAGGTCCATGGGAAAATATGTATCAGGAAAATGCAGAAGTGTTTCTTTTTATGTTTCACTTCTATAACATAAACTCTAACAGAGGTTTGCTGTCTCCATCATCCAACATTTCAAGTTCAAACATGCAATAAACTACTTATCAAGTTTCTTTTCATTCATCGTGCACAGAATAATGACTACAATATTTAGCAATTTATCTCGGCAAGAAATCTATGTACTTATAAAACAAGTTCGAGACTTGTGTTTCAAAAATAAGTGTCAAACGTGGCGGCAAGTTGCAACTTAGGAAAACATTTTGAAACAGATTCTAATATGAAATGTTGAATCACGTATATTATCGTACAAATAACAATATTAAAAAATATAACAAGTCCGTTCAGCCACGCAGACAAGAAGTCCTGGCAAAAACGTCATCCGTAACATCCGTACTTTTCTTGCACCGCCGTGGATGAAGGCATTTTTGCTCGCCGCCTTATGTAATTTTAACTAAACAGCCGGTTTTATACTGCGGCGACCACTGAAATGTGTATACTTACATGTAGCGTGTCACCACTACTATCAGACACCCAGGCGACGTAAACGAATCTCAACTAGATACATACATACTATCACGTCTTTATCCCTAATGGGGCAGACAGAGCATTTTGGGTCTTGCGGTTCTATGCAGAGCCCAGGGCCGCAAGACCCAAAAGCCATTTTTAGCGTCATGGTGGGCGAGAAGATGTAAAAGCAATCAATAAAGTGATACAGCCGCATCGCCTGTTAACATGATTTGCATTTTTGCCCATTCCTTCGATCGGATTTTACGATCTGCGCGGGAAGAGAAGCAGCTGGTACATTCTAAGTTTTTTTTATTTCTCCCAGACCAGCATGGAATCTACTACATACAACTTGCCTATAATAAATTATATTCAATATTCAAATGATTTCAACTTATGTCAAATCGGTATATCGTTTCAAACCTGCAAGCACTCGCTCCCTCGACTTTAGCGGTCCTGAATATACGGCGCCGTTGATATTTCTTCCTATCCGATCTGGTAGCCATTATTCCGAAATTATAATATAGCACATCTGGAGATGTGTCGTTACCGGCAACATCTGGTAGATTTAAATCCCACCAAAAACATACCTGTTAAAAAGGGGGCCAAGTTCCTATCGGCTAATTGTTCGCCTAAAAAAGAGTTGAAATCCAGTCCAATGCCAAGTTTCGAAGAATAATAATTCAAAATTTGAACTTAGTAGATTTTCGTGCTGTACGTAACACTTGATTAAAATTAAATTTATTTAACCTGGGATTGGGTGGGATTTCAATACTTTTTTCAAGAAATCGTACTTTTTTTTCTTTTTGTGCCACGCCTGCTATACAGTGTGCATTATGAATACATGACAATATTTTATACCCCGATCCTCCTCCCCTCTCCTTATCCTATTCTAATTGGAAACTGGAACTTATTAACATTAAAAAAAAATGTTAGTTCTGCTTGTTATGTGCTAAGAAGCCTCCAAGATGAAATTGATGTAACTTACCTTAAAATGGATTATTATGCTCTAATCGAGTCTAAAATACGCTATAGCGTACTTTTTTGGGGAGGTAGTTATCTCTACAACATTCAAAATGCGTTCAGATCTCAAAAAAAGGGCAATAAGGACAATGGTGCGTATGCACCATCAGGAATCTTGTGAACCGTATTTCAGAAAATTAGAAATTTTGACCCATTCCCTGTTTATACATTCTAGTATTGTTAGCAAATTTATCAAAGCATATACATGAATATGAAACTATTGAAGAAAGAAAAGTGAGAGAAAGCACAAGACGTAAGGATTTGGTCGATTTTTCCGCAACTCGTTTAAACATTGGTAAGCATAGCTCTCAAGTTCAATCGGTAAAGCTTTTTAACAAATTGCCAACTGAAGTAGAAATGAAACTTTATGAGAGTAATTTCAAAGTAAAGCTTAAATTTTTTTTATAAAGAAGTGTTTCTATAGTTTCGAGGAGTTTCTAATATGACACTAATTAACATTATGTATTTTTTTGACATAAGTTTGTATAGTATAACCTAAAAATGGGTACTCTTGAATTACATATTATTATTATTTTATTATTAAGTGTGTTAGACTAAGCTGTAAATATTTAAAAACCAAAAATGTTTTGTTATGAAATAAATAAATAAATGAAATGAAATTGTATCACTGGTTCATAAACATTTTTATTAAAAATTCGATATTAGATTGAGCCAACTCAAAGCTTGACCGATTTCTTAAATTTCTGAATTTTTTGTTAATTTACATATAATACACGACCTGTGTGCCAAGTTTCATAACGCTAGGACAATTGGAAGTGGCCTAAAGGTTTTGATTACCGGTCAGTGAGTCAGTCAGTGCCAAAATTAGCTATTTTCGCAGGGTCATATTTCAGGATCTACTGAAGCTGTATCTTTGAAATTTGGCGTACTGCTTTTGTACTAGTGTATGATTACGTAGGTACAATTTTATCTCTCTCCCTGCAATAGGCACTGAGCTACAGGGGGGTCGAAACGGTTCGTGTAAATAGTGCACGGCATAGGCGCGGCCTGTTGCTGGAACTTGGCCTGCGCACTACCGTGCGCTTAGAAATCAAAACAAACAAGTGCACATTACTAGTGATTTCGCAAGTAAAGCCACACCGGGAGTGGTCCGCACTTAGATGGGTGACCAGAAGTGGCACAAAAATGTCTCAAGCTCCTCGGTTATTTGGAAGGCAGTTATAAGCCATATTATATGAAAGTCGTTTAGCTTTGTGAGATTCCTTTAGGTAGCTTAAAAAACTAACACCAGTGTAGGCCATTTACACACATGAACAAACAAAAAACCGGCCAAGTGCGAATCGGATTCGCGCACTATACTAACACTAATGCGGGTTCCGTACCATTATCAATAAAAAATCGCATTTGTTGTATGGGAGCGTCCCTTAAATATTTATTTTATTTTGTTTTGTTTTTAGTATTTGTTGTTATTATAACAACAAATACTAAAATACAAACCGCTCTCGCGGTTCTTGCGATACAGCCTGGTGACAGACAGACGGACAGACAGCGAAGTCTTAGTAATAGGGACCCGTTTTTATCCTTTGGGTACGGAACCCTAAGAAAAGAGTGTGTGTACTCGATGGCGAGTACTTATGTACAATCTACACGCGTTAGTTAGGAGTAATACTTCTTTGGCGTGAACATAAATACAGAGAAGATAGGTACGATCGCAGATTTTTTATATAATATATCCAATGAATATTTGATATTTAATATAAATATCCCATAAAATAATTTAAACAACGAAAAAGCTAATTTGATTGTTCATGTAGTAGATAAGTCACGTTCAGAAGTTCGTAGGTTTATTGTGAAATTCTAAATAAAAAGTAAAGTATAATTTTTCGGTAGTTTCATTGTAGGTAATCAATACATACATTAGTAAGTATTTATTTTTTGTTTATAAATAGGTACATGTTTACCTACTATACTAAGTATATACCTATAATTATTTCTTTGAATTATTATATGTTTTGAAAAAATATTTGTTTCAGTTTCAGAACGCACTCTTAGGTATCGTAGAAATTAGAAATATTGTGGAGACTTGGAGAGAAATGCATTCGGTTTCAAAAGCAAACTGCGTTGCCGTCTCGTGCCGCTATGTACCTACTACACTTTGCGCGTTGCCTGCTGCTGCTGGAACGGCAATGTTGCATTCTTTTCACGCTGAGTCTTCTGACTTATTTTCTAAGCTTATTTTATGTAAAAGATATAATATTGTACGGCGTAGGCTTCGGTTGTCACCTAGGCCCGCGCCATACATGAAGAGATTTTGATGTTTGCTTGCTGATGTTATGGAGACACAAGACCACGTCACGTAGAAACTGTTTCAAAGTCAAGTCAAAGTCAAAAGTCAAAGTCAAAAAATTTTATTCAATGTAGGATAAATTTATCTCTTATTGAAGGTCATTTTTTTTTAAATATTATTTTAGTGCATAAGCTAAAAACTACTAGCGTTTCGGAACGACCACTGCTGGGAAGATTACGCCGAAAGAAACCCAGTTCAGTATTGGTCCCTACCCAGCCTGATGGGCTATGTTACAATTACAATACAGATTTACACTTAAGCTATACATTTAAATTATACAATTACAATTTGCAGACAACTATTTCCAAGAATTTTTCTCAGATGATGATAAGTAGTCATTTACATGATAATACGCATTTTGTAATAAATGATTTTTAACGGCTGTCTTAAACTTAGTTAATGGTAATGCTACTATATCATCTGGAATTTTATTATAGAGGCGCAAGCCGTTTATTGTTGATATGTATTACATGGTGTAGAGTTGGTTGTGACGGGTCCATTCTCGATCGCTGTTCGATAGTATCTCAATTGTTTGTTATAAGTAGATTTAAAACGTAAAGTAAAAACAGCTGACACGCGACCTACATACTATGTGGCCGCGTGCAGCTGAAATGTGCGAGCTTGGCTCGTACATGCTCCCAAGCCCGAAAGATGAAAGATAGATCGAGAAAGAAACCGCCACTTGACATGATAGAGTACGTTGTATGATATAAAAAATTAATATATATAATGTTAGCTTGAATACTGCTGGCGACGTTTACGATGCCTCGAATCGTCGCGGCGTTGTCTGTCTGCTGCTGCTACAGTGCATCCTCCCAATGATTAGATGGCGGCATGTTGATGATTGTTATCGTTCGATGTGACGTAATTTATTATTCCATGTATTCGGTGTCCGGTGAAGTCAGTAGTCGCGCAGTTTTGCAAGCTTGCAAATTCTTTCCACTGGCCTTGTTCGATGTGTGTCGTTGAACTTCCGATCTAATACAAGTAGACATCGTATTATATTGTTTGAAATTTATTTAATTCAATACGTTTCTGACTCGTTGTATGTATGTTTGTATGATGATGTATCCTCAGTAGTGACTTTTGATTTTCGTAGTATGATAAATTAATCTTTCTGAGTACCCTGGATTATTTGTTTGGTTTCACCTTCAGTCACCGCAGCGTTTGTAGTTAGGCATATGTTCCTTGTGTAGAATGTTGTCCTATCTGCTCGACGAGGCGTAGACTCTACCACCTTGCCACGACGTAGCTCCAATGTTTGATAAATGTTATGTCATGTCCAGCTGTTTGCGGCGAAGCCCCGATGTTTGTTAAATGTTATGTCCAGCTGAACGGTGAAGACTTCCCACAGTTTGCGGCGAAGCTCCGATGTTTGTTAAATGTTGTGTCCAGCTGAACGGCGAAGACTTTCCACAGTTTGCGGCGAAGCTCCGATGTTTGTTAAATGTTATGTCCAGCTGAACGGCGAAGACTTCCCACAGTTTGCGGCGAAGCTCCGATGTTTGTTAAATGTTGTGTCCAGCTGAACGGCGAAGACTTTCCACAGTTTGCGGCGAAGCTCCGATGTTTGTTAAATGTTGTGTCCAGCTGAACGGTGAAGACTTCCCACAGTTTGCGGCGAAGCTCCAATGTTTGTTAAATGTTGTGTCCAGCTGAACGGCGAAGACTTCCCACCGTTTGCGGCGAAGCTCCGATGTTTGTTAAATGTTGTGTCCAGCTGAACGGCGAAGACTTTCCACAGTTTGCGACGAAGTTCCAATGTTTGTTAAATGTTAAGTTGTGTTCAGCTGAACGGCGAAGACTTCCCACAGTTTGCGGCGAAGCTCCAATGTTTGTTAAATGTTAAGTTGTGTCCAGCTGAACGGCGAAGACTTTCCACAGTTTGCGGCGAAGCTCCAATGTTTGTTAAATGTTAAGTTGTGTCCAGCTGAACGGTGAAGACTTCCCACAGTTTGCGGCGAAGCTCCGATGTTTGTTAAATGTTAAGTTGTGTCCAGCTGAACGGCGTAGGAACTTACTTGATAATGATAGATGTTTGTTATAATTAACACTGTGGATTCACTGACGGTGGTAACATGACACTAGTCCTTGATCTTGATAGATTCAGTTGTTGAGCAGCTTCGTTTTTCCATTCTTGTGCTGATTTGTTTTCGGAGTATTCGCGCCCCTGCGATATATGCACCTTCTCAATTCAACTGGTGAGACCCGCTTGTGGGAGGCCAGTGAACCGATTCAATACGTATCGCAAAAGGGCCCGAAATCCATCCGGCTCGAAGGACCATTATGTACGGCGCAGGCTTTGGTTTTCACCTAGGCCCGCGCCATACATGAAGAGATGATGTTGTTGTTTGATGATGTTATGGAGACACAAGACCACGTCACGTAGAAACTGTTTATTGTTATATGTTACATGTTGAAGTTGGGTGTGACGGGTCCTTTCTCGATCGCTGTTCGATAGTATCTCGTTTGAATGTTAGAATATGATTTAAAACGTAAAGTTAAAACAGCTGACACGCGACCTACATAGTATGTGCCCGCGTGCAGCTGAAATGTGCGAGCTTGGCTCGTACAAATATATACCTATTTACCCAAAAAGATAAGAACTATGTCTTATTAAATAATAGTATTTGAGTATGGTATCAAAATAAAACAATTATTTTTAATTTGGGAAGAATACACTTAGCCTAGTGGCTATCCTTTTTATTACAGCGCCATCTAGATGATGTCTAAGTACGAGTATGTCGTTGCAAGCATTGAGCTGTCAAAGTAGACAAATGCAGTAGTTTGTAATAAATCTGCTAGATGTCACCGCAAAATGAATTCTATTTATTACACACACATTGTTAGAAATGTTAATTTTTGTCTTGTTTTAAATATCGTTTTTCTGTAAAGTACTGCAAATTATTATGAAAGATTGTAAAGGCGAGCACTACAACTTCATGAAAATTGGAAAATCGATTGTAATATGAGAAACACTGTCCACATTAAGAGAATAGCTGTAAAACAAAATGTATGGACGACCAAGGTTCGCAATCACCTTAAATGAATATATTATTTGTCGGTAGTGTAACAATGACTTTTAGTAGTCCTACTGAATATTACGATGAATAAAATTTTCGAAGACAAAACAATATTATGGTCTTTTTAGGGTTCCGTAGTAAACAAGGAAACCTTATAGTTTCGCTATGTCTGTCTGTCTGTCTGTCTGTCTGTCTGCGGTTTTACTCAGAGACTATAAGTACTAGAAAGCTGTAATTTGGCATGGGTATATATAATAATCATGCCGAAAAAGTGGTAAAATAAAATCTTGAAAAATATTTTTTTAAGGTAGCTCTCATACAAGTAAAGTGGAAGTATTTTTTTTATTTTGGACTAACCTATCGTGTGGGGTATCACTGAATAGGTCTTTCAAAAATATTATGAGCTTATGAACACTATTTTTTGATTTAGTGATCCGTTTCTGATTTTCTGATTGCAAATTTTTGTTACAGTCAAGTGTTACACTTAAAAATTTCATCAAAATAAGTCAAGCCATTTCGGAGGAGTATGGCAACTAAAACGGTGACACGATAATTTTATCATTTCATATGTATATATATATATATATATATTTAAATATATATATATATATATATGTGTCGGGGAGTTGAAATTTAGTTTCCTTTAATTATTATTTATTTCCACACAATATATCCAAACGTATCGTATGCGAGCGCGAAGCAATGATGCAACTATCCGAATGCCTGTTATCGTGCATCCAATAGGGGCGCATCGGCGGACGCAGCCATAGCTGTCACTTGTCAGTGTCAGGACTGTCAGGCCTGCGTGCGAGAGGGGCAAAATCAGACCGACGTCCCGGGCACGATTTCCGCTAAAGGCTATCCCTGCCTGCGCAAAAAATGCGAAGGGGCCGGGCACTGTAGAATCTCGCGAAACTACAGTGGTATGGTACAGTACTATGGTAGCATACGCAAGCGCATCAACACATAAGCAACTAACACTCCAGTTGACTCGGTTAGTTGTGCGTCCACTTTTATATACGCCTGCCAAGGTACGAGAATAGATATTTCTAGAAAATTCATGTGCTTGACCCTCCGTCACCCCGACTTAGAATGTCAGTGTTGGTTGACCGATGTGAACTCGGGATTATTCTCGAACATTCCACAACCTTCTTTTTAATTCATCATCATTCTGGATTATTCTATAAACTTCTAGAACAATTCACATTATTTTAGAACTTGTTAATTCTTCTGGAATTCTCTACTTCTAGTAGCTTTGCGACACTATTTCTCATCATTGTGCTAAATTTCATCGAAACCCGTTTATATGTTACAAAATATTTGTTTTGAGCACGCAAGGTTTAAAACGATAGTCAGGGTTGTCGTGCTAACATGAGGCTTTTCTGCAATAATTTTAATCGAAAATCAGCAGCAAAAGTAGCGTTTCCTGTCAAGCAGATTTGTATGTGTACTTTTTAAATGTATACTCCAGACAAATTATATCAATTTTCTTAATTCTACAGTTTTATTTATTTTATTCGATAATAAGGAAGGCGACTTCTACTCTAGCAATGCAGTCGTGTGTTTCATGAACGCGCTACTGCATCGCAACATTCTCCATCGGTTTATGACCAGCAACTGCATTGCTACAAAAGAATCCACCGTGTGCTACCTCCCTAAACTCCTTTTCATCTACACTATCTACACTAATATTATAAAGAGGAAAGATTTGTTTGTTTGTTTGTTTGATTGTATTGAATAGGCTCCGAAACTACTGGATCGATTTTAAAAATTCTTTCACTGTTGGATAGGTATGTTATCCCTGAGTGACATAGGCTATGTATGTACCACGGGCGAAGCCGGGATGGACTGCTAGTTCGATATACACGCTGACTTTTCATTGGTTTTGGAAAAAAATGACATCGTGTAAAAAAATTCTTCGTTTAATTGCTTAAACACAGACAGTGATCCAGATTTAACTTTTTTTACGCTTCCTAAAGACGCTGAAAGGTATAAGGTTTGCCTATTTAGTATATCATGAATTATCATTTGATAGGTATACTAAGATATATTGGTTACATATATATGGTTATAATTACGACAATAGATTTATATACGATATAATATATTACCTATGTAAGTACAGTTAACAAGGTAGCCAACGCCTGTTTGAAATTGCCTGCGCTAGATGGCGATGTTAGTATCTTGACAACCCTAGGCGAACTGCTCACTCAATCGCTTTTGTGTAGGTACCTACCTATGATGAACTGTTTGTCTAGCGTAATAAGAATAAAATTGGCTTGCAACTGAAATTCTAGGTATCTAAACGAGCAGGTGTCGACTTTTGACGCTAGCTAAATTAGACCATATCGCTAACAATATTGAGTAGATATTTTTTTGTATTTCTTTTTGAGTAAGACTTCTGTACGTAAGTACTAGTATGTATTCTGTGACAGATCTAAGAGTTTTAAATAAAAGTAATACTTAATAGTACAGAGTAATAATATACTACGTACAACAGAGGGTCAACGCCCATACTTGAAAAGTTGCTGCCGTAACTCGCGCAAGAATAGCGACAGTGGTGAGTAACTGGAACTAACAAGCAAAGTTTTGACGGTTTGTCAAAAATAATATTAGATGGCGCTAAAAGCAGTGTAGTTGTTTCTTAGTAATGCTACTAGATAGCGCTACAATGACAAGGTAGGTACTAGCAGAGCCGGCGCCGGCTATTACCTACATACAAGTAGCGGCACGTAAAGCGCTGACCGGACCGCTGAGTGAAATGTAGAGGGGATACTGCGCACGGGTACCACAGTAGGTACTTTTTTACTTCTGCGCAATTTCGGTTAGCGCTAGAGTTTACAGCGTACGTATTACATTATTAGGTACTCTGTGATACTACAAGACGTAGTACATTATTACTCTGTGCTACAGTCAACAGCACAGCATACAGGGAGGCAATTCATACGCAATAGTATGTCTAATTTTCGCACAAACTGAGAATTGTCTGACAGGTATCTAGCGGCCAAAAAGTCTGGCGGTGGCGGTGAACCGCGCCAATCGCGCCTCCCGCGCTCTTTCCGCCTCCCCGATGACGCCTTATCACGGGCCCGATAAAGGGATTTTTTTGGGTTCTGTAGTAAACAAGGAACCCTTATAGTTTCGCCATGTCTGACTGTCTTTCCGTCCGCGGTTTCACTCAGCGGCTTTAAGTACTAGAGGGCTGTTATTTGGTATATTATACTAATCATGGGATAAAAAGTCGTAAAGAAAAATTTTGACAATTTTTTTAAGGTTGCTCTCATAAAGTCAAGCGGGAGTCATTTCCTTTTTCTTGAGTAACTCAAAGTGTGCAGTATTATTGAATAGGTATTTTAAAAATATTTCAAGGTTGTGAATTTGTGATCATTTTTCGATTTAGAGATCCGTTTTTAGGGTTCCGTAGTAAACATGGAACCCTTATAGTTTCGCCATGTCTGTCTGTCCGTCCACGGTCCAACTCAGATACTATAAGTACTAGAAAGCTGTAATTGGGCATGGATATGTATGTAGTACCTGGGCGACCGAGCTTTGCTCGGTTACATCTTAATCATTAACTACATTTTTTTAAACTTGTCTAAAAACAATACAAAATAAAAAATTATAAATAAACTTGAACATAAAAAAAACAAAAGTAAGTCACCGAGTGGGATTCGAACCCGTAACACTCCTTCTAGCGGTCCGCAATCCGCATCTCTAAACTGCTGAGCCAAAACCTATAGCGGCCAGCGCGACGAAATTAGCAACCATAATCTGCGTGGAAAGAAAAACGCATGGAAACTCGAAAACACGCGATTTCCCAAACATAAGACTAATCTAGATCGATTGTTTACCCCCAAAAACCCCCATATACCAATTCTCAGCAAAATCGTTAGAGCCGTTTTCGAGATCACAGAAATTTATAAATATATAAATAAATAAATAAATATACAAGAATTGCTCGTTTAAAGGTATAAGATATCAATCATGGCAAAAAAGTCGTAAAATAAATTCACGAAAAAAAATTTTTTAGGGTTTCTGCTATTTATACTTACAAGTAAAGAGGGAGTCAATTTTTTTTTCTCCACAAACACCATGTGTTGGTTATCTTTGAATAGGTTTCTCTAAAATATTGTGAGTATATAGTATGTATAATGTAGTTTTATAGGAAAACTATCAGAGCTAAGTAGGGTTTACAAATTAAAAAGTTATAGGCGATCAACTTATAAAATGTACTCGGAAAAGGAAAATTTCATAAAAATTCAATAGATTGTAAGTTTTTAGACTTTAGTGGCATGAACTCAAATTGACATTCGCAACTACGGAACCTCACATTGCACGTGGCACGACACGCACTTGGCTAATTATTGAAATATTAGGTTTCATAGTGCAAATTTTTCGAGTAAAGTGTCTAGTAAATAAATTTCTCTATCCATATAGGTACACACAACGCCATAATTTGCTGTGCACCCCTTTTATTTGTGTGCGTGCCAAGATCACTCACACTACAAAGATTTGACCAGTAATCAGATCATCTTTCATAGTTGCGTGCAAGTAGATATACCCACACATACAAATTGTCTCATACTATACTCACGTCAAGCGTCAAGTGTAAACAACAAATTCGTTAACTACGCAATCGGGCGAATGGCGCAACGGTCTACGCATCGAACCAAAGTCAAGCAGTCAGGGGTTCGATTCGTGAAGGCGGGGGGCTATTAAAGATTTTGTTTTATAATTTTTCTTAAGTTTATAGTGTTGTCGAAATAAGTTCTGTCCAACTAATGCTACTCGAATAACAGGTATACATGTTCTTTGGAAGCAATGAGTAGTCAAAATGTTGTGTTTCAAAATATTGAGAACCAGTCGGAATAATTACCTGTCGACTGTATGACAACCCTTACCCAGTAAGTCATAAAATCAATACCATCGAGGAACATGAGAAATGAAATATGCAAGAAATTGTTTTATTGAATATTGTTTTTTTGTTACTCATCCACCGACTTTATTATAACAAAGTTTAAAAAAAAAATAACTTATCAAGAAAGAAAAATGGTTTATTTGACATGACATAAATACACTGAGTTCACTACAATAAAAAAAACATTCTAAATGTATTTATGGGCATATTTGTGCTTGTATCAAAAAGGCCTCCTCTCAGCATAATGTTGTGACGAGAGCCACAACGCTGGTGTTCCGAGGTTAATGAAGATAAGACAGGTTAAATGCTATTTTACATAATAAATCCGTTAATATCAGTTACATGTAATTTATTAATGATGAAAGACAATTTTTTACCAGAATATGTGAAAACGGAATGCATCTCTTAGATTAACTTTTAATTTGGACAAGGATGGACGTAATAGTAGGCGAACCGTTTCATTAAAAAAACCCGAGTGAGAGAATAAACATGTTACTTGAAGTTAAATTAAACTTCTTATAACAATAAACATCTCTCACAATTTCACTTTTTTTTAACAGATAAGACATCTAAATTATATAATTAAAGTATAAAGAAATAAATAAAAGAAATACATTACATTTTGCAAAATGTCCAAGTAACCTTGACTGGTATTGCGACCCCCTACTTCCACTATTTCACCCGGGCCCATTGCCGACATCCAACCCCAAAACCCTAAAGTTATGCGGCCACTGGAACGACAAGGAATTACATTTTTAATATTATACCGTTCACCTGTTTTTCGCCATAATATTTTACGTCCATCCTTGTCAGATTTAAAACATTTTTCGTCGGTAAATATTACAATATTATTTATCCAGTCGAAGTTACGATACTCTTCGGTGAATCTTATCCTCTCTCGCTTGTGTGCATCAGATAATAATTTTATTTTTGCCGGTCGACGACATCTGAGTCCACCAGCACGCAAATGTCTTCTCACCGTTTGCAGAGACACTCCCTCAGC
Organism: Acrobasis consociella; assembly: GCA_963555685.1. Classification (NCBI taxonomy): domain Eukaryota; kingdom Metazoa; phylum Arthropoda; class Insecta; order Lepidoptera; family Pyralidae; genus Acrobasis; species Acrobasis consociella. The sequence continues at coordinate 15,561,076 of OY743125.1, read as the reverse complement.
AGTTGCCGTTGAGCGGGTGGTCTTGAAAGGATCCAACTCATGTGCTGCAACGATGTCACGATGACGCTGGGTAGCATATGACTCCTTTTGGACCAGGCTTCATCCGATCCAAATTGCCTGTGTCTGCATAACGATGCACCCATATTTGAACTGTAGTCCTCTGTGGAAGAAATTATTACATGTTAAGTTTATTACTTTTATTATACATTATATATCTATATATCTATTTAAGCAACATAATACATGCTTTAATATATAATTAAAATGACTATATACATAAATAAATTACGATTATATAAGTAGTTTTTTTTACGCAGCTATGGCAAATTACTAATTAATATGTATAAAGATAATTTTATAGTGAGGTAGATAATAAAATCTAGTTTAACTTGCATATAAATATAAATATAAATATATATAAATATATATATATATATATATATATATATATATATATATATATATATATATATATATATATATATATATATATATATATATATATATATATATATATATAAGTCAAGCCACTCTGATTGAACTATTGAGCCCCAAAGTAAGTTTAAAGACTTGTGCTATAGGATACTAACTCAACGATACAATGTTTTATAATAAATGCACATATAAATAAGGTCCCAAGACCCAAGATAATTTAAAAAGGCCATTTTCCAACTTGCCCTGAGGATCGAACCCAGGACCTTCGGATTGGCGGTTAACGCCACGGAGGTCGTCATATATACAGAAATGTATTAAATTACATAGTATATACTTAGTTTAATGTTCTATTATTTGTATTTAATAATATTATAAGTAATCAATTATATATCTGTATCACAAAATAATTTCACTAAAAATAAGTTACAATAATTATGTAGGTAAAAATAACTTACCGATATCATTAAACGTCGAGCAATCTCACTTATTGGAACATTTTGTTCGTATAATATTATTATCTCCGCCCGTTTAATCGCATTCAGATGAGAGCGATACATTGCGATTTAAAAAAGGTGTCCGAACGCCACAAATAAACAATAATCACAAAACAATAGGTAATGGTATGGTCACTTGCAAGCAGATAGCACAAATGAACGCATAAAACATAAAATTACCCCAAACTTCAACGAGTTAGACAAAAAAATTATTGGTGGGTAGTTTAAACTGTTCGAATGTCGCGTAGTTCCATATATAATTCTTAGTAACAAGCTGGCAACTTCATGTTAATATTTATGTTATTTTAAAATATGAAAACAACAAAAACAATGTTAACTCTAGTGAGATTCGAACCATGAGACTTTTGCATCAGATTTCGATAGTAACTGTCTTAACCACTGAGCCAACGATGCTACTGCAGGACATTGCAAAATTATCAATTACTATTTGGTTGCCGTGATTCATAACCTCCTAAGTACGCAGGTGTGTGTATAGATGTAAACCTGATTATTGTATTGATAGGCCAGTGATTCTTTAGTTACACAGTGTCAATATGCACACTAATGTTTTAGTAGTGTGACCTGCACAGCTAATTATGGCGTTCTGTGTACGTAATCCAAAGTGTATGACAGACATAACATAAAAAAGTTGCGAAAATGATTTTCGATCGAGACAACGTAAGTAGTTAAGTCACATCGTCCGTCTAAAACTGTCACGTGAACACCCGAGGTGCTATTTTTCAAACGCGGAGTCACTAAACGAACGATTTTTTGTATGGAAAAACCATTCGTTTAGGTGACTCCGCGTTTCAAAAATAGCACTTCCGTCCCGTGACCAGGCCTCCGTCACTCGATCAAAGTCGCGTTATATTTACCTACCGGCTAGCCGTGTGTTCGAACGCCAGGGATGCCGCTCGCGTTGAACCTTACTGCGTATTGTTTCTTTACAATATAAACAAGGGTTTTAACGATGTCAAATTCAAGACATTATTGTGCGGTATTCGAATGTCAAAATCAAAACACCAATAAACAATAATTGTCGTTTTTCACATTGCCAAAAGACGAGAAAAAGTAAGTGTTTCTGTTTCGGTATTAATTTTTACTAGAATTCACTGTTTTGTTATAAAAAGTGACTACTTTTTATAACATTTACGACTGCATAGAATAGGGTTTGGTATTGTCTTGTCCAATCAGATTATTTTGTAGGTATGAAGTTTGTCTATCCTACTGAACGTCTAAAGTCAAAACATCGATGTACTGTAGAAAGTATATGTTGTTCTTTTTCGTGTGTGTAAGTGGCCAACACTAGTTTCAGATTTTTCAAGCTGCCTAAATGCATCTGACATAGCATAACGACTACCATACAATATGACAGCCGGGATCAATTGCTTATACGTGCCTTCGGAAGCACAGAGGAGCTCAATTTTTATGCCACTTGTGGTCACCCATCCAAGTGCGGACCACGCCCAGTGCCGCTTTACATGCGAAAGTGCTAGTGCGCACTCCCGCTGGGCCGGCAAACAAATCTAGTAAAGTATATAAAAACGATTAACGTGAACTAGAAAGTATGCTATAACGAATTACTCAATATCGTATGTTTCTTATTGCGATGTACTTTACTGCGACAGATTATTATAACGAATTACTCAATAGTTCAATACCGTATGTTCCTCCATTGCGATGTACGGTACATCCACAGTTTATGAAGTTTCTATGAAAATCACACGCTCTTATTACGTCATAACTTTTAAAGTCAAATCATCTATAGATCCTTTTTATGCAAATTTCATTTCATAAATAATGTGTCACGTACATTTTTGTATTATACAACATTGTGTCAACCCTAAGGTATTCTCACATCGGCCGACGTCATCGCCCGCTGTGCACTTGAAACGCTCCTATAAAAAGAATGTGCGCCATCTATCTTGGGCTTGGGTAGTGACGAGACGACGTGATTACGAGTTCCGATTGGATTTGACGAAATTTCGAGAGATGGCGCTTTTCAATAGGAAATAATAAAAATAAAACCTGAATTAAATGACTTAACGTCCATAAACAGTTGAGAAATAATAACCAGATAGTGCTATAAAGATTTAAACACATGTAAACTGCTTTAAAATTAAGAATCAAACTAAAAAGTTTCCACTTATTTTGAAATGAAGTAAGTAATGCCATCTGTTATCATTTCTATGTCATTAAAAGTAAAATGTATGGGACTGACCAGACATGTTAATAGTAGTTACACCCGACCAAAACTGCCGCGTGAGCGCGATGAACTCTGCCGGGCCGGCCAGGTGGTGGTACTACTAATTGATCTCACGATTTTTTGTTTCTGAACTTTTATTTTGACTAGCTATTTAGGTATTACTAACGATCCTTATGAAGTGGCTTTCGGCACTAAAACCATTGAAAAATCACCATGTAGAGAGTAATACGGGGTAATATGCCTTACAATCAATGATAAGTAATACTTTGCACTACCTAAATTGCTAAAACTTGCCTTATTTAAGTTTCTATACAAATTAAATAATGTGCGTGCTCAACTCTGCTAAAGTACCTGGATGACCGAGCTTTGCTCGGTTACATATCAAACATTAACTACATTTTTTTAAACTTGTCTAAAAACAATAAAAAATAAAAAATTATATATAAACTTGAACATAAAAAAACAAAAGTATTCAAGTCACCGAGTGGGATTCGTACCCGTAACACTCTTTCTAGCGGTCCGCATCCTTAACCGCTGAGCCAAACGGATGGCGGCCGGCGCGGAGAAATTAGCGACTATATTCTGCGTGAAAAGAAAAACGCATGAAAACTCGAAAACACGCGTTTTCCCAAATATAAGACTAATCTAGATCGATTATTTACCCCCGAAAACCCCCATATACCAATTTTCAGCAAAATCGTTAGAGCCGTTTTCGAGATCATCGAAGTTTATAAATATATAAGTAAATAAATATACAAGAGTTACTCGTTTTAAGGTATAAGTTAAAGAATAGAAGTCTCCATTATTATCACCTTCACGATTTATCATATTATTTTATCATAATATTTTTGACTTACCCGTAATCCAAAGCACTCAACGATTTAATATTCATATATTATTACTCGCATTTAAATTATGATGGCATTTACTATGTAATAAAACTTTTACCAAAATTTGAATAATATCTGTTAGTTTATACCAGTTAATAAGTTAGAAAATCTTTATTGCACCAAAACATAATGTACCACCAATATATTTAACCAAAAAACATCAACGATCAAGAATGTCGCCGAGCGCACTACACCGCGCTTTACGTCGCCTACGTAGCTCTGTGTGTGTAAGCGGCATGTCGTTGTGTGCGTGCGCCCGCTGCCAGCGTGCAAAAAGATTAAGGCGGCCTCTTAAGACACAAATGTCCACAATTGTATAAATTATTACCTTGTAAATTATCATAGTTGTACTGAATATTTGGTCCTACATAATTAATTATTTCTTTAGGTGGTCTTAAATTTCCAATACTGTCAAAGTATTCAATATAGTTGTTAATTTTTGCATATGCTACCCAATGAATACCAGAGTTTTTCGAACTATCCAAATTAATAATACCACATTCTTTTTTATGTGGTTTTTTAGGTAGTTCGTCTCTCATAAACACATCACGAAAAAACGGAATTTGTTTTGAGTGTTTTAATATATCAATGTTGGTTTAAGCTATTTTGGGTAGCCGAGTAATCAGTTTTTTGATTTTGTTACATAAATTCCTAACCCATTTTAATAGGGCTTGAGGTGTAATCCTTTTCCTACACAAATAGATTGCGTAACTGGCAAACATCTGCCAGATCTTTTTAATGTTGATAGATGTTTCTTAGCAGTTTTATAATCATTTATAACTTTTGTGATTCCTGCGACTCCACTAGCTATACTACTAGCAGCTGACAATCCTGCAAATATAGGAATCAACGGAAGAAAACCACCAGTTTTGGTACTGGTACACACAACGCCATAATTTGCTGTGCACCCCTTTTATTTGTGTGCGTGCCAAGATCACTCACACTACAAAGATTTGACCAGTAATCAGATCATCTTTCATAGTTGCGTGCAAGTAGATATACCCACACAAATAAATTGTCTCATACTATACTCACGTCAAGCGTTTAGTGTAAACAACAAATTCGTTAACTACGTAATCGGGTGCTACGGGATAAGCCCGTGCAAAAAATAAAAATAAAAGAATGAAAAAAAACTACGAGGAAAGGACAATAAAACAAAATGAATAAAAATAAACAACTATATTGTCCTTTCTACAATATAACAATAAACACACAAAACTAATAATCTAGGGACAGACGCGGGTCCAGCGAAAAAATAGGTAGTCTCGTACAGATGTTGCGTTTACAAATACAAAAATAAAACAGAACGGTGGTCAGTGGTTCTCGGGCGGAACTTATCTTGGAGAGGGATGAATAGGCACTCGGGGCAAAACAAAATGGCGGCCGGTTTGACTCGAAGTCGCGCTCAGTTGCAACTTACCGCAACAAACTTCAGATCGCACTGACGTGTAGACGCACCAGGGTCGACTTTCACCTGGGGTAATGACGCTCTTCACCAAAGGTAATGAAGTTTTTCTTCAGGGGTAACGAAGTTCCCTATATAACAGGGAACTCGTACACAATAAAAAATATTTTTTTAAAAGAATAAAGAAAAAGCTTACGGACAACTCAGCCGTACAAATTAGTCAAAATTAAGCTGGTTCGTAGTCGAAGCGAGCCACAATTGTAATGCTCGATCACTGAGGTTTTTCGATCTACATCCAACAAGATGTAGGTAGATCGATAAAAATATCAACTCTGTGATACCTGAAACCCACTCAATAATTAACTTTTGTCTATTATCGAAGGTTCTAGAAAATCGGAGATAATATAAAAATAAAAATGTTTATAAGAGTTTATTACTTTATTATGGATTCTTTATAAATAAAATGAATGATTTTAAATAATCAACATTATATTGAATTATTTTTTAAACTGGGAATGACCATGACATTAATCTCCTGTCAATGTCATCTTAAGTCATTCAGTTAGAATAAACTACCGTAAACAAAGAATGAACAGAACTAACCTATTTGTATGAGTTCATTTCTGAAAATTATAACTACTTTTTATTTAAAATGTGATGGAATATGTAGTGTACCTCTAACACATTCACTATCACTATGACACTGGCTCACCTTTACACCAAGACACGTCCGCTCTGTACGACATCTACTGTAAGACTGAGCGATCCGACTGCCGCACAACGTACTTATATAACGTACAACTGACGTTCTACCTTCGCTGCTCTTGTGAGTGGGACAGCATATGTATCTATTTATAGACACAGAACACTTCATCCCTTCCTTACAATTTTTTTTAAAATGAAATTACAATTACGGAGTATGTTCCAATTAACTAGGTTATCTTATAACCCACGATTCAATTAAATCTGCAACGTAATTGAGTAAGAATATTAATAGATTCAGATATTTATGAACTAAGTTTTTCGTTCTCCCTCTATCCTTCCCCATAATTTTTTTTTTTATTTTTTTTTCTAAAGTTAAATCCAAATCACGAGCAATGACTCATAACTCATAACCAATAATAACATTTATTTTCCTTTCGTAGACTAAATCGGTCGAGTTTGACTGCCAGTGTCAATCTCTAATGTAATTTCTGCTTTTGCTCATATCTACTAACTGAGAAAGCTATTCTTCTTCCTTTTCCAACACTGTCAGAAAATGCATCACTGTCAAAAGTCTACTTATATCGGCCGTCATAAGATATCTAACGAACTCTTGACTCCTGTTATGCATTACTATAAAGTTGTTTCAAAATAACCACAATCTCAGCGGTCACTTCATATAATTGTATTCTACAATACAAGTTAACACTGAAAACACGCATTTTTAACTTTCACTTTCTTTCACTCATCACTTACTTTAATATTTTTAAAGAGAATATGTCATGAAGTGAATAATGATTTGGGTGAATTGCCCAAGCAGAAAAAATACACGGCAATCCTGAGAACGGTAGTGCAATGTACTAGTTTATGATTTTGTAATTTTTTTCTTAGTAGAGTAAGTACTTCTTGACCTTGGCAAAAAAAAAATCATTGAGAAATGGCCTCTATTATATTAAATAAAAAATGACAAAATGTCATTTTATCATCACGGTGGCTTGTCCTGAATCTAACTCCGCTCATAAAATATCTTCCCCTGCAAATACATCCATTATTTGGATTAAAATTGATTTCAGTATTGTTAAATTATGATATAGCCTATCAATTAAAACAATTATTGTTTGTTTATCTTCTTTCTGATACATTTGACAAGCAGTCAACTTTTGTCCGGAAAAAAGTTATCATTTCAGAGGACAGGAAGTTTTAGTAGAATAATCCTGTCAACATTGCGTTGTTGCGCCCTTTACCTTTCCTCACTTCGGATCCGTCCGTCTCAAGCTCGCGAAGTACACGCACCGGTCGCAACGTCATTGTGGGTTCCCACCAAAAAGTAAGTTTATCATTTCGGTGGTATGGGGACAAAAATGGTTTCATTTCGGTGGCTCTTATTACTCGTGCTAGGTTCATTTTAATTTATTTCAAAATTGTGTTTTAAATTCGCCCTAAGTACTGTTTTGTTTGAGTAGTTTTGAAATTTTAATAATGATTTTAATTCGGAGTTAAATGTAAAACTAACCTTTTTTTATCATCTCGGTGTTATCATTTCAGTGGATTCGGTGGACAATAATACCGATAACAGTCCACGGCAATGAAATGTACCACTGAAATGATATATCCATAAAGTTTTAGAGATCCTTGTGTCAAATATTAAATCATTTCAGTTTTGTGATGTACTTTTGCCTAGAGTGTAGGTCCTGTATTGTGGATGTATTATAGGGGGGTTGCCATATTCACTTAATACGACTAGTGTAGAAGTAACACTAGCTGTTGCCCGCGACTTCGTCCGCGTGAAATTCGAGTTCGATGTATTTTACATATGGGACAAATCATACAGAATGAGTTAGCCCGAAAGTACCTAAGTTCGAGACTTAAGAATGTGATAATCAAACCTAACAAATATACAGAAAGGACAGACGATTGTTCTTAGCTGTATCATTTCGGTGGACTAATTTCATTCCGGTGCACAGTCTTATCATTTCAGTGGCGTAATTATCATTTCGGTGGACACTTTTCATTTCAGTGGATTCACAAAAATTCAACCTTAAATATTTCAGTAAGTTTTGATGATATTTGATGTCCACTCCCGCACATGTTACACATAAGGCTAAAGTTTTATTTGTTACTCAATATATATAGATAGCATTGTTATAAAAAAATCCCACCGAAATGAAAATTAAAAATCTTTTGTTGAAATTCACCCATTTATTTATTTTATTTACTTAACATTTTGCTCAATATTCTAAAACCATAATCATCACTAACTGAAAACTATGCCAAAATTAAGCAAATGAAATAATAATCAAAACCAATAATATAGAAACACAAGAACTTGCATATTATTTAAGTTCTTGCTTGTTAAAATTTCATTTTGTCTTTCTAATTTGCCGTTAAAATATCAATTTGCATCTTCCTATGTTTCAAGTTGGTGATAATCCTCGAATGTCTGCTATATCTACGTCTGCCAAAGTCCGCTTAGTTTTATAAGAATGTTCATGCATGAATTGCTCAATCTTTCTTACCACTGTTGTTGTTTGATTCTTGACTCTCCAGTGGGACTTGAATCCCGGGCTGCTCACGCAATTTAATGCGCGCTTATATAGCCAATTCAATGATTTTCTTATAAAATAATTTAATATAGAGGGGTGATACTATAATTTATAACAAATACTTATATGCAATGACCTCTTACATGTGTCAGCACCGTGGTGGCCAACTACCTCGGCCGCATTATCGGCTCGGCAGCCGCAGCTGCAGAAGATGCAGCCGAGAGAAACCGGGCTAAGTATGCGGCTTTGGAGCCGTATTGTTGCTTCGTCCTAGTGGCGGTAGAAACGATGGGCTGCTCGGGTGCTGATGATAAGCGCCTGATCGGCGAGATAGGGCACAGAATTGTAGAGAAGACTGGTGACTCCCGCTCAGGTTCGTTTCTCGCACAAAGGATGGCCATTGCAATCCTGCGTGGCAGTGCTGCCAGCGTATTTGCGCGGGAAACGACAAAGGCGGTTTATATGACAGATTTTTGTGTGTACTTTGATATAGTTTTGACAGTGCTTACTAGATAAACATCCAAGACCTAGGACAGTTTGAAAAAGGCCATTTTCCAACTTGCCCTGATCGGGGATCGAACCCGGGACCTCTGGGTGGTGGATTAGCATGGTGACCACTACGCCACAGAGGTGCTCATTCTTGATCTCGCATATTTTAATGTGGGCTTACGGCCTCACCCAATTTAATGATTTTCTTGGCCTCGCACAATCCAATGCATGCCCAAACTGACAAAAGGTTAAATGGCATGACACAACAACCTTTCTTGTTCCAGATTTTTCAGATGTAATGTTTGAAGCTAGAAAATATATTTCCAGTGCCCTTATCCATTTCTCCCATCTAGCGCCTACCGACAATGATCACTGTCAGGGTCGAAATGCTCGAGGTTTGGAGTGTCGTGACTTGAGCCATGGGCTGATGTGCAAATTGTACAATTAAATCCAAATTTGCGCAAGCTTACATTGCCTTTCAGTCCAATTAATATTATCTGAGCTGACCTTTCATATCGACCATAAATAAATGCTCATATGGACTTTCATATTGTCCTTTAACATAGATCATATCACTCACTCGTACTAGCTATCATATTGCAATATGTAAGGTCTATCACACAACTATTTGACATAGCTATCATATTGCCATGTCTCATCATTAGCTATCATATTGCCCCATATCATAGCTATCATATTGCTATGCATGTGTCATCATATGCAATCATATTGCTGTTGTTATCGGCTATCATGTAAGCACATAGTTAGATCCCTTCTGCATTTCGTGGAACTACTTCGACACAGAGCAATTTTTAAAAATTGTAAAGTATAAGCTTAACTATTAATTTAAAACATTCATATTAAGAAAGTACCTATATTTATTGAGTGTACCAGTTATGTGAAGCATCTCACGTGTTCCTAATTAGTTATAAAAAGGAATTGGCTATTAGTTTGAGTGTAAGTCATTATTATCTGCAATTCTTCTAAACCTAATTGTCGGCACATTTTAACAAAATTGGAATTTCAAACTGGCCACCACAGGACAGGCATGTTGCCTAGTGTGGGGCCAACAGCGTAACTTTTGTGTACATTAAGGAGTCAAATAAATTTCATTTCATTTCAAATTCATTTCATTTCATTTCATTTCAAATCATATTGCCATATAACATAGCTATCATTTTTCTAATAAATCATACCTAAGTAGGCTATCATATTGCCATTGACCACAGGTTATCGTATTGCTTATTTCGTATACTACCTCATTATCGGTAAGGGTACCTTATACAATAGAGAATATGCACGCATTATTTTTTATTTGCTTAATAAAAGCCTTATTAACCACAGTAAACAAATATGAAAGAATTTATAAAATATCTTAATCAGCGACGAACCTGTGATACTTTAAAGTTTCATTAGAGAGAGAAGTCCGATATGGACTGGTGACGTCATAAATACATCAATACATTTGCTATAGAAAATAGCGTATTTTGCGAGTGAGATAGACATATTTTCGTAAACTCGCTATATCTCGTTCGTTTTTCCACCAATTTTATTCTGTTTTCAGTGTTAGTTAGTACTTTCGAATATTTACGGATAAACTGGTTCGATAACACATATTTTTCATGCATATTCCCTACTATGGTTTCTCTCCTTTTTTTTTAAATTTTTTTTCACACCGCTACAACGTCAAAGACAAAGAGGCAACCCAATCGAGGCCGACAAAAATCTAATAGGATATTATGATGTTCCCTATTTGCAATACATATTACAATTTTCTTACAATAATGATTGAGAGGACATTAGCTAAAATTGTATCGTGTGAAATCAAAAGAAATATCAATTCATAATTTTCTCTCTAATCATGTGGTTGCAGACTGGAACCAGAGAATGTTGTTAACTGCATCTTTAGTGAACAGCTTTAAAAATACACTGTATAGAAACCAGATCAGCTTAATAACTGCTAGTATGTTTTAAAGCAAATACAAGTAATAACTCTCATAAGGAAAATCACAGCCTCACAGAGTGTGAGCCTCCTGGCCCTGACAGAAAGCACCCACAACTTATACTCATTGACTCCAGCGACTGGCGACCTTCCCGCACAGCATTGCACTCCGGATCTGATGCAACTATCCTCCAGCATAACTCTTAGGTTTAAAAGTGATGCCTGTCTAGGAGTAGAATAAAATACCTAATAAAAGAGTTTCACCACATAACTATAATGATCTACCTTCCTTCCGTAAATTCAGCACCTCTCATTTCATACGGAAAAATAATATAATCCCCCATTTATTTCACTTAATCCATGTACATCGTAAAACTATAGCTATTTGAATAATATATTTCAATAGTAATCGCGTCATATACGACTCGTCAATTTTTCTGTTACGTTTTTCCTCTGAAATTATAGGGTGATTAATTATATTACCCTATTAAAAGATAAGTTCCTTATTTCTTTCGCAAAAACACTAGGTAATCAACAAAATAAAGATATATGTTTTTTATTTTGACTTAACTTTTTTCTTTACTCTGACACTTGTAAAAGACTGGACCTGGTGCCTAAGCTACGCATAAAGCCTTTATTTTAGGTTACCAACTCTCTCTTAAAAATATATAATCTGAGAATTGGCAATATTTTAACCTGTCAAACCCCGACGGTTCACATGTGAACCGCAAAACAATAGAAATCTATTGTGTCTGCGATTCCGGTACTTGACAGGTTAAGTCAATATTAATTATATACTGTGACGAAGTCCACACACACACACACTTTCAAAATAATCACAACGTCACAGTGGCGCCACAACAGAGGAGTTACCACGAGATTCGTTGATCTTCTAAATTTTATAACTGTGTTTTGAGTGCTTTATTTTGTTCAAAAGGGTATGTACTAGTGTTTGTTATTTTTTTTGGTGTTTTCATTCCGTACCCAGTGCAGCGCAGTGCATAATTATATAACATATCTAATTCCTTTGTTCACGCGGTGTTATCGTCCGTCCACGTGCTTTTGCGTTCGCGCAGCGTGGTATATCATATCCCACTTTAACTTAATTAATCTCACGTAATAATATCCTTGCTGTTAAACCCTTTTGGACGGAATCAAATTATTTTTTTTTATTTTCGCTCCACATAATTTTTCTGGTTTCGTAGCTGCTCCACATATTTTTTTTTTGGTCACTATGGCCTATACCATAAAATTTACTTTATTAAATAAATCGGAACTCGAATATGAGGTAGAAATAAGAGGTGGTGATTCCTCAAAGTGTACTGTGGAGGAGTTACGTAAATTAATTACCAAACTTTCATCTAGTTCTCCTTCAGAGGACATTTTAGAATCATGTTTTACGGTCGAAGAGGATATTTCCGCGGTAAATAATTCCTTAATACGAGTGAAAAACAACGCGAAAGCCTTGCAATCTAAATTTGATAAAAATCTTTACTCTAGAACTGAATCTATTCTCAGCCACGTTTTTCATAGGTAATCACGCATTGACATCACCTCAATTAGTGATACACAAAAATTTAATTCGGTCTGGAACGAGTTTCATTCCATTTCCGAAATTCTTTCGTCCTTAACTTCTTCTAAACCTGTAGTATCGTGCGGAGTCGAGTTACAGAACTCTGATGAAAAATTCTTTGATGCATTAACCTACGATCGTAAATTATTTTCTGAACTCGGTAAATTTAAATATAACGGCAAATCGTGTGTGCGCGCCTTTATCCAAAAAGTTAACGAATTTATGTCTTGTAGAAGCATTACAGATAGCAAAATCTTTTCTTTCGCTTTTGAGATATTTTCAGACGATGAACTCCATTGGTATCGTTCTATTAAAGACAGCTTTGATACTTGGGACGATCTTTGTAAATTACTTAAGCGTGATTTCAGTCCGCATAATTACGACGATAAACTAATGGCGGAAATAAGACTTCGTTCTCAGGGCGAGAAAGAAAACATAACCTTATATATAGCAAAAATGCAAGGATTATTTTCCCGTTTGGATGAGCCTGTCAGCGAGTCTGTCAAATTGAACATCTTGTTAAATAACATTAGGCCTTGTTACACTAATTGCCTTCTGACTGGGGTGGTTTCAGATATTTCTTCGTTGGTTAGCATTTGCTGAAAGTTCGAACAATATCAAAGTCGTAGTAATGATTTTTCTGAACCACCTAAGGTTACTTCTAGTACTTTGGCGCCTGAACTGGCTTACGTTGATTCCGATTCCGCCATCGTATATAAAACTTATAATAATAAAAACTTTTTCCGAAATCGAAATTATTTTAAAAATTCCAGTCCGGCTTCTTCTAACAATTTTTCTAAGGATCGTCAAATTAATGCCGTTGCTAATACTACTAATAATAAACAATTCTGCCTTAGATGTAGAAATGACTCGCACAATTTATCATCTTGCACTCAGCCTCGTTTTCTTATTTGCTTTAAATGTGGTTTGAAAGGTTTTAAAGTCTCTAATTGTACAAACTGTAATAAAAACAATGAACCTTCAAAAAACTTGTAAGTTCCGATTGGGGAAAGTCCAAAATAAAAAGTCGAACTAGTAAAACTGAGTGGCACAATTGGCTACATCACGTATCCAATTTCTTTAGTTGCCATAAACTTTCTTCAATCGTAAATACAAACACACAACCTCCCTATATCCCTGTAGTAGTAAATAAAAAAAACACCATTGGCTTACTTGATTCTGGGTCTTGCGCTACTATACTTGGTAATAATTCTCATCTTCTTTTCTTGAAACAGTTGGAATTAAGTGGTTCTAAGCCCTTGGTTTTTACCACCGCTGGTGGCGAGCAATATTCTTCACTCGGCTCAGTGGTAATTCCATTCCAATTTCAAAATAAAACTGTTTCTCTTGTTACCCATATCGTTCCTGGCATCAAAAATCCCTTGATTCTGGGTATGGATTTTTGGAGAAGTTTTGGTCTGTTTCCGGCTAATTTGGAAACCGTCTCACCTCAAAATAATCACGAATCTGGAACCTCTGTAGTACAGAAGGACACCGTTAGTAAATTAATTTCATTTGATAATTTAACTGACGATCAAAGAACTACCGCCAACAACATTATTTCTCAATTTATCGATATTTCTTATCAGAAACGCGGTCTCGGCCGTACCTCTCTCATTACTCATTCGATAGATACAGGTGATCACCCACCGATTCGGCAGCGTTACTATCGCATGTCTCCAGAGAAACAGCGCATTTTGGTAAAACATGTCGACCAAATGCTTATGAAGACGTGATTGAACCTTCCGAGAGCCCTTGGTCTAATCCAGTGATCTTGACCCCTAAAAAAAATGGCGAACTGCGTTTTTGTCTGGATAGTCGGAAATTAAATTCTATAACAAAAAAAGATGCTTATAGTTTACCCTATATTGCTGAGATTTTGGATAACTTAAGAGATGCTAAATACATATCTAGTTTAGACATTTCAAAATGTTTTTGGCAAACTTTGATAAAAAAAGAGGATCGTTGCAAAACGTCATTTTATATTCCAACGCGTGGTAAATTTCATTTTAAATCTATGGCTTTTGGATTAACTAACGCTCCAGCCACCCAGCAGCGTCTTGCAGATATTTTGTTTTACGGTCCAGAATTTGAAAACAGGGTTTTTTGTTATATCGACAACGTAATTTGCGCCTCAGATTCGTTTGATAGCCATATTACACTATTGTCAAAAATACTAGAAAAATTAAAATATGCGAACCTCACTATAAATCTCGACAAATGTAACTTTTTCAGCACTAAATTAAAATACCTTGGTTATGTAGTGGATTCGGAAGGCTTTCATGCCGATCCCGAAAAGGTAGAATCGATAAAAAACTACCCCACTCCTACTAACAAAAAGGAGGTCCGTCGCTTTCTAGGCGCTGCGTCGTGGTATAGAAGGTTTATACCTAACTTCAGTGCGCTGGCATCTCCCTTGAATAAACTAACTTCTAACGGTAAAAACTCTCCTGCGTTCAATTGGTCGCGAGAGGCTGACGCAGCTTTCAATAAATTAAAGGATTGTTTGTCTTCTTCGCTGGTACTATCTAGTCCAGATTACACACAACCATTTGAAATTCACGCGGATAGTAGTGACTTTGGTATCGGAGCTGTTCTATGTCAGGTCTTGGAGGGGAAAGAAAGAGTTATAGCCTTCTACAGCAAATCCCTTACGGACCAAGAAAGAAATTATAGTGCTACAGAGCGCGAGGCGCTTGCTGTTCTGTCAGCTATTGAACACTGGCGTTGCTATGTAGAAAATGGCAAGAAATTTATTGTGTACACTGATCACGCTGCTCTCAAGTGGTTTATCAAACTCAACAATCCTACGGGTCGACTGGCTAGATGGGAAGTCCGTCTTTCTTCCTATAATTTCGAAATAAAGCATCGTCGAGGAACCGATAACGTTGTGCCAGACTTCCTTTCTCGTTCTTCTAATGTCATGCCTATGCAATGCAACACAATAGATGGGAATGTCATTTCTACTAATGATTCATGGTATCTTAATATCTATAAGGGTTGTTCACAGTCTCTTGCCTCTTTTATCGACTATCAGGTCCTTAATAATAAATTATATCGTTTTAAAAAAAGTCTTAACCCTCTCACTAGAGAGTTTCAATGGAAAGAGGTTGTTCCATCCGAAGAGAGATCGGAGTTAATAAGGCAAAACCATTCGTTGCCCACAGCTGGTCACATGGGCATCTCTAAAACATACAAGCGCTTGGCCCTTAACTACTATTGGCCAGGTATGTATGCGGACGTGGTTAAGGCCGTCAATTCTTGCGATGATTGTATCGCTCATAAACATCAAACTCACTCCACTTTCGGTCATATGGGCGGACCAAAGTCTTGTCTTAGGCCGTTTCAAACGATAAGTATCGATCTAATTGGACCCCTTCCGCCTACAAGAAAACAAAATAACTATATTTTCGTTGTCTGTTGTTGTTTCTCCAAGTATTGTTTGCTTTCCCCTATAAAGCGTGCCACAGCAGAAATAATAACAAAAATACTCGAAGATAATGTTTTCTTTGTTCACGGCATTCCTCCTACTGTCATAGTAGATAACGGTAAAGAATTCGTTAGTGCTGGTGACGCACGGTCAAAATGACCAGTACGCTGGCGGTATGCGATAAGCAATCGTTTAGGGCTAGTTCGCGATGCGGATTCTAAACCCAAAAAAAAACACCCAGCGATAATACAGTTGGACATAAGAGCAATGACAGATTTCTGGACCGTGTCTATTACAGCAAAAAACAAGCCACTAACCTGCGTGTCCAGCGGTGGGAAGGAAAGATGGCGCGTTCGTGGTCCACTAGCTCAGACCGTCTCTGAATACGGCGACAGCCCCCTGCTTGTTTGGAGTCGGAGAAAGCACACTGCACCACAGTTTTAGGATTGTCCACACTTAAGCACAGCTAATGAGTCTCAGACAAGCGATAATTATTAAGAAATCCGATTCAAACTTGAGGTAATGTCGACGCCATGTTGTGTTATAAAATTTACTATGCACGCGCGGAATTGGACTCCACCCAATTGATTAGTTGCGAAGTTGAAAGAAGATGCGATAGGCGATCGATCCGTATAAGGTTGTTGACACTATGCGAGTGAACAACTACGGAATCGTTGCGAGACAAGGCAAATGCGAAAAGGAAATGCGTAGCGCGCGGCGACCAGAATGCGACTGCCGACGATGCATCGGACAAAGGACGCCGGAGTTGGCGTCGCTGGCGCCCTCTCGCGAGAGGAAGTGACTTAGTATTTTAACCGCAATAACCACAGCCAAAAATAAGTCAAATTTGTCTATGTCCACAAACAAGCGTAACCATTTCCCCCGGCTTGAAAGGACCTACTTTCAAAACTGAAAAACCGAAGGAAACACAAAATTGTAGGTTGCACATCGTCAAACTCTACCTAACTCTAGGAGCCTGAGATGGACCTAAATGACAGTATGTCAAGCAAAGCGAAAGTAACTATTAAATCCAAGCACTTGCGAGGAAAAACGAAGCGGTTGTTAATACTAAACTATTGAATCTAAACCCCTATGTGGGGAAACTATGCGATATTTAATTGTAAGCAAGATTTACCTAACCTAAACTAAAATAAGTAATCATCTAAGTTATTGAGTTGGCAGAGGGCACAACTTAACAACTGGGCGATTGAGCACGGTTCCACCCTTTGTTTTAATTGACGCTACTCTAACTATCCCATTCTTGTCCGGAAAGGTTTCCGTTATGATACCTAACGGCCAGTGTAAGGGCATAACGTTATCCTGCATAGAGACAACAACCGTACCTATCTGCACAGGATTGGTAGGAGTGTTCCATTTTTGCCTGGATTGTAGAGTGTACAAATATTCTTTCGTGTGAAGAAAATGCGATGGCGTTAGAGCCGATGGTTCCGAAGGGTCAGAACTAAGTGGGTAAAATTTTACAATTAAAGGTAACCTGGCGCGCGATGCGTCTTGCTGACAGGATAAAATATATCTGTCTTAGTAGAGATACGAGCAGATTAAGACCTGTATGACAATTTGATACATGGTAGTGAGAAACTAAAAGCTCTACCACGCGATTTTTATGCGGCAGGAGAATAGGATGGCGGGCATCAAATTCTATATTAGAGTTTGCTAGACGACCTCCGACATGTATAAGTCCTTCATGAAGGAAAGGACTCAATTTTTGAATGGGCTTTGAGCACACTCGTTTCTGTAGTAAGCGTTCAAGTTAGGATTCAAAATAAACCTGTTGTACGATTCGCAATACAAGATGTTCAGCGAACTTGAAGTCGAAAGCGGTTATTGGTCCTTTAGGAAGGTTTCTTAGGAACTTATAAACGTAGCAAATTGGTTTTGAATACCTTTGCCATTAGGAAAATCTAGCAGCGCGTTCATATAGAAAGTTCTCAGATGGACTATCTGAGACTGAAATTGCAGTGGAAAGCACAGCAAGAGCGATCGGTTTCAATTCCGGACGCTCCTGTGATTCTGATGATATGAATGGCTTTATAGGCCATTCCGAGCGACGCGGTTGGCCACAAAAGTGTGCCAGCGATGCGGAGAGGAATAAATCCAACTTAGCGTGACTGTGGAGTCAGAATATGCGACGACAGCCTCGATGGCATGTCGAGCGGCGTAAAGCGAGTAAACTCTTTTAAGTAGAGTCGATAAGAGTATAGCGGCGTTTAGCTCTAGGCAAGCTAGAGAAAACTTTTATTGCGAAGCGAGAAACAAAATTCACACTGAAATTGTTCCTACAGGCGGGTAATGCGATTTGGTGAGAGATTTTCCCAGCCAAATTGACAAGCTACAATTCTTCAAATGCAGCTTGGCGTCCAAAATTATAAGAGCGAGCGAGTCTAACCTAAGTAGAGAGAGCGACGCGGGAAAACTGAGAATTCAGCATAATATCATAGAGGTCTGCGTGTAGGATAGGGCTTGCACGCAGGATACAATTGAGCGGTTTTAAAATAATTATCTAGAACTGATGGATTGGTTTTGAACGGTAAAACGGGCTCATACCTACCAGTCGGCGTGCTAGTTGTGGTGGAACAATAAAAATCCTCACAGTATTTATCATCGATACTTAAAGTGGAGGGGGTAGATATTTCCTCCAACTCCCAAAATTTGCGCATGTCGACACAATCCCGACATTGCGTAGCGGAGAAGGACAGAGTGTCAATAGGTGACTCGATAATCGGCGCCTGTCCCATCAGCACGTAGCCCAATACAGTCTCTAAAGCGTCAGGGCTCCCAGGTACATCGGTGATGTGACCTGGTCGCAATAACTTAGCAAAAAGAGTGGCACCGAGCAACACATCGACGTTGCCAGGCACACCCCACGTGTCATCAGCGAGTGAATCAGGGTCAATATGATGCAAGTCACTAATGTTGACTTTACAAAAGGGTAACTGACCTGTTATGTGATCTAACACGAGAGCGTTTATGCTGTATTTGGACTGTGAGCTAAGGCGTGAGCAAAAGGTAAAATCAACCGAACCTCGTACAGACTGAGAAGTACCACCAATTCCCTTAACAGTATCTATACTATCCGACCGAACGGGTAAGCCTAGCATGCGACAACAGCGAGACGTTATGTAATTCTTTTGAGACCCGGGATCCAGCAAACACCTAACTATTAAATCGTTACCTCTTTTATCTGTGGCAACTACTTTTGCAGTAGCAAGGACTTCTGTTGTACGTTTAGGGTTACTATCCGCGGAGTGAGTGCACAAGGCGACACCGTCCGATGCGGCCAATAACGCGGGTTGTAAGTCCGTGTTATCAGGCGAAGCGAGCGAGGGAGGGGAGGCTATGGTGTCCTTGGGAGAACAGTACACAGCAGAGGTGTCAGTCGACGGCGAGCTAGAAGACTTAAAGTGTAAAAGAGTATGATGTTTAGCGTGACATTCTTTGCATGTATTTGTCGACTGACACTTTGACAACATATGTCGACTACTCAAGCAATTGATGCACAATTTGTTGTCCTTTATAAATTTATACCTAGCCTTAGCGGCCAATCTTTTAAACTCATTGCATTGATACAACTGATTGTGAGTTGACTTACAAAGCGAACAATTAGCGTTAGTTGTCACGTGAGCATGTGTCAACTTAGAAGAGGATGGATGTGAGGAATTATTACTAGTGGCGGATTTACCAGTCGCGGCGTTACTAGCGGTGGTGCGAGCGGGAGCGATGCGAGACAAAATCTTAATTTGTTCGCGTGTAAATTTAACAAAATAATCATAGTCTACGTTCTGTGGATTCTCGTTAAAGCGTAAGGACATTTCATACTGTTTAGCCATGTCCGAATCTATTAATTTAAGACCCAGGTGGGTAAAGATAAAATCAGCTAAATTGTCTATTTTCAATTGTTTTAGACCAGCGATTATAGCGGTGAACTTATCAAATTCTCTTTCTACATTAGCGGGGGTAGGCGAGCCAGTAAATTTTAGCGAAAACAACTGGTTTAGGTATTTAACTGCGAGCGCCCTGGTATCCAAATATTTAGCGATAAGAGCATTCCATACCACTGGATAGTTCTCCGCCGATGGAGTGATGCCGGCTGCGACACTGAGAGCCCGGCCCTTGAGACAACGCAACAAATAATGAATTCTGTCACCGTCAGACAATTCCGAATTGGTATGAATGACTCGTTTAAAGGTTTCATAAAAATACGGAAATCCTTCAAGTTCACCTTCAAAAGTCGGTAGGTCAATTCGTGGTACCTTGATATGAAGGGCTCGGGACCCTGAACTCCCACTGGGGGGGGATTTAGGTTCCGACGATTCCAAAAGCGAGCTGACTGTGGCCTGAATTTCGTCGGCCAGGTCATCGAATGACTGCAAAGCGCTATAGTCAACTACATGTGATGCCTTTAGTTCGAGCGATATTGAATTAATGGTATCTAAGGCAGTGACCATCTCGGCACGGAGTGAGTCTATCTTCCTGGCTTTAGCTAGAAAACTTTGACGTTGGCGTTCTGTTTTGAGCGTCTTTGATGAGTCGTATATCGACTGAATGCGAGCGAAATAACTATCGCGTTTGGCGATGTATAATTTAAGTTGAATCTCGTCGCCCATTATTACCAAGGGAAAGAGAAAATAAAAGCAAAGGCAAAAGAAAAGTAGTTCAATAAGTAGCCTCACAGCTGTATGGAGTATAATTACTACGAACTATTTAGAGAACCCAAGAAGCACTACAATTAATTATAACAAGCGTGTGGAACCGATACTCAAGCGCGCAATACCCTAATCACCCTTAACCTATATATGTCCACTGCTGGGACAAGGCCTCTCTCAAAGGGGGAGGATTGTTAACAATCCCCAAGCTGGGCAATCGAAAAGTTATTGCGGTAGATGACACTTATATAAATATTCCTTAGTCGCCTCTTACGACACCCACGGAAAAGAAATGGGGTGGTGACAATTCGTATTCTACTCTGCCGTCACCACACGGCTAAACCTAATTACACCGCTGCATACAACGAGTAAAACTGCTATTGAAAGAAGCGCGGTAAGTGTCTACCTAATTAACTTGAATATAAGAACACAGAATGAGTGGGTGAAAAATATTTAATTCAGTTTCCGAACAGCTGCGGCGCGAATATTTGAAATCTGCAATAGATAACAAATCATAAACAATTTAGTTGCAAAATAAGGTTATTTAAAACCAGCGTAAAATGGACTGTATTTATAAGCGAGTAATAATGCCAAATGTGATATTAAATATCACACGACATTGAATATAGTTAGTGCGAAACAATCATAACTATAACTAACATAATTATGATCAGATTACGAAATAGCAAGATGCGTTCGGAAACGGAATCAAACCAACTACTAAGTGCGTATGAAACGTCAAGGAATCGGCACGTCACGTGACTTTGCCACGAACCACGCGAATGCAGCAAATTCTACCGACGGTTTTGCAAAAAAATAAATTTTCGAAGTGAATTTAGCGAAATACTAATCAATATGACAAGATTATTTTTTAGACGATATGAGTTAATGCGTTTGTTGATATTCCTGTTAAGTTTACAAATAAAAGATGCGAAAATAAGAAATTAAAGTAATAATTTCTAAGCGGGTTGACCAACGGCGGCGTGGGCAATTTAGACCCTATTACAATGGCAGACAGGTCAAAATCGTATGCCGATGTGCAACATAAAATAATATTTCCTTGTTGTTTTTTTGGAATTTAGAAAATTCAAGAAATAGCCTAATTGATCCGGCTCGAAGGAAATATGGTGACGCACGGTCAAAATGACCAGTACGCTGGCGGTATGCGATAAGCAATCGTTTAGGGCTAGTTCGCGATGCGGATTCTAAACCCAAAAAAAAACACCCAGCGATAATACAGTTGGACATAAGAGCAATGACAGATTTCTGGACCGTGTCTATTACAGCAAAAAACAAGCCACTAACCTGCGTGTCCAGCGGTGGGAAGGAAAGATGGCGCGTTCGTGGTCCACTAGCTCAGACCGTCTCTGAATACGGCGACAGCCCCCTGCTTGTTTGGAGTCGGAGAAAGCACACTGCACCACAGTTTTAGGATTGTCCACACTTAAGCACAGCTAATGAGTCTCAGACAAGCGATAATTATTAAGAAATCCGATTCAAACTTGAGGTAATGTCGACGCCATGTTGTGTTATAAAATTTACTATGCACGCGCGGAATTGGACTCCACCCAATTGATTAGTTGCGAAGTTGAAAGAAGATGCGATAGGCGATCGATCCGTATAAGGTTGTTGACACTATGCGAGTGAACAACTACGGAATCGTTGCGAGACAAGGCAAATGCGAAAAGGAAATGCGTAGCGCGCGGCGACCAGAATGCGACTGCCGACGATGCATCGGACAAAGGACGCCGGAGTTGGCGTCGCTGGCGCCCTCTCGCGAGAGGAAGTGACTTAGTATTTTAACCGCAATAACCACAGCCAAAAATAAGTCAAATTTGTCTATGTCCACAAACAAGCGTAACCAAGTGCCCAATTTAAAAACTTATTATCTAAATATAAAGTTCCGAACACACACTATACTCCATTTTATACGCCTCACGTTAATACGGTTGAACGTTATAACAAAACTATAACTACAGCTATCTCTGCATTCATTGAAAACGATCACAGAGTGTGGGATACGCTAGTACCTAAAATCCAATTCGCCATCAATTGTGCGGTAAGCGAAGTCACAGGCTACACGCCCTCTTTTCTTGTTTTCGGTCGCGAATTGATAACCTGCGGTTCACACTATCTAGATTCTGATCCGAACTTAATTCACGAACCACGTGACTGTTATGCGGAGTCCCTTGGTCACTTGTCTTCTATCTTCGACAAAGTACATGCATCCTTGTTATCGGCCCACGAGCGTAACTGCCAGTCTTATAATCTTCGCCGTAAGCCGGCAGAATTCAGTGTTGGCGATATTGTTTGGAAGCGAACATTTTATTTAAGCGATAAAGACAAATATTTTTCAAAAAAATTGGCCCCTAAATTTATAAAATGCAAAATAGTATCAAAAAAATCTCCTTTGGTGTATAAACTTTCAGACATGTCTGGTAAGCCACTGGGCGAATGGCATATTAAAGATATAAAACAAATAAATTATAAAGAATAATTATCAAAATATAATCAAAATTTAAACAAATGAAATACTATCTTCTATAACCAATGTATAACATTTTTTTTCTTGTACCCTATGGTTTAGTGGTAAAAAAGTCTCTCGCTTGAATCAAGTATACAGGTTCGAATTGTCTTTATAACATCTTAACTAAATTCTATTTACTGGCGATATTGTGTTCACCTATTTCTTTCGCTAATGAATGCATTGACACTTGCAAGCTACGATCGGTTCTTGACCTTGGCTTACCGGTTTTGCATACCACAGCTGTTCACGCACACTTGTTATTAGATAACTATAATGATCGCTTTACATTGTTATTTCATATCGCATCGCATCTAACGTTTCGCGCTATATTTTAATTATTATTTCTGGTGCTAAAAATAAAATAAAAATAAAAAATTGCTCTGTGAGGTGACTCGGCTCGGCTCGTATAAAGTATTTATAAATTTTCAGGTAACCTAACTGCAATACCTAGAATGTTACTCAGTTCCTTTTCTCTAAATTTCAGCTGTCCTGCTCCTCCTGGGTCTCCAGAGTCCGTAGCCCCGTCGTATCCTGCCAGCTTCAGCCAGCGCGCAGATGAAGCCGAATTTTCCGGCAGGAAAATTCTGTCCCAACGAGGGGGGTGTGTGACGAAGTCCACACTGGTGCTTCCCTCCTTACCCCGCTCTCCACCCCGCGCGGCCATATAAATACGGAGGCGTGAGGAGCCTCGTGCTCTTTCGACCACGACTGGACGCCGGGCTGCTTCAAAGCTGAGTACTTTTGGAAATCTCTTCTGGAACAACGAATCTCGTGGCTGTGAACCTACGACCCTTACCTGTGACTACTTTCGGCACTCATTGTATAATTGTTAAAAATTAAATTAAAGAGTTTGGTCTTTTTAAATATTGTTTCTTTCAAAATAATCACAACGTCACAATACTTTTGATGATCAACATTAACTAACAAATTATAATTTCCAGCTCATTAATGTGATGGAAAAAGCACAGTATTCCATTAACTTATTAAACGAACTTTTATTTTGCAATAAAGTATAGCCATTACCTAATATAGTAAACGCTAACTGACACTTCCCCTTTCCTTGTTATTTTTTCTCTCTCACAAATATATTTTTTTAACATTCAGTATGCAGCATTTACTTTTGATTTAAAATTCTATTTGCTTTTGAGCATTTACATTAAATACTCCAGCTCATAAAATGGAAAAATAACTCACCGCGTGGCTTCGCATCATTTTCTCGTCGCCATTATGTAGTGTACCTCTAACACATTCACTATCACTATGACACTGGCTCACCTTTACACCAAGACACGTCCGCTCTGTACGACATCTACTGTAAGACTGAGCGATCCGACTGCCGCACAACGTACTTATATAACGTACAACTGACGTTCTACCTTCGCTGCTCTTGTGAGTGGGACAGCATATGTATCTATTTATAGACACAGAACACTACAGAATACATACTTTTGAAAAAGAATTTAGCAATATCTATAGAAAACAAAAAATGACCAATTGGTGAGTGATATTGTTAACATTACATTGTTACAATACCCCCCTTCCCAAGAAAAGGATTTTACGTAGTAAAATCCGCGCGAACGCTCTAAATAAGAAACAGTTTTCTGCCCAACTAACATACACTCATTCAGACATACAATCAAAATCACACTTACAAAATAGTCTAGTGAAATTAATTTTAAATCAAAAGACCTACCAAACAACAATAGAGATACAGTCATAATTATAAATATATCAGTAGTTCACGGTGTTTATTGGTCTGATCACATCCCATTGTCAATTGAGTGTAATATTGACGCGATTAAGCCTAAAAAATTGTTCTTAAATAAGCCGCGGAACACAGTGCAATGGGGTGAAAGAGATAGTTGGCAGATAGATAGATACCGTGAATATTATCATTCAAAACTTAAAGACATAGATTTTCCATCCGAATTTATAGATTGCGCTGACAAATCGTGTTCTGATAAAAACCATAAATTAGTACTTGACAGCTTGTACAGCAACATTGTTTGTATTCTTTCGGAGGCTGCAGATATAAGCTATAAAGGCGCTAGAAATAATAAGAAATTTAAGTGCGTACCTGGCTGGAATAAACATGTCAGTGGCGCTCACAGGGAGGCCCGGTATTGGTATAAGACATGGTTAACGTATGGTAAACCTAATTCGGGATATATTTATACAAAAATGTGTGAATCGAGAAAATCTTTTAGGGCCAAGTTAAAGTTCTGCCAAGATAATGAAAAACAAATAAAACTTGATATAATCGCTGAACATCACACTAAAAAGCAGTTTAGAAAATTTTGGAAGAGTACCAACAGTCTAAATCCTGCGCCGAGTCTTCCTGTTAGCGTGGCCGGCATGAGTGACCCAAGTGACATCGCAAATGTTTTTCAGCGGCACTTTCAGGTGCCGTCAAGCCTCGGTCCGGTGACTCAGGGGCGCGATGCTGAGAGTGGTCATGAATCAAGTAAACATGTGCGTTTTACTGCGAAGGAGATAGCCACTATCATTAACAAAATGGAGAGAGGCAAGTCCCCTGGACATGACAGCCTCAGCATCGAGCACCTGAAGCACGCAGGGGTGCACCTCCCTAGAGTGCTGGCCTTGCTGTTTAATTTGTGTATGAGTCATTGTCACCTGCCCGACGATCTAATGTATACAGTTGTCGTGCCTATAATGAAAAATAGAACCGGTGATGCATCAGACCTGAAAAACTATAGGCCTATCTGTTGGGAAACCAACATGTCTTTATTTAATAAATAATATAAAATGTAAAATGTAAACTTGCAAAATGCCTAGAATCTAAAAATTGATTATCTTTTTAATTTAGCCTTATTTATGGCAACACTGGTTTTTTGTACTCTCTTCTTCCGTGTACTTGATTGGGAATAGACGTGTTGAAAGTTGTTCGCTGTTTTTATTGGATCAGCCCCTACATCCTACAAACATACATACAGTCCTCTCCAGCTCTGGGCATATCGAGTAGACTACCTACAACTTTTTACATGGTCCTTCGAGCCGGATTGTTTCGAGAAGTTACCATCGCAGCGCTGCTCGTTGCGGCCTCCGAGAACTTAGCGTTTCGCGGTTCAAGTCAGCGCTTCTGATTGGACGATCAAGTTTTTTCGCAGAGCTGCCACTACGCCGCGGCGACAAAACCACGCCGGTCATCGTTTGCAAGCCTCCAATTCTCCTCCATCTTGTTTGCGCTTTCGTAATATTTCGTACACGCTGTGAATACCGGTTGCAGAATTTGTAAATTTTTGGACTTTTTGGATTGTTTTCTAAAGTAAAGTTGTTAGTGAATAATCAGTCAATATGTCTGAAGTGGAAAAGGCGTTGCAGAGGAAAAGGGCTGCGCTGAAAGGCGCTCTAACTAAATATTTCAATTATTTCGGCGACATTGAAAATGTGGACAGTAGTCGTGAATCGCTCCTTGTGAAAGAAGAACGCCTACGGGCCACATTCGAGAAATTCGAGGCTATAAACCTCGAGATTTGCGCGTCCGACCCAGGTGCCGCCGACACCGAAGTCGAGTCGAAGTACATGGAAGTACTTGTAGTCATTAAAATGTTGCTGTCCAAACAAGAACAAGGTCAATCATCGCAGTCCCAGACCTCTGCTAAACAATGTAAATTGCCACAAATTTCTGTTCCAATATTTCAAGGTCAGTACTCACAATACAGAACATTCATTAATCTTTTTGATGCTCTAATAGATAAAAATCCTTCTTTAGAGAATGTTCAAAGGCTATTCTATTTACGTAGTTTCTTGCAAGGAGAGCCTTTAGAGCTGATAAAAAATTTACCTCTCGTATCGGAGAGTTATGTTGAGGCCAAAACAATAATTGACGAACGATACAATAACTCTTATAAAATCACGAACGATCATGTGTCTATTTTGCTAGATATGCCTCCCATACACAAGTCCACTGCTGTCAATATTCGTCAGTTTCTTTCCACTGTGAAACAGCAGTTGGCTGCCCTCAAAAATTTAGGGCACAATATAGATTCATGGGATCCTCTTGTTGTCTGCATTTTGACACGAAAACTGGATATTATATGTAATAGAGAGTTCCAATTGTCTAGAGATCAAACTCCAACTATCAATTGTCTATTGGAATTTTTAGACAAAAGAGCACTTGCGCTTGAGAATGCAGAGCGACAACAGCCTTCAACTAGCGCCAAGGCTGCAAACCTGGTAAATATAAAGAGGTCGCCGTCGCCTGCTGCCTGCATCTTATGTAAGTTGCCCCACAAATTATTTAACTGTTTACAATTCAAAGCTAAGTCACCTAGTGAGCGTTTGAAATATGTCACTGACAATAAAATCTGCCACATATGTTTAAACAGTCACAGCAAAAAGTGCAGATACTTTTTTAAATGCGAGACTTGTAAGCAAAAGCATAACACCTTGCTGCATCAGGACAACAATCAATCTCCAATTACATTGTTCTTAAAGTCCAACTCTGAGCAGGTACTCTTGCCCACCGCCAGGGTAAAGATTGTGGCAAGTGATGGCACTATATACCACGTCAAGGCACTGCTTGACAGCGGATCACAGATTTCCTTTAGATTTCCTTTGCTACTAGTGAACTTGTGAACCTTTTAAAAGTTAAAACCAAGCAAATACAAGCTCCCATTGTAGGTATTGGCAATACCACAAGCCATATTAGAGAAAGTGTCAATTTACAGCTACATTCTCTCATTAATGACTTTCACATCAATGTAAAATGTTATAAATTAGACAACATCACTTCCAAGTTACCGCAAACTCCAATTAACTTTAATTATCTCCATTTACCACCAAACATCCCACTCGCAGACAAAGACTTTAACGTGCCAAGTGTTATCCATGTCTTACTGGGTGCTGACGTGTTCTTTCAGGTCTTGCTGCCGCCTGAGCATGCTGACATCAGCGGCCCTGTGCAGCATCATGCCGACACCAACACGCCTACATCACTACCAGTACTTCACACACAGTTTGGTTATGTTATAGCGGGATCTGTGCCTACAGCTTTGCATGCCTATCCGGTAACATCTTTATTTTGCAATAAATGTGACAATTCTTTGAATGACACTCTCACTCAGTTTTGGAAAACCGAAAGCATTCCAGATTTTTTCCCGGAAAATTTGCCAGAACATGAGGCTTGAGAAAAATTGTTTTGCGACACGGTCAGTCTAGATACAAAAATAAATAAATTTCAAGTGGCCTTACCTCTTAAGTTGCCTTTGGAGTCAATCAATCATACTCTTGGTAATTCATATAATTTAGCACTTAAAAGATTTTACAATTTAGAGATAAGATTCCAAAAAGATTCAATTCTTCATCAACTTTATTCAGAATTTATTCACGACTACATTCAACAAGGCCATGGCACTATCATCAATATCAACCAATACAATCTTCATGCTGATCCTGTATACTTTTTGCCTCACCATGCCGTCCTTCGACTAGACAAGAAAACTACAAAGTGTCGGGTGGTCTTTGATGGCTCCATGAAGACAAACTTAAAGGTTTCTTTAAATGACTTGCTATTAAATGGTAATGTAGTTCAAAAAGAACTGGTTGACATTTTGTTGTTATTCAGAGTTGATGAATTTTTCTTTATAACAGATATTAAAGGTATGTTTCGAGAAGTTTTGTTGGATCCAAAATATAGATGTTTACAAAATATCCTTTGGAGGGACAGCCCCAAGGATAATATTCAATGCATACAGTTGAATACTGTAACATATGGCCTAAAAAGTTCTTCATATTTAGCCACACGTTGCTTAAAAGAGTTAGCAGACAGATATGAAAAGGAATTTCCCTTAGCTGCTTTTATTATAGAAAATTCAATGTATGTTGACGATGCACTTGTTTCACAAAATAGTTTAGAGCTTTTAATGGAATCAAAGAGACAACTATGTCAGCTCCTTGAAATAGGTGGTTTTCATCTTCATAAATGGTACTCAAATTGCCCTGAGTTGTTAGCAGAAATTCCAAAATCACTTCAACACTTTGACAATATAGAATTAGAAAAAGATAATGCTAGTTTAAAAACTCTAGGGATTAATTTTGATATTCAAACCGATTCATTCATGCTTTCATCTCCCAACACAAATGCTAACTTGCCTGCTTCCAAGCGTGAAATATTAAGCTTTATAGGAAAATTTTATGATCCATTAGGATTAGCAGGGCCTGTCATTGTAAAGGCTAAGGTCATTATGCAAAGGCTTTGGCAAGCGCAAATTGATTGGGACGAAAAGCCTAATGACGATTTATTAAACGCATGGAGTGAGTTTTATAACAGCTTAAATGCTATGTCACCAATAGCCATACCACGTTATGTGAATTTAAGCACTGCAAGCGCCATCCAAATTATAGGGTATGCAGACGCGGCGAGCTGTGCTGCCTACGGTTGCTGTGTTTATCTCAGAGTCGTCGATCAGTCAGGTAATGTGAGAGTATCTTTGCTTGGTTCACGCTCACGAGTAAATCCGTCAAAACAGCGACTCACAGTACCTAGACTCGAGCTTAATTCAGCACTGCTGCTTGCCAGGCTAGTCACGTGAATACATAACACCTTGCAACTCAAGCTAAAAGTTGATGAAGTAATTTTATACTCTGATTCACAAATTGTTCTTGCCTGGATTCAGACCAACATAGCTAAGCTTAATACATATGTGGCGAACCGAGTGAGGGTAATTTCACAATTAACGCATTCCTTTACATGGCTATATGTAAGCTCAGATGAAAACCCTGCAGATTGCTTGAGCAGAGGCATCTTGCCCAAGAAACTACACACATACCCTTTGTGGTGGCGAGGTCCAGGCGTTATTAACACCCGTGAGTATAGTCCAGGTAATGTCCCACAGCTTCCTATTCCTTGTAATCTACCTGAGGTTAAAGTTGACTCTGCATTCTCAAGTGCAATGCTCTGTACGGTATCCACTGAACAATTGTTGTGCTTAGATTTTCTTAATAAATATTCTAGTGTTGCAAAAATGCAGAGAATATTAGCATATATACAGCGTTTTGTTTATAATGTAAGAAACAAGAGTAACAAAAATATGTTAAACTATTTAACAAGCGAGGAATTAAATAACGCTTTGTTATTGATTATTAAATATGAGCAACAAATTCACTTTAAAAATGACATTAATGATATTAAATGTAAAGAAAAGATTGTTAAGGGTAACTTAAAGCCATTATGCCCATTTATTGATGCCAGAGGGTTGATTAGGGTAGGTGGTAGATTGGAGAATTCTTCTGTGCCGTATTCCCAGAAACACCCTGTTATACTACCTCGAGATTCTCGCGTGACTAAGCTAATTATTGAATACGAGCATGTAAGAAATCTTCATGCAGGCCCACGATTATTATTGTCAACAATAAATCAAAAGTTTTGGATCATTCATGCCATGAGAGAAATAAAAAAGGTAGTGCATAAATGTATAACATGTTTTAAGTTAAAGGGTACTGTGTCTAAACAGCTGATGGGTTCACTACCTCATGATAGGACAAATATTTGCCGTCCTTATGAAAAAATAAGTATCGATTTTGCTGGCCCAATAATAATTAAGCAAAGTAGAATTAGAAAGGCTTTAGAATCAAAAGCATATGTTTGTGTTATTGTGTGTTTTGTTACCAAAGCAATACATTTGGAATTAACGTCGGATTTGAAAACTGACACATTTATAGCTTGTTTAAAAAGGTTTATTTCTCGCAGGGGCTTGCCCACTGATATTTATTGTGATAACGCTTCAACTTTTAAATGTGCAAGCAGTCAGTTACATGATTTGTATAAATTGCAAGGGTCTAAGGAACATCAAAAGGAAATTCATGCTTTTGCGGCTCAGAACAACATTAGATACCATTTTCTTCCGTGCTATTCGCCTACGTTCGCAGGATTGGCTGAAAGCGGCGTAAAAAGCATGAAGTTTCATTTGAAAAGAGTAGTTCAAAAAGCCTTGTTAACCTATGAAGAACTAAATACTGTACTTTGTCAGATAGAGGCTGTTTTAAATAGCAGACCGCTCATGGCCTTGTCTTCAGATGTTAATGATTTCTCTTGTTTGACACCAGGTCATTTTATCATAGGCTCTGCCTTAAACAGTTACCCAGAACCTCATGAACCTGTTACACACGCAAATCATTTAAAATTTTGGAAATTATGTAGTAGTATTAAGAATTCTTTCTGGAAAGTTTGGAGCAAAAATTATTTAAATAGTTTACAGTCTCGTCCTAAATGGACAGATCCTCAACCTAATGTAAAAGTAGGCTCATTAGTTATATTGAAAGATGATAATACTGCACCCATGTATTGGCCTATGGCCAGAGTCATTGAGGTACACCCTGGCTCCGATAACAAGGTCAGAGTAGTTACAGTAAAAACTGTTAATGGTCATACTCATAAACGTTCAGTCGTAAAAATATGTGTTTTACCCTTTGAGACTGATAGTGAGGTATAATGTAACAACATTCTGATTTGTTTTTAAGTTTTCTAACAGAAATAATATTTGTTAAATAACCTCATGTAAAATATATGTGTACTCCTAGTAAGTAAATAAATAATTAGTTAAGCTTCACTGCGCATTTGAAGTTTATTTTATTTTTGTTGCACATGTGACAACAATAGTTCTTTGAATAAGTTGCAATGTATAGTTAGTTATGTACCATTTTATATGTACTTGTGTCACAGCTGTAACTTAGTAGATATTTATTAACCTCATGTAAAATTTTTTTGCTTTCTAAATTAGTTCATTGCAATTTCAAAATTTTTTTTATTGTGTACATTTTACTTAATAAGTTTTAAAAACTTCAATTGAATTCTTTTCTCTCGGGCAGTATGTTGGGAAACCAACATGTCTTTATTTAATAAATAATATAAAATGTAAAATGTAAACTTGCAAAATGCCTAGAATCTAAAAATTGTATATCTTTTTAATTTAGCCTTATTTATGGCAACACTGGTTTTTTGTACTCTCTTCTTCCGTGTACTTGATTGGGAATAGACGTGTTGAAAGTTGTTCGCTGTTTTTATTGGATCAGCCCCTACATCCTACAAACATACATACAGTCCTCTCCAGCTCTGGGCATATCGAGTAGACTACCTACAACTTTTTACACTATCTCACTCGCCACTATAATAGCCAAAGTACTGGACAGTTTGCTTGACAAACATTTGGGGGCTCACATTGAGTTGCACGACAATCAATTCGGCTTCAGGCCTGGCTTGTCTACAGAAAGTGCGATCCTATGTCTCAAGGAAACTGTACAGTATTATACGACGAGAAATACACCAGTTTTTGCATGTTTCCTGGACTACTCACAAGCGTTTGATTTGGTCGCGTATGATGTACTCTGGGAAACGATGACTAACGATACAACACTGCCTGGGGATGTTGTATCAGTATTTAAATATTGGTACAGTAATCAGAGGAATAGTGTTAGGTGGGCAGGCGTACACTCGGACGAATACAGGCTGGAGTGCGGGGTGAGGCAGGGGGGGTTGACTTCGCCCAAGCTGTTCAATCTGTATATGAACCGACTAGTTGGGGAGCTCAACAGCACCAATATAGGCTGTCACATAGATGGGGTCTGTGTTAACAATATTAGCTATGCAGACGATTTCCTATTGTTGAGCCCTTTATTTGGCGCATTGCAGAAGTTAATACACATTTGCGAGACGTATGCGGAATCTCACAATCAGATTTAACACTAGCAAAAGCGAGTTTTTAATATTCAAATCTGGGTCTAAAACTTACTCCACACCGCCGGTAAGTCTTTGTGGTACCGAACTAAATAAAGTGGATAAGTTTAAGTATCTGGGCCACTGGGTGACCGACACGTTAAGTGACAACACTGACATTGAGCGGGAGCGCAGAGCGATGGCTGTGCGGTGCAATATGCTGGCCCGCAGATTTGCACGGTGTAGTAGGGAAGTTAAAGTAACACTTTTTAAAGCTTACTGCCAGTCCTTCTACACTTGCAGTCTGTGGGCTGACTATTCGCGGCGCACATACAGCGCTTTGCGCGTTTAATACAATGACGCGTTTAGAGTATTATTTGAGCTCCCGCGTTTTTTGTAGCCCGTCAAAAATGTTTGCCGACGCCAATACAGACTGCTTTTATGCAATTATTAGAAAGAGGTGTGCGGCGCTGTTAAGTTGCTTACGTGCTAGCTCGAATAGTATTCTGCGCGTGTTAACTGACAGATGGGACTCCCCACTACTGGGCCGCTGGATGCGCCTTCATACTCAGGTGGATGTACGTATACCGGTGACCAGTGGGTGGGAACCCAGCTGTTAGTAATCGAGTGTCTGTAAATGTTTTTTTTTTATACTTATGTGTTTCCTGTTACTAACAATAGATTAAGTTTTTGTTCATTACTAACATAATATGGATTATGTCCGAAATAAAGATTTTATTATTATTATATTATTATAACATGCTGCACTCAAACAGAAAAAACTAAGATGGTGAATAAGCGCATCAAGAAGGAAAATATGCAACCTGTGACATAAAGTGATGATTTGTACTGAAATTATATACTGTCCGCATTTGCTAAGCTGTAGAGTCACGACCCGCTCTAAACGCGCAAAGAAACGTCATAAAAGGCTTATTTTACGAGTTAACAACCGCTCGTGACATGAGGCTTATTTAAAACGAGTTTGCCAAACCGCTCGAAAAGATGTGCTATTAGAGGCTTATTTTACGAGTTAACACTACCGCTCGACCAAGAAAAGAATGCCATCAGGATGTTCCAGCAAAAAAAACCCCAAAGTCCTGACCTAAAAAAAGGTATACCAAGGAACAACAAAAACCAAAATTCCCACCTATAAACAGGTTAAAGGAACAACAACAAAAACCCCAATTCGTGTAGGCTTATTGACTCAGCAACTACATTCAATAATAAAAAATCAGTAACAAATTTGAAACCACAGAAAGATGTTAACTGTTATACAACAAAACTCAAAGGAAAAAAAATAATATTAAAATTAACTTTAGAATAAATACAAATCGACATTGTAAATTGTTACACAATATTACAATAACAGGAATCGACCCCGCGACCCTGACCTAAATACGACTGTAAAAGTCAAAATATTTATAAAAATATAAAAACAAACTGTAGAAAAATAAATTTATCAAAATTAAAACAATAATGTCAACAAGTATTAAAAAGAACTCATTTGACGCTAACTCAAGCCTAAACTCTGAGCGCATGAAACTAAAAATCTATACAAAAGTTCAGCACAACTGATTGTGACTTAAAAATTTAAATAAAACCTAAACAAAGATGTGGTTCGATTCATTTTGTAAAAAAAAAATTAAGTTTGACTAAAAAAATCTATATAAAAACTACACTTCTGTGTCCACTGTTATATAGTTGAGTCGCTGACTGTGACCCCCCTAAACAAAATATACAAAAAAATAAAAACAAAAAACAAACACAAAAACATACACAAACACAAAGCCCTGGGGTAGATAACATGTAAGTTATGTGCCCCAGGTGTGCCCAGTAATTAAAATCCGAATCCTGTCTCTGTAAAAACAATATGAGACAGGAGTGGTCCCTCTCGGTTCGAAGCCGGCACTGACTTCTACCACAGTTTCGACCAACACCACACAATTATACAAAAAAAAAATAATAAAAAAAAAAACAAGATCCACCGACCACGCACTATTCTGTACACGACCACCTATTTAAAACCACGTATATGGGCGCCAATTGCTACGGGATAAGCCCGTGCAAAAAATAAAAATAAAAGAATAAAAAAAAACTACGAGGAAAGGACAATAAAACAAAATGAATAAAAATAAACAACTATATTGTCCTTTCTACAATATAACAATAAACACACAAAACTAATAATCTAGGGACAGACGCGGGTCCAGCGAAAAAATAGGTAGTCTCGTACAGATGTTGCGTTTACAAATACAAAAATAAAACAGAACGGTGGTCAGTGGTTCTCGGGCGGAACTTATCTTGGAGAGGGATGAATAGGCACTCGGGGCAAAACAAAATGGCGGCCGGTTTGACTCGAAGTCGCGCTCAGTTGCAACTTACCGCAACAAACTTCAGATCGCACTGACGTGTAGACGCACCAGGGTCGACTTTCACCTGGGGTAATGACGCTCTTCACCAAAGGTAATGAAGTTTTTCTTCAGGGGTAACGAAGTTCCCTATATAACAGGGAACTCGTACACAATAAAAAATATTTTTTTAAAAGAATAAAGAAAAAGCTTACGGACAACTCAGCCGTACAAATTAGTCAAAATTAAGCTGGTTCGTAGTCGAAGCGAGCCACAATTGTAATGCTCGATCACTGAGGTTTTTCGATCTACATCCAACAAGATGTAGGTAGATCGATAAAAATATCAACTCTGTGATACCTGAAACCCACTCAATAATTAACTTTTGTCTATTATCGAAGGTTCTAGAAAATCGGAGATAATATAAAAATAAAAATGTTTATAAGAGTTTATTACTTTATTATGGATTCTTTATAAATAAAATGAATGATTTTAAATAATCAACATTATATTGAATTATTTTTTAAACTGGGAATGACCATGACATTAATCTCCTGTCAATGTCATCTTAAGTCATTCAGTTAGAATAAACTACCGTAAACAAAGAATGAACAGAACTAACCTATTTGTATGAGTTCATTTCTGAAAATTATAACTACTTTTTATTTAAAATGTGATGGAATACATACTTTTGAAAAAGAATTTAGCAATATCTATAGAAAACAAAAAATGACCGATTGGTGAGTGATATTGTTAACATTACATTGTTACACGGGCGAATGGCGCAACGGTCTACGCATCAAACTAAAGGT
This sequence comes from Acrobasis consociella, assembly GCA_963555685.1. Classification (NCBI taxonomy): domain Eukaryota; kingdom Metazoa; phylum Arthropoda; class Insecta; order Lepidoptera; family Pyralidae; genus Acrobasis; species Acrobasis consociella. The sequence continues at coordinate 15,524,943 of OY743125.1, read as the reverse complement.
AAGCAGTTAAGGGTTCGATTCGTGAAGGCGGTGGGCTATTAAAGATTTTGTTTTATAATTTTGTTTTATAAGTTTATAGTGTTGTCGAAATAAGTTCTGTCCAACTAATGCTAGTCGAATAGCAGGTATACATGTTCTTTGGAAGCAATGAGTAGTCGAAATGTTGTGTTTCGAAATATTGAGACACAGACGGAATAATTACCTGTCGACTGTATGACAACCCTTACCCAGTAAGTCATAAAATCAATACCATCGAGGAACATGAGAAATGAAATATGCAACAAATTGTTTTATTGAATATTGTTTTTTTTTATTACTCATCCACCGACTTTATTTTAACATAGTTTGTAATAAAAATAAAATACAATTGAATTTTAAGTTATAATAATTGTATCCGTGAGAAAAAATAACTTATCAAGAAAGAAAGAAAGGAAGAAAAATGGTTTATTTGACATGACACAAATACATTGAATTCACTACAATAAAAAAAAAACATTCTAAATGTATTTATGGGCATATTTGTGCTTGTATCAAAAAGGCCTCCTCACAGCATAATGTTGTGACAAGAGCCACAACGCTGGTCTTCCGAGGTTAATGAAGATAAGGTAGGTTAAATGCTATTTTACATAATAAATCCGTTAATATCAGTTACATGTAATTTATTAATGACTAGCTGTTGCCCGCGACTTCGTCAGCGTCGACTTTAGTTTATAAGAATCGTTATTTTGATATTTTTAATAAAACCGGTCAAGTGCATATCAGGTCACGCGCAGTGAAGTGTTCCGTAGTTGTGAATTTCGACTTAGAATTAAAACTAAAGATTTCATCATCATCTCAGCCCTTCTTCCGTCCACTGCTGAGAATAGACATGTCTTTGTCGACACATCTCGGTCCTGTGCTGCTCACATCCAGGTGTAACCCGCGACTTTGATTATTTCGTCAACCCATCGCATGGGCTCCGCCAGGCCAGTTGCCCTGCCTAGTGCTACTTTAAGTTCATGACCGTTGCCAAATTACAGCTTCTTGGTACTAATTATCTCTAAGTAAAACCACAGACAGAGAGACAGACAGAAATGGTGAAACTATAAGGGTTCCTTGTTTACTACGATCACACATTACCTCTAGTCACAGTCTAAGTCGATCGGAATTTTGACTATTAATATCGTTTTTTGCCAGATATTTCGACGGCCCTTCTGCCATCATGGTTCTGCCAGCATGGACTGTAAACTACATGTAAACTTACACTGTTACCGAATGTTACTGCTACGCCGTGGGTCTCTCTAATACGAAATACTTATGCAATACGTAGTGACTTTGCTAATATTTCATTCATCTTCCGTCTTTTGGCGTCAGTTTTCACATCACTAATCTGTTGTAGCTCTCTGCAGCTAACTGCTGCCACCGTCTATACGTATCACCCCCTCTCCCCCGCCCTCCCGATGTGGCGGTGCAATGGTAAGCCTTGTCAAACATGTCTTTCGCTAAGCGGGAGATGAAAGTCGAGAAATAAGCATTTCTACTTTAAGTCCCGACGGATGACGGCGTTCCTCAAGTAACCTTAAACATAGGTTTTCTTAAGATCGCCTTAATCATGAGCCGTGTCCGTAGCTGGAAGCGAGAGGAAAGTACTGGATAGACCTTCCCCGGGGCCATCTTCACTATCGTCACCATTCTATTGATGTGGACTTTCAAGCTGAGGCATCTGCCAAACTTTAGATACCTCCAGGTATTTGACGTGCCAGTGTTTTGGCACATTTTACCAGTAGAGATTCAAGGATGGTAGGAAGTTAGTGTTCTCTGAGATCAATGTCTGCTTAGTGTTCACTAAGAACCTCCGTTTGAAGAGTTTCTCGGGTAGGGCGTCCTATACGGCTGTTTAGAGGTTTGGAGAACTGGAAAATGACCATGATCTTTCGTTCCTCAGGGAAGGAGGTCACAATACTAAGTAGTCTTGGTATGGGTGTTCCACACATTTTTATTGCAGTGCCTAACCTAAATTTAACCTAACCTTTTTTCCCTAACCTTTCTTCTTACGTGAGGAAAAGGTGCCTTTCGGCAACAGGAAATCGGTCAGTTATGGCTCTCACCCACAAAAAAACTCATGGTGACATAACGGCGTTACCGCTTTTGCCAAGGCCGTGTGCTAAATCTTGCTCCAAAGACCTGGTATACGGCGACCGCTTATCAGCGGCTTCGGCTGAGCTCATTCGAGGTACTATCTCAGTTATCGAGAGGAGTCTGAGTGGCCTGCGCGGTGGTACATCGGCCTTCAATTTTATCCGCTAGGATAAAGACGCGTGTTGACACCAATGCTCCTTTCAACCTAGAGGACCGTATTTGTGGAGCGACGGAATCCCGTTCCCATCGCCCGACTGGCCCACGTCATGGAGGCAGCAGTTGCTCCTCTTTTGCGCGGGAAAAATCCCTTCGGACACCTTGCCAGTAACGGGAGACCGGTATGTTTATGTGGCGTTTACCACTAAAAACTCCGCGGTGTCACCTCTCAGCCACTATGGGCCAGCCCCGGCGCGGCGACCGCTATGGCGGTCCGTGACTCGCTCACTGCACCCTATGCTTTAGTCAGAGGACATCCCCTGCGCCTAACCTAATACTTCCTATTTTGATTCCTATTTCCATATTCGCGCCCACAATCATGCTAAAAATGGTCGTTTCATGGCGTTGGGTCTTGTGGCCCTAGGTTCTGTGTATTTTTAACAGCACCATCTATCGGTGACCAAAAAAAAAAACTAATAAAAACACTCCGAAAACATCAAAATAGTAAATTTTAGGGTTCCGTATTCCGTACCCGAAGGCTAAAATCGGGACCCTGTTACTAAGAATCCGCTGTCCGTCCTTCCATCCGTCTGCCTGTCTGTCACCAGGCTGTTTCTCATGAACCGCGATAGCTAGACAGTTGAATTTCTCTTGCCGATATAACAACTAAAAATAGAGTAAAATAAATATTTCATTGAGGCTCCCGTACAACAAACGTGATTTTTTATAGATAACGGGACGGAGCCCTTTGTGCGCGTGCCCGACTCTCACTTGGCTGGTTATTAACTTAATTATTTTATAAAAACCGTAATATAAAATTGACAAAAGTTTTAGCCAATGCTACTGTACAGTTTATTTCATAGCAAATTTTCTTTAAATTGATATAACTTTTTTATTTATCAACGGATTTCAATGAAACAACCACTACATTTTTAGTGAAACTTATTTAAATACATAAATGAAAATCGCAAGCGAAGTTGTTCAGCCGTTTCTGAGATTAGCGTCTACAAACACAGTTTTTCGAACAAAAATGTTTGACGTGATTCTTTAAAATTGATATAACTTTTTCATTTATAAACGGATTTAAATAAAACAAACACTAAATTTTAAGTGAAACTTATCACAATATTTCAATGAAAACCGCAAACGAATCGGTTCAGCCGTTTTTCAGATTAGCGTGCACAACAAACAGACAAACCGACAAACAGACAAAAATTCTAAAAATCATTGTTTTGTGTTCTATTGCGTTGGTAAAAGCCCCCAAAAATATTTTTACTCATTTATCTTCCATGTACAGACAGCGATCGGTTACGATTTTATTATATGTATTGATGATGATGATGATGAAAGACAATTTTTTACCAAAATATGTGAAAACGGAATGCATCTCTTAGATTAACTTTTAATTTGGACAAGGATGGACGTAAAAGTAGGCGAACCGTTTTATTAAAAAAAAACCCGAGTGAGAGAATAAACATGTTACTTAAAGTTATATTAAACTTCTTATAACAATAAACATCTCTCACAATTTCACTCACACTCTTTTTTTTTGACAGAAGATATCTAAATTATATAATTAAAGTGTAAAGAAATAAATAAAAGAAATGGAATTTTAGGAAATAAAACTAAAGAAGTATTTTAATAACCGATTACTATCTTTTACTTGTTGCAGCCGACCTCCCATGCCAGCCACCATATTCCAACACATATCTGTGCCTCGTATCGATTCCCAAGTGGAATGGACAAGATCTTGCAAGCTGGCTTTTGTCTTTACATCTGATGAGTCCCAATTTAAAATCATTTGATCCCATAAATTTTCAATGGGATTTAAATCTGGACTTTTAGACGGCCAGTCAATTACAGTCAAGTTTTCTTGGGTGGCACAATCTGCGCGCGGTGTATCGAGCAGTTGTCATGAACAAGATAAATATGTTTCTGCGAATAAACAACGCGCACAGTTGGTAACATAACATTTTGCAAAATGTCCAAGTAACCTTGACTGGTATTGCGACCCCCTACTTCCACTATTTTACCCGGGCCCATTGCCGACATCCAACCCCAAAACCCTAAAGTTATGCGGCCACTGGAACGACAAGGAATTACATTTTTAATATTATACCGTTCACCTGTTTTTCGCCATAATATTTTACGTCCATCCTTGTCAGATTTAAAACATTTTTCGTCGGTAAATATTACAATATTATTTAGCCAGTTGAAGTTACGATACTCTTCGGTGAATCTTATCCTCTCTCGCTTGTGTGCATCAGATAATAATTGTATTTTTGCCGGTCGACGACATCTGAGTCCACCAGCACGCAAATGTCTTCTCATCGTTTGCAGAGACACTCCCTCAGCAGTTGCCGTTGAGCGGGTAGTCTTGAAAGGATCCAACTCATGCGCTGAAACGATGTCACGATGACGCTGGGTAGCATCTGAATATATGACTCCTTTTGAACCAGGCGGCATCCGATCCAAATTGCCTGTGTCTTCATAACGATGCACCCATAATTGAACTGTGGTCTTCTGTGGAAGAAATTATTACATGTTAAGTTTATTACTTTTATTATACATTATATATCTATTTAAGCAACATAATAATATATGCTTTATTATATAATTTAAATGATTATATACTTAAATAAATTACGATTATATAAGTAGGATTTTTTACGCAGCTATGGCAAATTACTAATTAATATGTATATAGATAATTTTATAGTGTAGATAATAAAATCTAGTTTAACTTATATATAAATATATATATATATGTCGAGTCACTCTGATTGAGCTATTGAGCCCCAAAGTAAGTTTAAAGACTTGTGCTATAGGACACTAACTCAACGATACAATGTTTTATAATAAATGCACATATAAATAAGGTCTCAAGACCCAGGATAATTTGAAAAAGCCCATTTTCCAACTTGCCCTGGCTGAGGATCGCACCCAGGACCTTCGGATTGGCGGTTAACGCCACGGAGGTCGTCATATATACAGAAATGTATAAAATTACATAGTATATACTTAGTTAAATGTTCTATTATTTGTATTTAATAATATTAGTACCTGGGCGACCGAGCTTTGCTCGGTTACATCTCAAACATTAACGAATTTTTTTTAAACTTGTCTAAAAACAATGCAAAATAAAAAAAATATATAAACTTAAACATAAAAAAAAAACAAAAGTAAGTCACCGAGTGGGATTCGAACCCGTAACACTCTTTCTAGCGGTTGCTATCCTTAACCACTGAGCTAAATTAAGGCGGTCGCGGCGCGACGAAATTAGCGACCATATTCTGCGTGGAAAGAAAAACGCATGAAAACTCGAAAACACGCGTTTTCTCAAACATAAAACTAATATAGATCGATTATTTACTCCCGAAAACCCCCATATACAAATTTTCAGCGAAATCGATAGAGCCGTTTTCGAGATCACAGAAATTTATAAATAAATATATATATATACATACATACATACAAGAATTGCTCGTTTAAAGGTATAAGATAAGTAATCAATAATATACCTGTATCACAAAATAATTTCACTAAAAATAAGTTACAATAATTATGTAGGTAATAATTAGTGATTAAACGAACTTACCTTAAGTGAAGTTCTATCATAATTTTGTGGCATACTCGCTCGAAGACATAAATTGCTTTGTGGTAACGTTCTTCATGCCTGCATTCTGCACACTTCAGAGAAAAAAGTTTGACTCTTTCTCTATGGTCTCATACGGCTGTCGCTGTCATTGGTCTAGATCTTCATTTAGTTTAGAGCTAAAAAATATACATACAGCACGAAAGTCATGGCATTTCCTTAGTTGGGAAGAGATATGGCATTTAGTGATCTTAATATCTCCATGTGGTGGGTGGGAATTTATGTCTTCGAGCGAATATGTCACAAAATTATGATAGAACTTCACTTAAGGTAAGTTCGTTTAATCACTAATTTTATTTCCATATTCGCTCTCTACATAAATTACTTTGTAGACTTTGAGAGCTTAGGAAAGGAAATGTCAAGACTTTGTGCATTCGTTCATTATTTGGTTAGGTATATAGGAAATATGTCGCAATTTTTGAAACGTGCAAAGTATACCAATATTGTAGTAATGTATATAAAGTTATTTGTTTTATTTTCAATTTAAGCAAATCATAATATTTTAATGTAATTTGTTTATAATTAATTTAATTAACGAAAAGTAATTCCTTATGTGAAACTACAACGTAGAGTTTCCTTATGTATGTGAATTAAAGTTTAAGTTCTAAATTAAATTGTAGATACTTAAAAGTAATTTGTAAAAATATATAATAATAAAAAAAAACGACAAATTTATCAACAACTATGATAAACATCGACATAGATGGAATATTTAACAAATATGAATAAAAAAGGGCGATTGTCCCTGAAATCATCAAGTAATTAAATAGTAAATTTTAATAAGTTGTTGAATTAAAACAATATTATATTATAAATTAACATTTTAAAAATTAACAAAGGTACATATTTAAATTTTAGATTTCGTTATAGACAAGTATTCCTTTACACTTTGTTTACTGGTTTTTGTTTATTAGTTTTTAATTTCAAAATGTTATAAGATTTTATTATTCAATTTTCAATATTAACAAAAACCAAATTGTTTTAGGCATGTAGCGTAATAAAGATACCTACTGTGTAAGTTTGTTTAAAAGCCTCGACCATTTTACTCCAAAAATGTAAATATTGTGCATACTTATCTATCTAAAGTAAAATATATCGGCAATTTGACAGTGGATTCTGATTAGTATTTATATATATATTTTACATTACATTATGTAGTAAGTAACTATATAATTCTTGCAAAACCTGTTGTTCTTTATTTCCACCCAATGAGGCGTTTTTCAGTGATTATGTAAAGAAAACGCTTCATTATTTTCTCTTTTATTTTTTAATGAGCTATAATTTATATATTTATTATTATTTTTATCTGTTTTGCCAAATTGCCAGTATTGTACTAATATTACTGTGCTTTTTTAATCAAAATTACAAATAATGTGTTAGAAAACTTGCTTCAGAATTGACAATGCTTTTGTTCAAAGTTACTTTTGATTAGCTCATATCAACAACTATGTAAGAAACCTAAGTTTTTAAACATTTTTATAGACTGAAGATTGAGGTAATGAGTAACTCAATTATAAAATATTATTAATGCAAAAACTTTATCGTAAATCGATATGACTATTAAAAACTTGTAATAATCTTTTTACTATTTTTAATTTTTAAGAACACAATATTTGAGTAAATCATTAATAAAGTAACTCATTATAATGCTTTTTAACTCGTAATATTAGGTAGGAGAAACATAATTTCTCACATAACAAACCAAACCAGGACGCATGGTTAAAGAAGTCACCAACATGATTATGGTGACTGTTGTGTCACCATCATTGATTTTTATTGATGATTATTTTGAATTATTGTACGGTAGCCAACTTATTTGTCATAAATGAGCAGCTTGAATAAATATGTGGTTTACTTTATTTATTTCATGGTGTTATTACATAAGTCTTAGTTTCAAAACATTGTCTAATAAAATTGGTTTCTATCTATTTGTTTGAAAACTTAAGATGTCTGTCTTCAAAATTATTTAGCCGGAATTACTTTTGTTTGTTAATTATTCTCCGCTTTTATTCCATCACTTTAGCAATCAAACATTTTTGAGAATCATGTCACTGGATAAATTGTTGACTATTTTTATTAGCAAGTATGTGGTATTAAGTATGTTCCCGATTGGTATAAATTTAACATTTAGCACAAGTTATTCAGTTTTGTGTTTTACTGCAAATTATCAAAATGTAATGCTTACACGTAAAACTTGCTATAAATTATAATCTATTTGTAGTTTGTACATATGTCATATGTAGCATGGACCTATAATATTCATATACCTTTTCAGTTATTACTTTAACTGTAATTTAAATTTTAATTGAAGCAAGTGTTTAATATAAAATTATTATTTTAGTATTTTTCCGTAAGGGGTGCAAAAGAAATAACTGTATAAACTTAAGCAATCACAAGGCTCATCACAAGGTAATCTATTTGAAGAAATATGTTGAGTGTATTCTTTTGACAAAGCTTGTTGCTAATAATTTTTTGTATTGTGATAAAATCCTTGTACATTATCTCTTTATAAAGATTTATTCTGTGAGATAAAAATCCATTTCATAATAATTATAAATCAATTCCTGTTTTGTTTCTTTCTTATGCTGATCTTAAAAAATGTAAAACGTTTAAAACGTACTTAGAATTTAAAGACGTAGATACAGTACGATATTTTCTAAAGGAATACAAACTTTGCTTTGTCGTAACCAAAATCTTTTCTCTTATTTAATTATAAATATTATAAGTGTAAATAATGATAATATAATTATTTTATCATCTCACTATACAAACAATCACTATCAAATTATCCTGATTGCTTAAAACTGTAAAATATTTGTACAAATATGAATAGTTAAGTACTTTATTTGGTTGGCTATTCTGTAAAAATAAGTTTATTTTTTAGGTAAGTACAAACCTCACCATTATGCTGCCAACGGCGCCGGCGTGTGAATGTCGGCGTGTGAAAATCAAGTACATAGTAGATGCGTGATATAGTCCCAAAAACTATACTGAGTGCAAAAGACATTGCTTCTTTTATTATGCAATAAAGTATCTTAGAATTATGGAGCATATAAAATCTTTAAAATCTTCCATTGCATAGCATGTTCAGTACAACAAGACCATATTGAGTCGGTCTCAAAAACCATCTTGAGCGTGGCATGTTGTCAAGCTTAGTGAAACAGCCCCATAAGCTGTTCAGATAGCTGAAAGCGCTTTGTACCATTTTAAAATCTTCCGTTGCGTAGTGCGATTTCCAAGACCACAGCGGATCGGCCCCAAAAACCGTCCTGATTGTGTCATGTAAATGTCAAGCCATGCGAGAGAGCCCCAGAAGCTTCTCAGATGGCTGCAAGTGCATATGTAAAATAAAAACGTCCGGAAGAGTTACAGAAGTACTTACAATGTTAGTAACAGTATAGTACAATTACAAGACCACAGCGGATAGGCCCCAAAAGCCGTCCTGATTGTGTCATTGTGTCAAGCCTTACGAGAGAGCCCCAAAAGCTTCTCAGATGGCTGCAAGCGCATATATAAACATCCCGATTTCAGCATCTTATCTTGATTTTTCTTGATTGATACTGTTATATATGAAACCGCTAAAATATTATAACAGCTATACACTAATCCACTAGCAAAAAATACTTATTTATTTCCCATTAAACACTAATTTATAAATAACTAGCTGTTGTCCGCGACTTCGTCAGTGTGGACTTTAGTTTATAAGAATCGTTATTTTGATATTTTTAATAAAACCGGTCAAGTGCATATCAGGTCACGCGCAGTGAAGTGTTCCGTAGTTGTGAATTTCGACTTAGAATTAAAACTAAAGATTTCATCATCATCTCAGCCCTTCTTCCGTCCACTGCTGAGAATAGACATGTCTTCGTCGACACATCTCGGTCCTGTGCTGCTCACATCCAGGTGTAACCCGCGACTTTGATTATTTCGTCAACCCATCGCATGGGCTACTTTAAGTTCATGACCGTTGCCAAATTACAGCTTCTTGGTACTAATTATCTCTAAGTAAAACCACGGACAGAGAGACAGACAGAAATGGCGAAACTATAAGGGTTCCTTGTTTACTACGATCACACATTTTATCTCTAGTCACAGTCTAAGTCGATCGGAATTTTGACTATTAATATCGTTTTTTGCCAGATATTTCGACGGCCCTTCTGCCATCATGGTTCTGCCAGCATGGACTGTTAACTACATGTAAACTTACACTGTTACCGAATGTTACTGCTACGCCGTGGGTCTCTCTAATACGAAATACTTATGCAATACGTAGTGACTTTGCTAATATTTCATTCATCTTCCGTCTTTTGGCGTCAGTTTTCACATCACTAATCTGTTGTAGCTCTCTGCAGCTAACTGCTGCCACCGTCTATACGTATCACCCCCTCTCCCCCGCCCTCCCGATGTGGCGGTGCAATGGTAAGCCTTGTCAAACATGTCTTTCGCTAAGCGGGAGATGAAAGTCGAGAAATAAGCATTTCTACTTTAAGTCCCGACGGATGACGGCGTTCCTCAAGTAACCTTAAACATAGGTTTTCTAAAGATCGCCTTAATCATGAGCCGCGTCCGTAGCTGGAAGCGAGAGGAAAGTACTGGATAGACCTTCCCCGGGTCCATCTTCACTATCGTCACCATTCTATTGATGTGGACTTTCAAGCTGAGGCATCTGCCAAACTTTAGATACCTCCAGGTATTTGACGTGCCAGTGTTTTGGCACATTTTACCAGTAGAGATTCAAGGATGGTAGGAAGTTAGTGTTCTCTGGGATCAATGTCTGCTAAGTGTTCACTAAGAACCTCCGTTTGAAGAGTTTCTCGGGTAGGGCGTCCTATACGGCTGTTTAGAGGTTTGGAGAACTGGAAAATGACCATGATCTTTCGTTCCTCAGGGAAGGAGGTCACAATACTAAGTAGTCTTGGTATGGGTGTTCCACACACATTTTTATTGCAGTGCCTAACCTAAATTTAACCTAACCTTTTTTCCCTAACCTTTCTTCTTACGTGAGGAAAAGGTGCCTTTCGGCCACAGGAAATCGGTCGGTTATGGCTCTCACCCACAAAAAAACTCATGGTGACATAACGGCGTTACCGCTTTTGCCAAGGCCGTGTGCTAAATCTTGCTCCAAAGACCTGGTATTCGGCGACCGCTTATCAGTTCGGCTGAGCTCATTCGAGGTACTCTCTCAGTTATCGAGAGGAGTCTGAGTGGCCTGCGCGGTGGTACATCGGCCTTCAATTTTATCCGCTAGGGTAAAGACGCGTGTTGACACCAATGCTCCTTTCAACCTAGAGGACCGTATTTGTGGAGCGACGGAATCCCGTTCCCATCGCCCGACTGGCCCACGTCATGGAGGCAGCAGTTGCTCCTCTTTTGCGCGGGAAAAATCCATCTATCGGTGACCAAAAAAAAACTAATAAAAACACTCCGAAAATATCAAAATAGTAAATTTTAGGGTTCCGTATTCCGTACCCGAAGGCTAAAATCGGGACCCTGTTACTAAGACTCCGCTGTCCGTCCTTCCGTCCGTCTGCCTGTCTGTCACCAGGCTGTTTCTCATGAACCGCGATAGCTAGACAGTTGAATTTTTCATAGATGATGTATTTCTCTTGCCGATATAACAACTAAAAATAGAGTAAAATAAATATTTAATTGAGGCTCCCGTACAACAAACGTGATTTTTTATAGATAACGGGACGGAGCCCTTTGTGCGCGAGCCCGACTCTGACTTGGCCGGTTATTAACTTAATTATTTTATAAAAACCGTAATATAAAATTGACAAAAGTTTTGGCCAATGCTACTGTACAGTTTATTTCATAGCAAATTTTCTTTAAATTGATATAACTTTTTTATTTATCAACGGATTTCAATGAAACAACCACTACATTTTTAGTGAAACTTATTTAAATACATAAATGAAAATCGCAAGCGCAGTTGTTTAGCCGTTTCTGAGATTAGCGTCTACAAACACAGTTTTTCGAACAAAAATGTTTGACGTGATTCTTTAAAATTGATATAACTTTTTCATTTATGAACGGATTTAAATAAAACAAACACTAAATTATAAGTGAAACTCATCACAATATTTCAATGAAAACCGCAAACGAATCGGTTCAGCCGTTTCTCAGATTAGCGTGCACAAACGCACAGACAAACAGACAAACCGACAAACAGACAAAAATTCTAAAAATCATTGTTTTGTGTTCTATTGCGTTGGTAAAAGCCCCCAAAAATATTTTTACTCATTTATCTTCCATGTACAGACAGCGGTCGGTTACGATTTTATTATATGTATTGATGATGATTGATTGATTGATTGATATTGATGATATTGATTGATTGATTGATATTGATAACGGGAAAAGTGTGCAAATGTGCGAAGCACAAAAAAACGAATGAAGATCTAGACCAATGACAGCGACAGCCGTATGAGACCATAGAGAAAGAGTCAAACTTTTTTCTCTGAAGTGTGCAGAAAGCAGGCATGGAGAACGTTACTACAAAGTAATTTATGTCTTCGAGCGAATATGGAAATAAAATAACTTACCGATATCATTAAACGTCGAGCAATCTCACTTATTGGAACATTTTGTTCGTATAATATTATTATCTCCACCCGTTTAATCGCATTCAGATGAGAGCGATACATTGCGATTTTAAAAAAGGTGTCCGAACGCCACAAAGAAACAATAATCACAAAACAATAGGTAATGGTATGGTCACTTGCAAGCAGATAGCACAATGAACGCATAGAACATAAAATTACCCCAAACTTCAACGAGTTAGACAAAAAAAATATTGGTGGGTAGTTTAAACTGTTCGAATATCGCGTAGTTCCATATATAATTCTCAGTAACAAGCTGGCAACTTCATGTTAATATTTAAGTTATTTTAAAATATGAAAACAACAAAAACAATGTTAACTTCAGTGATATTCGAACCATGAGACTTTTGCATCAGATTTCGATAGTGACTGTCTTAACCACTGAGCCAACGATGCTTCTGCAGGTCATTGCAAAATTATCAATTAGTATTTGGTTGCTGTGATTCATAAACTCCTAAGTACGCAGGTGTCTGTATAGATGTAAAACTGATTATTGTATTGATAGGCCAGTGATTCTTTAGTTACACAGTGTCAATATGCACACTAATGTTTTAGTAGTGTGACCTGCACAGCTAATTATAGTGTTCTGTGTACTACTCTTGGTAAAGCATAGGTAAATCTGATGCTAATTCTTGAGCTGCGGCGTATGCTAATTCCGTTAACATTTTCTTACATTTAGATTTTAAATTACTTATGTGTCGCCTTGCATGAGACACAATATTTTTAAAGGTCTTTTTGATTCCGGCTCCTGAAGGAGGTTTATTAAACTTATTTTGTTTAAAATTTTTTTCTTTATTTTGATGTTGTTTTTTAACCATAGTACTATTATTAGTTAGAATAGTCTTTAGTTTAGAAATATCTTTACACGAATGACTTGAAATATTATAATGGATGATATATATTTAAATGTAGAGACATTCGCAGTGCTTTGTCTGCCCCCATTAGGGATAAAGTCGTGATAGTATTAATGAATGAAACATTTACAATGCGTTCGTCTTATCTATCCAACTGTTTTCACTTGTTGGTAGTCCTAACCACTTAACGTATACTTTATTACCTTTGGTCTTCAAAACTTTTTCTATGAGGTATATGTCAGGATGTTTAGTTTTTTTAATTTCTTGGGCATAAAAGGCTCATAAAATTGGTCTACGCCGGGCATCTTCTAGTAAATATGTTGTAGGATTAGTATTTTGCACTTTGATAATCTTAAATACTTCTGAAGACCAATTAGGTGTATATCCTTTCTCAATCATCATCATCAATACATATAATCAATCAAAATCATCATCATCAATCAATCAATACATATAATAAAATCGTAACCGATCGCTGTCTGTACATGGAAGATAAATGAGTAAAAATATTTTTGGGGGCTTTTACCAACGCAATAGAACACAAAACAATGATTTTTAGAATTTTTGTCTGTTTGTCGGTTTGTCTGTTTGTCTGTGCGTTTGTGCACGCTAATCTGAGAAACGGCTGAACCGATTCGTTTGCGGTTTTCATTGAAATATTGTGATAAGTTTCACTTAAAATTTAGTGTTTGTTATATTTAAATCCGTTCATAAATGAAATAGTTATATCAATTTTAAAGAATCACTTCAAACATTTTTGTTCGAAAAACTGTGTTTGTAGACGCTAATCTCAGAAACGGCTGAACAACTTCGCTTGCGATTTTCATTTATGTATTTAAATAAGTTTCACTAAAAATATAGTGGTTGTTTCATTGAAATCCGTTGATAAATAAAAAAGTTATATCAATTTAAAGAAAATTTGCTATGAAATAAACTGTACAGTAGCATTGGCCAAAACTTTTGTCAATTTTATATTACGGTTTTTATAAAATAATTAAGTTAATAACCGGCCAAGTGAGAGTCGGGCTCGCGCACAAAGGGTTCCGTCCCGTTATCTATAAAAAATCACGTTTGTTGTACGGGAGCCTCAATGAAATATTTATTTTACTCTATTTTTAGTTGTTATATCGGCAAGAGAAATACATCATCCATACATCACCAGGCGTTTAAGAGTGCTGTACGCGCATATTATCTTCACAAACTGCCATAGAGTTTTATTAATATTGGTGTAGTTTATGTATGGTTTATAAAGATAACCTATTTATGTATATTGTATGTAGGTTTATTAATACATTAGATTATATTATTTATTTTATGTATGTGTATATATTTATATGTATAGATTTATTGTAAAGTTTGTTCCAATTACTACTCTCGCCCAAAATTTGCTTTTATCAGCACCACCTGTAGGTTGACTGGTAGAAAAGGCCTTGGGCCTTAAGTCCGCCTGTTACATTTTTGTAATAAAGTTAAATAAATAAATAAAAAAAAATCATCTATGAAAAATTCAACTGTCTAGCTATCGCGGTTCATGAGAAACAGCCTGGTGACAGACAGGCAGACGGACGGAAGGACGGACAGCGGAGTCTTAGTAACAGGGTCCCGATTTTAGCCTTCGGGTACGGAATACGGACCCTAAAATTTACTATTTTGATATTTTCGGAGTGTTTTTATTAGTTTTTTTTTGGTCACCGATAGATGGCGCTGTTAAAAATACACAGAACCTAGGGCCGCAAGACCCAACGCCATGAAATGGCCATTTTTAGCATGATTGTGGGCGCGAAAATGGAAAAAGGAATCAAAATAGGAAGTATTAGGTTAGGCGCAGGGGATGTCCTCTGACTTAGGCATAGGGTGCAGTGAGCGAGTCACGGACCGCCATAGCGGTCGCCGCGCCGGGGCTGGCCCATAGTGGCTGAGAGGTGACACCGCGGAGTTTTTAGTGGTAAACGCCACATAACCATACCGGTTTCCCGTTACTGGCAAGGTGTCCGAAGGGATTTTTCCCGCGCAAAAGAGGAGCAACTGCTGCCTCCATGACGTGGGCCAGTCGGGCGATGGGAACGGGATTCCGTCGCTCCACAAATACGGTCCTCTAGGTTGCAAGGAGCATTGGTGTCAACACGCGTCTTTACCCTAGCGGATAAAATTGAAGGCCGATGTACCACCGCGCAGGCCACTCAGACTCCTCTCGATAACTGAGAGAGTACCTCGAATGAGCTCAGCCGAAGCCGCTGATAAGCGGTCGCCGTATACCAGGTCTTTGGAGCAAGATTTAGCACACGGCCTTGGCAAAAGCGGTAACGCCGTTATGTCACCATGAGTTTTTTTGTGGGTGAGAGCCATAACCGACCGATTTCCTGTTGCCGAAAGACACCTTTTCCTCACGTAAGAAGAAAGGTTAGGGAAAAAAGGTTAGGTTAAATTTAGGTTAGGCACTGCAATAAAAATGTGTGGAACACCCATACCAAGACTACTTAGTATTGTGACCTCCTTCCCTGAGGAACGAAAGATCATGGTCATTTTCCAGTTCTCCAAACCTCTAAAGAGCCGTATAGGACGTCCTACCCGAGAAACTCATCAAACGGAGGTTCTTAGTGAACACTAAGCAGACATTGATCTCAGAGAACACTAACTTCCTACCATCCTTGAATCTCTACTGGTAAAATGTGCCAAAACACTGGCACGTCAAATACCTGGAGGTATCTAAAGTTTGGCAGATGCCTCAGCTTGAAAGTCCACATCAATAGAATGGTGACGATAGTGAAGATGGCCCCGGGGAAGGTCTATCCAGTACTTTCCTCTCGCTTCCAGCTACGGACGCGGCTCATGATTAAGGCGATCTTAAGAAAACCTATGTTTAAGGTTACTTGAGGAACGCCGTCATCCGTCGGGACTTAAAGTAGAAATGCCTATTTCTCGACTTTCATCTCCCGCTTAGCGAAAGACATGTTTGACAAGGCTTACCATTGCACCGTCACATCGGGAGGGCGGGGGAGAGGGGGTGATACGTATAGACGGTGGCAGCAGTTCGCTGCAGAGAGCTACAACAGATTAGTGATGTGAAAACTGACGCCAAAAGACGGAAGATAAATGAAATATTAGCAAAGTCACTACGTATTGCATAAGTATTTCGTATTAGATAGACCCACGGCGTAGCAGTAACATTCGGTAACAGTGTAAGTTTACATGTAGTTTACAGTCCATGCTGGCAGAACCATGATGGCAGAAGGGCCGTCGAAATATCTGGCAAAAAACGATATTAATAGTCAAAATTCCGATCGACTTAGACTGTGACTAGAGATAATGTGTGATCGTAGTAAACAAGGAACCCTTATAGTTTCGCCATTTCTGTCTGTCTCTCTGTCCGTGGTTTTACTTAGAGATAATTAGTACCAAGAAGCTGTAATTTGGCAACGGTCATGAACTTAAAGTAACACTAGGCAGGGCAACTGGCCTGGCGGAGCCCATGCGATGGGTTGACGAAATAATCAAAGTCGCGGGTTACACCTGGGGCCTTACTCCATAATGTTATCGACGAAAGTCGTCCGTCATACGAGCAGTTCAAGGCAATCCATAACACATACGCGATGACGTCGTCGATCGCTTTAGAACGGACTAAAGACGGGACTAAACTACTTTGACAGATAAATAGCTTAAACGGTACTCTATAGAGTCAAAATGTCAACTTGACAGCACGTGAGTCGACCGAAAATGACCCCCCTCCCACCCCGCATCATACCCCGCCAATGTCAACTCCGTCGTCACGGCGATACGGCTTTGGGCTCTTATTGGCTAGTTAGAACGCGATGACGTCGTCGCGACGCTTTCGAACGGACTAAAGACGGGACTAAACTACTTTGACAGATTAATAGCGTAAACGGTACTCGATAAGTGTCAAAATGTCAACTTGACAGCACGTAAGTCGACCGAAAATGCCCCCCGTCCCACCCCGCATGATGCGGGGTGGGACGTCAACTCTTTTAGTTACGGACCTCGTCGCGCCGATATGGCTTTGGGCTCTTATTGGCTAGTTCGGAGGTCTAATTATATCACAGATTAGACAGATAATTATATCTAGTCGGCATATCCATCGAAAAGCTGTGAACGTACTCGTAGTGATTATTTATATTCTCTTTGAGCTGTGGCTATATTTAGTATCCCTTAGCCCCCTTAGCACAAGTTTAATGGTCCTACCTAGCTCAATCAGTGTGATTTATTATTATGTAACTATTCACCTAAGTAGCAGTTACTTAAATGATTGTATCTTTATCGAACAATAATAATTGTTCGAGGACATAAACATAACCTAACCTAAAGGATGCTCCGGAACTTCAAGAGGTCTCAAAGGTAAGCAATTTGTGAATTTTGTTTATTAAAAAAAGTATATATATATGCCTACTTAGCCTCATACCTAAATTGCCTCATAAAATTTTCTATATTTTTACAGATATTAATTATTGCTCTTGCATTTTATGCAAGGGCCGTTAACAGAAGGATGTGGATGTGGCCCAGGTTGCCATCATGGCGCAGCAGTCAGCAAGCACGCTATGGCGAAAATAGCCATGCTTTTATTTGGCAATAATATGGAGGATATAAATCATCTGCGCCGAGAATATTACTAGGTATGTAAGCACTATGCTTTTTATCACTACATACTGACTTTGTTTACATCACACTTCGAATGGGCATGAGCCATCATGGCTGTAGCTGAAATTCCGGATGTGAAGTTGGATCCAATGTCAAAAATATTTAAATTGATGAATACATGTACTGTTTGCTATCTAGCTAGTGGTACAAAAATATTCACTGACTAGGGGTTAATTCTAATAAACATTATTATAATCATTTTGAATGACTTTTTTCACCTCCACTTCACCAAAAGGCAAAAAGTGGCCTTTGGCTCTTTTAATAGCCCTATGGCTCTGTCACCCCTGTTATTTCAGCGGGTTCCATGGCATATTTCTGCACTGATGCTGCACTTTACTTGTAATTATGGTTAAATTGAGCATTTTGAACTAAATGAGATGTGCGGAGCTGTAAATATGACAAAGTACATCACATTTAAATCTTAAAGAATTTACTCTCTAAAACAGGATAATCTAATATATTGGTATATGATTATTTCAGGTTTTCAAGAAGAGACACGTGGTGATGACACAGTGTACAACAATTTGTCTAAAATGATGAATAGTACCATGCCCGGTGTGAAGATATTTATTCCACCTCATTCCTCTACAGGAAGAATATAGGTAACAGAATGAACAGGAAGAAGAGCAACAACCAGCCAGAATCTGACTGTTATCATCCATAATCCATCCTTTTTGATTACATTGTGCCTTATTTATTATCTTCTTACTGGTTTTTACCATTTCATATTATGGACTTTAAATAAAACAATATATTATAAAATAGTTTTGTTTTTCATTTACCAAAGAAACCACTTTTAACATCAAAGTACATTTTGTTCATGATAAGTTATTTCTCTGCTAGGTTTGAAACTATTTTTAAAAAATGTATATACATTAAATAAAAAAGAATCATTAATCAACGGGCTACATCGTTCTGCAGATCTGACAGAAAGAACCATACAATAAACCTAGGTACCTAGGTTAGTAGGTAATGTTAAGTAAACATTATGTACAGACAAAGCATTATGTGTTTTGTGGCTTGAAAGTAGACCGAGCCCAATGCCAAAAAACTTAAAGACCACTTTTAGCATTGTGGTGGGCGAGAAGGTGGCAAAAGGAATCAAATCGAGTCTCGGTCTATATTGCCGTCGTTGTATCCATCGAACAAACGAAGTAAAGCTTTGGAGACACCAAAACTAACAGAGCTGCTCAGTTTTGTCGTAGGTAGCTCATTTACTGGGTTTTCGGCCTGGTTCTTGCGACATTCCCATCCTTGGGGCTCAAAATTTGCTTTTTGGTTTGGTAACAGCTGCCTTTCGAAAAAAAACTGGTTAAACTGGAGAACTTTTTATAGAACAGATAGAAATTTAATAAACAATTTGAGTTAGGTTAGGTATTTGTTGTTTGATGTTATTTACACACGAATGTCATGTAATCATGTTTGAAGTTGACATGTCTGTGGAACTTTACTTTTAATGATCATGGCGTCTGGGATATTGAGTCGTACTGATTTTACAATAATAAAATCAATTATATATTCTTATTATAATAACACTTTTAGGTTCAGATTGGCTTCACTTGTAAGAAAAAAAAGTAAGATTCTCATATATATTAGCCAATCAAGATAAATTTATTGTTTTCGAAAGTACCGATATTGTACCGATAAATTTAGCAAAAAGTTTCACACCACCGGTCTCGATGTGCGTTGTCTATGGGCTCGTATGGTATCCGTATTGTACGGAACGACTGTACGGAGTGGGCATGACCGGCGGTGTCGATCCGTGCCTTTAGTACGCCCGTAGATACGGCGTATGTTTTTAGAGAGGGGCCGTCGCGGCGATACGGCTTGGGGCTCTTATTGGCTAGTTCGGAGGTCTAATCGTATATCTATAGATCTATAGGTACCTAGTCGGCAGTAGAGGTTTTAGGGTAGGGCGCGGTTGGGCGACCGCCCAGGGCGCCGGATATAAAAGGGCGCTACGAAAGTATCCCTCCCCTCGTTCATTGATCGAGGTCTACTTACTTTTTATAAATTATTATTTCATTAGGTATATTTTATTGTGGATATCTAAAAGTGTTCCACCGTAACATCCGAACCAATTATCCAATTTTGACAAATGAGATGTCTATCTATTCTTGTTTCTGTCCGGGTTACAAAGTCTACAATTAGTATGCAATAAATATAACGAATTCGACATACAATAATTTCGAGGCAATTTTTTTTGTTTTTATTTCGAGTCGTGTATCAAATGACAGGTATCTTAATTAGCACATTTCAATAATATATATTGTTAGCTGCAAATGGCTTCCGTAGTTGGGTATTAGCTTATAAAACGTAGGTAAATCTTGTTTCGAATGGGTTGGAATTGCAGTTAGGTAGGGGGCACCGTAGTAATTTCGCCCAGGGCGCTGGTAAGGCTAGAACCAGCACTGCTAGTCGACATATCCATCGAACAAAATAAAAATAAAAATGACTTTTGACTTTGCATAACAGCTGTGGCTATATTTACTTAGTACCCCTTATCCCCCTCAGTACAAGTTTAATGGTCCTACCTAGCTCAATCAGTGTGATTTCTTACTATATAACTATTTACCTAAGTATTTAGCAGTTACTTAAATGATTGTATCTTTATCGAACAATAATAATTGTTCGAGGACATAAACATAACCTAACCTAAAGGATGCTCCGGAACTTCAAGAGGTTTCAAAGGTAAGCGATTTGTAAATTTTGTTTATATAAAAAGTATATATACCTATATGCCTACTTAGCCTGATACCTAAATTGCCTCATAAAATTTTCTATATTTTTACAGATATTAATTATTGCTCTTGCATTTTATGCAAGGGCCGTTACCAGAAGGATGTGGATGTGGCAAAGGTTGCCATCATGGCGCAGCAGTCAGCACGCTATGGCGAGAAGAGCCATGCTTTTATTTGGCAATAATATATAGGGATTAATAAATATATAGGGACAAGTTGCACTGATTGAGCTAGCCCCAAAGTAAGTTCGAGACTTGTGTTACGGGATACTAAATCAATGATACTATATTTTATAACAAGTACATATATAGATAAACATCCAAGACCCAGGACGATTTGAAAAAAACCATTTTCCAACTTGCCCTGACCGGGGATCAAACCCGGGACCTCTGGGTGGCGGACTAGCATGGAGACCACTACGCCACGGAGGTCGTCAAAAGCATATAAATCATCCGGTACCTCGTTATTCTCAGTTGAACTATAAGTACTTTACACTTAGTGCCCTCCAGCAGATTTTACTCTCTTAACCCCTACGCTCATCGCAGGATCATCATTATCTCAGCCGCATAACGTCCACAGCTGGACATAGGCCTCTCCCAAAGATTTCCAAAATGACCAATCTAGAGCGGCTTGCATCCAGAGCCTTCCAGCGACCTTGGTTAGGTCGTCAGATATAGCAGGATAATGTTATATAATGGTATAAAATTATTTCAGGTATTCAAGAAGAGACATGTAGTGACGATATAGTGTTATAACAATTTGTCTAAAATAATGAATGGTACCATGCCCGGTGCGAAGATCTTAATACCACCTCATTTCTCTACAGGAAGTATTATATAGGTAACAGAATCAACTGCGGAAGAAGAGCAACAACCAGCCAAGATCTGACTGATATCATCCATACAGTGATTTATTTTTTTGATTATATTGTAGCTTATTTATTATCTACTTACTGGTTTTTACCATTTCAAATTATGGACATTAAATAAAACGATATATTTATAGTTTTGTTTTTCATTCATCAAAGAAGCCACTTTTAACACAATTGTCCATGTTGTTCATGATTAGTTATTTCACTGCTAGGTTTAAAACTATATATAAATGTTTATAAATAAAATAAAAGAGAATCATTATTCAACAGCCTACATTGTTCTGCAGATCTAACAGAAAGAACCATACAGTAAACCTAGGTACCTACCTACATAACATTATGTACAGACAGAGCATTTTGTCTTTGTGGCTCGAAAGTAGACAGAGAGAGCCCAATGCCACAAAACTCAAAGGCCACTTTTAGCATTGTGGTGGGCGAGAAGGTGGCAAAAGGAATCAAAATAGTAATATACATAGGCACATTGCATGTAAACTGATTCAGTTTCTACCATTCTATTGATTGGTTTTTATGGTCTTAGCTAGAAAAGAAGCAGCTGGTACATTCCTAGTTTTTTTCCTTTCTTCGACCAGCATGGAGGAGCAAACTTTTACAACAAACTAAAAAGAACCTCTACAAAGAAATACTCAAAACATTGAACACCATACACCACTCACACAAATTTAAACTAAGTGCACTTCTTATAATTATTATTATGTAAGCAATGCATCCAATTGCACATGATTGTGTTTTTATTAGGTGCTTTGGTAGGTTATTGTTACAATTTAGAGTATGTAACTTACAAGAAATTCAGGCATTGAAACTTAATTTGCTTTATAAAAATACACAACACTTCCACAATAATTATATATTTGTATAAGTACAATAAAATGTTGCATATGAAATACATTCTTTATTTTCATTCTTCATTTCTCCAGGCTATGTAAACAAGTTATTTCGGCTTTTCACGTCTCGAGTCTTGGTCTATAGAAGCCTTGCCGTCGTTTTATAGAAGCAATCGGAGCAGCTATCCATCTAACACAAACGTTTTGTCGTAGCGCTCATTTACTGGGTTTTCGGCCTGGTTCTCGCGACATTCTCATCCTTGTGGCTCAAAATTTGCTTTTTGATTTGGTACCAATAGCTGCTTTTCGAAATAAAACTGGAGAAGTTTTTATAAAACTGATAGAAATATAATAAACAAATAGGGATATTTATTTGTTGTTTGATGTCAATTACACACTAATGTCATTTTTGAAGTTGACATGTCTGTGGAACTTGACTTTTAATGATCATGGCATTCATGGCGTCTGGGATATCGAGTCTTAACGATCTGACAATAGTGAAATCAATTACTTTTTCTTATTATAATAATACTTTTAGCTGCAGATTAGCTTCTTTTGTAAGAAAAAAAGTAAGATTCTCATGTTTATTATATAATTAAGATAAATTTATTGTTTTCGAAAGTACCGATACAATACCGGTAACTTTAGCAAAAAGTTACATCACTGGTGTCGATGCGCGTCGTTTACGGGCTCGTATGGGATCCGTGTTGTACGGCCCGACTTTATGGAGTGTAAACGAAGGCACCGATGTCGACCCGTGCCTTTAGTACGCCCGTAAATACGGTGTATGTTTTTGGAGTAGGGCCCCTGGATGTGAGCAGCACAGGACCGAGATGTGTCGACGAAGACATGTCTATTCTCAGCAGTGGACGGAAGAAGGGCTGAGATAATGATGAAATCTTTAGTTTTAATTCTAAGTCGAAATTCACAACTACGGAACACTTCACTGCGCGTGACCTGATATGCACTTGACCGGTTTTATTAAAAATATCAAAATAACGATTCTTATAAACTAAAGTCCACGCTGACGAAGTCGCGGGCAACAGCTAGTGTTTACTAATTCTAACGTAATCATTAATCTTAAACCTTTTACATATTTTTTTATTTGTTTTCTCCTCTAAAATATTATATCTTTGTAGTATCAACTTTTCATTACTATAATTGATTGAAGCTGGTCTTTGTCCAATAGTACTACGATGTGAATGATTGTATTCATGTAATTTACTAACCAGCGTTCCATCAACCCATTTGTAATTTCCCTTTAAGCTAAATTCTTTATACAATTTATTTTTCAAAGTTCTAATTATCTTTCCACTATTGAAGCCTTTTTTGTTGAATATGTAGAATAATGATTGATGTCTTACTTTTTAATAATCATTTTAAATTTATCATTATAAAATTTAGTTCCTAAGTCTGTTTGTAAATTTTTAGGTTGCCTTCCCTGTTGTAGTAGAGATTGAAACGATGTGGACACTAATTCTTTATTTTTTTGTTTAAGTGGAATAGCCCAAGCATATTTTGAAAAACAATCAATTATGATAAATATATATTTGTACCCATCGTTTACTGACGATATTGCTTGCATGTCTATCAAATCTGCTTGCCAAAGATCATCTATACCTTTGAGAATAACACTTCTTCTAGGAAAGTTAATTCTAGCATTTTTATGAATTTCGTTAACAATATCTTCTTTACTCATAATGGTAATTATTTCCGAATATTAACAATTTATTTTATAAATTTGAAATGAAATTAACTTGTTAAAATGCTAACTAGCTCGTAGTACTACTGTATACTGAGGGGATATGTTTTAAAGCATGTGTTTTATTCCTTGATGATGTCGGCTTCTTTTAATTCTTCAATTATTGAAATAATTTCGTTATCATGGTTACAATTACCAGCACTTTTTGATGCAATAAGTAGCTTTAATCGCTCAATCAATTCATTTGGATCATCCCAAGAAATGTAATCGGTATCATTTTTATACATTTTTTTAAATTTTGTTAATGAACCTCTTATTTTGGTTTCTGATGTCTTTCCAGGAAACATTGGCTTGATTATTTGACAATATTTGATACCCTTATCACCTTTTATTTGACCGTTGGGGTTAAAGTCACGTTTATGTACACTAGTAATATCAAGCATGTCTTTGTATATTACTTTATCACTATCAGTCACTAACTTAAGATTAGGTTTGTTACGTATTAGCAGTTCTTTTAATCCAGGAGTTAAGTCATATTTATTATCGTTTATCCGAAGAACATATGACTTTTTAATCTTCATTTGAAACATTTTCTTTGATAGAAAAGCGAATTTTAGTGTTTCCTATCATTAGTGTTTTGTTTTCACTACGAACTCCAAACGGAACATTTAAATCATTGTATATTTAAAAAATAAAAAAAATATATAAAAATCTTTATTTTCAAGCCAGTAGTTTAAGTAATACAAATTTCTGGGACCCACCTAGTAAGCTTTTAAAAAGCCTGTGGCAGGGGGACCCGCTCTTCCAAACACTTAGTATTAACATAGGCCTAGTTTACAAATATAGTTTATAGCTTTAAATATATTCTTAGTTCTATTGACATGAGTGAATGTTGTGTTGTGTGATAAGTGAAGATGTGTGGATGCGTGAGAGGGTGTGTACGTGTGTGTGTGTGTGCATGTGAGTGTGAGAGAGTGTGTTTGTGAGGGTTTATGTATGTGTGTAGTAATCATTACTCATTCCTGGTGGTAAGTGAGAAATTATAATAAATAAGAAATAGGTTATGTAGTTCTCAACCCTACGATAGAATCTTGGGATCAGAGACCACAAACAGACTACACATAAAATTATGAACTGTCGTCAATTATTTGTGGCCTCCATTGAGTATATTATCCTATATATTAAGTCACTTTATTTTGGTTAATAATGAGTTTTTCTGTCTCATCATAGTCTAATGGTAACAGCCATTCAGTTATTAAGGTCTTACATTTATATTTTCTGAGTTTATGAATATCTAGTTGTTCATTTAAATTATTATATATATATATATGCCGATATAATATAGTATTGTCTATTAGCAAACTCTGTATTGCTTTAATGAATAGAAGCGACCTTGGGCCTCCTCCTAGCAGTTTGTTGTTTGGGGTTATAGGGTTTTGTTATGTGTAATCTCAAGGCTGCTGATAAAATGAATAATTTCCTAACTGAAAGAAGTTTACAGAGTTCATAAAGTTCCTTAGTAGGATATCTTAGTTTTTTGAAGAACATTATTTTTAACAAGTATCTCTGGCCCCTTTCCACCTCTAGAAATTTAGTTTTTGTAGCTCCACCCCAAGCAGAAATGGAGTAAGTAATAATGGACTGTGCCAAGGCGGTGTAGATTTGTTTTAGTAATTTTTGTGAAGCTACATGTCTGAGTAATTTGAACATCCAAATAAGCTTTCTAACCCTTTTATTGACGTGCTCAATGTGTGGGTGCCAGGATAGTCGCTGGTCAAGTATGACCCCAAGGTATTTGATGGATTCCACCCTCTTCAGTGTCGAACAGTTACAGTAGGCAAAGTTCTTTCCATCACACATATGAGCTTTAAGATTATAATTTGGAGTAGGTTGAGTCTTTTTAGTTATATAATGGCATATGTACTTTGTCTTTGCGGTGTTCAACGAGAGCAAATTGGATCTTAACCAAAGTGAGACCCTATCGAGCCCCCTATTGGCTTTATTAAAAACCTCATCCCATGTGAAACCCTCAAATACAATGGCAGTATCATCAGCATACGAAATGATACTTCCACCCTCCAGTTCCAGGTTAGTAAGGTCATTAATATACACAAGGAACAGGGTTGGGCCCAGCACACTTCCTTGTGGTACCCCATGTGTGATTTCCTTGTCTTCGCTTACATAATCTCCTATGCAAACTCTCTGTCTTCGCCCATATAAGTATTCGCCATAGAGTTTTAAGGGAATGCCTCTTATTCCGATTTTTTCTAGTTTTTTTAATAGAGTGGGGAGAAAAACAGTATCAAATGCCTTACTGAGGTCCAAGAACACTGTAGCGCATTTTATCCCATTGTCTAGTAGCTTAGTAATTTTTGTTGTTAACGTTATTATAGCATCTTCAGTAGATCTTCCTTGTCTAAAACCGTATTGTGCATTCGATAAGATATTGAGATTGTTAAGGTAATTTAGTAGACGAATATTTATCAGTTTTTATTTATTAATTTTATTTATTTTATTGATTCATGTACACTTGAATAATTTACAAATAAAACCTTATAAAAGTAAACTTAGTACATAGGTGCTACTTATTTCTCAAGAAATTTCTTCCAGTAGACCCGCGAGAGGAAATGGGAAGAAAGAGGTAATTGGAGTGTACAATACAAAAGTAAATACCTATACAAAATACATAAATAAATATAAAAAAAAGAACATACCTACATAAACATACGTAAAATAAACTTACATAATTACTCATATATACTCATACATATTTACATATACACTTTATAGATACGTATGATAATATTTCTAAATATTATGATCAGGATGATAAAGACAGATAGTAATCTTTTACTCGTTTCTTGAACGTCATTATGGTTTTAGAATCGCGAATTTTCGGTGGTAGCTGATTCCATAACCTACCTGCTTGCACGGAAAAGGACTGGGTATAGGTAGCGGAGCTATGTATTGGGAATTGAAGAATGAATATACGGTTGGACCGACAGGGAGCGTCGACAGGTCGTTCGAAAGTGAATCGTTCACGTAAGTAGGGAGGATAGGAAGGATTGTGCAGGACATTGAAGAGGAGGCAAAGGATTCTAGTGTTCCGGCGTTGGCGGATAGGGAGCCACTTGAGATGTTTGCGAAAGTCGGAGACGTGGTCAAATTTCCTTAAACCAAAAATAAAACGAATACACAAATTCTGCAAACGTTCAAGCTTAGTGAGAAGCTCTTCAATAGCGTCAAGAAAACAGGCATCAGCATAATCAAGAAATGGGAGTAATATGGAAAGACAGAGGGAGATTTTAGTTTGAAAAGGTAAGAAATTTTGGAGACATTTGAGAGAGTGAAGACTATAGTGTAACTTACGGCTAATCTCGGAAATATGAGCAGTCCAACTTAACATTCTGTCCATAATAACCCCTAAGTTTTTAGCAGACTCAGTGTATGCAATTGGAGAGCCATCGAGATATAAAGGAGATAATGACTTTACGCTAATGGTTCTCTGATAATAACTACTGCCAATAAGCATGGCATTTTTGGGATTAACTTTCAAACCGAAAGACTGGACCCACTCGCTAACCTGACGCAAATCATTGTTCATAGCAGCAATAGCTGCATCTAAATCAGCTACAGGGAAATGCCTATAATGCTGAAGGTCGTCTGCGTAGAGATGAAAGTTACAAGAAAGAATATAAGTGACAGAATTTATAAATATTGAAAAAAGCAATGGAGAAATGACACCACCTTGAGGAACACCCGCACTGAGATCACACCACTCGGAGACAGACTCAACGAGGCGGACACACTGCGAGCGGCCCCGCAAGTAGGAATCAAACCACTGTAAGGCCGACGAAGAAACGTTAAGAGATTGAAGGATGCCAAGAAGGATATCGAAGTCAACAGAATTAAAGGCGCTACTAAAGTCAAGGAGAACCAGAAGTGTTAGAGATTTGCGATCAATAGCCCAGCGAATGTCATCTGTGACTTTTAGCAACGCAGTCACCGTACTGTGACCTGCACGAAAACCAGATTGAAATGAACTAAGGATATTGTTAGAAGATAAGAAATTAGACAGTTGGTTATGGGCAATTAGCTCAAGAATTTTTAAGAGATAGGGCAGAATAGAAATGGGCCTAAGGTCAGAAACAGAAGAAGGATTACTAGTTTTAGGTAATGGAATCACTTGAGCTAATTTCCAAGATGTGGGAAAAGAGCCACAGGAAAGAGAAAAATTAAAAATATGAGTAAGAACAGGAAAAACTACAGGAACAAGAAGCTGAATCATTTTTGCACACAACATATCATTACCAGCAGCATTGGAGGAGACCTGAGCTATGAATTTTCTAACTTTATCCTCGGAAACAGCTGAAAAGGAAAATTGGGGAAATGAAGGCCGAGGCAAGTTAGAAAGCTTAAGTAGGGTTTCCGATTTGATGCTTGGAGGAATGTTAACAGGAGGATTTGAAAAATGCCTGTTGATCTCAGTTAAGTCAATATTGCTTTCAGTTAATGAAGGAGATTTGCCAACACCGACAGATTTCAAAAACCTCCATGCCTCCGCCGAGCTACGGTCAGTAAGGGAATCATGATAGTAGTTTCCCTTTGCATCTCTACACATGCGACTGCAGCGGTTACGAAGCACTTTATAAATATTTAGGTTACGCTCTGTTGGACTACGCTTGTACCTGCGCTTGGCCCCATCCCTTCGCGCCATTGCTTGTTTAATTATAGGTGTAAGCCACGGGGCTGGATTACGTTTAATTTTAATACGCTTAAGCGGTGCATGTTTATCAAACAGCTCGATAATAATATCGTTAAGATGTTCAACTTTAGAGTCAATATTCTCCGCAGTATAGATCGGAGTCCAATCAATTTTAGAGGAATCACTATGAAAAATCTCCAAATTTATCTTAGCAAAGCTGCGACGAATAGAGTATTGCGGTTTACGTTTAGGGGGGCGAATACAGAACGACAGGTATATTAAGTCATGGTGGGAGAAAGGAGCTGTAAGTTGACCATGTGTAGCGATAAGACTGGGAGAAGAAACAATCATGAGATCAAGAAGGGAAGGTACACAGTTAGGAACATGATGAGTAGCACTAGTAGGCAAGATATAAAGATTATAGGAGTAAAGAAGATGTTAAAGTCTATGAGTGCGTGAATCGTTTTTTATAAGGCATGAATTTAGATCGCCCATTAATATAAAGTGATCATAAATAGGACAGTAATCACTAAGCAGTGAATCTAACGAATCGAAGTAGTCAATACGAAGGCTTGGACTGTAATAGACTGCCAAAAGAATTTTGGTATGGTGGACAGTATTTCTAGGAAGAGATGTTCAGCAGATTCAGAATAGGTAGAAGGAGAAGAACTAATGACTTTATAGGGAATATTATCGCGCAAATATATCGCAACACCACCACACTGTTTATCTACTCTGTCATTGCGAACCAATATAAAGCCCGGAAGGGCAAAATGAGCAGAAAGAAGAGAAGGTTTTAAAAAGGATTCCGAGATTAGTAAGGCATCTAACTGAGCACTATTTATTGACGCCACCAGATCGGGATAATGGCCGGCAACACTTTGAGCATTAATATTTTGAGTTTTTCAATAATTTTAGAAAACACAGTCAAAACAGAAATGGGCCTATAGTTGTTAGGATCTGTTTTCTCTCCACTCTTGTACACAGGTGTAACTAAGGCTAGTTTTAGAGGGTCAGGAAATTTTCCCTGTTGAAAACAGAGATTCACAAGATGACTAATTACGGGGGCAATTATCTCTTTTATCTGTATAATAAATCGAGTGGACAGGTTATCAGCACCAGGGGCGCTGTCAGGTTTAAGGGTGGAAATGATGTCGAGTACCTCTTGCGGGTCAGTATCCATCAAAACAAATGATGTTAACGGAGGGCTGTTTTCAACTCTATGTTGGTCTAGATTGGTTGGTTCTGTGACAGGTGCAATCTTTTTTTGCCAGATTTTGTCCAACATTAGCAAAATGCTCATTCACAGAGTTAACTGAGGTATTCTGCGTTGTACCTAATTTTAATAGCTCAATATTAGTTGATTTAGTACTTTTAAAGTTTGTAATTTTATTAACTGATTTCCAGAACGCCTTAGGGTTTTTGTTTGATTTCTCTTAATCATTTCTTTGATATTTACGCTTTAGTTTCTTTATGAGGTTGTTACAAAAATTTCTATATCTTTTGTAGGTGATTTTAAGTGTTTCATTGTACGGGTCTGACCTTAGTTTTAACTGCATATCGTTTCTGTTATTAATACATCTAATAATGCCAGGCGTAATCCATGGCCTTATGGGTTGTTTCCTACCAGAGACACTTCTAGTAGTTTTACTTTGATTAAGCGCGTCGTTCAGCTCTGCACTGAGTTTTTCAATAACAAATTCGGGATCATCGCTCGTCAGCAAACACATGAAGTTTTTATTTTTAGTGATAAAGAGCGCTTTTTCATAGTTAATAGTCTCTATTTGTCTATTATTGGTGATTTTCTTTTCCAAATTTTTAAGGCTTAAAAATACGGTATCATGGTCTGTAATCGTGGTATTTTTAACAGCTATGCGTGCCGATGTGTTGTTAGGTTGTATTTTTAACATGAAATGGTCTAAACAACCAAGGAGCCTTGTTGGTAAAGTATGTCCTGGTAGCAACCCATGTGAAGCTGTTATATTTAGATAGTTTTCCCTATTTCTACGTTCATTTATTGTTTCTTTTTCTCTGGATAATAGATTGATGTTAATGTCGCCAGTAACTATTATATTTTTAGACGCTCCGATAGTATATAAGTGTTGGCTAAGAGAATCAAGAAAGTTTTTTGCATTATGGTTAGAAGGTGAGCGATAAATAGCTAGGATAATAGTATCTAAAATTTTAATTTGTAAACAAGTTGCTTGTACTAATTTAATCTCCTCAACCTCAGCATCTATTTCTTTTTTCACGTAAACCACAACTCCGTCATTTTGATTCATATTATTTGTATTATTAGTGGAAGAAGTATAGTTTTGTAACGTAGGTGTAGGTTTACAAGGGTTAATTCTGCATTCTGTGAGTGCCAAGATATCGGGGCTGAAGTTAAGTTGATTTAATAGTATTTGAAAATCTTCAAGGTTATTATATATGGTTCTGATATTTTGTGTTATAATAGTCATGTCACCTGCAGTTAGATCAATGTTCTGAGCAAGATGCTTAATATCACATCGAATAGAAGATGCAGTTTCAATCTCATCAACTTCGTTTAGAGTGTGAAGTGTACTATCCATAGTTTGTTTTTTTAGTTATATGTGTATATAGATAAAAATATACTCGTTTGTACTTAAATATACAGAGTATCACTACCACCAGTATGAGTAGTATGTATGTAGTGTGTGTGAAGTGTAATTTGTTTGCATGTGTATATGAGAGTGTGTGAGTGTGTGGTTGATTTACATATCTCAGATATATTATTAACTTAAAAATAGAACAGTAGTAATGCTTTAGTATCCTAACACCAAAAGAAATATAATAGATTACAGTGTCTACTAAGTGCATAAACATGACATTGCCACATGAGAAATCAATCAAATATGTTATAAAGTTAATGAAAGAATAGCCTAATATTTCCATCATATCTTCCTTTTTGAGTGAAATAAGTGTATCATCTTTATTTCCTAGCAGTGTTTTCTCATTATCAGAAAAATATTCTGAATTATCGTTATTAGACGTTGATTTAATAGAATCTTTGAATTCTTCATATTCTTTTGGTGAACTATACTCTTCACTTGTATTTTCCCCTTCCATGATAAAATCATCAATTGTGTCATTCATATTACCGTTTTCTGAAATGTTCATATTAAAATTACTTTTATCTTTAACCATTATCTCCATTGAATCAATTACAGGTTTAAATATATTTTTATATTTCAAACTGGCTACATTTTCCTCGTCCTGAAATTTTTTAATTTAATGTTTTATATTATTTACTGATTTGATTAATTGTTCTTTTAAATCCATTTTTCTTTAATACAAGTCTAAGATTCAAATAGATAGATCAATATGAAATATTTTTTGCTCAAACATAGCTAAATATACTTTTTAAAGTGTACAAACGTATCAAACCCTCTTCTATATCGCCCACTATTTAATGAACACTCTTTATTAATAACTAAAAAATTATAATAATTTTGCCATATCATGGAGCAGAGCTTTTTGAATTTTACCCAATCCATGTCTGTATTGATATGCTCATTGTATATGTGTTTTAAATTAGTATCATCTTGTTTAAAAATAATAAGAAAGTTAACGTTATCTCTAATTAGTTGTTTGGGTATTTTTAAATAAGTTTGAGAAAAATAGAAACAATCTATTTGTCTATGCCTTCCCATAGCGAAGTAATTTCTTATATTATCTTGATTTTCACATACAACATCATCAAAAATAATTACTGAATTAGGTATGGCTTCATTCGGATGAATTACTTCTATATTATTATTAAAAATGAATAACTTCGCATTCGCAATGCAGGCAATTACTTTTCTTAAAAAGCTATACTTTGACTGAAAAGCTGTCTTTGAATATAAATATTTTTAAATTCGAGTCCATTTTCATGTAATAACAAATTAAGCATAATATTAGTTTTACCACAGTTAGATGGACCACATATTATACAACGTATAGTATTTGGAAAAAGA
Source organism: Acrobasis consociella (assembly GCA_963555685.1). Lineage (NCBI taxonomy): Eukaryota > Metazoa > Arthropoda > Insecta > Lepidoptera > Pyralidae > Acrobasis > Acrobasis consociella. Next base: position 15,492,067 of record OY743125.1, on the reverse strand, counting down.
GTACTATGTCTCATAATTTGTGTATTATTTTTAACTTTAATAATTTCGACTTCTAAAGTTTGAGTTTGCTTTATGAATTTCATTTTGAAATGAAGGATAATAACATTTTGTCAGTCTTTATATATCCTGCACATGGTAGGTGTGTTATCGTGTATAGGATAAAAAAAAAAGATAAATGTACTTAATATGTATATAATCTTCATGTAATTTATGAGCATATTGAAATAACAAATATTCTTAAGAATAAATATAAATTACAAACAAACAAATTAATGATATATATTAATTACAAAACAATATAAATTATAATTATCAATTTCAATACTCCATCGACAAGAGCTTTATATAGCTCTTAAAATATATAGATAGGATGAATTACAATACACATTTAGATTTGTTAATATCTTACATAAATATCATATAATTATTCCATAAACATAGAATGGCAATGACCCCAAGGTATAGTGTTAATATGATCTTGCAGTACTTGAACTTTATCATCGTTTCCATCCAATTTTTTTTTATTAACTTGCTGAGAGAATATAACATGTTTTATTGATTTTATCATATTCATTTTACTTCTGAATACTTCATTCCTCGTTAAAACTTTGTTATAATCATTCAATTCCAGATTATTTGCAACCAACTTAGATACACCCTTCGCTTTTTTTATTCGAGTTTTTAACACTATTTATAAAATATAACTTTGCACGTAAACCAATGAATTCCATAATTAAATCATCACCCATTTTAAGTTTCCATAGTCTAGGAATTTTTGCATTATTTTGAGGTATACAAAAAAGATTATCTTTTTCAAAATTACTAGTATCGTACTGGTGAATATCTCCATGCATATCATGATAAAAATCATGTGTGTATATTAAATATTGTCGCGAACGAGATAAATGTAGAATATTTGCGAGTAAGAACCCTGCTGGCGAGATAGACTCGGAATGTTCGCGAGTGGAATCGTATAGAAATACGTCAGGATAATGCAAGCGAAACTAGGCCTTATATTTTACAGCATAAAGGCTAGAGTTCTTTGAATGGTCGCCGGCTTAGTCGCACTCACACATACATACCGGCGTCTCGATGTTTCCCGTCAATCGAAATACATTCGTCAAGTGAGGCGAATATTCGAGAAAAGTGTAAACTTCTGTATCGGCGCATATAAAAAGGCGATCGAGTGCGCGTCCCGCCAGTTCAGTACGAGCTACGAAAGCGATAACTTCGAAGCGAACCGAAGCGAAGGAAAACTACCTCAGTGCGACAAGTGGAAGTACCTGCGACTACTTTGGCGAGATACCTGGACCTCAGCTGCTACGTGACTTGGACTTGGACATCAGGAAGACCATCTTCACGTGTCAACCTTTGGGTTCCGTAGTGAATAAAAACCCTCATACGAACTTTGGCGTTTTTCTCCAAATCTCGAACCCAGTTTCGTAACAATATAATAAGCTATCGGTGTCAGTATAGCAAAGCTGAGCATTATTTGCATACTTTTTCTTTATAAAGTCATAGTGGAATTGATATAAATGTTGCTTTGCATATTCTAAAACTGTAAATCCAATATAAATCGGTCTGTCTAAAATTACTTTCTCAGGATTTAATTCTATTGCTATGAAATTTTCTGAAAATATTGCTATACTTTATAGGTTAGGTTTCACTATTAATCTTTCAGCATCAAGTTGTTTATTTGTTTTATTGTTATTATCTCTCCATTTAGAAATTAATTTAACATTTGCCTGTTTACGCTTATTTTCTATAGTTTTGCCGAATATTGCATTGTTAGGTAATTTAAAAAAATCTTTTTCAAATGCTGTTTTTGAATCCTGTCGTCGATTGGTATTTAAATCAATATATTTTTATAGAAAACGCTCGAACGAATACGATAAACTTTTTTTAAAATTAAACCATTTCTTAAACACTCTTTCAGGTGAACATAATGAATAACATAGTTTTGTTTATCGTAAAGATTAGCTACTAACTTTTCTGTTTTTCCATAAGGTGGTACAATTTTTTCAACAGCAAATGGTAAATCTTTATGTTTATCATGTAAATAATTTGGATAACTTAAGTCTACTTCCAAAATATATCCATAATCATTTTCATCAGAAAAAGTCGTTACATCAATTTTTTTAATTCATCTTGTGATAATAGTTTGAACTTTCCAATAGGCAATTTTTTCATCATCGCATACCCATATAGATTATTACAATCGAGATATATTAAATAACTGCTTGGTTCAGAAGTGTTAAAATGTGGTAAGTATTTATTATTTGATTTAGCATGACGAAGTGAGCACTGTGCTAATCCACCACGGATACCTTTTTCTAACAACTCATAAATTTCTAAGTCACTTATTAACTCAAGTTCAACACCAGTGTACAGTAGCATCGCATCCCAACTTAAACTCGCTGCGCTGACATAATAACTCGGATCCAAGTGATAAAAATGCAAACTTGTTCTTCTAAATTTTTCGAATATATCGCAAAGAAAAAGCACATCACATTTTAAATATAAATCTGTGTATTCAGCAAGAGATTTTATTTTGAATAGTTCCCACACTGTTTGAGCATGTAAATATTCGTTATCAGTTATAGACTCATCTCGCAACGTATTGTAGAAATTACTTTTAGCAGGTAATTGAGTTTCTTGAAATTTTGACTACGAGTCCATGTAGTCATAGGGATAAATGCATTTCTTTTTTAGTAAATCGAATTTTGCTTTTTCAAGAAACTCTTTCGATAAACTTAAAAAATCACTTTCTGATAAACTTTTGCTCAAAGCATCCATACTAGAACTAAGAAATTGATATAAATCGATAAATTTTATTTGAATAGGAAAATTAAAGTTTACAGTTTTCATTACTTTTGCAAATGAAAGGTATTTTTCTTTCGTTTTTGGTATCACTTTTATAGCACCTTCAGATTTTGCTAACTCTTCAATAAATAAATGTGAATCATATTCAGATAAGTTATGAAATACTACAGGAATGAATGGACAAACTCTATACATCAAGTTACATTGAGAGTGCGCTGCAACTCTGTACTCAGAAGTAATATGATCATGATCTCGAACTTTATCATTGAGTAATAACTTTTTACATATGTAACATAAAGTAGCCTTTTGGTATTCTAATTCTTGCTTTGATGTTAATGGAGTCATTGACTTTTTCGTACTTAAAATTTTGTGTAAACGTTTAGCATCTTGTATTAATTCTTTGACAAACACTTCCACAACACAATCTTCACCTCTATACGATACATATTTATTTAATTTTTTATCATGTGAACAACAAATATAATATGCGAAACATGACGACTGATGAATCCTTAGACTTTCAGTTCTTACTAAGTTATGAGTACGTTTATCACACTCTATTAATAAACCTTCAAAGTCAGCATAAATAATAAAATTGATTTTTTGTTGTCTTTCATAATTTTTAAATGTTAATACAGTATTTTGTTCAGGTAAAATAGACAAAACCTGGGAACAGTGATGAGTCTTATATCTATTTTCACTACTGAAGAACTGTAAACATGTCTCACATAAATAAACTTAACCCTTATAACGACTGACCTGCGGTCTTACTAAACGGATAAGATTTTTTATTAAGCAATAGTGTCCTTTACTTTTGTTTAATATGTATAATAAATTAAAATGATTATTTTTTCCCTGTTTCGATACATAAAGTGGTCTAGTCACAATATTATTTCGTAAGCCATATACATTAATGCTTAAGGTAGGATTGTTTTTTTCAAAACATCTAATATCTGTATGCGTAAGAGGAAATGACAGTTTATCTGTATTTAAATTATTATTAATGTATGTGATTTATAAATAAATAAATAAATAAAGCAGTAGAATAGTGAGGATATGAACTAGTTCTGCATACATTTTTCGTAGTTGGGTATAATCCAGCCATTATGCTCCATAGAAAACAAAAAATATCTTTATTTTTTATGTACTAATAATTATATGTAATATACAACTCTTCGAATTTCTGATTGCTGGTGGTAGTTCTACATAAGATGCACCTCTCATAGGAGAATATTGACATTTATTTCAAGATGATATTCAATGAAACAAGTGAACATCCAGATTGACAATGTTGAAATTTAGTTAGTTTTTCTTTTAATATATCTGTTACATTCTTTAATAACTCCATTAAATCAGTATTTTTGTATATAATATTATATTGAGTATTAAAAGACTTTAAATGTGTTTCATCTGATTTCGGTAACATAAAATATGCGAACAACTCAAAATTAGTTTTAATGCAATCATATTTACTTAGTGAAATATTTAATAAGTCTATGAGGTGTGCTTGGTTATTACTCAATAACGCTTCTAGACCGAAGTACTCGTCTGCCTGATTGATATTCAATCTGTATGTTACTATTCTGTTTTTAAAAGCAGTCGCAACAATATTGATATTCGGAAGCTGTGTATTCAGTAAAGAATTAGCTTTATGTATATTCGTTCTCATGTGATAGGGATATCGTTTTTCTAGTATTATCATTTTACATTTATCACAATATATCGTTTTTTGAGATCTCGATGTGTCGATAGGTTGAACAGCTGCGAAATAAAAAAACAGATACAATAATAAAATATAATCAGTTCCATAATAAATAAAGAAAGAGTACATAACTGAGAATATAATGTGTAACGAAGAGGGAGTATCAATCAACCCGAAATGGAGTAAATGTGCTAATCAATGTGAACAACTTTTACTATCGGACCATTCCTTTAGAAGCAAAAAGTCTGCTGCATCATATATTTTAAATAGTTGGTATTTAATTTTATATAGAGCGACAGACTTCTTTTTTTTTTTTGGTCCCATAGTAAAAGTTGTTCACATTGATTAGAACGTTTAATCCCTTTCTGGTTGTTATCCCCTTTTCGTTACACATTGTATATGTTCAATAACTGAATATGAATAAAATATAAAATTAGATTTCATAATACGAAAGTATAACAGGAAAAAAAAAGAGTTACAAACAGGTAAATTATGTCATACTTTCGTATGATCCGAGTACAGTAATTGGACACTTCTTAAACTCCTTTTTCGAGCTATTTACAAAGTCCTTCAAAGAGCGCCAAGCTTCTCTGTCTTTGTTTTCATCGATCTTAGTCTTGATAGTTGTAATGGCATACCGCCATCTATTAATCGGCATTATGTTTTGAATCTCATCTGTATTATAAATTTTTATTTCCACATAATACTTCCCTTGCTTCGTATTATCTACTCGTCGAGAGTACCCCTTTGCTTCCCTTCTCATATACGTAGAAATTAAAGGTGGTATATTATTACCATTTTTTGAAGACGAAGGCTTGATTTGATTTTCCTCTTCGCTGTCTTCTCCAAACAGATCAGCTGCTGTAAGACGAGGTGGAGCAGTATATGAAGCGATGACCGTTTTTGTTTTTTTCGCTTTTGACTCTTCTCTCGGCTTGCTGGAGCTCCGTTTTCTCTTTTTTTCCACCGGCTTTGACTCTACTTCTGAGTCATCGCTTGAGATGAAAAGATCCTTCTCCAATGATTTTGACCTATAAACAAAAAAATATAGTTACTTTACTATATTCTCAATCTCACAAACACTATTCAATGAGGGGGGGTTGTGGAGACAGTTTTATTTTGTAAAATTTACTACAAACTTAAGTACTTATAATTCTATAAAAAAAAATATAGCTATATCAGTATCAAATCAAAGAAAAGTTGTAATATCAGATACAGGTTCTATACAATAATATATACTGAATTGATAAATGTGGAAAGAGAATATGTTTATAACAGAGAATGTGAATAAATTATATGATTAGGGTATGTAAACAGAGTAAGCCAATAAAGTATAGAGTTTACTAAATGAGTGTATGACTAAAGCGTATAAATGGTGTACTTATGTGCGTAGAGTGTACAAATAAAATGTATGAATAGAAGAGTGTATATAGAGAGTATGAATAGAGTATATGAATAAAGATTATGAATAGAGTATATGAATAAAGATTATGAATAGATAGTATGAATAGAGATTATGAATAGAGAGTATGAAGAGACAGTATGAATAGAGAGTATGAATAGAGAGTATGAAAAGAGTGTATGAATAAAGATTATGATAGATAGTATGAATAGAGATTATGAATAGAGAGTATGAATAGAGAGTATGAATAGAGAGTATGAATAGAGAGTATGAATAGAGAGTATGAATAGAGAGTATGAATAGAGAGTATGAATAGAGAGTATGAATAGAGAGTATGAATAGAGAGTATGAATAGAGTATATGAATAGAGAGTATGAATAGAACATATGATTAGAATTGGTGAATAGAGTTTATGAGGACAACATCTGAGTAAACTATGAGAATCAATAGCATGAAGGAGAAGTGTTTTTTTTTCTCCTTCATGCTATTGATAGCTAGTAGTACTATAATTTGTAAATACTTACATTTTATTTTTCTACTTTGCACGTACCCACTTCAACAGCTAACTAATTATATCACAAGACCACTACTACTGCCAGACCAGACCAGATGCCCTTAGGAAGTAAATCAAACTGTAAATTCACTTAACATCGGGGTGGCTTAAATATGATTTTTCATAAGTACCTTATTAGTAAAAAACAATGATGTAAATTTTTCTAAAGATCTCGCATTATGTCTGTTGCTGTACTTAATCTAAGCTAACAAATGTCTGACGCATAATATTGGTACTCGATTTTTAAAATTCGACTTCATCACATGAATATATAGAGCGGAATCACAAACAAAACGCTTATGATAATCAAGTAGGTACGTACTTGTCTTTAGTAAAAGCACACCGATAGTAATGTTTCTTGAGCGTATCTGAAGATTTATTTATCAATGGCAAAAAGAGCATGGTTTGCAGTCTGCATGTCGTCCAAATAAGTAAAAACGCCAGGTGTTGTCTTCATGGTGGTCTTCGGATATACGATGTCTTACTAATGTTTTATATTCAGAGTTACAAAAATGAAAACTCTATTCACAAGAGAATAAAAAACCTGACTTATGTTAACTGAAAAGAGCCATTTTTTACCTAAAATAAGATTTCTAAAAGCGATAATGAAAAGTATAAGTATGTAGATAAATAAGAAATATACTCCTTATTAAAAATAAAACACATTACCTATGGTGAAGCGATGCGGTGAATGGATTAGAGATATTTATTTTTACTAAGCGAAGAGCACAAATGGCTGCCAATTTCGCTAGCCGTGTAATGCGTTAGACTTAACTTATACAGCCAGCACGAATCCTCTAGCTAAGCCAGTGGTTTCAAGCGGAAGAGAAGATACAGTTCAAGCACACACAATGAAGGATGAAAATAAAAGAAATGTCCATGAAAGCACTAAAAGAACGCGTGGCGTCGGTCAGGCGGCGCGGCGGCGAGCAGAAACGTGGTCTCGCGTTGAGAGCGGATTGTAGAAGTGAAACCGGCTGCGTCCACGCCAGGTAGGCGAGATGCGCGGGCTCGGGCGCGGGCGCGGGGAGATTCAGCCGACGGCCAATGTCACGTGACTGGCCCAAGTAAGTACCAACACACACACGACAGAATAAAATGACATGGCGCCAACATCCTCCCCCCTTTGATATTACATAGAAATATCAAAAGAAAGAAGTATGCAAGAATAAGGAATTATTGCGGGAAGTAAAGGAAATAAAATAAAAAGGATATATATAAGTATATATATAGATATATATTAGTCAATATAAATAAGAAGTTATAATTAATAGATTATTGCGTTGGATTTTCACAACCGGTCGCTTATATGTCCCGGTTGAGGTTTTGACTAAGGCCACGCAAGTTACTCCATCCTTTCCCGGGAATACCTTTTCAATTATACCGGTAGGCCAACTCAACGGAGGAGCGCCATCCTGGTGAACCAGAACCAGAGTTCCAGGATTGACAGGAACACTTGGAGTGTTCCACTTTTGACGCTGCTGCAATGTATGTAAATAATCTACGTGCCATTTCTGCCAATAGCTTTGTACCAAACCGTCTAACAGAGCTTTCCTATTTGAAAGGCTCAGTGAAGTCACTTCGTACGCGGGCAATGATTTTAACGGAGTGGTCATAAAAAATTAGCAGGCGTTAAAATTGAATGCGGCTGATCAGACAAAAGGCAGAATGGACGCGAATTTAGTATGCATTCAATTTGCGTTAAAACTGTTAGGAGTTCCTCAAACGAGAGCAACTGCTGACCTATAGTGCGATATAAATGCGATTTAATATATTTTATATTAGACTCCCATATCCCACCCCAGTGCGCTGCCCGAGGTGGTATGGTACGCCAGGTAATTCTGTTATTGAAAAATTCGTTTTGAAACGCTGTAGAGGTTTCTTTACTCTTCAAAAAATTATATAGTTCGTCCAACTGTCGCTTTGCGCCAATGAAATTGGTTCCGTTATCGGAATACATAATATAAACAGGACCATTCCTGGATAGAAACCTTTTGAAGGCATTAAGAAAGGTATCGGTACTAAGATCTGAAGCAATTTCTATATGAACTGCCTTGGTCGTCAAGCAAATAAAAAGACAAATATATGCCTTTTGGCTTTTTATGCCACGTTTGCGCGCTAGAGTAATGCTTATCGGCCCAGCATAATCCACTCCAGTGTGAGTAAATGCTTTGGCTTCCTGTTGCACGCGAGCCGCTGGAAGGTTGGCCATCATAGGCGAAGGAGCTGAAGGCGCATTTTTAAAACATATATTGCACTTACAAATGCGTTGGCGAATTATATTTCGTGCAGAAACTATCCAAAAGCGCTGACGCAATAACGACAAAAGGAGATGTGACCCAGTATGATAATTCGATCGATGACAATCATCAATAATGAGGTCAACGACATGATGGCGACGAGGAAGAACAATTGGGTGTTTATTCTCAAAAGGAATATTAGCGTTTGTAAGGCGACCACCGACTCGAAGCAAGGATTTGTCGTCGATGAACGGATCAAGCTTACGAAAAGAAGGCGAAGGCAAGTTACCTTTTGAAATATTTTTAATTTCATCAGCAAAATGTTGATGTTGCAATGCTCGAAGCAAAGCTATTTCAGCAGCTTTAATGTCTGAAACCTGAAGAGCAGATGCTCGAGGAATCCTTTTAATAAAGCGTAAAACATAAACTGTAACGCGCAAGAATCTTTTTCAAGAGGAAGTTTTCGAAGCAAGCTCTAAAAGCGGATGCGGGTTATTATCATTATTGACACAAGACATTGCAGCGAAGGTAGCGGATGACTTATTTTCTGGCAAGTCAGTAAGAGTCGACCCAAATGGCGCAACTGGCCACTGTGAGACAGGACAGCGTGTCCATTTAGGACCATACCACCATAGAGGGTGATCCAAAATTTGGGAAGGCATAAGGCCTCGCGAGATGCAATCACTTGGATTGTCTATCCCATTTATATGAAAAAAGCGGTTAGAGGAAACATTTTCCTGTATTTTACTGACACGGTTGGCAACAAAGACTTGCCAACGGTGCGGCGATGAGTGTATCCAAGACAATGCGATGGTAGAATCCGAGAAAGCGAATATCTCTTCAATAGGATAGCGAGCATCTAAAGTAGAATGAACTTGTTTTATAAGTTCAGAGAGCATAAGCGCAGCGCGCAATTCAAGTCTGACTAACGTGATAGTCTTGAGCGAAAAAACTTTAGATTTAGAACATACTAACTGCACGTTGATATCACCATTGGGGTAGGTAGTATGTAGATATAAAACGCAACCGTACGCCTTAATACTAGCGTCACCAAATCCTAATAGACGCACTGTGCAGTCGGTTACTACTCCTAGATGACGCGGTATTTGTAGTTTTGATAAAAGTTGTAACTCACTTTTAAATTGTGAAAAACGGTCAACTATCGATTGAGGCGGCTCTTCATCCCAATCTACTTTTGAAAGCCATAGCTCCTGTAGCAGAAGCTTTGCGTAAAGAATTACGGGAGCTACGAGCCCTAAAACATCAAATAGACGAGCGATAGTGGATAAAATGGCACGCTTGGTATTACCTGTAGAAGAGTCAGCAATTGTAAATGTGAAAGTATCCGAAGCGGGTAACCATTTTAATCCCAATATTTTGAGTGAACTACAATTATTATTAAACTCGATTGATGCGCGGTGAGAATCTGGGAGCTGATCGAGAATTTTAGCGGAATTGCTTGCCCATTTTACAAGATCGAACCCACCAGACCTAAACAATGCTATCAGCTCTTGTGCTAATTGAGCTCCCTCTTCCTCCGTGGCCACAGAGGTGCTCACATCATCCATGTAAATTTCACTTGTTGCTACTTCACAAGCGCGCGGAAAATGCTCATGTTCTTCATGAGCCAACTGACGAACTGTGCGCATTGCCAGGAAAGGACTGGAACGAAGCCCAAAGGCGACTGAGTTAAATTGAAAAATGCGTAAAGATTCATCTTTATTAAAGCGGTATAATATCTTTTGATACTTGCGATCATCTTCGGAAAGAGTGATCTGAAGATACATCTGATGAATATCAGCTGTAAGGGCCACCTTGAAATAGCGAAACCCTAGAAATAGCTTGAATAAGTCAGCCTGCAAATTCGGACCTGTATGAAGCAAGTCATTAAGCGAGGTGCCAGTACTAGTCTTTGCACTTGCATCCAGAACTATGCGTACCTTAGTTGTGGCCTTTTCAGGGCGCACAACTGCATGATGCGGTAAGAAATACCTATCTGTTACGGTGGCAGCAGAATAAGGTAATTCGGATAAATAACCCTTTTGCTTGTACTCTGTGATCACATCATTATAGGCTTGACGTAGTGCAGGCAGTACATCAAACTTACGCTCAAGTGAAGCTAACCTACGCTGAGCACAAGTGTAGGAGTTACCTAACATTTTAGGATCGCTCTTAAACGGCAATGAAACGGTAAAACGACCAGAAAGATTTCGTAAGACTGAAGACTTATAAAAAGTTTCACAAAAGTACTTCCGGGCTCATTACAGCAAAAGAAGTCGGTATCTCCTCAAGTTGCCAAAATTTTGTTAAAAAACTATTCAAAGAATCATTAATTAAAGGACCGAAGGACCAGGCTACAAGATCAGGATTAGCATTGCATGCCTCTCCAACAATAACATAGCCAATCGTAGTCTCGAGGGCATAAGGTAGTATGCGCTCAGTATATGAGCGACCACACGAAGACTGATTCACGTCCGAGAGGTGCAAATTTACCACCTAACATTAAATGTGGAAAAAGTTGTGCTCCAACTATGACATGAATTTCACCAGGCAAATTCCATGAGTCATCTGCTAAAGTCAGGTGAGTAAAACTATTCATTAAGTTTGAATTAATTGACCGTGTAGGTAGTTGATCAGTGATTTGATTCACTACAAGACATTTTATGTCATACTGGACATTGGAAATACGCGATTTTATTTTAAGTGTAACGGAACCTAAAATGGGCGTTGAGATTAACCCTACTGTTTTTATAGAAGAATTAATCAGCGGTTGAATATTTAACTTTAATTGTTTACAACATGCGAGGGTAATTATATTATTTTGAGAAGCACTGTTCAATAAACATCTAATTGTATAATATTTATTTTTGTAAGGGACATGTACTTTGACGGTAGGCAAAATTATTATGGTTTGATTTGTCAACGACGGTACAGTCAGACCAAAAGCTTGTGTAGTTGCTGTGTCACTGTTAGCATTACCCTGAATAGGCGGCGTAATAACCTTCTCAGATTCAATACACCGGGTATCAGAATTATTATTATCACTCTTTGATTTAGTCGGCGTCAAAATTTGATTTTTATTATTGTCAAAGTGCAGTAAGCTGTGATGACGACTATTACATTGTTTACACGTATTACGGGAGTTGCATTTCACAGTAGAATGTTTTGCACTGAAACAATTAACACATAAATTATTTTGTTTGACGTAATGAAACCGTTCCTTAACTGGAAAATTTTTGAACACCGAGCACTGATACAAATGCGTGTGATTTGTATTTTTACAACAGGAGCAAGCGTTAAATTCAGAATTATCATTTTCCACAATGGCAAATGAATGCGATGTTTTTGATTTTGAACCACGTGACACAGACTGAGAGGTATTTTGCGTGACCGACACATTCGGCGGTTTAACAGAAGTTGAAGTGCGCTCAATTATTTTGACGTGGTGCCTGACAAACTCAACCAAATCAGAACATGCAGGTACATCCTTGTCGCGCACTTGTGATTCAAACTGTTGAACAACCTGTATATCGAGCTTCTTTAATGCAATGTGAGTTATAATAAAATCCGTTAAATCTGTAATTTGAAGTTGCTTTAACGCGGAAAATGAGGATTTAATTTTTTCTATGAAGTTATTTAATTGTACAGTGGAATTATTTGTTGATTTTAATTCAAGAATATTATTTAAGTACATGGTACCAAGAAGACGTTTATCTTGATATTTATTAATAAGAGAATTCCAAATAATTTTATAGTTCGATTCGCAAGGCACAATGCCGGCGAATACGTCCAGCGCCCGTCCATTTAGCTTTCCAATTAAATATTGAACTCGCTGGGCATCTGTCAAACTAGAATTAGTGTGAATGTTTGTTTTAAACGATTCATAAAATAATGGCCAATTATTTGGATTTCCATCAAACGAAATAAGCTCGATTGGCGGTAGCTTACATTTAACAGATGGGGACTTTTCACCAGAAGCAGAAACCTTTTGAATAGCGGCGGTATTAATCGTAGACCTCACATGTTTTATATAAGTGTATATTTCTTCAAAGGAAGACCAATCATCCGTACTTAAGATGGACTCTGGTTCTAATTCCATCTGTAAAATGTGGTGTTCATCACATAACTTGTTAAAGTCATTGTATAATTTATCTATGTTGGAAGAATTCGCCAAGAATTCATGTTTATTACGTGTTTCACTGTCTGGTACAACCCTCTTGGCAGACTTATACAGTGATGTCATTTTTGCAAAAATTGCTTGTTTTTTAACAATAACTAATTTTAATTTAGCGTCAGCCTTAGAAAATTACACTATTTATGTATTTACGTAAGTATAAAATATTATAAATATGGCTGAGTTAGAAAATCCTAATATATTTACTTTGCAACAGAACATACACAAGTAACTTACTTTGAAAGTAAGAATTTTATCGATAAATATAAATCAATAAATAAATTAAATATATAATGCGGTAATTATATAGTAAATACAGCGGAGATATAAAGATATAATGCGGAGAAATTATATAATGTATAATGCGGGGAGAATTTTATAGAAAAAGGCGGGGAATTATAATAATTACTTATATGTATTGAAACTAAGGGGAAAAAATGCGAAATGGGGGTTCAATACGGCTCGAAGGACCAAAAAATATGGTGAAGCGATGCGGTAAATGGATTAGAGATATTTATTTTTACTAAGCGAAGAGCACAAAATGGCTGCCATGTAATTTCACTAGCCGTGTAATGCGTTAGACTTACCTTATACAGCCAGCACGAATCCTCTAGCTAAGCCAGTGGTTTCAAGCGGAAGAGAAGATACAAGCACACACAATGAAGGATGAAAATAAAAGAAATGTCCATGAAAGCACTAAAAGAACGCGTGGCGTCGGTCAGGCGGCGCGGCGGCGAGCAGAAACGTGGTCTCGCGTTGAGAGCGGATTGTAGAAGTGAAACCGGCTGCGTCCACGCCAGGTAGGCGAGATGCGCGGGCTCGGGCGCGGGCGCGGGGAGATTCAGCCGACGGCCAATGTCACGTGACTGGCCCAAGTAAGTACCAACACACACACGACAGAATAAAATGACATGGCGCCAACAACCTACCTTGCTCAACAGTGGGTTAAATATTAAAATGCAAACATCGACAATATCTTTAATGCAAAAAGTATTGTATTTTGAACTTTAATGACAAAGTTTAATTGATATAAATAGAGACCTTCTTTCAATAAATACATTAGTATTTTTCAAGCAGTGCAGTACAATACAAACATGTCGGTAAGTAGCAATATTTTTCTATCTCTAGTTGTCTACTACCAACTTTTCCTATGAGATTGTTTGTTCGTTTGTTTGTTTTTCATATGTGTAAGTGGCCAACATGGGTGTCAGATTTTTATGCTGTCGGCATCTGACGTAGCTTGACGACTGCCATACAATGATGATAGCCGGGTCAACGGCTTATACGTGTCTTCCGAAGCACGGAGGAGCTCGAGAAATTTTTATGCCACTTGTGGTCACCCATCCAAGTGCGGGCCACGCCTGGTATCGTTTTACTTGCGAAAACCTTAGTAATGCGCACTGCCATCGGACTACCGAGCTCCTCAATAATATGATATGAGACAGTCTATATAAGGTATTATTGGAATATTTGTAAAACAAATAATTTTTAAGTTATGTTATTAATACATGTTTCAGTTCAACAATGGTGTCATTAACGAATGCTACTCACCAATCACACCACCGCTTCCAGTACCAGAATCAGAGGAGGCAGCCCTCAGAAAGATGAATAATTTAGAGTTCGAGGCACCGAATATCGAACCCAGCATTGCATATTCACAATTAATTAACAGGCAGAAGCAACTAACTTCTAGTGGTAAAATCACTACAAGTGGAGTAAAACTTATAAGAATTGAAGTGTATGACGCTAACCAGTTTGATAGTGCCGAAAAATCCATTTGTCACTGCAATGCTAACGTTTGCGCTCAGCATACAGTGACTAACATTTTCACAGACAATATTTACGCTCGAGTAAGAGAAATCATACGAGAAATTGAAAGTAATGTCATATTTCTGTAATTATTGTTTTGAGTTTTCATTTGATTGTATCGACTTTGAATAAGTATAATGTTCAAATGTTATTGTTAATATTGTATTGAATTTGGATTTAAAATTAGTATGCAGAAAAATGAACATTTAAACGTATACATAATATTTCTATGTAATAAATTTACTTGTTATAAAAAGAAACAAATAAAATTAAGACTAGCTATTCATTCAATTAAAGATAGTTCATTCAGTCTTTTAACTTTAAACTTCAACTTGATTATTTACCTAGATGTTACTTGATGAATGAATGGATAGCTTAAAAATGAAAATAAGGTAATAGGGTATCTGGATCCAACTGAATGGTTGGATCCAGATACCCTATTTTCCATCTACTAACCATATTTTAAGAAACCATCAATGACAGTTAAAATTCAAGCGTATCCATTATTACACTTTTTTATTGATTGAAAATCAGCCAAGTCCGTTTGCCATAAGTCGTCTATTCCTTTCAAGATCACATTACGACGGTCAAAATTTCTGCGTGCCGATCTATGAATTTCATTTACCACTTGGTGGTTTTCCATTTTGAAGAGGTAGTTTAATAATTTTATCAATGAAGTCTTTAGTATAAAACTTTTTTTCGAACTGAATGAGATTATTTCTCACTTATATATTAATTTTATGAACGTTCTTTTTATCAACATATTTTTTGTTCACCGCATCATCATGTGCTACAGGTTCTTTAACTCCTCTCAATCGAGATGATTGTAAATCAAAATCCCATGTTTCCGTTCTAATTAAATGATTACTTGAACAATCCAGTATTTCTGACAAACGAAGTCTTTTATGAACATGGTGCCCGAATTTATCAACATTCATTTTGAACTGAAGTCGGTCGCTGCAATATAATAAATGATCTAAAGAATATGTGTGGTTATTAATTTATACTACCATTTTCACGGAGTTTTTTTATGATTGAAATTATTTCATTATCCAGACCTGTGTTTCCTGCATCTTTAGATGCTATTAATAATGTTACGAAACTGGGTTTGAGATTTGGAGCCAAAACGCCAAAGTTCGTATGAGGGTTTTTATTCACTACGAAACCCAAACGTTGACACGTCAATATGGCCTTCCTGCTGTTCAAGTCCAAGTCGCGTAGCAGCTGAGGTCTAGGTATCTCGCCAAAGTAGTCGCAGGTACTTGTCGCACTTAGGTAGGTTTCCTTCGCTTCGGTTCGGTTCGCTTCGAAGTTATCGCTTACGTAGCTCGTACTGAACTGGCGGCATATGCACTCGATCGCCTTTTTGTATGCGCTGATACAGAGGTCCACACTTTTCTCGAATATTCTCATTACTTGACGAATGTATTTCGATTGACGGGAAATATCGAGACGCCGGTATGTATGTGTGAGTGCGACTAAACCGACGACCATTCAAAGAACTCTAGCCTTTATGCTGTAAGAATATAAGGCCTAGTTTCGCTTGCATTATCCTGACGTCTTTCTATACGATTCCACTCGCGAACATTCCGAGTCTATCTCGCCAGCAGAGTTTTTACTCGCGAATATTCTACATTTATCTCGTTCGCGACAATAACTTTAACCTTTCTACTAATTCATTAGGGTCATCCCAGTAAATATAATCAGTATTTTTTTAAAACTTTTTTTTAAGCATCAAACCTTCTCCCGCGCTAATATCATCAGCATTACTGACAGAAGATGAAGATGGCTTTCGCAGTCTAAAAAGTGGTTTAATTATGTTTAAGTACTTCCGTCCTTTATTAGATTTAATTGTTTTAGTGGGATTAAAATCTCGTCGATGAGCGTTTGTCTCTATTAACATGGTCTTATATACTTGACAATCATTTTCAGTCACCACTTCCAAATTAGGTACTTTTTTTAACTCCTGCAACCCTGGCGTTATTTGATAATCACATCCTGCTACAGATATAATTCGATCATTTATATACACACGTGCTGAACCCATCATTAATTTACCTCGTTCTAGTCTAACGCCAAAAGGTACATCATCAAATATTTCGGAGGAAAATGACCAGGACGAAGTATTTTGACTAGGACTAGGTATTGACTCAATGGTTTTATACGATGCATTACTGGTATTAATATTGGATGAGTCTCCCGATTTTTCTAAACTCATATCGTCATCAGAAACATCTTCACCAGAATTATCAGAATAATTTTGTTGACCAATGTTGTTCTTAAGAGTATTGTTGAAATGCGATTCAGGCGATGGAATTTGCTCTTTTACGAACGATTTTTTCATGACGTCATCTTTTGATTCGTTTGATTTAATTTTACGGTTCACATCCTTAATCCACTGATGCATTGGGTTAGTAACAGGTCTAAAGACTGTATATAAAACGTTTTCATTGTAGGATTCCATAGTTTTCATATCTTTAATTTTCTTTTTATTTAACAGCTTCTGCTATATGAATTATCTGAATTTTTAACTCTTTTTTCATGTTTAGTTTGATGAATATACGTATTTTTCTTAGTAAGTCTTTGACTGAAGATGTTTATCAAATAAATTTTCTTTATGCTCGTATTTTTATCCTCATCGAATAAAATAATAGTATCAAAATTCTTCCTGTATCTGCCTTTGTTCTTTTTACAATCTTTATTTATTACCAAATAGTTATAGGGTTCGCTCCATACTTTTGAACACATTTCTTGAAACTCAGACCACGACATATCGGTTTTTACGTGTTCATCATATACATGGCGGAGGTTTACATCATCCTGTTTGAATAATATTAAAAGATTTGCGTTGTCTCTAGTCCGTCGTCCCAACCTCGATTTTCGTACCGATCGTACTTTCTTGGGAGACTATAATATTAATGTGCGCACTTATTAGGTGTCCCTAAATCACAGGTATGGCACTTCATACAAACGGAGCAGCATATATACCTAATACATACAAACGAAACAATCCGTCCGTGCACACGTCAAATGTGTGAGTTAAACAATCAGGGTCGCCACCACAGAATATGTTTCTTTGCTTACCTGTTTTTATCACTCGGAAATCTATAAAATTTTCGTTATTTATTGTTTTCCGTGGATAAACAATGATAATGTGCGCAGTTTCTCACCATTATAATTCAATAATCCTAAGTGACTCGCGTAATGTCAACGTGCAACTACCAATAACCCTGTTTTACTGCCACTTACACCTCACAATAACGGGGGAAGAGTTGCGGGGTCGCCAGATTGCGGGGGACGGTGCGAGTTTCCGTTCTGTATGTAATACTATTATTAATTCTGTGCCTAAATATCGGCGTCTGCCGAGCGAAGCAGGAAGCGTTTGGGAGTTATGTCACCTTGAATCTACTCCCGTAGCCGAAAAATTACCGATCTTACTTTTGAAAAATTCTTTCTTAGAATCCTTCCTTGTATCATTATGAACAGCTTATACTAAATTCCAGACAATTTACACGAAGCACTTGCAGAATCAGACGGTTTTTATAGGTGGGATTTTCACCCAAAAAATACCTATCTTACTTTTTGACGAAACTACATTCAGGTGATAGGGCAGCTCTCACACGATCATAAAATCCAAGTCTGCCTCAGATTTTAGAAAGCGTTTGTAAAACCAGACGTTTTGAATGCGTCACTGATCGACGACCCGTACCTATAAAACGTAACAATAATTACGTTGGTACTTACTTTATATTCTAATGCCTACTATTTACGAGTGTAACTAACCAGACTCTTCCCGCAGAAAAGTAGTAGGTACCTGCCTACTTCACTTAATTACTTTTTTTATATGAAATCAACACCAAATTTTTAAACAAGAAACCAAAATTAGGTTAATTTAATTTCAAAAAACACCTACCTATACATGCTTTCACCGTAATTAACTAACGAACCTTCACTGCTGGACAAAAGCTTTCTCCAAGAAAAGCATTGTGGTTAATATCCCCTCTAAATGAACTTACCCGCTCTATGTGACGGTGAGTAAATTCTAGCCATTTGGTGCCAAACGCTATAATATGCTTAAAATGCAAGTAGATGTCAAACATTAAAGTATATGAAAACAGCATACTTATCATACATTAAAAGTAGGCTTCTTGCGAAGTCATATTTATATGTTAAAATAAGTAAAAAGTTATTAACAACTTCGCTGCTGGCTGAAATAATGGTGCCACGAGTATGGGCAACATTTTTTATTATTATTTCGTTTGCTATTTTGTCAGATATAATAAAATAATCATTAAAATTTACAAATAAAAAAAACCCGCACATATGGGAGGGATTAAACTTTCATCCCTGTGCCAGCCCCGCATATACGCGGAGCTCTAAATTTCACTCTATATTGATGTTTATTTATATAAAAATCACCAAACTATTTATTATTACAATACATAGGGGCGAGGTTTAGTATGCTAAGGATAAATTCCCTCGCAGGCACCTCAGCATAGGAAATCTCATTTTGTACATCTGTCCCGGTGTGCAATCTGGCGAAAGGTCATGGCAGGAGCGCAACAGTCGCTAAGATAGCCATGGCAAGTCTGATGGATTGTCCTTCCCGTGGTTGCCGCCTGTTCTTGGTCTAGTTCCCTAAGAAACAGACAAAACTGAAACCATCTGACGCACTCCACACTCCCCGCACCACCTAACCCTAATCCCTATCCAAATAAATCCCATCCCAATCCCTCCCAAACTTATAGCTGCAGGTCGTTGTGGACAAGACAATGCGGGCCGGACGACACTAAGATATGTGACGTCAGGCGGGAGGGGGTGTCCACCCACGTGTTTGTGCCGTGCGTGGGGATCCGTAATGGTCGAGAAGGGGATCCTGGAAGTTGAGCTGAGGTGGGGTAGGGTGGACTTATAAACCCTGCCGAAGCAACACGCTTCTTTGGCCCTGGATTGATCTAACACGGGAGGCCCTTACCTAGCTAGTAAGGGTCAATCGGCTGCGATGTCCAGTCAGATGGCCATCATGCGAGTTTGCCGGGCTGGCAGGCTGGCAGTCGGTGGTGCTCGGTACCATGGTTTACGTTTTGGGCTGTGGTACTCCAGCGCTATTTAGACTCGTGCGGTCGGCCTACTCGGGGAGCTATACCCCAAAGGTAACTCTGGCGCAACTCGGTTGCGTCCCCGGTATGAGGACTCCGTGGCGGGTGGTGAACCTGAGGGACGAAATACATATACATACTTGCATGGATACTCAAAACCACAAACACCCCACACAAACCTCCGAACCCTCGGGTAAGGAGCTACACAACACAGATGCAACCGCCGGCACATCTAAACACATCAGGCAAATGGACACTCCGAACGGAGTGCCCTACTGGAGACCTGGCAGGAGGTGACTCGACGCAAGGGGAAGAGCAACCGGAACCGAGCGAAGCATTCGCCACCAGCATTGGTCCAGAACACGGATAGGCGTTTAAATAGGTATGGCAAAAGACCGGGTAGCACGAAGGTCGCCAAACATAACGTCCTACACCCGTCACACTCACGCGATCAAAGGACGCTGGACAATACACGACCGTCCACCTCTTCGGAGGGAAAAGGTCGTTCAAAACTCGAAACCCCGCAAGGGGGATCGAAACTTCTTCCCACAGGGAAAAAACAGCTGTAAAAACGGTAGCCCCCGAAGAAACAGCAGCCCGAAACGAGGCAGCAGCCGAGGGAGCAGCAGCAGGAGCAGCAACAACAACCCTCTCCTACAACCAAACGGGCGCGCCTCGACGACACAATCTCCCCAAGAGGTGAGACCAAAAAGTGAAACTCGATGGCGCGGCTGTGAAGAGTGGGACTACCTACTCCGGTGCGGTAGCTACTGACCTAGACCTGGCCGTCACGACGGTGGACAGATCCGACTTACAACCAGAGGAACTGGGTAAGATACAGGAGAAGATCGAGGACCTACTCATGAACCATGTCCTTGACCTGGACTCAAAAGTCATTCCTGTGTTTGGGGGAAAGCCCGTCATCGCTGATGGCGTGCTTAAACTCAAATGCAGGGACGAGGCGACTGGGTCCTGGCTCAGGGAGGTGGTATCAGGATTCTCCCCGGCCTCCAACAAACAACCGCACACGGTAATGGCCCAGAAGGATCTACCAAAGAGGACTAGATGCGGTTTGTTCCTGCCTGCAAGGAAGGGTACGATAAACCAACTCCACACTATGCTCCACCGCATGAACCCATGGGCTGGTGTGGACAGGTGGACACTATACAGCCCCATACGTCAAGACGAGGGCATCTACGTCCTGGTAGGAGTACCAGATGAACTTCTGCCCATCAGCGTGGAGCATGAACGCTGCCTGGCATTCTCCCTTGGGTCGGTGTACCTACAGTTACCCACCAAGGAGAGCGACAAGGATCAGGCATCAAACCCGGAAGAGGAAACACGCATGGACGTCACTACGGAACCTGAGGAGACATCCGCCACTGCACCGAGTGCGCAGGAGGCAGGAACCTCAGGGCTCCAACAACTCCCCGCTCCGTCCACATCTGAGGTGGCCACCCCGGCCGAGAACGGGTCTGAGATGAGGACGCGTGAAGCCGGGTGTCAAGCGCTCTCCGACGCCGAGGATTTCCAAGAAGCGGAGAAGCGTCTGGCGCTGATAGGCTGTGGGGATGAGGAGGTGGAGAAGGACCAGCAAGATGATGTCCAACTCACCGACTCAGACCCGGATGACTGACGTCATCCAGATTAACCTCCAGCATAGCCAGACCGCAACGGCTACCCTGCGGGGCGAGCTGGAGAAGAATGACACACTTGCGCTGATCCAGGAGCCGTGGATCAGACGCCACAACATATGTGGCCTAAATAACATCGGAGGTAAGATAATCTATGATCAAACCTGTGATTCTCCCAGAGCTTGTATCTATCTACCCCGTAACTTCATGGCACTGCCACTAACACACTTATTTTCCAGAGATCTGACAGCCATCAGGATCTCAACAAGTGACCACAAAACTCTACCGAATACAGTAATCGCCTCCGTCTACCTCCCCGGAGACGATGGTGCCGAGATACCAACTCGTGAACTCATAGAACTGGTAAGTTACTGTGAAACAAACAAATTGGAGCTCATCATCTCCGTCGACGCCAATGCACATCATCCTCTTTGGGGTATGGAGAAATCTAACCCCAGGGGGGATGAACTGGTGAACTACCTCATACAGACAAACCTCAACATACTAAATAAAGGTAATAAACCAACATTTATAACCAGGCGATGTCGTACCATCATTGACCTCACCCTAGCTACAGATGGCATCTTAGAATACATCTCTGACTGGCACGTATCTGACGAGGCATCATGTTCGGATCACAGATTGCTACGATACAAGGTAAACTTTACAATTGCCAAACCTATTCCCTACAGAAACCCGAGGAAAACTGACAGAAGCGCATATAACAAACTTTTGCAAAATAAACTTGGACCGATACAACAATGTACGGCTCTAAACAGCCTCCCTAAAGTAGAAAGATACGCCAAAACCATATCACAGGCTATTACACAAAGTTACAAAACATCTTGCCCTCTCAGCACCATGGATGCTGTCCCAAAGGCGGCAAAAAGTTTTGGGGCCCTGAACTAGAAAGGCGCAAAAATCAAGTACACCGACTCCTAAACCGAGCGATGAATACCCGGTCCAGAGATGAAGTCCCAGTCTCTTTCGTTTCTAACGAAAGAGACTGGGACAACTATGCCATAGCTCGTTCCAACTATAAGAACAGGATCAGAAAATTTAAACGCAAGTCCTGGTGTAAATACTGCACAAGTATCGAAACCACGTCCGAAGCCTCTAGAGTCTGCAAACTACTGTCAGGCGGGGGTGATAAAATGATTGGCACCCTTAAAAAACAGGACGGCAGCTACTCTGCAAATACAGAAGAAATATGTAAAATACTATTAGAAACTCACTTTCCAGGATGCCTTAATTACGACTACCTGGAAAAACCAGAGGAACCCATACACGATCCTACAGTACAAGACTGGAAATTAGCCCATGAGATAGTTACATTGGACAGAGTAGAATGGGCAATTAACAGCTTTCAACCTTTCAAATCACCAGGCCCGGATGGCATCTTTCCTGGCCTCCTTAAATGGGGAGGAAAAGTCCTACTGGAACATCTTACCAACCTACTAACATCCTGCCTAGCCCACAGGTACATTCCTCAGCAATGGCGGGAAGTCAAAGTAATATTCATACCAAAACCTGGTAAAACAGACTATACAAATGCTAAATCATTCAGACCTATAAGCCTATCCTCCTTTCTCCTCAAGGTGTTGGAAAAACTGTGTGACAGGCACATTAGAGATACGGCATTAATCAAACATCTTTTACATCCCAAGCAACACGCGTACTGCACGGGAAAGTCAATAAAAACAGCGTTACACGAAGTTGTAACAATACTGGAAAATGCTATACACAGCAAACATCTTTGTCTGGGAACCTTCATCGGCATAGAAGGGGCGTTCGACAAGACAAATTTCAAATGTATACACGATGCCCTTTACAGACATGAAGTGCCGAGCACTGTAACCGGCTGGATTTCCAACATGTTGAAACTACGCAACATAAAGCTAGACATGAGTGAAACCACAAAAGTAATGGCCACCAGAGGGTGCCCACAAGGAGGGGTACTCTCACCCCTACTTTGGAGTTTAGTGGTAGATGATCTAATTACATCTCTAAACAAGAAACACTACTATACAGTAGGCTACGCCGATGACTTGGCCATACTCATACAAGGGAACTCTGCAAGCGTCGTATGCAGCCTAACCAGAAGTGCACTACGCATTGTAGAGGAATGGTGTAATAAACATGACTTCTCAGTAAATGCGAACAAAACATAATTCAATTCAATTCAATTCAATTTATTTATTGTTTCCACGTGTGGTAAAAGTTTACAAAATCACTATAAATAGTTAAAAGTACAACATGGAACCCTGCAAGGGCATTACAATATATATATAGTCAATTGAAACCAAATAAAATTAAAACATATCAAAATAAAATAAAAATAAGAAAAAAACAATATAAAATTAATAAGAATCAAAATAATAATGGTAAGTCACAATTTATAAAAAATGTCAAGAAAGAAGGTTGTCATCAGAATTTCCATTATTTAATTAAATTTTAATGTTAATTAGTGGTGGTAATCAAAAGTATTATTTGGCAAAAAACTCTTCCAGAGTATAAAAACATTCATCTACCAGATAAGCTTTTAGAAATCTTATGATTTTTTTTTCATCTTTTTCAAGTACTATATGGTCAGGTATTTTATTGTATATTTTTATACACATCACCAAAGTACTTGAGCTAACCATTCTTAGTCTGCTAGACGGTAGGCTTAGCTTTTCTTCGAAGCGAGTGTTCATTTTATGCTCACGTTCCTGTTTTCTTGTAGTGAAAAGTGTGATATTATTTTTTACAAATTTGCAAATCTCAAGTATGTAGATTCCCGTCAAAGTTAATATTTTATATTCAATAAAGTAGGGTCGACAACTGTCAGTGGAATGCCTTAAGTTTGCCAGAATTCTAATGCATTTCTTCTGTAGTATAAAAAGTTGATCAGCGTCAGTACTGTTTCCCCATAGTATGATGCCATACTGCAGCTGTGAGTGAGCATAGGCGTAGTACGCAGAGAGTGACGTTTTTAAGTCAGTGCTGCGCTTCAGCTCTGACAATGCATATACAAAACTAGACAGTTTACTTTTAATTTTTTAAATATGAGGTTTCCAAGTTAAATTCGTATCAATTTCTATACCCAGCAATGTACAGCAGTCAACGCAATTAATAATACTTCCATTTAATACAAAATTTATTTTTAATACGGGTTTTTGATACGGCCTAAATTGCATAATTTTAGTTTTAGATAAGTTTATTTTTAAGTTGTGATCTTCTAACCAGCTAGTTACGTCTGCAAAAATTTGGGAAAGCTTACTATTTAATGTCAAATTATTTTCTGATGGGATCATGATAGAGATGTCATCAGCAAAAAGAACACAATGTTCATTAATTGCTCTAGGCAAGTCGTTAATATATATTAAAAAAAAGAAGACAACCAAGTACGCTGCCTTGAGGGATTGAATTGGGCATACAACATTTGCTAGAGCGATAGAGCGCAATTAAACCAGATTCAGAATTAGTGTGTTCAATCTCCACATACTGTTGGCGATTGTTTAGGTACGAATCAAACCAATCGTAGGCAATTCCTCTTACACCAATGCCATAGAGTTTTGGAAGTAAGATTCTAAAATATACTCTATCATATGCTTTGGTTATATCCAGTAGGATCCCTATTGCATATTTTTTTTATCAATACAATCCAACGCTTTTTGCATAAAATGATAAACGGCTAGACTTGTAGAACAATTTTTTCTAAAACCAAATTGGTTTTTATCAAATATATTATGTTTTTCACAAAATGAATATAGTCTATTACCCATAGCCGCTTCTACAATTTTAGCAGCTGTTGTTGGAAGTGCTATTGGACGAAAATTGTCTGGATTAGGAGTGTCTCCTTTTTTATGGACAGGTTTGACAATCGTTACTTTTAATTTGTCAGGGAATACACCTTCTTGAAATGATTGATTAATCAATAGCATAAATGGGAGGGCTAATTCATTAACACATCTTTTGACTAGAAGTGGAGGTAGTTCGTCAATTCCAGAGCTCCGTTTATTTTTAAGGTTTTTAATGATAGTCGTGACCTCCTGTAAATCAGCTGGCCAAAGGAAAAAAGAACTAATAGTGGGATTTAAAACTGGTCTTCCCGGTGCTTGGTTTGCTGCTCTGTCATTACTAGTTGACGAGAAGATATTATTAAAGCAATTAGCAATTTCCAATGGGTCAGCTATGATTTTTTTGTCGACCTTTAGTTTCATGTTTTTTCTATTTATATTTTTTCCTTTATTTGTCCTAGTTTTTATTATTTTCCACATTGTTTTTGTGATATTTGCAGATTTTTTCAATTTATTAATATAATGCAATTTTTTTGATGCACTAACAGCTCTTTTCAAAAGCTTTTCGTAACATTTATAATGATTTTTTAATAAAGGATTATTTGTTTGAGTCAGAAAGGATCTAAGAAGTCGTTTATGTTTACAAGATTTTTTGATGCCAGGTGTAAGCCAGCCCTTGTCAATTTTATTTTTTATCTTTATTCTCTTTTTCGGAATAGTTTTTTCTAGGATAGTTGTTAGTAAATGATGCAGAGAGTCGTAGTTCGTATTAATATCCTGATCTTGTTTGATAATATTATTCCAGTTTATGTTTTGTAATTCGAGCCTATATTTGTTCATGTTTGTTTCACTATATATTCTCTTTTCCATCCACCATGTGTCTCTAGGTTTTACTACAGGTGCTGAGGATATGGACCTAGGACCTAGGGAGACTACAACGCTCCTATGATCAGCAAAGCCGTTATCTTGAACAGATATTAATGTTTGCTTTTGTCGAAAGTTTGTAAAAACTAAGTCTATGCAACTAGCAGATTTCTTGGTAACGCGAGTCGGCTCATTAACATATTGATTAAAATTGTACGATAACATTATATCAAGAAAAGTTTTTGCCTTAGTTGATTTTTTGTTTAGTACATGTATATTGAAGTCACCCACAATAACTATATTACTAGAACTGTCTTTTAGCAACAATAAATTCATAAGTTCTGTAAGACAGTTACAAAAATTAGTCATGTTTACCATCAAAAGAGCTCTAGGCAACTACGCACCACCTAAACTCTTTGGTACGACTCTCACACTATCGAAAGAAGTCAAATACCTAGGCGTAATATTGGACTCCAAGCTGAATTGGAGCACGCATCTTGAAGAAAAATTAAACAGAGCCTACATAAACCTATGGAACTGTCGAAGACTAGTAGGCAAAAACTGGGGACTTTCCCCGAAAATCATGAAATGGCTGTAAATCACAGTCATCAGACCAGGACTCACATACGCTGCAATAGTATGGTGGTTTCGAACTACATTGACTACAGTACAAGACAGATTACAGCGATTTCAAAGAACAGCATGCCTGGCGATAGGAGGCGGCATGAAATCTTGCCCAACGGCGGCATTAGAGGCAATTTTAGACATCAGATCGCTACATCTACACATCAAACAAGAAGCACAAGTCGCAGCCGCTAGACTTCACACGTTGGGCCTATGGAAACATAAAGACAAGGCACTACATACACAAATCCTGCCTATAGCCCTCGGGGCATCATATCTTATAGTTGCAATAAATGACAGGATCTGTAAACAATTTATTTTTGACAAAAAATACAAAATACAATTACATGAAGCCCCATCAGACAGCTCAGGTACTGAAGAAGTGAGAGTATACACAGACGGCTCGAAAACACACAACAGTGTAGGTGCTGGTGTATTCTCTCACGATCTCAACATCTACTCTGCAGCTGCTTTGGGTAAGGAGAACTCTATCTTTCAATTCGATTCTTTATTTCAGATATCTAAGATCCACTTTGTGAGTATACAGTAACTTAAAACTAATGTTAGTACCTATAGCTATACAGATTATTGTGCACATAGAATGAATGAGTCCTATGTGCAGAGGGCCGGGCGGCATTGCCCTTAAAGTTGACCATATAGGGCCACCGGCATGGTCCCCTGCACAAGGTGTCTCATTATTGGCGAATCCAGTCTATCCGCCACTGTTTTTAGGATGCTGTTGTGACTCGCCCTTACTCTTCGTAACAATGATGCCATTTTTCCGGATCACAGCATGAAATCCGTCTGTTCTAGCCTGCGCAAACATTTCAGAAGCACTACAGAATCGGGGGAGTCTCAGCAACATTCTAAAAATATCATTATATTGGACGCGGATAACATCTAGCGATCTTTTGGTGCAACTAACTCACATACCACCCGTGTAGAAACCCTGACAAAATGCCTTAAATAAAGTTATCTTGACTTGGTCGCTACAGCGGGCGAATCTACGGGCCAGCATGTTACCTCGGATCGCCAACGCCCTCCGCTCCCTTTCTACATCAGCATCATCTTTAAGGTCGTCGGTAAGAACATGACCTAAATATTTAAAAGTTGTAACCCTTTTTAAATTTATCCCATTATGGGTTATAACAGGTGTATTCTCAAGACACTTACCGTCGGCCTTAAAGACCATGTACTCACACTTTTTTACATTATATTAGAGTCCGTGCGTGGCTGCGAACTTCTCACATACCCTCAACATATCGTTGATAGATCCCGTAGTTGGCCCCAATAGTAGCATATCGTCCGCGTATGAGATGTTGTTGATGGCAACCCCATCCACACTGCAACCGACTCTCATACTACTGAGCTCAACTATGAGATCGTTAACATATAAGTTGAAAAGCTTGGGAGACGTAAGCCCCCCCTGCCTGACCCCGCATTCCAACCTATACGCCTCGGAAATGCCGTTAGACCATTTAACATAGTTAATTTGGTGATCATACCAGTACTTAAAAATATTAAGCACTTCCGCTGGCACATTTCTGTCCTTTAGTCCCTTCCACAGCACTTTGTATAACACTCGGTCGAAAGCTTGAGAAAAATCAAGAAAACAACCATAAACTGGCGTTCTACGCTTGGTATAGTACTGGACCGTATGCTTTAGTGCTACAATAGCGCTCTCTGTAGAAAGTTGTGGCCGGAATCCGAACTGGGCGTCGTGTAAATTTAAATATTGACTTAGCACAGAGTCAAGCATACTGTCCAGCACCTTTGCGATTATAGTTGCAAGAGAAATTGGGCGATAGTTACACCTGTCCGCGATATTCCCTGTCCTGTTCTTTACGATGGGCACAACCATGGTTTTCATTAGATCTGTAGGTAAGTACGAGTGACTAATGCACAGTGAATAGAACATAGACAAAACCCTCGGCAGGTGAACACCTGCATACCTTAGGTGCTCGATACTGAGCCCGTCGTGCCCGGGAGATTTACCCCTGCTCATTTTCTCTATCACTTTTTTAATTTCCGAAGCAGAAAAACGCAGTATTGGCTCTCCCCCGCGCTCAACGGGCCCAACACCAGCCGCCCCGTCGGCAGGACCTTGTGGAGCTCGGACCTTAAAATGTTCCTTGAACATGTTTGCGATTTCCGTCGGGTCGTTCTTCCCCTCAACACTCACCGGGGGGCCAGGCCCCGAATTGAGCCTGGACGTGGCCTTCCAAAAACTACTCAAGTTATTTGTGGCTCTGTGCTGAGCGATAATGTCCATTTTAATTTAGTCCTGGTTCTTTTGACACCAGTTCAAGCGACCTTTAAAAATTTTTCGAGTTTCGTACATGCGCTTGTAAAGAGGACCCGAATCTGGTTTTTTATGTTGCACCCATTCTTCAAAACTAAGCCTGGCCTCCCGGTGGGCATTTTTAACATGTTGGTTCCACCCACACAAAACTTTTGCTTTCTTACCAGTACGATATTTTGGTTTTGTTTGGGTAGCAGCGTCCCTTAATGTTTTTATAATTTTTTCATATAAATTGTCCAGAACACGGTGGTGCTCAACACTATCACAGGACCCATGACTACACTCGATGCACTCCTCAGGAAAGTACATATCACGGAACACTTCATTGCACAGTTTTTGGTATTTACCAATTTGCGAGTCGTCCCTTTCTCCCCATATAACGGTACTATTGGTCGACGAGTCATGTGCCCCTTGTTTGAGCCTCACCACATCAAGATTACATTTCATAAAAATAGGTAAATGATCAGACATATACACTCCTTCGCGTATGCATACACCTAGTACCGTTTTCCAGGCCATTTGTGAGATTACCAAATGGTCCAACCATCTCCTACTACCATGAACCTGACTCACAAATGTGTAACTATTTGAATCAGCTCCGAGTTTTTCGACATCCGCACAAACCCATGTCCGATCGGTAGCAAATCGACACAACTCTTTGTAAAACAATTCGTTAATATGTGCGTTAAAATCTCCCAAAATATATATAGATTCAACCTCAACGGTTTCCTCTATAGCGCTAATTTCTCCCAACACTTCGGTAAACAAAGGCAAATTATCAGGTGAATCTGTAGGCATGTAAACAGAAAATATAATGACCGAGCGACCGCCAGAAGTCGCTTTGATAGCAACCAACCGGTCACTATGGCAGTGTAAAACAGTTACGCAATCAAACAGACTCTTCCTCCAGAGAATGGCTACCCCCCCATATGGCCTACCTACCAACAGGCCAGCAGACGTATCCACCGCCGACTTACCCGTATACTCAAAGTCATTGCTAATTGTACCTAACAGATGTATATCATGGGGTAGGAGCCATGTCTCTTGGAGGGCCACCACATCTGATTCTGAACATACTTGTCTGATACACTCAACCGATCGCTTAAGTGACTGACAGTTAAAGCTCGAAAAAGTACATGAATTATTTTTACTTATATCCATAGCGAAAGAGTCATTTAACTTTAACATCATTTTTCGTGTTCGTTCGATACATAAAATGCACGAAACGCCTGAAAGTTATTCCATCTGGCCAAAACTCATTGTTCAAAAACAGATGCAGCTTATTTTTTGACACATATAGTTTATAGGCATTGTATTTCTTAGGTGATTTCATGTTAATAGCTTTTAATACTACAGTCTCGCTAGTTTAATCTTTTATGTAGTTTACAATATCACTATCACTCGTGTCTTTACTGACGTTCGATATAAACAAAGGCACTTTTATATCAGCCGCTTTAAATTTCACTTTGGGATCCGTAAGAGCACGGCCTCTTTGACCAATTAATTTTTACCGTTTGGCTTTTCCCCTATGCACAATTTGCCATTCCGAATTCTCCTCTATAGGTAGCCCTACATTTTAGTTTACCTTTTGAACATTCGTACAATTGTGTTCATGCACTTTGTTTGCTGATCGCTGAGGTCTCACCGCTCCAGCGGGCGATCGCGTACTGTGGACCGGTTTCGAGCCGCCGCCGCCCGCGCCTGTAGAGAGGATACGAGTAGGTAACTGCGACTCCCCAGTACCGATGTTGGCATCCACGCGCGAAGTACGTGTTATCGGTTGCTCCATCTCATTCACACTTGTGCTGTTTGCCTGCCCAGCTGCAACACCGCTTTCGCTTGTAATCGTTGTTGCTGTCTCCTCTTTTTGCGGGCATGTGACAGAGATGGACTCTGCGGTGTTCGTCATCTCGACCGTTAATAAAGGACGGTCATCAACTTCGGGTATTTCGTTTACTTTGAAATCAG
Source organism: Acrobasis consociella (assembly GCA_963555685.1). NCBI lineage: Eukaryota > Metazoa > Arthropoda > Insecta > Lepidoptera > Pyralidae > Acrobasis > Acrobasis consociella. The sequence continues at coordinate 15,461,091 of OY743125.1, read as the reverse complement.
CTGGCCGTTGCAATTGTGACGATTCTATAGGTACATATTGCAAACCTATCGGTCCACTATCAAATGAAAAACTATCCTGTAGACAGGCTCCTCTTCTGTTGTTCACTTTGCTGACCGATGATGCTGAATTGCCTATTATAGATGCATGCTTCATATAATCAACTTCCTGCTTAAGCATCTCAAACTGTTCTGTCGTGACAGTATTTTCTTTCAAAAGATTGATCTGGCTTTGCATCCTCAGAATATCCTTGACAATCCGCGAAGCGTCTACATGGTCCATAGAAACCGCTGGAACCCTATGCAGGTCAACCGCTGCAAATATCGGGAATAGCTCTCTGTTCCCGGTCTTCATCAGACAGAGGATGTCGTCTAGATCTCTGGACATCCTTTTTTTACCATCCTTACGACGCAGGGGCATTTTCTTTGCATTGGGTACTGCTTCGTATAACAAAGACTTTGCCTTTATTATCTCCTCTGCCGAGTATAAGGACGTGCAGAGCTGATGTATACTCTCCTCGTCCATAAAATCCACCACATTTCGTAAAAACGTTAAGAGTTCGTTTATAACTACATTACAATTCGCGCACTTTATAGTGGTTGAGGTCATTGTCCTCGACTATGAATCATCTGTCGCACAACGCAACACGTTCGCGCTTAGGCGCGTTCGAGACGAAACTGCTCTCTTTCAAGCAGAGTGTGCAGCCATAACCCACGCAGCAACAGAAATTACCAGGAGAAAAGTATCAGGTTTGTCCATCCGTATCCTGACAGACAGCGCAGCAATTCTTCTTGCCCTGAAGAGGGCGTACGTGGACTCTGCCTTAGTACAAGAATGCCACAGATCCCTGGATAATCTCTGTAAGTAAAACAAAGTAACTCTCCAATGGATCAAAGGTCACAGTAACTCACTGGGTAACGATGCAGCAGACGAGCTGGCGCGTCGGGGATCGAGTATGACACCTGAGGGACCCCTCCCGATGGCCCCGATTCCCTTCACGCAGATTCGCTCCTGGATCAAGAGTCGTATTGGCGAAGAACAGGCTAAATCATGGCAATCCCTTCGAACGTGCCGACAGGCTAAGGAAGCGCTGCCCCAATGGAACAGGCGTTTATCCTGACGTCTGTTAGCACTACCAAGGAGGAACCTACGCCGTATGATTGACATCATTACTGGTCATTGTGCACTAAATAAACACCTTTTCACCCTTGGTTTAACTAACAGTCCTCTGTGCAGAGCATGCATGGAGGCTGAAGAAACTGCGAGCCACCTCCTCCTGGAGTGCGATGGTGTCGCACACATAAGAAGAAGGTTCCTAGAATACCCGGGAACCATGGCGGAAGCGTGCAGGGCGCCTACAGGCGTTCTAGGCTTCCTGCAGGAGCTGGGCTAGTTCGAGATCTGAGACCGGCGGCAGCTCCCCACGCAAAACGGGACCGGCAAATTCGAGCCTAATTGCGGAAAATCTGTCCTCGAGGGATGTAAGAAGTAAGTACAATACATAGTTTAGTGCATAGTTTGGTGCAGGCGGGAAAGTGGTATCGTGCTCATGTGGAATAGAAGGCCCAGGAATATTTTAAGTTCGGAGATTGTTACCGGTTACGTCTTTCCATGATTTAATTCTGGAGTGCTCGGCTGTTGAGATTTGCAGTAATTTTGCAGCTTAAAACAAAAGTTATTTGTATTGACAATTTCTGCAATCCCCCATCAACTTGTTAAAATATTTACCACAAAATAATATGCCGGGTATTTATCCGAATCTACCCATTGTATTACCATTGGGAACATACGAATTGATAGGTCTAAGTTCACATTTTTGGTGGCAATTTTAATAGACCTGATTATATGTTAAAATAAGCAAATATACATCTAATGGGATATCAATATATGAGCACGCCCATACAAATAGGAAGAGTAGATTTTTTTGACCACTCATCAAATAGCCAAATCTGCTGATTTCGGGGTTGGCCTCCCATCAACTTGTTATAACCCTTTAACTGTCGGACGCCCGGAGCGGGCGTCTGATGTATTGTTTTACTATTGTGTCTGCTATGCCGACATTCGAAGGGATAACATTTCCCACAAAATAGTATGCCGGTTATTTATCCGAATCTACCTGTTGTATCGGAAAATTCAAGTTGATAGGTCTGAGTTTTAATTTTTTGCTGACAAATGTTTGTAGACCTAATTTATATATTAAATATGTTTTTTTCAGGGTTCAAAAAATCTCCACACAAAATTTCATTCAAATCGGTCTGACGGCCGTGAAAGCGTTACAAACAAACCACATTAGTATTTATAACATTAGTAAGGATTTTAGATAAAGCAGGCTTTTATTTTAAAGATACGTTAAAATTCAACCAGTAGGTCGATGATAATGATAATAAACTACATATTTTAATACTTATCATTTTTTGTAGTACGGGTCGTCAATCACTGACTCATTTTAAAACGTCTGATTTCTAAAACGCTTCCTCAAATCTGAGGCAGACTTGGCTTTTATGATTATGTGAGAGCTCCCCCAACACCTGATGTAGTTTCATCAAAAAGTAAAATGGGTAATTTTTGGGTAAAAATATCTGCAGCTCAACAGACAAATACAAAAGCCCTTGCGATGCGACATGACATTCGCGCATACCAAGTATATTAAAGAAACGATAGAACAAAACAAAGGTTCCAAAGTATTCGTCAGGACCATGTCTACAGGTCAGAGCCAATTGACAAAGCTGAATACGGAGGGCGGTAAAGTGGTGTCGATAAAGGATAGGGATAGAGAGGTTTTATGGGCATTTACATACATTCGTTGCAAAACCTAGCGTAAATACGGATATAGATCCAAATGCCAAGCTAACCCGGCACCATACCGAAGATATCCCGGACATCAGTCTATACGAGATTAAGATGGCACTCAAACAGCTCAAAAATAACAAGGCCTTGGGTGAGGACGGAATCACAGCAGAGCTTTTGAAAGCGGTTGGAACGCCGGTACTGAAAGTCCCTTAAAGGCTCTTTAATTCCGCCCTACTCGATGGAGTGACATGTAGAACAGAGGTGTGGTAGTTCTGCTCTTCAAAATGGGCGGCAACACTTATTGAAGAACTAATAGACCCATCACGCTTTTGAGTCATGTCTTTAAGTTGTTTTCGAGAGTCTTCACGAACTGTCTCGCTAACAGATTTGATGCCTTCCAACCTCCCGAATAAGCCAGATTCCAATGCTACAGTATCATGGACTACATCCACACGCTGCGGCGGTTTATAGAGGAGACGAAGCAGTATAACTGGCCGTTATGTTTGGGGTTCTTGGACTATGAAAAAGCCTTCCATTTGATCGAAACAATGGCTGTGATTCAGTCTCTCCGGCGAAGCCATATTAACTATAGGTATGTCGAGGTGTTGAAGTGCTTGTACAGCAAAGCCACTATGTTAGTCCGGGTTCAGGAACTCAGAACGAAGGATATTTTACTGCAAAGAGGCGTGAGACTAGTGAAAACTGTTTGGGAAAAGAATGGGAAAAGACTGGGCATTAACATCGATGGCAAGAATGTGACTCACCTTCAATTTGCCTACGATATCGTTGTTTTGGCAGAATTGATGGAGGACTTGAGTACGATGCTTGAAGATCTACGTAGTTTCCCAACAGGTTGGCCCAAAAATGAATATTGACAAGACGAAGGTCATGTCGAATATCCACGTTACACCTTTACCTGTTTCTGTTGGGAGCTCCAACCTCATAGTTGTAGACTGGTATGTCTACCTGGGATAATCTCTCAAGAAAGCACGATGGGTATACATAACCGGCCAAGTGCGAATCGGATTCGCGCACTAAGCTAAAAATTAGCGTATTTTACTTTCTAATTTTTTTTACTTCTTTGTATTATTATTCACATCATATACTAAATTCGATTTGCCTCAGATTTTAGGAAGCCTTTTAGATATCAATAGTTTTAAAATGAGTTAGTGATTGATGACCCGTACTACCAAAAATGATGAGTATTATAATATGTAGTTCAATATTATTATCATCGACCTACTGGTTGGATTTTAACCTACCAAAAGCCTGTCTTTATCCAAAATCTCTACTTATATTATAAATACTAATGTGGTTTGTTTGTTACGCTTTCACGGCTGTCGGACCGATTTGAATGAAATTTTGTATGGAGGTTTCTTGAACCCTGAAAAACATATATTTAATATATAATTAAGTGGAGTTGTTTAACAGACAATTACTAGAGCTATTTGATTCTCATGCTCCTCTAAGACCTGTTCGGCTAAAACACTTACCTGCGCCATGGCTTTCAAATGACATAACCCTTTAACTGTCGGACGCCCGGAGCGGGCGTCTGATGTATTGTTTTACTATTGTGTCTGCTATGCCGACATTCGAAGGGATAAAGAAACTGCAAGCCAAGAAAAACAAGGCTAAAATAAAATTCAGAGCAGATCCTGACCGATATCGAGATTTGTATATTACCGCTCGTAACAAATGTAATAAGGTGTGTAGGGATGCACAACGACGTCACATATATCAGTCGGTTCAGAACGGTGAGCCAGCTAAAGTCTGGAAATTTCTTCGATCCTTAGGAGTTGGTAAAAATAGGAAAAACTGTCCAAACAATATAGACATTGAAGGTCCTAATAGGTCACTTTCATCTTCGTGTATTATTGATAATCACATTAAAAACAATACTCTGGCATCACTTTCGCAGCTTCCGACTCCAGATCATTCTCCTTTCTCATTTAGTTCGATTGCAGATCATGATGTTGAGAGAATCATTCGTTCAATCACCTCGAATGCTGTGGGTAGTGATAGCATTGGTCGAATTATGATCTTACCCATCCTTGATATCCTTCTCCCTACAATCACAGCTATCATAAATAATTCCTTACTATCCAGTACTTTTCCTGCAGCTTGGAAAGATGCATATATAACACCCTTACCCAAAAAAACAAATCCAACATCTTTTTCCGACTACCGTTCAATATCTATTCTCCCATTCCTATTCAAAGTCCTTGAACGTGCTGTCCAACAACAACTCCATGCATTCCTAATTAAAAACAATCTCCTTAATCCACTACAATCCGGTTTCCGTCCAAGGGCCTTACCACGACCTCTGATAGCAGTCTTGTTTTAATATTACTTTGTCAATTCGTACCATGACCAATAGAAAACAACCTTAAAGTAATATTACTTTAACATTGTATTTGCTAGCAATTTTGTGACGTCACATCAAATCATTCACTCAATAGCGTACCAGCAGGAGTACCATCTCTGGTGACAGTGTTTATCGAGCACTATCATTCGTTAACTTCGTTTCACTATCTTGCTCTACGCAATAATAACGAGCGAGATGGTATTTTTCCGACGAGCGACATAACTTTATCTGGGTTTCTTAACAAGGTCATGCTACGAAGGTATGACCGCAATCTTAGCAGTATTGTTTTAACGTCAAAGTAGCAATCAAAATGGTGGTCTTTTTTTTTTTAAATAATTTTACGGCTCTGGATACAATTCCCTTAGATCCATATTTTTTCTTCATTTCTATTCGTAATCCTGACTAGTTATAATCAAAGGTTGTTGTAGGTTCTGTGATTGCTCCAATGGAGCTTCTACTGATAAATCTGCGCGAGTTCACTAGTTTTTATAGTCGATTGAGTGGCGATATTCATTGACCGAGCGAGCGAAGCGAGTGAGGTCTCTAAATCGAGTTGGGGGCGAAAACACATTGTATGTATGTATGTATGTATGTATGTATGTATGTATGTATGTATGTATGTATGTATGTATGTATGTATGTATGTATGTATGTATGTTTGTACCGCGATAGCAGCCGAACCGATGGTTTGATTTTGATGAAACTTGGGAGGGATGTAGGAAACATCAATAGAATTTTCAAGTTCGTTGGGCATCAAAATCGGTTCAGTAGTTTTTGAAATATTAATAAAAATGTCCGCGATTATGTAGCAAACGATACCATAGCGCGTTCTAACTTTGGATACCGCCATCTAGGGGTTATTTAGGAAACTGAATTGCGAAAAATAATCGCGAGGTCTAAGTTCGCGGCGAACTACTAGTAATATAAACAGGGATTGGATAAGCAAAAGTAGAAAAATGTGAAATCGTTAAAGACAATCGAGGGAATATCCTTGTCTGGGGCGTTATCATAGGCTTGACAAAATAATCATGATTCGTTCAACATTTACAAGCTTGAAACAAAACGGACCTAAACCAGGTCCGTTTTGTTTCAAGCTTGTAATAACATTGTTTCGAATCGTACCATGAACTTTAAAAGTAAGATTATTTCTTTCCTGCTAAGTGATGTGAAAGAACGAATGATATGTCTATTCCCAAACAATTGTGAAAGTGCGATAGCGCTATATTATTTCGAATAGCTCCATCACTGTTTTGCGCGGCGTTCCATTTAATTTAAAAAAAATGTGAAATAGCACTGTATTATGTAAAAAAAATGTGTACGAAATTAAAACCCTATTTGTTTTTATAAAATATCCGTCATTATATTTTTTTAAAGGCAATCAATTAAAATTTGAAACTGTATTGAATTTGTGAGCGTAATATGGAATGTTTTTATACCAAACCATGTAGGTAGTGAGTGATATTATATTCTCTTTGGTAACCGCAATCCGCAGCCATATAAAATGTCATGTCGACATTTATATATTTTCTTTGAATAAAAGTAAATCAGATTTTACCATAATTATGGCTAATAAAAGTTATACCAAGTAATATTTCTTTATGTTAACATAATTGAGGTGAAATTTCACTTGTGATTTGTAGTGATACATCCGCATGAGTTTCATGTGATTGGTTTATTTTTTGCAGCGGAACGCGTCGCATTACTATGAGGCAGCTGGATTTTCTACGGAAATTCCTACATATAACCGTTATCTTCGGGATAAAGTGGAGTCATAACCATAACATAACCAATAGTGTGTAAGAGTTTACAGCATATCAAATAAAAGGTATGTAATCAATTAACACATTTTAACTACAAAGTGCTGTAAGTATTTAATATATGTTTTTTTTTTCAGGACTTCGTCAGTGGCTTTCCAGACCCGCCGAGCAATAATTAAAAGTATTGAATTTGTAGACCTATGCATTAATATCAATGTTTGTGTTCAAAAGTTTTGACTTGTTTAGCTTGAAAATAATTCTTTTTTTGTATTTTTTGGGTCCTTTTGTATAATAAAGAATTTAGACCCGTTTGTGATTGCTTTCAATAAAATTATTTAAAAGGAACGTTCTTTTCTTCGAAATGCGAAAATGAAAAGAAAAAATGCGAAAGTGAGTTTGTATATTTGTTTGTTTGTTTCTTACTTCTTCACACTTAAACTACTGAACGGATTTGGATGATATTTGTTGGGGATATAGTTTGAGACACGGGAAAGGACATAGAGGACGGGGAGTGAAGCCCGCGGGTACAGCTAATAAATGTATATATATAAAATATTACCTACTAGCTGTACCGCGGGTTTCGCTTCCCGTGGGAATTTCGGGATAAAGAGTACCCTATGTCCTTCCCCGAGTCTCAAACTATATCCATACCAAAATTCATCTAAATCCGTTCAGTAGTTTAAGCGTGAAGAGTTAACAAACAAACAAATATACAAACTCACTTTCACATATTAGTAGGATAGTGCCGCAATACCCAAAGATCAGTCTTGAAAAAGGGAATAAGTCTTTTGACATGATTCAGGTTCTCGCCCATTCCCTCAATCAATTTTCATATTCAGCGCAAAAAGATAAGTATAGCTGATACATTAAAAATTTTAAGTCTATAGGTACATTTTTCTTTTATTTCTATATACATTTGCATTATAAGACTCCGGATTGTTGATAAAAGTTTTGTTTCCGCGGCCACCGACCAACTTCTTCAAGACTGCTAATTTGACAGTAAAACAATACTGCTAAGACTTGAATAGGAGCTCATGGTACGCATTAGAGTGAATGATTTAGTGTGACGTCAACAAAACTGCTAGAAAATACAACATTAAAGTAATATTGTTTTAATATTGCTATGTGACGTCCATCGGGCTCAAGAACGGGATGGATTTATACAAAACACATAGCGTTATCTCACTCTCGTTCATTCGTTCTGTCACATCTCTAAGCAGGAATATAACAATCTTGTTTTAAGAGCTCATGGTGCGATTTGAAACAATATTATTATAAGCTTGAATCAAAACGGAACTAATCCATCATGTTTTTGATAAAGTTCATAGTAAGGCCCCAGGTCATAGTACGACCACTGCTCTCACTAAAATAACTGATGATATTCGGATCGGTATGGACAATCAACTGCTCTCAGTATTTGCACTGTTGGACTTAAGCAATGCATTTAACACTGTGGATTTTGACATTTTGTTAGAAGTACTACGTTCTCTCAACATATCTCTGACTGTTATCAACTGGTTTCGCTCTTACCTATTTGGGCGTCAGCAGCGAGTTCGGAATGAGAACAAATATTCATCTTGGTGTGATACTACTGTCGGTGTACCACAGGGTGGTGTACTATCTCCACTTTTGTTTGCGCTTTTTATTAATTCAATTACTTTACCTCTACAATGTTCCTACCACCTTTACGCTGATGATCTTCAGATTTATACACAGGCTAATGTCGATAATATTTCCTCAGCAATTAACACAATTAATGCAGATCTTGAAGTGATTTCAGCCTGGAGCAAATCACATGGCCTTATTATAAACCCCCTGAAGACTCAGGCAATTATTGTTGGTAGTTCTAGTCAAACCTGCAAATTAAAAGATATCGCGGTTCCTAGCCTTGTTTTTAATAATACTTTAATTGCATTCAGTGTACAGGTAAAAAACCTAGGTATTCAATTGGACAGTACTCTATCATGGGCTCCGCAGGTTTCCGAGGTCAGTGGGAAGATAATCGCGGCAACTGGATCTCTTAGAAGACTCGGTAAATTCCTACCAATTGATACCAAGATTACGCTGGCACAAACCCTTCTCTTTCCGATCTTAGATTATGCTGACGTCTGCTATCTTGACCTAACACAGGAGCAATTAGATAAACTTGAGCGTCTTCAAAATCTCTTCATCAAATATATATTTGGTCTGCGCAAATATGATCATGTTTCTGAATTTCGTTCACAACTCAAGTGGCTCCCAATTCGATTACGACGTGATTGGCATATCCTTTCCTTACTGTACTCCATTTTATTCAATCCTACCTATCCTAGATGTCTTAGAGATCAATTCGTATTTTTTAGTGAAGTCCAAAACAGAAACCTGCGCAGCACATATAACCTTAGTCTTAAAATGCCCGCTCACAATACTTCATATTTTTCGAATTAATTTTCTGTCCAAGCTGTTCGTTTATGGAATTCATTACCAGTCCTGATTCGAAGTGCAAAAACTCTCACTAGTTTCAAAAGTCAAGTAAAGTCTCATTTTCTTTCTTTAGACTGAATTGAGTGTTCTTTGTCGTTTTGTATGTTGTTATTTATGTATACTTACCTCGGTATTTATGGAACATAATAAGTAATTATTCATTGGATTATTGGTATTTATGTATTATTTGCATGTATGTATATGTATAATTGTATTTGTGTAGGTATATTAGATATATGTATATACTTCTGCGCCATACCCAGTTTATTTTACCCGAAGTCCTACTAGTGTGGTTGCCTGTAAGAAATTGCTATTGCGATAAGGCCGCCATTGTACATCGCATACTGTGTTTGTTATTTACTTTTCTGTATTCTTGGTGCAATAAAGAGTTTTATTATTATTATTATTAATTCGGTCTACAAATATTTGCCAGCAAAAAATTAAAACTCAGACCTATCAATTTGTATTTTCCGATACAACGGATAGATTCAGATAAATAATCGGTATACTATTTTGTGGGAAATGTTATAACAAGCTCATGGGAGGTCAACCCCGAAATCAGCAGATTTGGCTATTTAATGAGCAGTTAAAAAATCTACTCTTCCTATTTATATGAGCGTGCTCATATATTGACATCCCATTAGATGTATATTTGCTTATATTAACATATAATCAGTCAATCAATCATAAAAGTTTTCAGCAAAAAATGTGTAAGGTTTTCCATATTTTAAAGGGGAAAATAACGTTATATGTTAAAACATTTCGTTTTTACTCTAATAAAACAGCTGTTAATTTTAAATATTGGTTCGTTACAAAATATGGGTGGGGAATTTGAATCAACAAAACGGTCTTACTCGTGCCAGTCAGGGGCAGTCTGCGTTAGAATTCCGAGCAGTAAAGATCTCTAAGTAAAATCTGGGTCAGTAAGTGAAGTTGTGGAAATTCTATTTTTGATTAATTTCATTGTGTAATGTTATTTCCCCCCGAAGGGTAAGAAACGCTTATTTAGGTTCCAGCCGTTCGGCTTGATCCACCTTGAGATTACGCATGTACATTCTGACGTCATAACGGCGTGAAGTTAGTTCTTTTCGATAGTGGCGCCCTCTACTGGCCGTGTAGTGCAGCAACTTCACGCCTATGGAGGTACTTCATTCAGCGCGGGAGGTGCATTGATCAGTACAATTTGCAAGCCGGCAAGGACTGAAATTTATGGTGGATCAAGCCGAACGGCTGGAACCTAAATAGGCGTTTTTTACCCTTCGGGGGAAAAACGCTGCTATTTAGGTCTCCGAGCCTAGAGGCTTGATCCACCTTGAGACGTGTTTCTTATCTGCCGGCGCTGAATGAGCGTACTGTGGTTAACTGTTGGAGTTTATCTAGTGTTGTGACGAGGTCCGCACTGGCGCTTCCCTCCTTACCCCGCTCTCCACCCCGCGCGGCCCATATAAATACAGAGGCGTGAGGAGTCTCGTCCTCTTTCGACCACCACTGGACGCCGGGCTGCTTCAAAGCTGAGTACTTTTGGAAATCTCTTCTGGAACAACGAATCTCGTGGCTGTGAACCTACGACCCTTACCTGTGACTACTTTCGGCACTCATTGAATAATTGTTAAAAATTAAATTAAAGAATTTGGTCTTTTTAAATATTGTTTCTTTCAAAATAATCTTAACGTCACAGTGGCGCCACAACAGAGGAGTTACCACGAGATTCGTTGATCTTCTAAATTTTATAACTGTGTTTTGAGTGCTTTATTTCGTTCAAAAGGGTATGTACTAGTGTTTGTTATTTTTTTTGGTGTTTTCATTCCGTACCCAGTGCAGCGCAGTGGATAATTATATAACATATCTAATTCCTTTGTTCACGCGGTGCTATCGTCCGTCCACGTGCTTTTGCGTTCGTGCAGCGTGGTTTATCATATCCCACTTTAACTTAATTAATCTTACGTAATATCCTTGCTGTTAAACCCTTTTGGACGGAATCAAATTGATTTTTTTTCTTTTCGCTCCACATAATTTTTCTGGTTTCGTAGCTGCTCCACTCATTTTTTTTGGTCACTATGGCCTATACCATAAAATTTACTTTATTAAATAAATCGGAACTCGAATATGAGGTAGAAATAAGAGGTGGTGACCCCTCAAAGTGTACTGTGGAGGAGTTACGTAAATTAATTACTAAACTTTCATCTAGTTCTCCTTCAGAGGACATTTTAGAATCATGTTTTACGAGTGAAAAACAACGCGAAAGCCTTGCAATCTAAATTTGATAAAAATCTTTACTCTAGAACTAAATCTATTCTCAGCCACGTTTTTCATAGGTTATCACGCATTGACATCACCTCAATTAGTGATACACAACAATTTAATTCGGTCTGGAACGAGTTTCATTCCATTTCCGAAATTCTCCCGTCCTTAACTTCTTCTAAACCTGTAGTATCGAGTGGAGTCGAGTCACAGAACCCTGATGAAAAATTATTTGATGCATTAACCTACGATCGTAAATTATTTTCTGAACTCAGTAAATTTAAATATAACGGCAAATCGTGTGTGCGCGCCTTTATCCAAAAAGTTAACGAATTTATGTCATGTAGAAGCATTCCAGATAGCAAAATCTTTTCTTTCGCTTTTGAGATATTTTCAGACGATGCACTTCATTGGTATCGTTCTATTAAAGACAGCGTTGATACTTGGGACGATCTTAGTAAATTACTTAAGCGTGATTTTAGTCCGCATAATTACGACGATAAACTAATGGCGGAAATAAGACTGCGTTCTCAGGGCGAGAAAGAGAACATAACCTTATATATAGCAAAAATGCAAGGATTATTTTCCCGTTTGGATGAGCCTGTCAGCGAGTCTGTCAAATTGAACATCTTGTTAAATAACATTAGGCCTGGTTACACTAATTGCCTTCTGACTAGGGTGGTTTCAGATATTTCTTCGTTGGTTAGCATTTGCAGAAAGTTCGAACAATATCAAAGTCGTAGTAATGATTTTGCTGAACCACCTAAGGTTACTTCTAGTACTTTGGCGCCTGAACTGGCTTACGTTGATTCCGATTCCGCCATCGTAAATAAAACTTATAATGATAAAAACTTTTTCCGAAATCGAGGAAAAGCAAGCAGAATTGCTATAGTCACTTACTCCAGACTTCGCCGCGAATACCCCTCCGTCTTTTAAATCGGCTAATGAACTACTCGAGTCGCAGTTCACTTTATAGGAATTAAGTCACTGCTTAAAAAAGAAAGATACTGCCCCAGGTTGTGATGAAATCACTTATTCTATGATTTTTAACATGCCATTAGAAGCGAAACAATTTCTTATGGACTTATATAATTTTATTTTCTGTTATGGTTATGTACCTCGTCAATGGCGCGATATAAACATAATACCGATTCCTAAAGCGGACAGTGCTCCAGGTTCGGAAATAAAGCTTAGGCCTATATCACTTATGTCTTGCATACGTAAAATATTTCATACTATGATGACAAAAAGAATAGAATGGTACATTGAAAAACATGAAATTTTGTCAAGACATACAACTGGGTTTAGACGAGCACAGTCTTGCCTAGATAACCTGACCAGACTAGTTTCTTTTGTACAAACAAATTATACAAAAAATACACCCACATTGGCTTGTTTTTTGGACTTAGAAAATGCGTACAATAACGTTTCAATAGAAACCGTTGTTTCTACATTAGATAACCTTCACCTTGATGCAAAAATTTTTAAGTACTTATCGTCATTTTTAAATGAAAGACATTTAAAAATTAAAACGGGTGAAAATTGTGATGATGATCTGTCAAGATGGACCAACAAAGGATTGGCCCAAGGTGACCCGTTGTCCCCATTACTTTTTAACATAGTCACCTACAGAATTTGTCATGAAATTGAAGAAGAAGAAGATGTTTTCATATCGCAATATGCTGATGACTTTGTTATGTATTTAGGAAACAAAGACCTGGGCGTATGTGAAGACGATATGCAGTCCGCCTTAAATCATTTTAGTATTTTAATTCATGACTTAGGCCTAGAAGTATCGGCACATAAATCAAAAATCTGTTTTTTTAGTAGGGACACAGAAAAATATTACCGAAGGTTAGCATAAATGAAACGCCAGTAGAATCTGCCCAATGTATAAAGTATCTAGGTATGTGGTTAGACAGGTCGCTGCGCTGGGGCAAACATTTAAATGAAACGACCGAAAAATGTGCTAAATACTTAAAAGTGTTGAAAGTTTTATCGGGATCATCATGGGGAGTCCACCCCACACATTTACGTCGCTTATATATCGCATCAATTAGGAGTAGAATTGATTATGGCAGCTTTTTGTATGATAATACTGCGAATTCCCATTGTTTCAAAGATAGATAAAATTCAAAATCAAGCTATGAGAATCATAGGAGGATTTATTAAAAGTACTCCCATACACGTGATGGAAAATGAGTTATGCTTACCTCCTCTCTTCGTACGACGACAGTTTTTGGCATACAAATATGGTTTAAAAACTTTGTCATGGTCTAACAATGTAACTAGTAATACCATAATGGAACTATATAATGTATGTCGGGATGTCTATTGGGCTAGAAAGAAGAAACCACTTCTTGGCACTATTTATGAGGATATTGTACAAAATGACATCCATTCTTCCTACCCATTAGATATGTTTAACCTTAGTGGGTTACACGCATAAATATAGAAGACATTATTCAATGTGACTTAGACTCTGTACCAGTATCAAAAAACATTGTGATTATAATAGCTTAAAGTATAATATAGCGTATGAGCTTAAGGCAAAATATAATGGGTGGAACCAATTGTATACTGACGGTTCTAAGAATTCGAATAACTTAGGTTCGGCATTCTTTGATTTAACGAGTAAGGAAAAAAAGACATACAAAGTTGTAAACCCTCATATATCAATTATGTGCTTGGAACTCATTGCAATATCAGAAGCACTGTCGTTTGTTATAAGTAAAGAATGGCAAAAAAGTGTTATCTTTTCAGACAGCAAGAGTGCTTTGCAACATATAGCTCGGTGTGCCTCTGGCCTCAGAGGCCTCGCGATAGCATATGAAATATTAGATAAAATACATACTTGTAAGCAAAGCGACATTGCGCTGAGGTTGCAATGGGTCCCAAGCCACGTAGGATTGCACGGCAATGAAGTCGTAGACAAATTGGCAAAACTTAGAGCAATTGAAGGAAACGAATTTATTATCAAGCCTTACTATTCGGAAGTTATGTCATCTTACAAAAACGTGAAAATTTTTACTAATTGGAAACTATATTTTGATGAAAGATCTAGGGAAAAAGGTATTTGGTACAGAGTCTTGCAATGCCAACCTTTCCGGGCTCCATGGTTTTTAGGCAGTAAATTAAATAGGTTTCTTAACCCTTCAAATGTCGGCATAGCAGACACATTAGTAAAACAATACATCAGACGCCCGCTCGGGGCGTCCGACATTTGAAGGGTTATTAAACTTGCCCTTAGACTTCGCTCCGGACATATGCCACTAGCAAAGTTTGCATTTCTAATGAAAAGAGTGGATTCCCCAAATTGTAGTGTGTGTGGCACCCTTGAAGATGTGCAACACTTGCTATTGGAATGTGTACGAAATGAAAGGGAAAGACAGTCACTGTTGAGCAGTCGGAATTTGAATAAATTTGATATTGGTGTTATCTCTTGTTTATTATCAGAGCCATCCTCGGATGGAGCGATAGCGGTATATAAATTAGCAGCGGCTGCGCAACAGTAACTCCCTTTAATGTAGACAAATAAGATAGGTTAGGTTACTATAAGGCTGTCATGTTTTAAAAAAAACCAAAGACTTATAAAAAATAAAGATTAAAAAAAAAAACGAAATTATTTTAAAAATTCCAGTCCGGCTTCTTCTAACAATTTTTCTAAGGATCGTCAAATTAATGCCATTGCTAATACTACTAATAATAAACTATTCTGCCTTAGATGTAGAAATGACTCGGGGATGAGGGGTAGTCCAAAATAAAAAGTCGAACTAGTAAAACTGAAAGAAAGAAAGAAAGAAAATATGTTTATTTGGTACAAATTACTTATAGCATACAATAAACAAAATAAATTTCACAGTGTACCAAAAAGGTCTCCGCTCAGCATATGTCGTAGCTACGACGCTGGTCTTCCGCGGATGCCTTTGACACAAGACAAAAATAAAACTAATGAACAATAAAACACAGAAATTAAAAGACTTATCTATGACTATGTGGCGTGACACTACATTATGTGCAGCAATTTAAAATGAACATATAATACGAGTATATATATATATATATATATATGAAAAAGTGAAAACAAGAATCAAAATTTATACACTCGGTGACTTACTTTTGTTTTTTTTTATGTTTATATATATATATATATATATACATACATATATAATGAAAATGGTAATAAATAAAATAAACTAGAAATATAAAATTATGTGTATAGTAAGAAAACTGCTGTTAAGGACTTTTGAATATCGAGTATATGTCTCTTGAGTTTAATTTTAAAAGTACTCAACGTTTTGCTATTTCTGATGGGTGGTGGAATATTGTTCCAACAACTGGTCGCAGCATATTTAAAGCTACCCTTAAAAGCTGCGGATTTATGTTTGGGACACATTAGGCGATCAGGCACTCGGGCACGTGTGGTAAATTTTAATTTATTAAACAAATAAGGTGGATTTTCTTTCTTAATAATACCAAAGAGCATTGTGGCAAAGTGCAGTGTTCGTCGGGACTCCATGTTAAGTAAATTATTACTATTCAAATAAGGCGTTACGTGAGCTCTTCTAGGGATGGGTAAACAAAACCTAGCACAGGAGTTCTGTATTCGTTGAATCAGTTTTCGAGTACGAGCGAGTAAACATTTTCCTGTGACAACATCTGCGTAATTTAGTTTCGATAAAATTAGAGTTTCACATAGATATATACGCGTTTCCACATTCAAATAGTCCCTTATCTGATACAGAACTTTCAGCCGAAAGTAACAATTCCTAACAATCTCCATTACGTGCTTTTCATATTTAAGTCCACTGTCCATTACAACACCAAGGTTTCTGGCTGTTGCAGCTTCTTCAATTTCGGTTTTCTTTAATTTAATAACGGGTATGTGACTTTTGATCTTAGAGGACTGAGCTTTAGTGCCCATAACAATAAACTTAGTCTTGTTCGGATTCAATACTAATCCATTGGCTTCCGACCACTCCGCCACTCGTGAAAGATCATCATTTATCTGGTTAACCGCAAAGTCAGTATTCTGTGGATTGAATGTTTTGTACAACTGCAGGTCGTCAGCGTAAAGATGGTATTCACTATTTTTAATTATTTTGGGCAAGTCTGCTGTATATAGTATAAACAATATTGGTCCTAATATTGATCCTTGTGGTACACCTTTATTTAGACGCTCAGTTTTGGAAATAAGCCTAGTTCCGTCACTAGAAGTAGTTTCCACTCTTTGATAACGATCCGTCAGATAACTAGAGAACCACTTCAGTGTGGGAGCGTCAAATCCGTAATATGTTAGCTTGGCCATGAGTAACGTTGAATTAAGGGTGTCAAAAGCACGAGTGTAATCCAGAAGCACAAGGATCGAACCCTTACCCACATCTCTCCCCGCCAAAATATCGTCAACCACGTCTAATAGAGCAGTAGACGTGCTTCTCCCAGCACGAAAACCTGACTGCTTAGAAGGTAGAATATTATTTGCATTCAAGTATTGTACAAGTTGTATACAGATAACTGAGTGGCACAATTGGCTACATCACGTATCCAATTTCTTTAATTGCCATAAACTTTCTTCTTTGATTCTGGGTCTTGCAACTATACTTGGTAATAATTCTCATCTTCTTTTCTTGAAACATTTGGAATTAAGTGGTTCTAAGCCCTTGGTTTTTACCACCGCTGATGGCGAGCAATATTCTTCACTCGGCTCAGTGGTAATTCCATTCCAATTTCAAAATAAAACTGTTTCTCTTGTTACCCATATCGTTCCTGGCATCAAAAATCCCTTGATTCTGGGTATGGATTTTTGAAGAAGTTTTGGTCTGTTTCCGGCTAATTTGGAAACCGTCTCACCTCAAAATAATCACGAATCTGGAACCTCTGTAGTACAGAAGGACACCGTTAGTAAATTAATTTCATTTGATAATTTAACTGACGATCAAAGAACTACCGCCAACAACATTATTTCTCAATTTATCGATATTTCTTATCAGAAACGCGGTCTCGGCCGTACCTCTCTCATTACTCATTCGATAGATACAGGTGATCACCCACCGATTCGGCAGCGTTACTATCGCATGTCTCCAGAGAAACAGCGCATTTTGGTAAAACATGTCGACCAAATGCTTAAAGAAGACGTGATTGAACCTTCCGAGAGCCCTTGGTCTAATCCAGTAATCTTGACCCCTAAAAAAAATGGCGAACTGCGTTTTTGTCTGGATAGTCGGAAATTAAATTCTATAACAAAAAAAGATGCTTATAGTTTACCCTATATTGCTGAGATATTAGATAACTTAAGAGATGCTAAATACATATCTAGTTTAGACATTTCAAAATGTTTTTGGCAAACTTTGATAAAAAAAGAGGATCGTTGCAAAACGTCATTTTATATTCCTATGCGTGGTAAATTTCATTTTAAATCTATGGCTTTTGGATTAACTAACGCTCCAGCCACCCAGCAGCGTCTTGCAGATATTTTGTTTTACGGTCCAGAATTTGAAAACAGGGTTTTTTGTTATATCGACAACGTAATTTGCGCCTCAGATTCGTTTGATAGCCATATTACACTATTGTCAAAAATACTAGAAAAATTAAAATATGCGAACCTCACTATAAATCTCGACAAATGTAACTTTTTCAGCACTAAACTAAAATACCTGGGTTATGTTGTGGATTCGGAAGGCCTTCATGCCGATCCCGAAAAGGTAGAATCGATAAAAAACTACCCCACTCCTACTAACAAAAAGGAGGTCCGTCGCTTTCTAGGCGCTGCGTCGTGGTATAGAAGGTTTATACCTAACTTCAGTGCGCTGGCATCTCCCTTGAATAAACTAACTTCTAACGATAAAAACTCTCCTGCGTTCAATTGGTCGCGAGAGGCTGACGCAGCTTTCAATAAATTAAAGAATTGTTTGTCTTCTTCGCTGGTACTATCTTGTCCAGATTACACACAACCATTCGAAATTCACGCGGATAGTAGTGACTTTGGTATCGGAGCTGTTCTATGTCAGGTCTTGGAGGGGAAAGAAAGAGTTATAGCCTTCTACAGCTAATCCCTTACGGACCAAGAAAGAAATTATAGTGCTACAGAGCGCGAGGCGCTTGCTGTTCTGTCAGCTATTGAACACTGGCGTTGCTATGTAGAAAATGGCAAGAAATTTATGCTGTACACTGATCACGCTGCTCTCAAGTGGTTTATCAAACTCAACAATCCTACGGGTCGACTGGCTAGATGGGGAGTCCGTCTTTCTTCCTATAATTTCGAAATAAAGCATCGTCGAGGAACTGATAACGTTGTGCCAGACTTCCTTTCCCGTTCTCCTAATGTCATGCCTACGCAATGCAACACAATAGATGGGAATGTCATTTCTACTAATGATTCATGGTATCTTAATATCTATAAGGGTTGTTCACAGTCTCTTGCCTCTTTTATCGACTATCAGGTCCTTAATAATAAATTATATCGTTTTAAAAAAAGTCTTAACCCTCTTACTAGAGAGTTTCAATGGAAAGAGGTTGTTCCATCCGAAGAGAGATCGGAGTTAATAAGGCAAAACCATTCGTTGCCTACAGCTGGTCACATGGGCATCTCTAAAACATACAAGCGCTTGGCCCTTAACTACTATTGGCCAGGTATGTATGCGGACGTGGTTAAGGCCGTCAATTCTTGCGATGATTGTATCGCTCATAAACATCAAACTCACTCCACTTTCGGTCATATGGGCGGACCAAAGTCTTGTCTTAGGCCGTTTCAAACGATAAGTATCGATCTAATTGGACCCCTCCCGCCTACAAGAAAACAAAATAACTATATTTTCGTTGTCTGTTGTTGTTTCTCCAAGAATTGTTTGCTTTTCCCTATAAAGCGTGCCACAGCAGAAATAATAACAAAAATACTCGAAGATAATGTTTTCTTGGTTCACGGCATTCCTTCTACAGTCATAGTAGATAACGGTAAACAATTCATTAGTGCCCAATTTAAAAACTTATCAATCATCAATCATCATCATCAATACATATAATAAAATCGTAACCGATCGCTGTCTGTACATGGAAGATAAATGAGTAAAAATATTTTTGGGGGCTTTTACCAACGCAATAGAACACAAAACAATGATTTTTAGAATTTTTGTCTGTTTGTCGGTTTGTCTGTTTGTCTGTGCGTTTGTGCACGCTAATCTGAGAAACGGCTGAACCGTTTCGTTTGCGGTTTTTATTGAAATATTGTGATAAGTTTCACTTAAAATTTAGTGTTTGTTATATTTAAACCCGTTCATAAATGAAATAGTTATATCAATTTTAAAGAATCACGTCAAACATTTTTGTTCGAAAAACTGTGTTTGTAGACGCTAATCTCAGAAACGGCTGAACAACTTCGCGATTTTAATTTATGTATTTAAATAAGTTTCACTAAAACTGTAGTGGTTCTTTCATTGAAATCCGTTGATAAATAAAAAAGTTATATCAATTTAAAGAAAATTTGCTATGAAATTAACTGTACAGTAGCATTGGCCAAAACTTTTGTCAATTTTATATTACGGTTTTTATAAAATAATTAAGTTAATAACCGGCCAAGTGAGAGTCGGGCTCGCGCACAAAGGGCTCCGTCCCGTTATCTATAAAAAATCACGTTTGTTGTACGGGAGCCTCAATTAACAAACTTACTCTATTTTTATCGGCAAGAGAAATACATAATCTATGAAAAATTTAACTGTCTAGCTATCGCGGTTAATGAGAAACAGCCTGGTGACAGACAGGCAGACGGACGGAAGGACGGACAGCGGAGTCTTAGTAACAGGGTCCCGATTTTAGCCTTCGGGTACTGAATACGGAACCCTAAAATTTACTATTTTGATGTTTTCGGAGTGTTTTTATTAGTTTTTTTTTGGTCACCGATAGATGGCGCTGTTAAAAATACACAGAACCTAGGGCCGCAAGACCCAACGCCATGAAACGGCCATTTTTAGCATGATTGTGGGCGCGAAAATGGAAAAAGGAATCAAAATAGGAAGTATTAGGTTAGGCGCAGGGGATGTCCTCTGACTAAAGCATAGGGTGCAGTGAGCGAGTCACGGACCGACATAGCGGTCGCCGCGCCGGGGCTGGCCCATAGTGGCTGAGAGGTGACACCGCGGAGTTTTTAGTGGTAAACGCCACATAACCATACCGGTTTCCCGTTACTGGCAAGGTGTCCGGAGGGATTTTTCCCGCGCAAAAGAGGAGCAACTGCTGCCTCCATGACGTGGGCCAGTCGGGCGATGGGAACGGGATTCTGTCGCTCCACAAATACGGTCCTCTAGGTTGAAAGGAGCATTGGTGTCAACACGCGTCTTTACCCTAGCGGATAAAATTGAAGGCCGATGTACCACCGCGCAGGCCACTCAGACTCCTCTCGATAACTGAGAGAGTACCTCGAATGAGCTCAGCCGAAGCCGCTGATAAGCGGTCGCCGTATCAGGTCTTTGAAGCAAGATTTAGCACACGGCCTTGGCAAAAGCGGTAACGCCGTTATGTCACCATGAGTTTTTTGTGGGTGAGAGCCATAACCGTCCGATTTCCTGTGGCCGAAAGGCACCTTTTCCTCACGTAAGAAAAAAGGTTAGGGAAAAAAGGTTAGGTTAAATTTAGGTTAGGCACTGCAATAAAAATGTGTGGAACACCCATACCAAGACTACTAAGTATTGTGACCTCCTTCCCTGAGGAACGAAAGATCATGGTCATTTTCCAGTTCTCCAAACCTCTAAACAGCCGTATAGGACGCCCTACCCGAGAAACTCTTCAAACGGAGGTTCTTAGTGAACACTAAGCAGACATTGATCTCAGAGAACACTAACTTCCTACCATCCTTGAATCTCTACTGGTAAAATGTGCCAAAACACTGGCACGTCAAATACCTGGAGGTATCTAAAGTTTGGCAGATGCCTCAGCTTGAAAGTCCACATCAATAGAATGGTGACGATAGTGAAGATGGCCCCGGGGAAGGTCTATCCAGTACTTTCCTCTCGCTTCCAGCTACGGACGCGGCTCATGATTAAGGCGATCTTAAGAAAACCTATGTTTAAGGTTACTTGAGGAACGCCGTCATCCGTCGGGACTTAAAGTAGAAATGCTTATTTCTCGACTTTCATCTCCCGCTTAGCGAAAGACATGTTTGACAAGGCTTACCATTGCACCGCCACATCGGGAGGGCGGGGGAGAGGGGGTGATACGTATAGACGATGGCAGCAGTTCGCTGCAGAGAGCTACAACAGATTAGTGATGTGAAAACTGACGCCAAAAGACGGAAGATGAATGAAATATTAGCAAAGTCACTCCGTATTGCATAAGTATTTCGTATTAGAGAGACCCACGGCGTAGCAGTAACATTCGGTAACAGTGTAAGTTTACATGTAGTTTACAGTCCATGCTGGCAGAACCATGATGGCAGACCTGATATGCACTTGACCGGTTTTATTAAAAATATCAAAATAACGATTCTTATAAACTAAAGTCCACGCTGACGAAGTCGCGGGCAACAGCTAGTAGGTAATATTTTCGTAATAATAACCATCTCGTCTATTCATGTTAGCAATATATCTTGATATACCTATCATATGATAATTCATTGTATACTAAATAATAAATAAGTACCTTTCAGCGTCTTTAGGAAGCGTAAAAAAAGTTAATACTGGATCAGTGTATGTGTTTAAACAATTAAACACTGCACAGTATTTTTTGCCTTTTTAGGGTTCCGTACCCAAATGGTAAAAACGGGACCCTATCACTAAGACTTTGCTGTCTGTCCGTCTGTCTGTCACTAGGCTGTATCTCAAGAACTGCGATAGCTAGACATTTGAAAACTTCACAAATAATGTATTTCTGTTGACGCTATAACAATAAATAGGTACTAAAAACAAAATAAAATAAATATTTAAGGGGGGCTCGCGTACAACAAACGCGGTTTTTTGCTCTTTTTTGCTCTATATCAATAATGGCAACAGGTAGGCACTTGAAATATTCACAAAATATTCAGTTGTATATTTATTTTGATAATAAATAAATTAATTAAAATAAAATAAATATTTAACGAGTCCGACTCGCACTTGGCCGGTTATTTCTTTTGCTTTCCATGACGTTTGAATTTGTTGAACAAACCGCGCGTGCGTCACTGCTCACTGCTCGCTAGCGACCCTAGCGAGTCGTCCTTGATGGATTAGCCTCCATATAGAGGCCGCAATGCGTAGGTATATTTTCGATACCTAAACGGGGAGTGACACAGGCCTGCCTTAGGGCTAGCTCAATCAGTGTAATTTGTCCCTATATATTTATTATTTATTATATATTTATTATATATGACGGAGCAGGAGATGACCTACGCCGAACTCACTAAAAGTGTGACGATAAATACAGCGCTCCGCCTCGCGCTGTATCATGGATTCCAACCATATGTGTCTGAATACCCCTGGCCCACACAGTTATTGAATCTGTGTCCACCTGGGCTTATCGTCTAGCTGAAACAACTATCATTGTAATAAATCGGTTTACCAAATCCTCATCTATTATAACAATCACAATTAAAGAAGTTATGGCCAAGCCCACAGCACACTACACAAAGGAGATGTTCACAGTACGGCGGTCCGCGCAAGACTGACCCGCTCGTCGCTAGGGCGACCGCTTTTATACTTGTTGAAACATTTGAAAATGTAGCAGTTATGTTTTGTAGTAAACAACTTTCTGTTTGCACATCGAAAACAATAATAAATGGGATTATCTTGAACTCGCCGACACGGCCAACCTGACATGCGTACGCCCTCGTACGCGCTCTCAATAGTAATTTAAACTAGTAAGTAGCATCAGGCCTGTCTTACTCCGCGGTAGGTATTAAAAACGCAAGTACGTACGGCTGCCATGCCTGCGTGGCTAATCAGTGCGCCAGAAAAGGTAAGCGTTACGCGATAGAAAGAGATGGATTGTCTAGGTGAATATAACTGTAAGTTAAGCGTTGTGCCATCTGAATTGAACTTAATTGTATTGTAGCGAGAGTCTCTATTCCTTTAATTGATTTTTCAGAGTGAATCTTCTGTACTTGTACTATTATGTATTCTATGGTAGCATGGTTAGAAATAACCATAAAATGATTCTGATCAGGCTCGGCAATAAGCGTCTCACAAAGCTATAACAAAATTTCAAAAATTCTACTCTAGAAGAGTGCCTTGCAAAACTACTTTTCTGAACCGGTCTTTTATTTGTCCTTCAGCCAAGATCTATACAGGAATAATTATAAAGAAATCATGACTAAGGGATTTTTCGCACAATGCTTACGTATTCAATCATTCGAATCAACAAAATTCATGGATCAATTTAAAGGAATCAATTTTTAACTCGCCGACACTGCCATCTTGACAGTAAAACCCGTCCTCGGGTTTCATATTTAAGATAAACACAAAGCACAAACGGTACTCCGTTCGGCCAAACCAGATCAAAACAAAGCTTTTTTTTTTTAGAAGTCTTGCTGTACGACGAGGCAATGCCGCCAGTCTCTTAGGTATAAGTTTTATTTTTATATATTTTTAGTTAGTTATATTTTAATTCATACTTTTAACATTTTAATTTAGGTAGGTTATTTCGTTCTTAGTAAAATAATTATTGTGTACTGTTTATATTTTTTTTCTTTGCCATAAATAACCATCTTTATTAGATGACTTACTTAATTGGATTAAACGATCTAAAATATAATAAACTCAAAACAAAAAAATGAACATTGATAAATCTTTAAAATCTAATTGGACATCATGTCTATGTACAGCGATCACATATTAAGGAACACAGCCAGCCTTCCTGCTAGTTCAAAGTTGTTTTTAATTACATGTTCTCTTTACCAGTTATCAAAAGTTAAATTGAATCAAAACGAATAGAACTTCTAAATTTTAACGAATTATTAAATTAGTTAGGAGAGATCACCAAGACATATCAGTAACAAAATTGCCATCGTTAGCCTCACACTAATACGTGTATTACCACCTGTGATCACCAGGTCCACTTGACCTTATGATTTCCTCCAGAAACTCGACCTCCACAAGAGCCGACCGCATACTGCCCACTCACGGACTACGGGTCAACTCTAGTACGGTCACAACAAAATAAACAAAGCAATTAATCACTCTACCTATGGCCTCCGGCTATGCTATCGGTCTTCCTAATGAGCTTTTCTGACTCCCACATTCTTCTCAACCTATCATGAAAACACTTGTGTATTTGCTTTGAGTTTCATGCCCGGAAATTATCTCGATTTTTCAAATAATTGAACAGGTGAAAAATCGTCATAATGATTCAAGTAGTTATACGTTCTAGGTTTAGAATCTGGTGCGAACAGTATGCTCCATCCCCCGATTACATCCAACCATCAGAGGTGCTACCGCCAGGTCATAAACTGCCATGGGCTACTTGGAGGTGCTTGAATTGCCTCCGAACTGAAGTAGGCCGTTGTAAACATAATCTGGCGCGCTGGTGCCATATAGACCAAGCAGAAGCACAGGGCGATTGTGGTCATGACGATTAGATCATTAGATCACCTCTATCAAACCTTTACCAGCTGTACCGTGCTTGACCTATACTATGCCTCGGAGGGAAGCGTAAAAGTGGCAACGTTCTCAAAGAACAAAATTTAAAATTCAAGCCAACGACACGATAAGCAGCAGAAGTGAAAATAAATGTCAACTGGGTAGATAATAAACGCTATTTTCCAACAAGTTAAATCAGACACCTTCCTCCAAACGTCAAAACAATCAGTTTCCACTGTTTGCACTTCGACTGCACTGGGACTTTGTATGAAATACAGGCAGATGACGACCATGTCCCCGGAGTCAAACAACGCACCATCAGCCCTTCCGCAATAATAAATCCAAAACTACGCTAAAATGAATAAGTTCAAAAACAAACGACACCACTTTGCGACGCTTAACCCCGCCAACAGCTCAAAATAATTCATCCCTGACTCAGGAAAACACCCAACTGTCAACAAAAACAAACGTTTACAGTACTGTTTGTTACACTAAAGCGTGGCTAGAATACAGTTAAAGCGTTTGCAACTTAAATCTTTTTTTCTACGGACTTCCTAACAATAAAAATAACATTGCTTATCAGTACGATATTCTTGAATTTGGCTATAATATCACAATATTTACTCAACTTTAACTATCTAGATTAAAATTTACTCAAGTAACGGGACTTTACTTCAGTTAACCTAAAACACAGTAAATAATAAATTAATGGTAAAATATTATAACTCACATAGTAAACGGTGAAGGGTCCTTTTAAATAAAGTCATCACCATGATCATCATCATGGTAGGCTCGCCGTCCTATTAATCACCTCTTCATCATCACTACCTCTTTATCAATAATATCTTCATCGTCATCGTTGTCTCTTCATTATCAATATCATCATCATCACCTTGGTCATTATCTCATTATAATCTTTATAAAAGTCATCATCATATTTAGCTATCTTAAGTCAAATATGAGGCAAAGGCTAGGAGAACGTATCTCCCCAACTTTACGAATAATGAAGTACGTAACGTACCTAATACCTATCATTTTACACCAGTATTCACACGTAAGCTTATAAGACGCTAAAAATTATAATTTAAAATACTCAAACTAGACTATTTGCTAGGATACTAAGTGGCGTCTCTGCCATTTCCGACTAACAGTGACTTATGCCACCTCCAGTGATGTTAAGCTCATCTATCAACTCATGACGATAAAATTAACTCACTAAGCTTAGCAGATAATACACGTTTTTTTATTTAAAATAGCGAAATCATAATTATTTTCTGCTTGCATAGTGGTCAAAAGACTAGAAATTATTCTACTTTATGTTTTAAAACTAAAGGTTTCGAAATAAATTGCTCTCTGCTCTACTTTTAAATCGAAAAAAATAGAAAAACTCACCAGGTTATCTTTGCGATTCAGCAGATAAGGTTACGACACAGAAATACACACGATATCAACTCGC
Organism: Acrobasis consociella; assembly: GCA_963555685.1. Lineage (NCBI taxonomy): Eukaryota > Metazoa > Arthropoda > Insecta > Lepidoptera > Pyralidae > Acrobasis > Acrobasis consociella. The sequence continues at coordinate 15,434,486 of OY743125.1, read as the reverse complement.
TTTTTCACTTCACCTCGCTTCACCAGGAATCTCCAGCGCCTGCAGCACTGCCGCTGACTCCAACTCGGCCGCAATACGTGGCCAGCAGTTATGGTTTACTTGTTAGCACTTTAGCACCTTTGCAGAAGTAGCTGAAACTAAACACACGTTAAGTATCTTTGCACTGATCGCTTTACTCTCTTTAGCACCATTACTGGCGCTAAAGGTTGTCACAAAGGCCGGTTGCCATTCAGACAGACTTGTTACACAGACGGTTGACAGACAGACGGTTGGCAGACAGACGCTTGTCACACAGACGGTTGTCACACAGACGTTTGTCACACAGACGCTTGTCACACAGACGTTTGTCACACAGACGCTTGTCACACAGACGCTTGTCACACAGACGCTTTGTCACACAGACGTTTGTCACACAGACGTTTGTCACACAGACGTTTGTCACACAGACGCTTTGTCACACAGACGCTTGTCACACAGACGCTTGTCACACAGACGCTTGTCACACAGACGCTTGTCACACAGACGCTTGTCACACAGACGCTTGTCACACAGACGCTTGTCACACAGACGCTTGTCACACAGACGCTTGTCACACAGACGCTTGTCACACAGACGCTTGTCACACAGACGCTTGTCGAACAGACGGTTGTCACACAGACGGTGGTCACACAGACCATTTGTCACACTGACCATATGTAACACAGGATGGGTTGCGATACTAAAACCAGAGCCTGTCAATGACCCCAAAAGTTATCGACACATTGCACTGCTAAACTCCATCCACAAACTATTAAAAAGGCTAAGACTGAAGTCACGACACCAGCTCTATAAGATTGACTGTTGAAAAACCACTTTACCATCAAAAAGAACAGAATTTGAATCCACCTATGTGGATGCAACCATCAACCCCACTGAAAAACTATCAAGGTTCTCTCTCCCACGCAGAGAATTGTGCCAGCTCCACAGACTGAGAACTGGATGGGGACGAACTAGATCGTTTGAATTCCGGTGCGACTGGATTGACTCCCCAGCTTGCGGATGTGGCGCTCCTGAATAGGACATGGACCACATTATTCGAGACTGCCGGAAGACTGGTTCACTCTGCAAAAAGACGCAATACAATAGATACAGAATAACGACTGTAATAATAGCCATTCGATTATTAATTAAATGGACAGGTTCCTGTTTTTCAGAATAGGCATAACGAATGGAAAAACACTTTTGGTTCATCGGTTAGACCATCAAACAACATTGTAGTTTGTACACACACTCTTTCTTTTTTCTGAGAAACCAAAAATGACAAAGATACAGCGCATTGAAATTTTGCGTGACGTCACACTCAAGCACGATTTTTATCTAAGTGTGACTCCGCAAGCCCCCACTCCGGTACCTTGACGCTCCTTATCACTGTGAATTTTTGCCCCTCTGGCAAACTGAAAATACGGTTCCATCATCTCTGGACAATTCAAAAGACCATCCAATTATAATCACACTCTTCGGACCCTGTCGGACTCTTCACCCCTATTCTCCCATGGATTCACTCAAGTGGGCAAAAGATTCAGATCCAACTTCTGATGACGGAGCAGGAGATGACCTACGCCGAACTCACTAAAAGTGTGACGATAAATACAGCGCTCCGCCTCGCGCTGTATCATGGATTTCAACCATATGTGTCTGAATACCCCTGGCCCACACAGTTATTGAATCTGTGTCCACCTGGGCTTATCGTCTAGCTGAAACAACTATCATTGTAATAAATCGGTTTACCAAATCCTCATCTATTATAACAATCACAATTAAAGAAGTTATGGCCAAGCCCACAGCACACTACACAAAGGAGATGTTCACAGTACGGCGGTCCGCGCAAGACTGACCCGCTCGTCGCTAGGGCGACCGCTTTTATACTTGTTGAAACATTTGAAAATGTAGCAGTTATGTTTTGTAGTAAACAACTTTCTGTTTGCACATCGAAAACAATAATAAATGGGATTATCTTGAACTCGCCGACATATATATATATATATTGATAACAGAAACTGGTTGCAATGATTCCATCTACGATGCGGAAATGATACCACCAGACCGAACGGACGGCCGTTAACAAGGCGGCGCGTGTCTCGTGGCCACACCGCGATACTCCTTGCACCCGGTGCAGTGCGTCGTAAACATTGACAATCACGCTCAACAGATTTTTACGCGGTTTTCACTAAAAGATTAAGCTATCCCTGAGCAACATATAGGCTTTGTTGCATCGGAATCTGTTGTCAGATAAAAAAGTTATCATCATTTAAAGTTTAAAGATAATTTTTCTATGGGCGATTGTTTATCTGTTAGTACACGCCAATCTCAGGAAATACTGGACGGATTCGAATAAAACTTTTTTTGTTATGTAGCTGTTAATTAAGCCTGAGCAACATATAAAATAAAAATGGATAATGGAACACCTGATGCAGTGCCTTAATAGTCCAGTTAAACTATAAGAAATATATAAATGACGCCTTAGCAAAAGTAGTTCAGCCTGATGAACATTTTTTGTTGAGATATAAAAATCGAAGATCTAGAAAACCTGATGCAAAAACTTAATGGTCTAGCTTAACGACAAGAAATATGAAAATGAAGCCTTAGCAAAAGTTGTTTAGCCCGCTGAGCATTTTTTGTTGAGTTATAAAAATCAAAGATCTGGAACACCTGATGCAGAAACATAGTGGTCCAGCTAAACTATAAGAAATATAAAATGAAGCCTTAGCCAAAGTAGTTCAGCCTGATGAATTTTTTTGTAAAATATAATGGTCCAGCTAAACTGTTAGAAATATACATTAATGACGCATTAGCAAAAGTTTTTCAGCCTGATGACCATATTTATATGCCGGAGTCCTAAAGTCCACGCGAACGAAGTCGCGGGCATCAGCTAGTGGCGAATAAATCAGCACTAGAAGAAGATATACTAATGTAGGATTCTTCCAACTTTGTTCGAAGCCCCCTTACATTCTGGTAGAATATTTCTAATGGTTTACTTTGATTTATTTGGTGCATTGGATGGTCGACGAAACCACACCCACTCGCAGTATTCAACGTTCACCCCCCAATTTTCCGGCTCACATAACGTTTCGTGTTTGCTCTCCGGCACGCCTATAATATAGGACGAGCAATCTCTTTTTGTTTTATGTTTTATTTTTTCAACACTTATTTGCGCCTCCTTTCCACAAATATTTTTCACATAACTTTCCTCACTTTCTATTGTTGTTTCCTGACTTAAACTACTACATGTATGGCACATGTAAAAACTTCTTTCGTTCTGTCCCTTTAATGGCACTATCATTGGTACAGGATGTACCTTTTTTGACTTCACTATTAGGATATCTGCTATTTTTTTTTGTACCGTTATCCACTCTTCTTCCTTTCCTTCCTCTTTCTCATCTACCTTTTTTTCTGATTTCTTTTTATCTTCTATAATATTAACTGATCACGTGACTACCTTAACTTTTTTTATTTCAATCTTCTTAAGAATTCCGCTCGCTTGTTTCGTGGCCTCAATTTCTTTCGTTGGTATATCGGTACTACACATCTGAGGTTGCTTTACAATGCTAACGTATGACGTTGATAGCTTTGCAGGCTCTTGTGATACCTGTTTGTTATTATTTTGGATCCGAAGGGCATCTTCTAACATTTTATTTTTATCTGTTAGCTCTTGAACTTTCTTCTTAAGTAAGCTAATTTTATGAGTTTTCTTTTCTTTATCTACCTTCATTTGTTTTATCAGTTCCTTTATTTCTGTTTCTTGAGAAGTAAATCTATCTCGTAGTAATGCATAGTCTTTGCTTTGCTGCACCATTCTTGATTGAGTTTCTAATCGAAACTAGCGTATTTCCTCCAGAATCTTGTTCTCCATATCGAGCCCCAGTGACAGTGACTCATTTGGATTATGACGAGTGCCGCGTTCTAAGTTAATGTAGCTGCTCGGCGTAAGTCTTGTTCAGGACTATGCTACGCACCGGTGTATTCGAGGGGTGTGTAATATATGTAATAACAACATATCATCTAATGATCAAACAACCTAATGTTATATTATATACTTTTGTTTAATAACAGCGTTTTACACTACAGTAAAACGCTTATTAAATACCTACCTTATTTGAAGCTTAAAATTAATGAGATAGGCCCTATCTGTTTTCCGCACGTCTTGCCTCTCTGTCTACCTTAGTGACTCCCTAGTAGCTCTATCTCGCTCGCACACTTTCACTCACTTCGCCAGGGCGGCCGCTCGGCTCGCTCTCGTCATTGTGTCGAATTACACCAGGCAGAGGATAAAAGTTTGCTTCAAATAAGGTAGGTATTTAATAAGCGTTCTATTGTAGTGTAAAACGCTATTATTAATTACCTGACCGTTATTTGAAGCTTAAAATTAATGAGACCTGTTTGTTATCGCCTGGTGGAGGAGGACGCCAATGTGAAGGTATGCACAGCTTCACACCAAAGGCGTAAAAGGTAACAGTGAAGGTTATAGTAGTTACTTTTATATTTAGGGACATACAAATAAAAATGTAAGTATGCGAAACTTAGTATATTTAATCACTTATAATATTATGCTCATAGAAAATATAATCATAAGTATAAGGAAATGTACACAAAAACAAATGATAGCATTGTGGGAGCGAGCACTAAATAGTAACAATACAGTTAAGAGATTCAATTAAATTGGGCCAAAGCAATCTGACAGCCCAGAGCTAACAGGAGCCTTGACGACCTCACGTCTATAGAAGCGACGGAATGTGTCACCAGACCTCCAGTTACCTCGAAACAAAATTTCGTCAACCGAGACGTTATCGGCCCAACTTCTTGAGGCAACCGCTGAGCGGACGCTACCGGGAGCTGCGACAATACCAGCCTCTGATAGAAGAGTCTTTACCCAGCCCGCAATCAGCGTACGCGATGCTGGCTTATGATCACCTCTTAAATTAACAAATAAAGAATAATCATTTGAGGAATCACGTTTTTGATTAAACAATTTGATACACTGCTTCACCCAAAACACTGGATCGAGGTTTCTCGTATTCCCATTTTTTAATAATTTCCAGCCCGATTGCCTGAAATCGGAACGGTCAGTTTTAGAACCAAACCTAGGCCATAGAATGATGTGATCAATATTGTCAATAAAATGCTCTTGATCGACTGCCAGAAGGGTCAGGTCATGGATACGTCTACCAGAACACAAAAGCAGCAAAAAAGCCGTGTGTCTGGCGGTAGCAAAACAGTTATTTTCATTTAAATTATATGAAGCCAAAAAAGAAATCAGAGCATTGACATCCCAAATAGTTTTCTTATGGGGCACAGGCTTTTTTAGTGCTATAGATTTCATAACATGCTTAACCAGTACATGAGATAAGATAAGATAAGATAAAATTTCTTTATTGCACCAACTAAGTATGACAATAATCAAAAGTACATTTCAAATATAGTAGGTACAAAGGCGGACTTATCACTAAAGTGATTCTTCCAGCCAACCTTTGGGTAAAGAAGATTATAAAAGATGTGGGGGAGTTGGCGCAGTTAGAGTATTACAGTGTAGAAAAATACAAGTACCTATACAATTAAAATAATAGGAGTACATACTATAACATATAAACGAACAATAAAGTAATATAAAATACATAAACTATAAAATTGGTACATACGAACATTAAGGAAAGTAATTAAAAAGTAGCCAGTGAAAAGAAAATAAGAGAAGAGATATTAGTCAGAGCTAGAGGAAAGGTAATGAGACGTCACTAAATCTTTAAATTTTTTCAATGACTGTACTTGGCCATGCCTACCCATCGCCATATAAACGTAATTATTACCCTTCCGTCCTCACTAGATGGCGCAGTAGGTATCGATTAAAACCACAGAAAACATTAAAATCTTTTATTACCATTATTTAAACAAAGTAGTACTCTAACTAATTAAATATGATTTTTATGAGCTGCAATAAATATTTTTAAAGCAATTTCTTTGTCTATTTCATGAAATTCAGAAATATTTGTCTTAAAGCACAATTTTTGGTTTATAATTATGTCACTAGATGGCACTTTGTGTGCTTTAAGGTTTTATGTGGGATTACCTTGATGGCAGCACCGTCTTTACTATAAAACTTACTAACTCGTCCTTAAGAATAGATTATACTAATGATTCCTATTATAATATACTAGCTGTAACCCGCGACTTCATCTGCGTAAAAGTCGAAAATGGTTCTAACAGGATTTTTAATTGTTGACCCCGTGGTTTGGGCTTTGCGTTGATATGTCAGTCAGTCACCAATCAGTCGGTTTCCTATTTTCCCGTTCCCGTCCCCGTACCCGCTCTCGTTCCCGTTCCTGATCTCGTTCCCGTTTCCGTACCAGCTCCCGTTCCCGTTCCTGTTCCCGTTCTCGTTCCCATTTAAGATTCCATCATTCGCTAGAGCGAGAGAGAGAGTGACGGAACGCTTCAGCATCGCCTAGGTAGTAGGTCACCGCATTTCATCCCTCTAGGGTTTATATTTTGAAAAATCCTGAAACATGTTTTATTCATTTACCGCCAGGAGAACTCCGGTAAAGTTTTGAATAAAATGGTCTTTCTAATCTTGTTTCTAAATACCAACATTGGACCTTCGTTTCACTCCTATAAGGGGTGAGTTTTGTAAATCCTTCCTTAGTGCACCTCTAGACGTCATAAGGAACCTATGTGCCAAATTTTTGAGTCTCTAAACCCAGCGGTTTGGACTGCGAGTTCATATTTCACTCAGTCACCAATAAGTCAGTTTCTTTTTTTTTCCGTTTCGGTTCCTATTCCCGTTCCCATTCCTGTTCCCGTTTCTGTTCCCATTCTCATTCCTATCCCTGTTCACGTAATTTGCTAGAGCGAGAGAGAGAGCGACGGCACGTTTCAGCATGGCCTAAGTAGGTCACCTTATTTAATCCCCCTAGGGGTTGAATTTTGAAAAACCATGAAACAGGTATTTGCTTGTTTACCGCCAGGAGTACTCCTGCGTTTCGAAGTTTCGAATTAAATGGTATAACTAATTTTGTTTCTCCATACAAACTTTGGACCCCCGTTTCACCCCCTTAGGGGGTGTGTTTTGAAAAATTCTTTCTTAGTGCACCCTAGACCTCATATGGAACCTATATGCCAGGAGTCTCTAGCCTAGCCGTTTGGGCTGTGCGTTGATATGTCAGTCAGTCAGTCAGCTTCTCCTTTTATATATATAGATTGTATTATCTTTTAAGATGTTTATTGAAATTAGGTGATGTCAAAGACACTATTGTTAACAGTTAAATACTTTTAATCAATAACACATTTATTTGGATAAAGATTAATATTATTATGTTGATACAACTCTGACAAATAATTTGTAAGAATGCATTAATTTCGACCAAATTTGATTATCATAAAAACGGTTATTGTGAGTTAATCTTTAAAGATAGATATATACTGTCGCGGACATTTTTTTATATAATTTAAAGAGGAATAATTCTTTCATACATATTTTTGGGTATCTCGAACGGTTTTCGCAGCGCACGCAACGAAAGCCCTCAAAGATGAATAATTTTCCCCATTTTTTCCACATTTGCGACTGTTTCTTCGCTCCTATTAGTCGCAACGTGATGTTATATAGCCTAAAGCCTTCCCCGATAAATGATCTATCGAACACAAAAATAATTTTTTAATTCGAACCAGTAGTTCCTGAGATTAGCGCGTACAAACAAACAAACAAACTCTTCAGCTTTATAATATTAGTATAGATTGTAATAATGTTTTAAATATTTAATCAACATTTATTTATATGTAACACAAAGTAAAATATACTACGTGCACTGTGTACAAACAAAATCGTATTCGTGTTCTTTTGCGCTGCATTTTGTTTCTAGAATAAAGTACCTGGGCGACCGAGCTTTGCTCGGTTACATCTCAAACATTAACTGCATTTTTTAAACTTGTCTAAAAACAATACAAAATAAAAAATTATATATAAACTTGAGCATAAAAAAAACAAAAGTAAGTCATCGAGTGGGATTCGAACCCGTAACATTCTTCCTAGCAGTCCGCATCCTAAACTGCTGAGCCAAAACAGAAAGTGGCCGATGTGACAAAATTAGCGACCATATTCTGCGTGGAAAGAAAAACGCATGAAAACTCGAAAGCACGCGTTTTTCCAAACATAAGACTAATCTAGATCGACTGTTTACCCCCGAAAACCCCCATATACCAATTTTCAGCGAAATCGTTAGAGCCGTTTTCGAGATCACGAAATCACGAAAAAGAGAAGAAATTTATAAATATACAAGAATTGCTCGTTTAAAGGTATAAGAATAAGATTTGGTAGGTAACTTGTACCTACCAAACATTATTCTTATTCTTATAAAATTATACAAATCAATAATTTTTAGATAGGTATTTCTTAAATATTTTCGTTTGGATTATATTTATTTTATTATATTATTTACTTTACCTCATTTGACATTCATGGTACCTCACCAAATTAGGTATAATATTCGGCAAGCAAATAATTTGAACAAGTACCTACCTAAATTTAAACAGCGCAGAACCGAATTTATGACCTTGCGCGAAGTTTGGTGTGCATTACCCCCGCCGAAAAGTGTCGAATACCTAATAAATGTTGAATAGACTAGATCTTTATTGTAAAATTATTATCGATAAATGAAATTATTGTATTCGGTAATTTTTGAGAAATTCTTTAAAAACCTATTCCGCCAAGGAAACGTGTCCGTGGCGGAATTTTGTCAGGGATCCAATATTCCATTAGCAGATCACTTAGTGTATTATAAGAGACAAATGTTTATGCACAAATGGACTCTGTATTTCATAGGCCTCCGAAGTTATTTAAAATTGAGGGGAAATGTTTGGACTTTTTCTGGATATCATAAACGGTTTGGAATACAGTCTTGATTTTTTACACACATTGCTGTTAATTTGTATATAACGTTTGTTAAAACAGAATCCAAAAAACATAACCACTTACTAATAATAAATATAAACATTAAAGTAGGTATCTTGGTTCTAGTAGTAGTTAGTTAACTAAGAGACCTAGGGAAAAGGTTTAAACGCCGATTTATTTATTAAAACTATCTCTATTATCTGGGAAACTATGTTTGTACTAGTAAGTACTAAAAAGATACAATAAAAATCATAATTTTGAATTGGCCTATTGGACGACCTTTATGTTATGTGTCAAGTTGTAACTAATTTGAATCGTTAATGTATTAAATCAACTATCCATATTCCAATAATTAGCTTAGTTCATTAAGTAATAAAATAAATATAGTAAAAATTCAGCGGCACTTAAAACTTGATTATTATCTGACCAATTTAGGATGTTTATGAAAAAGCGACCGGTTCATACAAATTGCTGTAATTCCGAACATTACAAGTAAGACCTGTATAAATGAGGTACAGGTGCATGCATACACAAGTCTTAGTTACGGTAAAAATCAATTATTATTTTGTAGTTATTTATATTGTTTCTGATTAGAGGGAAACTTTATACTTCACTCTTACTTGCCATTTTAAATACTTTGCTTCGTAGACGAATTAAAAGTTATTGATCATAAAGCCTCCGTAATAAAACCAGATAAGCCCATCGAGTTTGGGCTCGTCTTGCTTGACGAGTACTTTGTCTCCAGACTACAAAATAAGATAATTTTTATATTTTAATGCTTTTTATTAACAATGAGGTAGTTAATAAAAGCTTGTTTTAAAAAGATTTGATCAAAAGAAAACTTGCTCATAACATAAAACTTGTTCCATAACATAAAAGTCGTCCAATAGACCGATATTTTTTTTTAATCATGATGTCCGTGGCACTTAGTTTTTTTTTTGTATCTTTTTTAATACTTTCTCTATTACAAACATACTTTCCCATTTGTTGGATGTAGTTTTAATAAATAAATCGACGTTTACACGTTTTGCCTAGGTCAAAATACCTACTTTTATATTTATACTTATTATTCGTGTGTTTTTTGGATTTTGTTTTTACAAAAGATATACACAAATTAACCCATTTACAGCGACCGATCGTTATAAAGATCAAAAAATTATATTAAAAATAAACTCAATTTAAATATATTAATGAAGTAAATATAAAGGTTTATTGTTCACTTATCGTTGTAGTGATTGTTTGAGCATATTTTATCGTTCTCATTATAATAGTAACTCAAATTTTTGAGCAACTTATTGTGTTTCTATTCGAGCAAGTGAAATTTAATTCCACCATGTCTTCGAAAGGGTAAGTTTTTACAAAACTCCTTGGCATATGGATTTATTTTACTAATGTTTTTTTATAAATTTACAATATGTGTTAGATAATTATAATATATATTTCAATATCTTATGAGGTTTTACTAAAAAAAAAGTACTGCACAGTTATTGATCGTTATAACAATCGGTAGTTATTTAGGGATGTATATCAAGTTTTAGGCCTAGGCACAGAAAACCACTGTAACTCAGCGAAATTATTGACAAATCTGAATAGTTAGATAATGATGAAACATTTCCAACAGCTATAACTATTTTGCCACCTGAAAATGCAAATGCTGAACTAACAGATGAAGATTCTGATGTTAAAGAGTTGGTCACACTGGACCATCTTCCAGGTATGGTAATGTTTTTATAGGTACATCCTTTTTTGTTGTTTTTTTATGCATCTATGTTCTCAACATGCCTTTTTTTATAGGTTCTCAACTTCTTGCTGGAGAGGTTGAATCTAGGGTTGAATATAAATCTGACAGCGATGATGACATGCCCTTGTTTTCTTTAGCAAAACAAAGTCGAATCATCGGTGAACCTTTAATTGAGGAAGGTTGTAAATCTATATCATCTCCGACAGCTACTGTCATTCCTTCATCAATCATCCCTTTTGTTGAATCTAAACCGTGACCAAAAATCAAAACTATACTTAGAGGAATGACCATAATCCACCTTATCTAAATCTAAACTATCTTCAAACACCCTTACATTACTTTGATTGTATCTTTGATGATGCCATTGTCGCATTAATTATTGCTCAAATATACTAATGTATATTATGCAATTCAAAAGAATAATGTGACAACAAGTTAAATGAAATGTTTCCTTGCTGTACTTTTTTACAGTGGATAATGTTGTAGTACCCAAAAGATACATGTATTGTGAAAAATCTTCAGACACTACGTTTAGCCTTATATATAACGCTATATTGAGAAATTGATTTACATATCTCCATTCAACAGCCATGTGGTGGTAACAATTCGTGATAACTTTATAAACCTCAACGGGGATTCGAGTGTACGATCGCCTTTCGTTGCAGCGAACTCTGACAAGAAATATAGTGGAGGCATATAAAAAATTTGAAAAGCATGGTCCTGGTCCAAGTTCTGCTCATCACCTGGAAACTTCACGCTTCGATAGATTTAGATCTTATATTAAAGTATACAATTCTCGCAACTTCGAATATTCCAATAATTAGGTTATAATTAGCTATACACAAATTTCTTTATCGATAAACATTTGAAGGCAGCTTTACACTTTTCTTCTTCTCGTGTCGAAGGCTCAAATTAAATCAGATTCTTTTCCTCCAGAAGGATGCCACTTTTACGGCGTTGTCTGAGGCCTAATATAGATCACTAAAGATCTAGTTTAACCCTTTAAATGTCGGACGCCCGGAGCGGGCGTCTGATGTATTGTTTTACTATTGTGTCTGCTATATCGACATTCGAAGGGATAGTCAACATTTATTATTTGTCGTTTTCCCCGCTTTTTGCTAAATACCTAATAGGTATTAAATCATCCATTTTGACTTAAATTTTATGTTTTGTGTACGCGTCTGTACCAATTCCAGTTGGTTATATTGCAATTATCGGAAGTCAGCTATTTGTACAAACAGTCGCTTTTTAATAGCCATCCGAAATTTGTCGGTTTATAACAAAGTTTTAAATGTTGCTGGTTTTTTTAGTATGTTCCTTTATTACTAATTGGATTGTGGATAGTTGAATTAATACATTAAACATTGGAATTAGTCAAAACTTGTCATATAATATAAAACTCGTCCAATAGACCGAATCAAAATCATGATGTCAGTGGACATTTTTTTTTTTGTTGTAACTTTTTTATTACTTACACTATTACAAACGTACTTTCCTAGATGTTAGAAGCAGTTTTAATACATAAAACGACATTCAAACCTGACCGTAAAGTTGGTGTTTCTTATGGTACAACTGTTTGGATTTCTCCGCCGCGCAAGCCACGTTACGTCGTACGCTTGGCGGAGCTATCCCAGACAGTGTATAGAGATGGTGTAACGGAGTTGGTTTCAGGGTACCAGTAACTATGCGGCAGGAGGCCTTTAGGGCAACATCTACCTTTTTGGCGTGCGCTGAGCGCCACCATACTGGGCAGGCGTATTCGTCAGCTGAATAACACAATGCTAGGCTACTCGTTCGCCGTAGGTGAGGTGATGCTCCCCAGTCAGAAGTCGTGAGACGCCGTAAGATATAATTACGGGAAACCTTAGATTTGAGATTTTTGCAGTTCTCCCTGTAGACCAGTCGGTAACGCAGATTGGCTGATCCTTTCGCCACGGAATGGCAATAAAAAAGAAACGCCATTAGGTCCACGTCTTTAGGGCCAAACCAACGAAAACGGCACTTTTAAGAGCCAAACAATACGAGACTTTTCAATCTAGTATAGTCATGATTTAATACTCAACACTTTTCCGCTGGGGACATGCACACAAGTTGTTTGCTGATTATAATAATATCATTGAAAAAAGGCACCCGCCGTATGAACTAAAGGTACTTAGTATCTTATCATGCATGTCATAAAAACATCGAAATATGGTTTATATTATAATAACTAATTACTTATCCGAAATACTAAGTGACGATTATAATAATAGCTGCAGATGTTAGGTAAATCGTAACGTCCGTAACCTGAATATCAGGTGCTCGTATATCAGGTACCTAGCTATACCTAGATGCTCGTTCAATGAATCGACATGTTGCGGGTCAACACGTAGGGACCTACCTACCCCGTGTACCTACCTAAAGCAAAAGTTCGGATAGGTATAGTGCCGCGCGGTCGCGCCCGGAACGACCGGCGGCGGACACATTCACACACCTAAGTAAGTCAGTGGCATCGTACGACTATAGCTCGTAGGTACCTATCGAACTTTATCAAATTCCAAAGAACTATGAATATGGTAGGGAAATATGGTGAATAAATTTAAAAAATAAGTAGATATTATTTTAGTTGTATTGTGTTTTACAACGTGAAAGGGACATGCCCGTAATAAATCGAACCACAGGCTATACTAGATCACTAGTATATATATATATATATATATATATATATATATATATATATATATATATATATTTTTTAAATTAAGAACTTAGATACCTACTGTCCCACTGATGAGCAAAGGTCTCCATTTTTATATTACGATGATATAAAAAATAAAAGTAAAAACGACATTCCCTTTGGCTGCACACAGCACACAGTTCTTTGAAGATTACATGCATCGAACTAAAAATATTCAAATCAAGTGAAGCTGATCTCGATATAAAAGTAGTACTAAGTACCTACCTAGGTATTAGATTTCCATACTCTTTTTTACTTTCCCCGACAAAAAAGAGATAAACCGCCTGGTAAATAAATTTGATAAACGTATTCAGATTTCGTATGAGTACCTACATACCTATCACATTGCAAGAGGTACAAGGTTCTTTTTTTTGTAAGAAGGTACTTAATATAATTTCGCATTTTTTTACGTACGATTCATATGTGCATGAAAGAAATGAGAAATGCGTACTTACCTACCCATATATTTCTAAAGTTATAAATGAATGGTTCGTGGTGTCATTTTATGAAATGCGATGTCACTAAACGGGTTTTTTGTATGGAAAAAACATTCGTTATTGTGACTGCGTTTCATAAATGGCACTTACTTCAAACACGTTTTTAAATTTGACATAACATAAATTATCGACGCGTCGCTGTCCTGCATCCAAATCTGTTCATTTTAACACCCCTCGTGCGGCGCGCGCGGCGTCTTATTTGGCTACCTCCTTGTAGGTATGGCGCGATTACGGGTTACGTAGGTCAGCATTAACAATGGCCAAAGTGCGTAATATCATAGATACTCTGGATCTTATGCCTAAACATTTGTTTTCTCGCTAACGCCATCTAGTGACGAACTCTTAAACACTTACAATATGCTTTCGCGGCTTTGGCTAGTCCTGTGTGCTGCCATCTCTGCGAGCTGCTGAAACTAGAAACGCCTACTCAATTTGCCTACTTACGGCCGGTCCAAAAGTTTCTATGGCGTTAGGTATCTGTTACGTTAGTAATTATATTATCTTTGACTTGGCGAATGTCCAGTGGTAAAGCATTCCAGATTTCTACTGCCTGAACTGTAAATGAGTTAGAATAGAAATGAGTGTTATAACCAGGGGTGGAAAGTTTTAAGGTGACTGTGCTACGCACACTACGATTGGTGTTCTCACGAAAGAAGCTAAAACGTTCTTTAAGGTATAGTGGAGTAGAAGGCACAAACAGGACTGAATAAAAAAGGGAAAGGATATGTAAGTTACGACGTAGTCTAATGGGGAGCCACTTGAGTTGAGCACGAAAACTAGAAATGTGATCATATTTGCGTAGTCCAAATATGAATCTAATGCAGAGATTTTGGAGACGCTCAAGTTTATTTAATTGCTCTTCCGTGAGATCGAGGTAGCAGGTGTCAGCGTAGTCAAGGATGGGGATTTATTATAGGTTTATAATTGATTGTTATTGAATTATTGAATTATATAATTGATTGTTATTGAATATCAACAGATTGTAATTAACAGATAATTGTTATTTGTAATTTTAATATAGGTTATAGTATAATGTTGGGGATTTATGAAAATGGAAAAAGGAATCAAAATAGGAAGTATTAGGTTAGGCGCAGGGGATGTCCTCTGACTAAAGCATAGGGTGCAGTGAGCGAGTCACGGACCGCCATAGCGGTCGCCGCGCCGGGGCTGGCCCATAGTGGCTGAGAGGTGACACCGCGGAGTTTTTAGTGGTAAACGCCACATAACCATACCGGTCTCCCGTTACTGGCAAGGTGTCCGAAGGGATTTTTCCCGCGCAAAAGAGGAGCAACTGCTGCCTCAATGACGTGGGCCAGTCGGGCGATGGGAACGGGATTCCGTCGCTCCACAAATACGGTCCTCTAGGTTGAAAGGAGCATTGGTGTCAACACGCGTCTTTACCCTAGTGGATAAAATTGAAGGCCGATGTACCACCGCGTAGGCCACTCAGACTCCTCCCGGGAGAGAGTACCTCGAATGAGCTCAGCTGAAGCCGCTGATAAGCGGTCGCCGTATACCAGGTCTTTGGAGCAAGATTTAGCACACGGCCTTGGCAAAAGCGGTAACGCCGTTATGTCACCATGAGTTTTTTTGTGGGTGAGAGCCATCATCATCATCATCATCATTTCAGCCGCACAGCGTCCACTGCTGGACATAGGCCTCTCCCAAAGATTTCCAAAATGACCGATCTAGAGCGGCTTGCATCCAGCGCCTTCCAGCGACCTTGGTTAGGTCGTCAGACCACCTTGTGGGTGGGTGTCCTACGCTTCGCTTGCCAGTACGTGGTCGCCATTCGAGAACCTTTTTGCCCCATCGGCCATCGGTTCGTCGCGCTATGTGTCCCGCCCACTGCCATTTCAACGAGCTAATCCGCGATTCGATCACGTAGAGAAACACCGAGCATAGCCCTTTCCATAGCGCGTTGCACGACCTTGAGCCTTCTTATGAGACCCATAGTAAGGGACCATGTTTCAGAGCCATAAGTCATCACTGGTAACACACATTGGTTGTAAACTTTAGTCTTAAGACACTCAGGTATATTTGACGAGAAGACACTGCGTAGCTCCCCGAACGCTAACCAGCTGAGTCGTATTCGTCTAGAGACCTCTTCCCCGAAGCTGGAACTTCCTGCCTGGATCAATTGACCCAGGTAAATATACTGGTCTACAACTTCGAGGGTGGAGCTCCCAACACAAACAGGTAGGGGCGCAACATGGACATTCGACATTACTTTTGGTTTGTCCATGTTCATTTTAAGGCCCACTTGTTGGGAAACTCGATTTAGATCTCCGAGCATAGTACTTAGGTCTTCCATCGATTCTGCCATGACAACGATATCCTCGGCAAATCGAAGGTGAGTGATATACTCGCCATTGATGTTAATGCCAAATCCTTCCCATTCCAGAAGCTTGAAGGCATCTTCCAGTGCAACGGTGAACAGTTTCGGAGATATAACGTCTCCCTGTCTTACACCTTTATGCAGTGGAATTGCCCTCGTGCACTGCTCCTGTACTCGGACTGACATAGTGGCGTTACTGTATAAGCACTTCAACACTTCGATGTACCGATAGTCAATACGGCATCGCTGGAGAGACTGAAGCACGGCCCATGTTTCGATCGAATCGAAGGCTTTTTCATAGTCCACGAACCCCAAGCATAACGGCCGGTTATACTCCCTCGTCTTCTCTATTACCTGCCGCAGCGTATGAATATGGTCCATGGTACTTTTACGGAAACCGGCTTGTTCGGGGGGCTGGAAGGCATCAAACCTGTTTGCGAGACGATTCGTGATGACCCTCGAAAACAACTTATATACATGACTCAGAAGCGTGATAGGCCTATAGTTCTTCAATAGGGTGCTATCTCCCTTTTTGAAGAACAGGACCACCACGCCCCTGCTCCATGCTTCCGGCGTTACGCCCTCGAGCAGAACGGAATTAAAGAGCCTCTGAAAGACTTTCAGTACCGGCGTTCCGCCCGCTTTCAGAAGCTCTGCTGTAATTCCATCCTCGCCCGGCGCCTTGTTGTTTTTAAGCTGTTTGAGGGCCATCCTAATCTCGTACAGGCTGATGTCCGGGATATCTTCGGTATAGTGTCGGGTTAACTTGGCTCTTGGGTCTTCAGCCATTTGTCCGCTAGGTTGTGAAACTGAGGTGTACAGCTGTCCATAAAACCTCTCGATCTCCGCCAGAACCCCTTCCTTTGTCGACACCACGTCGCCGTCCTCATTCTTTAGCTTCATCAATCGGCTTTGCCCAACCGACATAGCTCTCGCGAACACTTTGGAGCCTTTGTTCTGCTCTATCGTCTCCTTAATACATTTAGTATTAAAGGAGCGGATGTCGTGTCGCAAGGACTTTTGTATACGTCTGTTGAGCTGCCGATATGATTCAGCATCTTCAGAGGTCTGCAGGGGGCTTGATCGTCGCTCTGCCATTAAGGTAAGGGTCTCAGCAGAGATTTTCTGAGGTCTTTGTTTGGGGCGGGACCTAAACATCTTCGATCCCACCGCTTGGACAGCTTGTATAAACCCTTGGTTTATCTCGTCCACTGTAACGCAATCCTGAAGGCCTTGAAAGCGATTCGATAGTTCAAGCTGGAAACCCTCGGAGTTTTCGATTTGGATCTGAGTCGGTCGGAGCGTCGACTTCATCAGCTGCGATCTTTCGACCTTGAGATCAATATTCACGATGCCTCTTAATATTCGGTGATCGCTCCCGGTTTTGATCCGATTGATCACTGAGACATCGTTGAATATTCGTCTCTTAGTCGTTAAGATGAAGTCGATTTCGTTTTTAGCAAGGGGCTGGTTCTTCTTTGCTGGACCTATCCAGGTCCACTTCCTTTGTGGCGGCTTCTTGAAGAAAGAGTTCATCGCGAAGAGTCCCTCTTGCTCCAAAAAATCAGCCAGCCTACGTCCCCTATTATTTCGCACTCCGTATCCGAAGTTTCCCAGCCTAAACCACAGAATTAATAATAGTATTACATACAGAACGGAAACTCGCACCGTCCCCCGCAATCTGGCGACCCCGCAACCCTTCCCCCGTTATTGTGAGGTGTAAGTGGCAGTAAAACAGGGTTATTGGTAGTTGCACGTTGACATTACGCGAGTCACTTAGGATTATTGAATTATAATGGTGAGAAACTGCGCACATTATCATTGTTTATCCACGGAAAACAATAAATAACGAAAATTTTATAGATTTCCGAGTGATAAAAACTGGTAAGCAAAGAAACATATTCTGTGGTGGCGACCCTGATTGTTTAACTCACACATTTGACGTGTGCACGGACGGATTGTTTCGTTTGTAGTAGTATTAGGTATATATGCTGCTCCGTTTGTATGAAGTGCCATACCTGTGCCTAAACTATCCATCGCCTCGTATGCCCAGTTTCGCGTTAAAATCCCCCATAACAACCGTAAAATAGGTTTCAGAAGTATGTATGGCCTTACTTATGTCCTCATACACTTCATCCACCTCTTCATCGGAGTGATCCTTTGTTGGCATATATACCTGTATAACCTTCAGCGAGTATTTTTTAGATACTCTGAGTATCAGGTATATTACCCTGCTAGAGACACTCTCGATGGTTGTGACGTTGTTAATGAGGGACTTGTGGACGAAAAACCCGACACCATGCTGGGACTTCTTTTTGTCCCCTTCCCGGTGATAGAGTAGGTTACCAGACTCTAGGGTTGTCGTGCCCTCGCCCTCTCTTCGGACTTCAGACAACCCCACAATGTCCCATCGTAACCTACTCATTTCCTCTTCTACCTCATATAACCTCTCGTCAGTCCTCAGTGTGCAGACGTTATGTGTTACCAGGGCCAGTCTTCGACGGGAGTGGTAGCCGGATCTCTGCCGGGGATTCTTAGCACCCCCTGCCCCGCCGTTACCATAACCGCTACCGGAGCCAGGAATAGCGGGGCTGCCGGGGACTGGGGGCCTGGTCTTTTGTTGTACCTCCATTGGGGGGGTTTTGCCATACTCGCCACGCTTGGCAGGCGGGTTGGCGAGCGCAGTGTTGTGTCGCTATCGGGCTTCCGACGCTACTACCCGTCGGAAGCCTATTTTGGTGTTCGTGTCGAATTTATCCTTTAGTCGCCTCTTACGACATCCACAGGAAGAGATGGAGTGGTCCTATTCTACTCTGCCGGGAACACACGACAAATGAGGGTGAGAGCCATAACCGACCGACTTCCTGTGGCCGAAAGGCACCTTTTCCTCACGTAAGAAGAAAGGTTAAGGAAAAAAGGTTAGGTTAAATTTAGGTTAGGCACTGCAATAAAAATGTGTGGAACACCCATACTAATACTACTTAGTATTGTGACCTCCTTCCCTGAGGAACGAAAGATCATGGTCATTTTCCAGTTCTCCAAACCTCTAAACAGCCGTATAGGACGCCCTACCCGAGAAACTCTTCAAACGGAGGTTCTTAGTGAACACTAATCAGGCATTGATCTCAGAGAACACTAACTTCCTATCATCCTTGAATCTCTACTGGTAAAATGTGCCAAAAAACTGGCACGTCAAATACCTGGAGGTATCTAAAGTTTGGCAGATGCCTCAGCTTGAAAGTCCACATCAATAGAATGGTGACGATAGTGAAGATGGCCCCGGGGAAGGTCTATCCAGTACTTTCCTCTCGCTTCCAGCTACGGACGCGGCTCATGATTAAGGCGATCTTAAGAAAACCTATGTTTAAGGTTACTTGAGGAACGCCGTCATCCGTCGGGACTTAAAGTAGAAATGCTTATTTCTCGACTTTCATCTCCCGCTTAGCGAAAGACATGTTTGACAAGGCTTACCAGTGCACCGCCACATCGGGAGGGCGGGGGAGAGGGGGTGATACGTATAGACGGTGGCAGCAGTTCGCTGCAGAGAGCTACAACAGAATAGTGATGTGAAAACTGACGCCAAAAGACGGAAGATGAATGAAATATTAGCAAAGTCACTACGTATTGCATAAGTATTTCGTATTAGAGAGACCCACGGCGTAGCAGTAACATTCGGTAACAGTGTAAGTTTACATGTAGTTTACAGTCCATGCTGGCAGAACCATGATGGCAGAAGGGCCGTCGAAATATCTGGCAAAAAACGATATTAATAGTCAAAATTCCGATCGACTTAGACTGTGACTAGAGATAATGTGTGATCGTAGTAAACAAGGAACCCTTATAGTTTCGCCATTTCTGTCTGTCTCTCTGTCCGTGGCTTTACTTAGAGATAATTAGTACCAAGAAGCTGTAATTTGGCAACGGTCTTAACTTAAAGTAGCACTAGGCAGGGCAACTGGCCTGGCGGAGCCCATGCGATGGGTTGACGAAATAATCAAAGTCGCGGGTTACACCTGGATGTGAGCAGCACAGGACCGAGATGTGTCGACGAAGTCATGTCTATTCTCAGCAGTGGACGGAAGAAGGGCTGAGATGATGATGAAATCTTTAGTTTTAATTCTAAGTCGAAATTAACAACTACGGAACACTTCACTGCGCGTGAACTGATATGCACTTGACCGGTTTTATTAAAAATATCAAAATAATGATTCTTATAAACTAAAGTCCACGCTGACGAAGTCGCGGGCAACAGCTAGTTATCTAAATATAAAGTTCCGAACACACACTATACTCCATTTTATACGCCTCACGTTAATACGGTTGAACGTTATAACAAAACTTTAACTACAGCTATCTCTGCATTCATTGAGAACGATCACAGAGTGTGGGACACGCTAGTACCTAAAATCCAATTCGCTATCAATTGTGCGGTGAGTAAAGTCACAGGCTACACGCCTTCTTTTCTTGTTTTCGGTCGCGAATTGATAACCTGCGGTTCGCACTATCTAGATTCTGATCCGAACTTAATTCACGAATCACGTGACTGTTATGCGGAGTCCCTTGGTCACTTGTCTCCTATCTTCGACAAAGTACATGCATCCTTGTTATCGGCCCACGAGCGTAACTGCCAGTCTTATAATCTTCGCCGTAAGCCGGCAGAATTCAGTGTTGGCGATATTGTTTGGAAGCGAACATTTTATTTAAGCGATAAAGACAAATATTTTTAAAAAAAATTGGCCCCTAAATTTATAAAATGCAAAATAGTATCAAAAAAATCTCCTTTGGTGTATAAACTTTCAGACATGTCTGGTAAGCCACTGGGCGAATGGCATATTAAAGATATCAAACAAATAAATAACAAAGAATAATTATCAAAATATAATCAAAATTTAAACAAATAAAATACTATCTTCTATAACCAATGTATAACATTTTTTTTTCTTATACCCTTATGGTTTAGTGGTAAAAAAGTCTCTCGCTTGAATCAAGTATACAGGTTTGAATTGTCTTTATAACATCTTAACTGAATTCCATTTACTGGCGATATTGTGTTTACCTATTTCTTTCGCTAATGAATGCATTGACACTTGCAAGCTACGACCGGTTCTTGACCTTGGCTTACCGGTTTTGCATACCACAGCTATTCACGCACACTTGTTATTAGATAACTATAATGATCGCTTCACATTGTTATTTCATATCGCATCGCATCTAACGTTTCGCGCTATATTTTAATTACTAGCTGTTGCCCGCGACTTCGTCAGCGTGGACTTTAGTTTATAAGAATCGTTATTTTGATATTTTTAATAAAACCGGTCAAGTGCATATCAGGTTACGCGCAGTGAAGTGTTCCGTAGTTGTGAATTTCGACTTAGAATTAAAACTTAAGATTTCATCATCATCTCAGCCCTTCTTCCGTCCACTGCTGAGAATAGACATGTCTTCGTCGACACATCTCGGTCCTGTGCTGCTCACATCCAGGTGTAACCCGCGACTTTGATTATTTCGTCAACCCATCGCATGGGCTCCGCCAGGCCAGTTGCCCTGCCTAGTGCTACTTTAAGTTCATGACCGTTGCCAAATTACAGCTTCTTGGTACTAATTATCTCTAAGTAAAACCACGGACAGAGAGACAGACAGAAATGGCGAAACTATAAGGGTTCCTTGTTTACTACGATCACACATTATCTCTAGTCACAGTCTAAGTCGATCGGAATTTTGACTATTAATATCGTTTTTTGCCAGATATTTCGACGGCCCTTCTGCCATCATGGTTCTGCCAGCATGGACTGTAAACTACATGTTACCGAATGTTACTGCTACGCCGTGGGTCTCTCTAATACGAAATACTTATGCAATACGGAGTGACTTTGCTAATATTTCATTCATCTTCCGTCTTTTGGCGTCAGTTTTCACATCACTAATCTGTTGAAGCTCTCTGCAGCGAACTGCTGCCACCGTCTATACGTATCACCCCCTCTCCCCCGCCCTCCCGATGTGGTGGTGCAATTGTATGTCTTGTCAAACATGTCTTTCGCTAAGCGGGAGATGAAAATCGAGAAATAAGCATTTCTACTTTAAGTCCCGACGGATGACGGCGTTCCTCAAGTAACCTTAAACATAGGTTTTCTTAAGATCGCCTTAATCATGAGCCGCGTCCGTAGCTGGAAGCGAGAGGAAAGTACTGGATAGACCTTCCCCGGGGCCATCTTCACTATCGTCACCATTCTATTGATATGGACTTTCAAGCTGAGGCATCTGCCAAATTTTAGATACCTCCAGGTATTTGACGTGCCAGTGTTTTGGCACATTTTACCAGTAGAGATTCAAGGAGGGTAGGAAGTTAGTGTTCTCTGAGATCAATGTCTGCTTAGTGTTCACTAAGAACCTCCGTTTGAAGAGTTTCTCGGGTAGGGCGTCCTATACGGCTGTTTAGAGGTTTGGAGAACTGGAAAATGACCATGATCTTTCGTTCCTCAGGGAAGGAGGTCACAATACTAAGTAGTCTTGGTATGGGTGTTCCACACATTTTTATTGCAGTGCCTAACCTAAATTTAACCTAACCTTTTTTCCCTAACCTTTCTTCTTACTTGAGGAAAAGGTGCCTTTCGGCCACAGGAAATCGGACGGTTATGGCTCTCACCCACAAAAAAACTCATGGAGTCTGAGTGGCCTGCGCGGTGGTACATCGGCCTTCAATTTTATCCGCTAGGGTAAAGACGCGTGTTGACACCAATGCTCCTTTTAACCTAGATGACCGTATTTGTGGAGCGACGGAATCCCGTTCCCATCGCCCGACTGGCCCACTTCATGGAGGCAGCAGTTGCTCCTCTTTTGCGCGGGAAAAATCCCTTCGGACACCTTGCCAGTAACGGGAGACCGGTATGGTTATGTGGCGTTTACCACTAAAAACTCCGCGGTGTCACCTCTCAGCCTCTATGGGCCAGCCCCGGCGCGGCGACCGCTATGGCGGTCCGTGACTCGCTCACTGCACCCTATGCTTTAGTCAGAGGACATCCCCTGCGCCTAACCTAATACTTCCTATTTTGATTCCTTTTTCCATTTTCGCGCCCACAATCATGCTAAAAATGGCCGTTTCATGGCGTTGGGTCTTGCGGCCCTAGGTTCTGTGTATTTTTAACAGCGCCATCTATCGGTGACCAAAAAAAAACTAATAAAAACACTCCGAAAACATCAAAATAGTAAATTTTAGGGTTTCGTATTCCATACCCGAAGGCTAAAATCGGGACCCTGTTACTAAGACTCCGCTGTCCGTCCTTCCGTCCGTCTGCCTGTCTGTCACCAGGCTGTTTCTCATGAACCGCGATAGCTAGACAGTTGAATTTTTCATAGATGATTTATTTCTCTTGCCGATATAACAACTAAAAATAGAGTAAAATAAATATTTAATTGAGGCTCCCGTACAACAAACGTGATTTTTTATAGAAAACGGGACGGAGCCCTTTGTGTGCGAGCCCGACTCTCACTTGGCCGGTTATTAACTTAATTATTTTATAAAAACCGTAATATAAAATTGACAAAAGTTTTAGCCAATGCTACTGTACAGTTTATTTCATAGCAAATTTTCTTTAAATTGATATAACTTTTTTATTTATCAACGGATTTCAATGAAACAACCACTACATTTTTAGTGAAACTTATTTAAATACATAAATGAAAATCGCAAGCGAAGTTGTTTAGCCGTTTCTGAGATTAGCGTCTACAAACACAGTTTTTCGAACAAAAATGTTTGACGTGATTCTTTAAAATTGATATAACTTTTTCATTTATGAACGGATTTAAATAAAACAAACACTTAATTTTAAGTGAAACTTATCACAATATTTCAATGAAAACCGCAAACGAATCGGTTCAGCCGTTTTTCAGATTAGCGTGCACAAACGCACAGACAAACAGACAAACCGACAAACAGACAAAAATTCTAAAAATCATTGTTTTGTGTTCTATTGCGTTGGTAAAAGCCCCCAAAAATATTTTTACTCATTTATCTTCCATGTACAGACAGCGATCGGTTACGATTTTATTATATGTATTGATGATGATATATGTATTGATGATGATGTATTGATTGATGATGATTGATTATATGTATTGATTGATTGAATATCAACGGATTTCAATGAAACAACCACTACATTTTTAGTGAAACTTATTTAAATACATAAATGAAAATCGCAAGCGAAGTTGTTCAGCCGTTTCTGAGATTAGCGTCTACAAACACAGTTTTCGAACAAAAATGTTTGACGTGATTCCTTAAAATTGATATAACTTTTTCATTTATGAACGGATTTAAATAAAACAAACACTAAATTTTAAGTGAAACTTATCGCAATATTTCAATGAAAACTGCTAACGAATCGGTTCAGCCGTTTTTTAGATTAGCGTGCACAAACGCACAGACAAACAGACAAACCGACAAACAGACAAAAATTCTAAAAATCATTGTTTTGTGTTCTATTGCGTTGGTAAAATCCCCCAAAAATATTTTTACTCATTTATCTTCCATGTACAGACAGCGATCGGTTACGATTTTATTATATGTATTGATTATATGTATTGATGATGATTGATTATTTCTGGTGCCAAAAATAAAATAAAAAATAAAATTGCTCTGTGAGGTGACTCGGCTCGGCTCGTATAAAGTATTTCTAAATTTTCAGGTAACCTAACTGCAATACCTAGAATGTTACTCATTCCTTTTCTCTAAATTTCAGCTGTCCTGCTCCTCCTGGGTCTTCAGAGTCCGCAGCCCCATCGTATCCTGCCAGCTTCAGCCAGCGAGCAGATGAAGCCGAATTTTCCGGCAGGAAAATTCTGTCCCAACGAGAGGGGTGTGTGACGAGGTCCGCACTGGCGCTTCCCTCCTTACCCCGCTCTCCACCCCGCGCGGCCCATATAAATACGGAGGCGTGAGGAGTCTCGTCCTCTTTCGACCACCACTGGACGCCGGGCTGCTTCAAAGCTGAGTACTCTTGGAAATCTCTTCTGGAACAACGAATCTCGTGGCTGTGAACCTACGACCCTTACCTGTGACTACTTTCGGCACTCATTGAATAATTGTTAAAAATTAAATTAAAGACTTTGGTCTTTTTAAATATTGTTTCTTTCAAAATAATCTTAACGTCACAGTGTAACAATGATAGAAATAAGAGAGTAATTTAAGTAAGAGTATATTTGCTCTTAGACATAGTAACAATCATCAAAACAAAAAATAAATAATTCTTATGCTTAATTATAGAAACGCTAATTATCGCAAAGTTTTCTGTTAATAATCACTAATCAGTCAATTGCAGTAAAGTTATTTGAAAGGTTACTGCTGATTGTAGTAGGAATTTTAGGGCTAATTGTTTTTAAATAGTGATTAAAGAATGTCTTCGCAGTTTGCCAATTGCCCTTTTTCATAACTTCTTCTATATTTTTATATCCGTGTAGCCAGTTGCTGGAAGCAACAGCTGCCCTATACCTGCCTGGCGAGGCACTGATGTTGGCTTCTTTGAACAGAGTGCGAATCCAGCCTGCTATGACTGTTCTTGAGGCTGGTGCAACTTTGCCACAAGTCGTTATAAATAGGTTTGTGATTCCTTTGTTACTTCGTCTTAATTCTGATATTTCCAGAAGCCGTCTTGTCCAGGTAATGACGTCTAAATTTCTGACAGGGTTGGTAGTAATTTCCTATCCTGATTGTATGTATGAGATGGAATCGGTTTCTGAGCCAAATTTCGGCCATAATTTAATGCTTGTGTCCGAGATTTCGAAGAAATCGTCACGTATATCTAACAGGGTTAGATCGTGGATTCTTCTGCCTGTGGATAAAAGTAACAGGATAGCTAAATGTCGGCTCACTTAAAAAATACTGTTCTCATTTACTTTGTACTGTGTTAGCCAATCTGTAAGTTCAGTTATGTTCCAAGTAGACCTTTGAGGTCGTTTTCATCCTACTAAACTAATGCCTTTAAGCATATGTTTTACCACAGGGTGCCAGCCGATTGGTGCAGTAGCATTAGGGTTCATAAAAGTACATACTACTGATTTATGTAATGCTATGGTATTTGGAGCCAGTTTCATCTTTGTGTGTAGGAATCCGAGATAACGTGCCAAATCGATTGCTTTTGGTTCTTTTACCGAGATACCTTCTTTTAAAGACCACGCAATCCACTTTTCCCAAGCTGGTCGGTATGTTTTGCTGCTAGATTTACGCCAAAAATTCTATATTATATGTTTGAGTTCTGAAGGCCAGGGGTTGACGATATCGGACCAGCCTGTATGCGCCATACCTGCAAAACCATCTCGTCTATCCCTCTTGGAGGTTTTTGCGTCTTTACGTCTATCAGGTGGGGTCGCAGGTTGTGTAGCCGGAGAGGTTTGCTCATCGATCGGTTTTCCAGCATCGGTGTCCAGAACGCGTTTGTCCACTCCGGGGCTACAAACAGGAAAGTTCCAAAACATTTGTTTAGATGGCGAAGAACTCTTGGTATTAACGCTGGTGGTGGAAATATCAGTAGATAGGATTTGGGAATTCTAATTATTTTAAATTCTGTAATTGAAAGTCTCGCTAGCGCTCGCCTTTCACTCACAGAATTTAAAATATTTAGAATTTCCAAATCCTAACTTTCAGTGAGCGTTTACATTGTTCACATTAATCAAAACCTTTCATATTTTCATCACTGTAGATATATACAAGCAAACCATTAGCTGTTAGTTACAGTTAAACGACGCTTCTACAGTTTTGCTGGTAGATGGTTGTACACGTGTAACATAAGTTTATTTGTGAGACAAATTTTAAAAAACCTGGACTTTCAAATAGTTTCTTATGTAAACGCTATCTAGTGATGGACGGAGTAAATTATTAATTCGTGATGGAAAAATCTTACACATTTACTTTTTGCATAATAATAATAACTAACTGCCGGTAGATTAGGCCTTCCCCCGCTGCCAGTTAGGTTAGGTTTTTTCTAATTTGCGAATATATTTTGTAGTATATTTTATATATATGTTAAAAATAATCTTACCTAAGAAAATAAATCAATAAAGAGATGTAGGGTAGTTGTGAAAATAAAACAATCGGCCACCGTTCATACATGTATTGTGTGATATAAAGGAGCATACACAATTATTGTTGTAAGAGACCGTTTACATTGGTTGGTTGTATTTTTCATAAACATGGACCTAAGCTACTTTAAGGGTTCGGAATGGACTACGTAAAGGCCATCTTATTCCTATCCTTGACTTAGGTATCCAGAGTAGACTACGTAAAGGCTATCTTACTCTGTAACCTATGAGCTGAGCCGCTACCGAAAGACTACTCAAGGAGCTTGTCGAATCAGTATGGCTGCTGCTAGCTAAGTGAAGTATGGACGGCGCGGGTGGTCTTATGTAGGCGGCCCGTGCGTGGTGCCGTGTGCAAACTTGAAACGTCATTGCGTGTCATCATCGTGCGAGTGGGGCAGGTAGATGTGTGAGAGGAAAAGTATTCGAGTTCGTGCGCTGGTGTGTTGTTCTTGTTACAGTCTCCCCCTCTGGTGCTCGCTGACGTCCCGTGAGAGTACCAGGATTAAGAAGATGCTTGTTTCCTTGGCCGTCCACGTCGTTTTATTGGTAGGATTGGAACTGGTGTTTCATCATCTCTTTTTTCAAATTTGGTTATTGCAGAGGAATGTTATTTCCCAACTGGTTTTTCAGGTTCATTGGGATTGGCAACCTCGTAGATTGAATGATCGTATTTTTTTATGATAGCATACGGCCCATCACGGCGAGGAGCAAATTTAGCTGAGAATTGTTTGTCTCGACGACTGATAGGGTGTGTTTCGACTAAGACTAAGTCTCCGACATTGTAGCCAGGATCTGGTCGTCTCTTTTGATTTGCTCGTTCTCTATTGTTATCTTGCATAATTTCTACATTTTCTTTTGCAATATTTAAGTCTTTGGCTAGTTGTTTTAAATATGGTGTGATTTCAGGTACGAAATTCTCAGTGTAGACGATTTCACTGAAGTTGTGAGTGATATCGTATGGTGTTCGTAATTCTCTGCCGAACGTGAGGTGTGCTGCCGTATAACCTGTGCTTTGGTTGTGTGCTGTGTTCATGGAGAAACGTATAGCGGGTAACATTTCTGGCCATTTATTATGTTTTTGTTGGACCAGGATTGCCAATTGACATTTAAGGTCTCTGTTTTTTCGTTCAACAATATTAGGTTCCGGATGATAAACAGGACTTAGAAATTGTTGTATGTCCAAACAGTAAGTTAACTGTTGCATCACAGCTGATATAAATTGAGTGCCATTATCACTTGAAATTCTTCTAGGTAAACCATAGCGTAATAGTACTTCGTTCAATAAGGTTAGAGCACATTGTTCTGCGGTTGCTTCCGTTAACGCAAACAGTTCTACCCAACGGGAAGCGGTATCTTCAATAATATATATCCATTTTTCGCCTTTGGGACCTTGTGGTAACGGTCCAAATAAGTCGATTGAAAGTACCTCAAATCTTTGATTGTTTGCAGTAGATTGAAATAGACCCACTGGCTTTTGATTTGTGGGTTTGTAACGCTGGCATTCTATGCATGTTTTTACGTATTTTATAACATCCTTTCGTAAACCCTTCCAATAGAAGTTTTGTTCAATTCGTTTTACTGTTCTATCTACACCTAGGTGACCTGCAGTAGGTGCATCATGATATGATTTCAGTAAATTGTTGATTTCGTGCTTGGGTACTACCAGCTTGGCATTTTCTTCCTCTTGATCTGGAGTAAATCGATACAGTACACCTTTGTTTAGTAAATAACCCCTTTTAGACCATTGCGCTAAATCTTCTTGAGAAGATTGATCTTCCAGGGCTCTAATAATCGATTGTAGCTCATTATCTTTATCTTGTTCTTCACGAATATTGCTTTCATTTCTTTTTGGCAAATCAAATTCTAAGCTACATATAAAGCATACTTCATTAGAATGTTCTTCTTTACGTGGATGTCTTGATAGCGTGTTTGCTAAGACATTTGTCTTGCCGGGGCTATATTTGATTTCTAAGTTATAGGGTTGTAGCTGTAAAGCCCATCTGGCGAGGCGACCCGTTGGTGACTTTAAACCAAGTAACCATTTTGGATTTGAACAGAATTTTGTTCCTTCTATATATCCTCTAAATTGTTTCACTGCCCATACAATGGCTAGTGCCTCTTTTTCAGTGACTGAGTAATTTATTTCTGCCGGTATTAGAAGTCGACTAGCATATTCGACAGGGTGCTCTTCTTTGCCCTCCCCCTGCAATAAGGCTGCGCCGATAGCATAATTACTTGCGTCTGTTTTAATTATAAAAGGTTGTTCAAAATTTGCTTGTTTAAGTATTGGAGTAGATGTTAATGCTTCTTTTAACGACTCATATGATTTCTTTTGTTTTTCATTCCATTGCCACACAGCTTGTTTTTTTGTAAGATTTGTTAAAGGTCTAGCTTTTTCAGCAAAGTTAGCTATAAATCTTCTATACCATGATGCTGTTTGCAGAAACGAAATTAACTGTTTTAAATTTTTTGGTTCTGCTCTTTCTTTAATAGCTGATATTTTCCCAGGATCTGGTTTTATTCCTTCTGGTACTATTAAATGTCCCAAATACTTGATTTTCAAGCATCCGAACTTGCATTTTTTTCTATTAGCTGTAAGGTTGAAATCTTGCAATTTTGTAAATACTTCTCTTAAATCTTGTAAATGTTGATGAACTCTCTGATCTAATTATTAAATCATCCAAATAAGACAGTACGCACTGTACCTTCAGCCCGTGTATGAATTTATCCATCAATCTTTGGAAAGTAGCAGGTGCATTCCTTAATCCGAATGGCATGCGTTTAAATCTGAACATACCAAAAGGTGAAATGACCGAAGTCTTGTCCTGATCATCAGTGCTTACTTTTATTTGCCAAAATCCAGATTGTAGATCAATTGTGGACATGTATGGCATGGCTTTGGCTTGATGTAATAGATCGTCTATTCTTGGTAGGGGATATCTATCTGGTACTGTAATTTCGTTTAGTTTGCGAAAGTCTATGCAAACTCTTACATCATTATCTCCTTTTGGGACTAGTATGACTGGTGAACACCAAGGAGATTCTCATTCTTCTATTATGTTATTACTTAACATTTCATCTAATTTTTCTCTGAGTTGTTGTTGTCTATTAGGGGATAATCTATATGGTTTTACAACTATAGGTTGGTGTTTTCCCGTATCTATTTTATGTTCTATATAAGGTGTGGGATCACCATTAGATAAGAAGATTGTACTGAATTCTGACAAAAGATTATTAAACTGTTCTCTTTCATTTTCATTTAATAGGTGACCTTCGTCGGGTTGTAATAAAATATCAATGGAATACATAGATTAGGAGGTCACGACAAATTTGGTAACGATAAGGGATATGGCTGACTCTGGTTTTATAGAATAAAGAGCACCTCTCTGATGCAAAATATGTTGGTCTGCCTGCGTAAAGTGGTTGCGTTACTTAGATATGGCGCCTGAAAAGTTGGTTATCGTGACCAAAAAAAAATGATAAGGGATATGGCTGACTCTTGTTTCACAGGATTAAGAGCATCTCTCTGATGCCGAATATATCGGTCTGCCTGCGTGAAGTGGTTGCGTTACTTAGATATGGCGCCTGAAAAGTTGGTTATCGTGACCAAAAAAAATGATAAGGGAAATGGCTGACTCTGGTTTCACAGGATGAAGAGCACCTCTCTAATGCTAAATATGTTGGTCTGCCTGCGTGAAGTGGTTGCGTTACTTAGATATGGCGCCTGAAAAGTTGGTTAGCGTGACCAATAAATGATAAGGGAAATGGCTGATTCTGGTTTCACATAATGAAGAGCACCTCTCTGATGCTAAATATGTCGATCTGCCTGTGTGAAGTGGTTGCGTTACTTAGATAGGGCGCCTGAAAAGTTAGGTTACCTGGACAAAAAAAGAAAATTATAAGGTAAATGGCTGATTCTGGTTTCACTGGATGAAGAGCACCTCTCTGATGCTAAATATGTTGGTCTGCCTGCGTGAAGTGGTTGCATTACTTAGATAAAAGAATAGCTTGAAAAGTTGGTTATCGTAAACAAAAGGAAAAAATAATAACGTAAATAGCTGACTCTAGTGTCACAGAATAAAGAGTACCTCAAACACATGAATTTGTCTACCCTGTATCAAAATTTTTGATTTTTACTTTTTTAGTACCAGATAAATTAACTCTTTCTACCAAAAACTTAGTGTTACAGTTGTACTTTTTAAGATTCCGGCGTTAACAATAATTTGTATTATTGTTAACGCCGGAATTTTATTTTTATAAATTCAATCTTCAAGTATTGACTGATTTCAACAAAATTTCAAAGCCCTGCGTATCATACGCATTTATAACATTTACACACGTGTTAAAGTTATGCAAGTGCATAATTTGTTACCGATTATTTGAAGGTGCCTTCACCGATTTGGAACATTCTTTTATCGAAATCGGTTGTGTAGTTTGAGGGTGAAGTGTTTTTTAGTTTTAAAAAAATATTTTCCTGTTAACATAATGAGGTTTAGTGCACAAATGGACTAAAGTTTATTTTACTATTTTTAAAATTAGACAACTATAATACCACAATTTTTGGATATAATGCAGTCAAAGGACCAGACTCTTGAATAGACGTGAAATTACGTAATTATTTTTGTGCTGTTCTGGACTAAAAACTGTTATTAGTACAATTGTGAACTGCGGCATGTATATATAATATCGGATACTAACGATAGATGTATATATGCAGCCGTTCAGAGTCAGTCATTTACCTTATAATTTTACTTTTTATCACGATAACATACTTTTCAGGCGCCATACCCATATCTAAGTAACGCTAGCACTTCACGTAGGCAGAGTGCAGACCGACAAAACAAATAAGACTTCACCGACAAATTTTGAATCAGAGAGGTACTCTTTGTTTTGTGACACCAGAGTCAGCTATTTACGTTATTATTATTTTTTCTCGTTAGTTCACGATAACCAACTTTTCAAGCGACATATCTAAGTAACGCAACCACTTCACGCAGGCAGACCAACATATTTAGCATCAGAGAGGTGCTCTTCATCCTGTGAAACCAGAATCAGCCATTTACCTTATAATTTTCTTTTTTTGTCAGGGCAACTAACTTTTCAGGCGCCCTATCTAAGTAACGCAACCACTTCACGCAGGCAGATTGACATATATTTAGCATCAGAGCGATGCTCTGCATTCTGTAAAACCAGAGTCAGCCATTTGCATTACCATTTTTTTGGTCACAATAACCAACATTTCAGGCATCATATCTAAGTTACGTAACCATTTCACGTAGGCAGACTGACATATTTACCATTCCAGAGGTGCTTTTCATCCTGTGAAACTAGAGTTAGTCAATTACGGTATAATTTTTTTATTCACGATAACCAACTTTTCAAGCGACACATCTAAGTTACGCAACCACTTCACGCAGGCAGACCATCATATTTAGCATCAGAGAGGTGCTCTTCATCCTGTGAAACCAGAATCAGACATTTACCTTATAATTTTCTTTTTTTGTCCAGGTAACTAACCTTTCACGCGCCCTATCTAAGTAACGTAACCACTTCACGCAGGCAGATCGACATATTTAGCATCAGAGAGGTGCTCTTCATTATGTGAAACCAGAATCAGCCATTTACCTTATCATTTATTGGTCACGCTAACCAACTTTTCAGGCGCCATATCTAAGTAACGCAACCACTTCACGCAGGCAGACCAACATATTTAGCATCAGAGAGGTGCTCTTCATCCTGTGAAACAAGAGTCAGCCATTTACCTTATCATTTTTTTTTTGGTCACGATAACCATTTTTTCAGGCGCCATATCTAAGTAACGCAACCACTTCACGCAGGCAGACCGACATATTTGGCATCAGAGAGATGCTCTTAATCCTGTGAAA
Source organism: Acrobasis consociella (assembly GCA_963555685.1). Classification (NCBI taxonomy): domain Eukaryota; kingdom Metazoa; phylum Arthropoda; class Insecta; order Lepidoptera; family Pyralidae; genus Acrobasis; species Acrobasis consociella. Next base: position 15,401,328 of record OY743125.1, on the reverse strand, counting down.
CAAGAGTCAGCCATATCCCTTATCATTTTTTTTTGGTCACGATAACCAACTTTTCAGGCGCCATATCTAAGTAACGCAACCACTTTACGCAGGCAGACCAACATATTTTGCATCAGAGAGGTGCTCTTTATTCTATAAAACAAGAGTCAGCCATATCCCTTATCGTTACCAAATTTGTCGTGACCTCCCGTTCTAACAGTTGAGTAGGATTTATTGGTAAATAAGTTACACGTGGGTCAATACAAGATTCACTATCTGCAGGTTCTCGTAGACGTTCTGGTCGAGGAGGTGTTTGCAGTTTATGTAGAACCCATCTTGGTTTTTTGGGTGATGGTGGTGCATAATCAGGGCTCTTCAAATGTGATGGTGTTTGTGGCATGGGAGACACCATTGTCAGATTGCTTGCCCATTTGAGAAAATTGGACATTGTTTCTCCTGTTTCTGTAGCGACAGTGTTTTCGAAAGTTAGGGCTTTAGCTGCTGTCAGAGGTATGGTATCATTTCGCAGTTGTAGGAAATTGAATGTTAGGTCGGGGTCGTCTATGTAGTACCAAACACGTTGCGGTAGGTTTAATATGATACCCGATGCTTCTAAGAAATCTATTCCTAGCAAAGTGCGATTTTCTGCTGCCTCTGGTATGACCGAAAAAGTCACCGGTTGATGTCGTCCTCCCACTACTATATTGACAGTAGCTAGTAGTAAGGTTGTAGACTTGGTAGTACCATCTGCTAATATAATGCTGCTTGGACGTTTTTGAAACTGTGTTCCCTTCTGAATCAGTTTTTTATAAAGACGATTGCTGGCAATACTAGTTCGTGCCGCAGTGTCAATGTAGGCGTACCCCGTTTCACCTTCCACGGTAATTTCAATAGTTGGAATTTTGGCTTGGGTTTGCAAAGTACTTTGTATAGCACGAAATGCAACTGGTTTTGGGGGTGTTTCTTGGTTCTTGCAGTTATTGCAATTGCTTCTGAGTACACCAACGGCTCCGCAACCATAGCAGGTTATCTGTGGTTTAGCTTTTTCTTTATGTTGTCCCTCAGAAAGGTCTTCTTTCTTCTTCTCTGCCTTTTCTTTGGCCTCTAGGCGGATCCTTGTGCGACATTCATCTGCAATATGGCCCCTCTTTTTGCAGAAAGTGCAGCGTTTTGGTGCAGTCTTAGAATTGACTGGATCTGCTTCAACTTCTTTTGCTTGTAAAGACTCCTGCCGACGTGCTTTCACCATAAGGTCTGAAAAAGTTTTTATATCAGACCGAGCAATTTTTTCCCGAAGACTTAATTTCAGCAGACCATAAATCATGTCAATTTGTTCTTCTTCTTTGTGACGTTTGATGGGAAGTTGTCCCAGTAAGGCACGTTTTCTGCATAAGAATGCATCAATAGATTCGTCGCGTTCTTGAGGACTCTTGAATATTGCCATATAAATATCATGGGGCTGGCGGGCGGGTGCGAATGCAGCTCTCAAGTTCTTTATAGCAGCCTTCCACGTATTTGTTTTTGCACGTACTCCCTGCCACCAAGTACTTGCGGTATTTTGCAACAAAAGTGGCAACCCTGCTAACGCCTCGTCGTCTGGTATCTTTTCAATTTGCTTATAAATCTCGATACCGGATATAAATTCTTCTACCTTGTTGTGGTCCCTCTCTCCTCCAAAACGCAGCGTACAACGCGTGAAATTTTGTGAGACATGGTGGCAAATGGTAAGCGACTTAGTAACTCGGCGAACTGTTCTTGAGTGATCGTGACTGGCGATGATGGCGTCGACATTGTATATTATCAGACTACCCACTTTTTCTTCTAATATTGTTTACGTATATTTGTATTTTGCGTTGGGCGCCAGATTGTAGGGTAGTTGTGAAAATAAAACAATCGGCCACCGTTCATACATGTATTGTGTGATATAAAGGAGCATACACAATTATTGTTGTAAGAGACCGTTTACATTGGTTGGTTGCATTTTTCATAAACATGGACCTAAGCTACTTTAAGGGTTCGGAATGGACTACGTAAAGGCCATCTCATTCCTATCCTTGACTTAGGTATCCAGAGTAGACTACGTAAAGGCTATCTTACTCTGTAACCTATGAGCTGAGCCGCTACCGAAAGACTACTCAAGGAGCTTGTCGAATCAGTATGGCTGCTGCTAGCTAAGTGAAGTATGGACGGCGCGGGTGGTCTTATATAGGCGGCCCGTGCGTGGTGCCGTGTGCAAACTTGAAACGTCATTGCGTGTCATCATCGTGCGAGTGGGGCAGGTAGATGTGTGAGAGGGAAAGTATTCGAGTTCGTGCGCTGGTGTGTTGTTCTTGTTATAGAGATAGTAATAATAAATTAAACAATAAAATGAAAAAAAAAAAAAAAAAAAAACACTAGTATGAGTTGGGATTTGAACCGAGGTCTTAGCCTATACGTTTTCCTGCGCTCTACCAACTGAGCTAACGTTGAGATAGGTAAGGCTAAGAAATTACCATTCACTTTAATGCACGCTTCTTTGTTACGGAATTTTTATGGAAACCTAGTAGCACCAACTAGATATACATGGTTTCGATGATGATAAAGAACTGATATTCTTTAAACTGCTGGTTCGATTTTTACCAAGCATAGCTAATAACCACCGCAAGAAAACCTAACAGTCAGACACACACACACACACATACACACACAGACAGACAGACAGACGTTAGTCAAACTTACCTATAACACAGCTCTTTTAGCGTTGAGGGTTAAAAATTTGGTCAATATGCAATTATCCGTTGAATACAATAAATATGTCTAATAGGCATAATTCCGAAACATACCTACTTACTTGTTTGTTTGTTAACCTAGTTTTGCAATTTCCGTTGAATACTATCGCTGCATCGCGAAAAAAAAGTAAATAAAACAAAATTATTGAACCGACTTTGAAGGATTAATTTTGTTTGTATGTTTAATGTGTGTTACCTAATGTTAAGTGACTTTCTTTCATACCGGACTGGGAGAAAAAGAAAAAAGCAGAATGAACCTACTAGTTGTTTCTTTTTACGTGATGATTTTAAAATTCGATCAAGGGAATTGTCAAAAACCTATTACTAACACTTAGATGTCTGTCAAAAAATTGCTTTAAGGGCTTAAAGTTCTGTCTACCCTGCGTCTACTCCACAAGGACAAAGACGTGACAGGATCACGTATGTATGTAAATATGTGTCTCTAGGATAATTGATGCTTCTTTATTTGGAATAAATCCGTGGAATTTTGAAACATGGTTTATTCTTAAATTTTAAAATTATTTGTACAAGGCAATAGTTTGGCTTCACACTTACAATATAAGTAATTAGAAAATAGATTTAAAAATTATAAACATTTTTCCCCGCGTAAAATGCAAACCGACTCCAATAAAGCTAAGCTAACCTATCTAATAATAATAATAAAAAAAAACATTAAAATCAGATCACAATTGATAAACTTATAACGTAACAAACAAGCACACGAGTTGAGAACTTCTTCCTTTTTCAATTCGGTAAAAAATAGAAACGCCTGATATAATTGAAAGGCAAAGATAGTAGTAGGGTTCAAGTACCTAGTTCAAGTAGGCGTGAAAAATATGATATAAGTTAACTTTCAGAATTGTTATCCAGCACTTATATAGGGCATTCACATTCTGAAAATGAATATAACCAGTTCAGTTACCACGCCTCTGGGAATTATCGATTATATAGATTTATCAATTATCTAAGAGGCACTATTCAATACGATAAAAAATTCGATTGGAAGTCGAAATTGTTCCGAACCGAAGGGGAAGGCTACAGTTTTCCAGTCTCAAAGTATGTACAATAATACTCTAACTATATCTATGTACGCTTACGTACTTCAACATGTTTGTTTGTTTATAAAGCTTTATTGTGCATAAGAAATAATACAGAAAAGTAAACATACAATGGTGGACTTATACCGTATAGGGATCTCTTCCAGTCAACCGGCCAGTAATTGAGATGAATGTTTACTTATTATGCGTTTGGGACAGAAGTGGTACAATATAAAATTTACAGAAAGATACTGTACAAATAATATACAAATATAAACTATGCAAATACAACTAAGAATAAACTTACACATACATAAATAACACATAAGGGGAGTGGCGCGGTGATCGCGATTGTGTTGATACGCTAAATTGTCTACTCCGTGTAAATAAATCATTTAACGCATAAAAAGTCTCAGTTTTACATTAAGCAATATATCAAAGTGAAGCTTGTTAAAAACGCTACTTACTGGTGTACATGGCATAATTGGACTATCTGCGTTTGGACTTTAATTCGAGCAATAAATGATTGAAAAAACGTTCGAATTTGCATCGTAATCGTGAACAGTGGTGTGCGCGCAGTGAGTCATTATACTCATTACACTCTGACTCCGCCCCACTTGCGCGCTTTAGTTGCCGCCTAAATAACTGATGCTTACTTTCGCTACTTGACGCATATACAGTTTAGCGCAGTGAGACACAAGCTTGGACTCACCTGAGCGACCTGAGTTCAAATCCCAGCGAGGTCAACTAGCATTTTGAGATTATTGTTATTTTTTCATTGCAGAATTTTTATTTTATCTTATATTATGGCGAGTAATAAATTGGTTTGTGACGGATGTCAAACATTAATCACGGATAAAGAATACTTAGCTTGTCATACATGCAATAAATTATACGACCTGATATGTGCCAATATAACGCAACAGCGGTTTTATAATACCCTGACAGGCGAACATAGACTGGCATGGAAATGCGTTTGTTGTGTTAGCAGAATGCCCAAGTCAGACAATACTAACACCCCCGTCCGTGGTGACTGCGATGGAGTAAACTTTAACAGAGGTGCGGCGGCCTGCAACCTCACGCATCATTTGGACGACAGTAGCGTGCTAAATGATACGGCGGAGTTGACGGACATGCAAGCTTTTATGATTGAAGCACGACAGTGGCGAAAGGAGTGGAAAGCCACACATATGCAGCTAGAAATTTTCAATGGAATTGTAGCCAAATTAACACAAAGACTTGAGGAGAGTGATAATAAATATGAACTGTTACAAAGACGCGTAGAGAGCTTAGAAACACAGGTGGCTGACCTAAACTCCAGGGAAGACAAGACACTGCAGGCGACCATAGACCGGCTTCATGCGGACTTGAATGACCGGGACCAGAAGTTCCTTGCCAATGACATAGAAATTTCTAACATCCCTGAAGAAAAGGGTGAAAACTTAGTGCATATTATTGCTACAGTTGCGGACAAATTGTCTGTAGATTTAACCGATCAAGACATTGTAAGTGCGATGCGAGTTGGAAAAACCTCGGACACATCACCACGACCCCGGCCGATCGTTGTCAGAGTCGTGCGGCGAGCGCTTCGCGACCAACTGCTGAGCTCGGCTCGCGTTCGTCGCGGCGTCACCACAGAAGGAACGGGCCTCCCGGCGCCTCACCGCAAGTTCTACATCAACGAGCGGTTGACTAAAACGAATCGTGTGCTTTTCAGGCAGGCGCGGGATCTAGGTAAAGCTCAAAATTGGCGATTTGTCTGGACAAAAGACGGAAAAATCTTAAACTCTAAAACTACAAAAGAGCGATGGCAGTGTTTCAATTTCAGAACTGAAACCAATCAACCGAGGTGTGCCGCAAGGGTCAATATTGGGACCTCTTCTTTTCATCATCTACTGTGCAGATTTACCTTCAACCGTGAAGAATTGCAAACTCCACTGTTACGCTGATGATGTGCAAATTTATATCTCCGCGGTACCTAAGGATATCTGTTCCACCATTCCACGACTGAATGAAGATCTGACAAGGATTGCAGATTGGTCTCAACGAAATGCATTGGTTCTGAACTCTTCCAAATCAAAATATATGTTATTGGGGACAAAATGGCAGATCACTAAAATGAAAAATGCTAATCCAACAGTATCCATAAATGGTCAGACTTTGGCTCGAGTAGAGGAAGCTCGTAACTTGGGACTTGTCATGGACGGTGAACTGAGATTTGAGTCTCATTTGGTGGAGTTGGTGAAAAACTGTTTCTACCGGTTAAGCCTTTTGTACAAAATACGAGACTATCTTAATGAAGACGCGAGGTAAAAGATATGTGAATCGCTAATCTTATCAAAACTTAATTATGGTGACCTCGTTTATGGTTCGCGTCTTCTATTTAAGACTAAGCGACTAGTGCAAAGGGTACAAAATGCTTGTATTCGGTTTTGTTATAATGTCCCACCGCGTAGTCACACAACACCATACTTAAATAAAGCATCCCTGTTAAATATGGAAGCTCGTAGAGAACTGCACTTCGCTAACTTATTGTTTGATGTTGTCAAGTTAAAGCAGCCCAACTATCTATTCGATAAGTTGCAATTCACTGTAGGGAGATATGTCAGAGCTGCTCGTCCAGTGTTAGCTTTCCAAAGACACAGGACCATGGCTTTCAAGGGAAGCTTTAGATATGCAGCAACGAAGTGCTGGAACAACATCCCTCCACCTATTCGTAATATACGTACAAAAACCACTTTTAAAAATCAATTTAAAACAAATTTACTTAATATTCAGAAATCTGGGGTTCCCAGACACTTTGGTTGCTGCATAGTTAAATCTTAATTTATGACCATGACACAACTGGTAAATTTTTGTTATTATTATATTTTTTTTCTATTTGAATAGATTATCTTATATATTTTTGTATTGTATTTTATTTTGGTTCAGTTTTCCTAATTTTAATTAATTTATGTAAGAGTGTAGGTAATTTTATTTTACAATTATTTTACATTAAAATGAAGTGTATAATTAAATGTAGAAAGACTTATTATTAACATCATAATGTGCGCGCAGTAGAAATTTTAATACATTATTATTTAAGAGCTCCGCGTCAACTCTACTAGGGTGACAGCTGAAAATCAGCGGTTGTTCAACACGAGCAACATTTCGCTGAGCTGTAGCCCTTTTGTGCTTCTGTGGCACACATGATGCATGTTAGGTTAAGTTAGTATTAAGATGTTCAATGATGTAATTTTTTTCTTTGTATAATGTGTGTTACAGATAAAGCAAAATAAATCTTTTATCTATCTATCATAAATATAGCTAAAATATGTAAGGCTACATATACAAGATCGTAATATGTTCAGTATTGGCACAGAATTAATAATATTATGGTATTGGGACGACTCCCTTGTTGGTTTGGCAGAAAACGTACTTAGAATATGCCAGCTGCTCTTCCAGCGCTTAACGTAAAAACCTATCGGTTGAACAGGCAGAACTCATCACTATTTTAAATTCCTTTTCCACATTTACGTTCATGGTTAAGGGTTTAGGGACTTTAAGTCCTGGACTTTGTCTACTACTTTAGGGATAAAGACGTACTAGTACATCCATATACATAAAATCTAAAGTTCTAGCATGACGATTGGGAGCTAAGAAAAAACATAGAATACTAGCTGGTTCTCTTCACATGCAGATCGTAAAATTCAGTCAAGGGAACGAATAGCAACATGACTAGTAACCTGAAACTATTCATGACCCCTGATTTTCATCTATTGCTAAGCACTGTCTACCTTGAAAGGAAAAAAGACGTGATTTGGCGCGTGTAAAAATGTAATTCGATACACTTGTTTGTTTCAATATTTAGCTTTACGTTACATTTTTGACAATGTTTACTCAGGAAAATTTTTACCTTCATACTAATTGCGTATTAAATTAGGTTCCGTATTTTATGAATGCATTATAAATAAACTCATTTACCAAACCATTAATATATTATTTTAAAATATATATAAAGAAAACTTTCTTTAACGTTATTTTAATAAAGAAAATAAACTATTACCACTAAGTTACTTTTTTTACTTAAAAACTACTGAATGTATATTAATAAACTTTTCAGTAATATTACTGATGATGATGATGATGTATATACATCAGAATGACACAGAGTCAATAGTTTATAATGTTTATTTTTTTTACCGTCATAATTTTGACGAAAAAATATAAAGCGTTTTCGGTAGTCGAATACGGAACCCTAAAAAATTGCTTGCGAATGTTATTTTTCCTAATAAAAGCTAGTTAAATTGTAGTGCAGTGCATCAAACATCATCGCTCACATTGAGTGAATCGGTCTCTCGCAGAAGCGCGAGTATCCTTGCACAAGCGCAAGTTGACCTGCAGACCAGCCCAACTCCAAGAACTCTTAGATTTGCAGTACCTACTGCAAGTGGCCCACTACCCCTGCTCCAACGCAAGTAGTTTACCAGACTTGCTGCACCACCAAGTGAAAAAACAATGTTAGTGAGTATAATAAATAACACGTGTTTTTAAGGCTCCTTGACTACATCATAGGCATCGGTACTAACTGTTTGTAATGTAGTTACTAATTATCATAATTATTAGGTACCATAATAGTTGACAATCTGTTTCATATGTATTTAAATTATGAGTAGTTTAGTTTCACTAATTACTAGAGTTATCTACCGCATTAGATAGGGGTTGATCTTTACAGTATAATAATTTTTTTTTGTTAACATTCCAGGTCTGACTCCGAGATTGAAGACTTCACACCTGTTGTAAATAACAACAAGGTGAAGAAATCAACAAGCAGCAACTCTAAACGAAAGCCACAAAGCAGCTCTTCAACTTCAAATTAAGTAAATGTTCATTTTCAACCGACTCCAAAATGGAGGAAGTTCTCAAGTCGATGTGTATCTTATACCTTTAAACGAGCAATTCTTGTATGTATGTATGTATGTATATATATATATATATATATATATATATATATATATATATATATATATATATATATTTATTTATTTATAAATTTCTGTGATCTCGAAAACGGCTCTAACGATTTCGCTGAAAATTTGTATATGGGGGTTTTCGGGGGTAAACTATCGATCCAGATTAGTTTTATGTTTGGGAAAACGCGTGTTTTCATGCGTTTTTCTTTCCACGCAGAATATGGTCGCTAATTTCGGCGCGCGGGCCGCCATCGGCTTAGCTCAGTGCTTAAGGATGCTGACCGCTAGAAAGAGTGTTACGGGTTCGAATCCCACTTGGTGACTTACTTTTGTTTTTTTTTTTATGTTCAAGTGTATATATAATTTTTTATTTTGTACTGTTTTTAGACAAGTTTAAAAAAATTGTTAATGTTTGAGATGTAACCGACCGAGCAAAGCTCGGTCACCCAGGTACTTTTATTTTTATACAATGTCCTTTTTAATTAAGTACAAAATATTAAGGGGTGGTTCAGTCCATCATTTTGATCAACTATTGAATATGAAGAAATAAAAGGGACATTGTATATGACTATGCATCTGTCTCGTGCTTCTTGTCTTTCAGTGCAAATCGTAAAAGCGATCAAGGGAATGGATGGTAATCTGAATCATATCATTGGTGAGGCGGTTATCCACCCATCGCTTTTTCGATTTAGCATCTGACTGACTATCATAAGGTTAAAAGTGACCGTTAGGAGTTGAGACCATGGGCTCTGTCTACCATGTAAGAGATAAAGACGTGAACATGTATCTGTATACGTGTAACAGGAATCTGTTTACAGAGTAGTTCGATTTTAATAATTCTTTTTTTATTAAATAGGGTTCGTCTCAGGGGTTTTACAATACATTTTTACTTCTTCTTATTCTTATCGTGTGTGTTAGTGACTAACACTAGTAAGAGTTTTTAAACCGCCTTAAAGGCCTCTGACATGGTTTTAGGTAACGACCAATGTCAGACAGTGACAGTGCCCTCCGAAGCACGCATCATCTTACTTATTAGACAATCAGGTGATCAGCCTGCAATGTCCTAACCAAACTAGGACAACAACATAAAGTCGTTGCCCCCGCCGGGAATCGAACCCACGACCTCCGGGTATGAGCCGAACGCTCTAACCACTACACCACGGAGGCAGATTTTTACTACAGCAAACACTTAATTTTGTTTAGTTTGTTAACACACTAATTTAACAGTACTTATATAAGATTTTTTTTTCAGTCAACGTAAGAAGAGAGCAACTGCTAATGACCTCTTCGGGCTTCCATCGGATGACGAAGCCAGTGTAAGTGCAGTGAAGTCTTCGCTTCCATCGTACTTTGCGAAGAAAGTAGGTGTTGGTACGCTGCGTCAGAGTGCTCGCACTGATGGAAGCTTCTTCGTCGAGCTGAAAATCTACCATCGCTGTGACGCAGAGTCTGCTAACCCTGAAGATCGGTGGAAGAAAGCATTGCTTCGTCTCAACTGTCTCCTAGAGGAAGATTCACCCCACTGGAAGATTCTGCAGCGTTTCGTTAAAGATGTTAGCGTGCTTTTCCAACAAGCAGAACCTTCTCTAGCAAAGTAGTTATATTATAACTGTTTACAATTTTATTTGATTTTTATTGTTTACTTTTTATATAGACACTCATTTACTTTAAATATACATTCAATTTATTATACTTCATTTATTAGATTTTTATACATCATGCCTTATTGTGAAGCCTGCTCACTTCAGGTGAGAAATACTAGCTGGACAGGTCATTTGCGAAGTAAAACTCATAAAAGTCGTTCTTTGAGAGTAGTGGTAGACGGGATAGTCGAGATTTCATCTGAATTTCATGGACGTATATCATCTTATAGGATAGTTGCTAAAGATGAATTTGAGCAAAGTTTACCAGATGTATTTCTGCTTAGCGTTAGGGATTCATTAAAAGAACTTTTATATAGGGCTTTAAATAATCATATTAACGTAAAAGTCAATTTTGAATTTATTTGCAATTTTCTCTTATATAAAAATAATGAACAATCCACTAAATCATTAATCACAAAAAAATTTATATTGCATAGTAATTTTAATTTTGATCAGTTATTCACCAGTGCTAAAGATGTAATTATAAAAAAGATTCAAGAGTTTGAAGAGAGGGATAGTGGTTGGACTTTTATAAATAATTTATATTTAGAGATAAATATCAATAGATACGATCCTTTGAACGGATCGAGCTATATTGACTTACCACTCGTTTTGAAAAAGAAAAAAGTATGTCTTAATATAAAAAACAATGACAATTATTGTTTTTTATGGTGCATAACAGCTGCCCTTTGTCCCACACAAAAGAATCCTACACGTGTTTCTTCTTATCCTCATTTTCAGGAGATTTTGAATATTAATAATTTGAGTTTTTCTGTTACCTTTGCAGACATTAATTTATTTGAAATTAATAATCCTAATATAAGTGTAAATATTTACTCATTAAGTGATAATAACAAAACTGTTGTTGGTCCTATTTACAGATCACAATTTAAACGAAAGGTAAGGATTAATTTACTTTTACTTGAAAAAAATGGTAATTCACATTACGTTCTTATAAAGAATTTATCACGTCTTGTTCGTAATCAGTTAACTAAACACCACGGAAAACTTTATTTTTGTGACGATTGCCTTTTATTTTTTTCGAGGGAAGATGAATTAGTTAATCATTCATGCTGTGGTGTTGCTACAGTATTGCCTGATAAAGGTACTTTTTTACAATTTTCACATTTCGAACGCAAGCAGGACGTACCATTCGTAATTTACGCGGACTTCGAAACAATTTTAAAACCAGTTCATGGATGTGAACCTAGTCCGTTGACTAGTTTTACTACTTATAGACAGCAACATATTCCGTCAGCATTTGCTTATCATATTGTCTCTTCATTTGATAGCAATTTGAATAAGTTTGTTCAATATCGAGGACCTGATTGTGTGATAAAATTTATTAAATATCTATTAGACGATATTGCGAATTTGTATAAAATATTGAACAAAGAAAAACCTATGACTTATACTGAAAATGATGACAACGCGTATGAGAATGCCACTCATTGTCATATTTGTGATAAACCTTTACTATTTGATAAAGTTCGAGACCATTGTCACCTCACCGGTAGTTATCGCGGTGCGGCACACCAGTACTGTAACTTAAGATATAGCGTTCCAAAGTTAGTTCCAACATTTTTCCATAATTTATCGGGCTATGACTGTCATCTATTTATAAAAGAACTAGGGGAAACCGATGGGTCATTAAAAGTTATTCCTAAAAATAAAGAAAACTATATTTCGTTCACAAAATTTTTCAAAATTGGTGACAATCAATATGCACAAGCGAGATTTGTAGACTCTTTCAAATTTTTAGGGACTAGTCTAGAAAAATTTGCTAAAGGCTTAGACGAAACTGATTTTAAGTATATCAGTAAATATTTTACTGACAAGGAACAATTTCGTTTATTAATTCGCAAAGGAATATACCGTTATGATTTTATGTGCGATTGGGAGTCATACTTGTACAATCGTCTTCCTTCTAAAAAAAGATTTTTAAATTCTATATCTAACGAAGACATTTCTGATATAGACTATGCACATGCGCAAAAAGTTTGGTCAACTTTCGGGATTCGTAATATGGGAGAATACACCGATCTTTATCTTAAAACTGATGTATTACTATTAACAGATATTTTTGAAAATTTCCGAACAGTATGTAAATTTAATTATAAGCTGGATCCAGCCTTCTATTTAACAGCGCCTAGTCTATCATTCGACGCAATGCTGTTTAAAACTGGAATCAAGCTAGAACTCATAAGTGACTTACAAATTTATAAGCTACTACAGCGCGGGATTAGAGGAGGCATTTGTTTATGCTCCAAAAGATACGCAAAAGCGAATAATAAGTACATGGATTCTTATGATAAATCTAAACCTGATACATATTTAGTATATATTGATTGTAATAACTTGTATGGTCACAGCATGTGCCAAACACTACCCACATCGGATTTCAGATTTTTAGATTCCTCAGAAATCGAAAGTTTGAATATTTAAGAGGTATCAGACGATGTTGAATTTGGTTTTTTCCTTGAGGTGGATTTGTTGTACCCTAAGAAATTACACTGCTGGCATAATGATTATCCATTTTGTGTGCAAAAATTTATACCACCCGGTGGAAAAACCAGTAAACTAATACCGAACCTGTACTCCAAACATTTTTATGTAATTCATTATGTGCATCTAAAAATGTGCTTAACAAATGGGTTAATCCTAAAAAAAAGTCCATCGCGTCATTACCTTTAGACAAAGTCAATTCTTACGAAAATATATTGAATTGAACACAGAGCTTAGAAAAAAGGCTACAACACCATTTCAACAAGATCTTTTTAAGTTATTGAATAATTCAGTATTTGGGAAAACCTTAAAAGATAATGAGCGTCGAGTTAATGTAAAACTAGTGAATCGTTGGTGTGATAATACTTACAAAACTAAAAAAGTGATCACAGCTAATCGGCTAATAGCTCGACCTAATTTCCATAGTGCTACAATATTCTCGTCAAATCTTGTTGCAATTCAAATGAAGCCTAAAAAAAAATTTAGATAAACCTATCTACATAGGTTTTACAGTACTCGAACTATCTAAAAGTCATATGTACAATTTTCACTACTCAGTCATAAAACCATTTTACGGGGATAGTGTTCAACTGTGTTATACAGATACTGACAGCTTTATTTATCAAATAACTACCGAAGATTTTTATCAGGATTTAGCACAAAATTTTCTTGATTATTTCGATACTAGTAATTATGATGTGAACAATATATACAAGTTACCCAATTTAAACAAAAAAATACCAGGGTATTTTAAAGATGAATTACAAGGAGATATTTTAAAAGAATTCGTAGGATTGCGATCCAAGATGTATTGTGTTAGATCAGACAATTCCTTAATAAAAAAAGCTAAAGGTGTTAAAAAACCAGTGGTACATGACTTATCATTACAGGACTACCACAACGTTTTACTTAACGATACAATTATTCGTAAGAAAAATATTTTATTTAAATCAATTAAACATGAAATTTTCACACAATCAACAAATAAAGTAGCGCTATCAAATACTGATGATAAACGTTTTATCTGCAAAGATAAAATCTCGACAATTTCATGGGGTCATAAAAATATTGACTTTTAATTTATATATAATTTTAATTTGTTTGGTGAAACATTGTAACTCTAATTGTAATGTAAGAAGAACATAATATCTATCTATTAAAATGTACTTACTTATCATGCTAACTAAATATTGTTAATTTTAAGAGTTTAAAATGGTTATAAACTTATGTAAATATATTTATAATAAATGAGTGCAGATTTAAAATAATTCGTTTTATTTCATATTTTAATTATTATTGCAATACATGTCAAGCAAAGCAATATACTCCGACACGTGTTCAATTTAGGTCAATTAGTAAACATGTTCGGACAGTTTCGTAAGCAAAATCTGTACTTGCTTACTTGCATTTTGCTGAAATTATAAATACTTAAATCTATTTATCACTTCACAAGTAATTGCGGTGACAGCTGCCCACTACTATACTACTGCAACTACAATATTATAAAGTAAGTAAAACATATTCAAATTTATAAATATTTGGAACCTGCTACTTCAATGAATCACTTAATTTTTTTTTTTCGCAGATGATGGATGACACATCCAGCATTATGTTTTCGCAGTATGCTCAGGACCCTTATGAAAATCGAACTCAAGAGTGTCAAGAGATGTTTGCTGCACAAGCGCGTGATAAACAAGAAAAGAGAAAACGAGATGTCTCTAGAAAAAGGACTAAACTCTTGCCGAAGTCCTTTGTTATTAGCAAACAAAAGAAAGGACTGAAATTAATCCAGATCAAAATAACGGACTTGACAGGTGAACCAGCGAGTACTTCAAACCAGGATACCGATGAAGTGCTTGTCAGCGCACAGTACGTGGTTCAAGAACAGTTTGATCAAATTTTAGACCTTACGGAGTCGCTCGTTAAGACTATATCAAAAAAACTGTGTGGTGATAATTTTTAAGTATAATTTTTAATGATTGTATATTTTTTCTGTTTAGCGTGTAAGTAAACCCTATAAGTATATTAATTATTTTTAAGAGACAAATAAATAAATGGAATACCTAAGAAATATGTTTTTTATTTTATTTTATAATATAATATAATAGGTTTAAACTTACCAAGGATATGAATAAATAAAAGAAAATATATTGATTTGATTTCATATAATTTATTTTAAATACTCAACGAAATATTTTCTAAATACCATTTCTTGATACAAATAACATTTTTTAGAGCACAAAAATTATTATGACTTAAACAATTGAAATTACTTTCATTTTTGCAATAAGTTTTATATAAAGTCAAAAAATTAGGACTTCCTCTGTCTTCAATGTCTATTAAAACACAGTTATCGATCAGTTCCTTTATCCATTTCTGTTTCTCGAGACCTTTCATAACAATAATTTTATTTAGCATCATTGGCGCAATAATTCTTTTAAACTCTTTAAAATCTACGTGTCCCTGGCTCCAGAAAATTTTTTTTTGTCGCTCAAGGTACCGAACGGTCTTCTTTTCTTCCCTAGATAATGTAGTATATGCATATGGAGGTTTAATTAAAAAAACTTGAGTGAACTCCTCAGTAGCTAACGCAAACTCTTTGATTATAAATTTATTATAGCAATCCTTGAATCCTTGAACATCAACGAAAATAATCGAGTCCATGATATTTTACGAACAATGTTGCTCAGAGGTTTATATTCAACTATACAGTCATTCAGAATGAGACAATATGCTGTTGTCTGATCAGGTATCTCTTTGTTGCACTCTAGTTCAAGACAAATGTTTATTACCGGTCGTGATTTGATATTATCGTTCTGTCTAGAACAATCTATCACGAATAATGGTGCAATATTTTTAAACTCTTGAGCACTCAACAAGGAGATGCTTGGACGGTTATAATAAGACTGTTGAAAGTTTACATATTGCTCGTATATTAACGCATAGTTATGTTTTGCAAAGTTGGTATTGTAACTTTCGTACGGGTAATATGTAGAGTTTAAAAAAACTTTAACATCGCGAATATCACAGTGATCGAACCGAGACATATCATTCATTCCATTGTTTTTTCTGTTTGTTTGTAAACCTAAAATAACATATCTAGGTTTTTCAATTTGTGACAATGTTTTAATTGACCAGGTGTGTTTTGTAGTCTTCGGTAGCAAAGGGTACTCGTAAAGGTCCCAGTTTCTATACACTAATTGAATAGATCTGTCTTTTTCGAGTATTTTAAGTAAATTAATTCTTTCTCTATCCGATACTTTAACATGAGGCATGCGCCAAACAATCTTTTTAATATCAATACTTGCAACCTCTTCACCAGTGTTTAGCTTTAGAGCATTGAGGTTAGTATTACTTCGTAGCAAAACAAGCTCATGTTTGCAATTGACAATAATTTTTTTACAATCTTCTGCAAAACCTAGTATGTTGCTGAGAGGTACTGAAGCAGCAAAATGACCTCCAATTTCATTTTTAGTACCGTGTATATCCCAACCCCACACTTTGGAGACCTTCGACTCAGCTTCGTTCATAGATATCAATGCTTTCATAGTTGTAGTTATATCAGCATTCTTCACTTTATCTATTTCAACACCGTTTAATTCATATCTTATATCTTGAAAAAGGAATAGAAGAGGGTAGTTTGTAAACTGTACTACTGGAACTGTTTCCCTCTTCTCTCCTTTGATAACATTGACTACAGCTTCAACATATAAGGTACTTGCACATGGAAGCACATATAAATCTTGTTGGTTTATGGGTATCCGAATTTCATCATTTCTATTAAAAGTAGTTATGTACGGCTTGTATGAATGAATTTCTATACTGTCTATGGAGTTGTCATAAACAGGGCTGCTAGCTATATTTAAAATACTCATTTTAGCAATCCAATCGATTTAAGAAAATGTATATTGACAGCTGTTAATTTCTTTTTTTTATCACGAGTATGTGTGGTCCTCTTGATTGCTTGATGGGTACTAATCTTTTTAAAAGATGAAGTCGAGTATTTATTGTAGTCAATCATATTTTCTTCAAATGTAAGTACAATTGCACTTCCTCTCCGCGAAAATGTATTAAATTGTTTTTAATGTCCAATATTCTGATATTTATACTATTCACCGTGCTTCTGTTCACTGGAAAATATATAGTATTTTTTGGAATTTCTATTATTCTGTAGCCAGGAGGTGCATTCAAAGTGAATTCGTGAATTATATGACTTGATTTTCCATTAATATAGGAACCTTCAGTTATATCACATTCAACCCGAAGCACGGTTGTAGGTAGAATGTTCACTGGGAGTGGGGAGTTAAACCATTTATCCTTCATCAGGAAAGTTTTACCGTAACCTAATAAAGGCCCAATAGAATTTGGTTTTTCGAAATGAATATCTTTAGAGCAGAATATCGAGAGCCTCAATGTGTTATTGTTGCACAATAACTTGAAAACACAATTGTTTACTTTTGATTGTATAAACTCAATTATGTCTTGGAGTTCATATGCTTCCTCAGGAATTTCAACCACTTCGTCAATGCCATAATAAAATTTATTATTAGTTTTAGTAATATTGGCCATCGAGTTCTAGTGGAGGGGTATAGTTCGTTATTAGTATTGAGCTGTTTCCAGTTATGGACAGAGTGAAAGACATTTTTAGAATGATGTTTTATTTAAACGTAATAATTATTATATACTATCCAAGCATATTTTGAGAAACCATCAATGACAGTTAAAATGTAAGTGTATCCATTATTATACTTTTTTGATGATTGAAAATCAGCCAGGTCAGCTTGCCATAAGTCGTCTATCCCTTTCAAGATCACATTACGACGATCAAAATTTCTGCGTGCCGATCTATAAATTTCATTTACCACTTGGTGTTTTTCCATTTTGTTTAATAATTTTATCGATGTAGTCTTTAGTATAAAACTTTTTTTCAAACTGAATGAGATTATTTTTTACATCCTCTTTCATTGTATTTACAAAAGCAGTAATTTCATCAGTGATCTTTTTATCAACGTATTTTTTGTTTACCGCATCATCATGTGCTACAGGATCTTGAACTCCTCTCAATCGAGATGATTGTAAATCAAAATCACCGGTTTCCGATCTAGCAAGGTGATTAGTTGAACAATCTAGTATTTCTGACAAACGAAGTCTTTTATGAACATGGTGGCCAAATTTATCAACATTCATTTTGTACTGAAGTCGATCGCAGTGAAATAATAAATGATCTAATATGATGTGCTGTTATTAATTTATACTACCATTTTCACGTAGTTCTTCTATGATTGAAATTATTTCATTATCCAGACCAGTGTTTCCAGCATCTTTAGATGCTATTAATAACTTCAACCTTTCTACTAATTCATTAGGGTCATCCCAGTAGATGTAATCAGTATTTTTTTTAAACTTCTTTTTAAGTATCAAACCCTCTCCTGAGCTAATATCATCAGCATTACTGACAGAAGATGTTGAAGGCTTTCGCAATCTTAAAAGTGGTTTAATGATGTGCAAGTACTTTCGCCCTTTATTAGATTTAATTGGTTTAGTGGGATCAAAGTCTCGTCGGTGAGCATTTGTGTCTATTAACATGCTCTTATATTCTTGACAATCATTTTCAGTCACCACCTCCAAATTAGGTACCTTTTTCAACAATAATTCCCGCAATCCTGGCGTTACTTGATGATCACGTCCTGCTACAGATATAATTTGATAATTTATAAGCACACGTGCTGAACCCAACATTACATACTTTGTGAGAATACCGATGACTACCTTAAGGACAAAAAAGTCTTGCTTGAGCTTGGCGCGGGTCCTTCTTAAAGTTTGTAATATAGGTACTCGCAAATGACATGTACATTTTGTAGAAACTAAATCTACAACTTGACATTATTTAAAAATTTTGACATTTAAAAATTCAATTAAAATCATGATATGACATAAAACAATGTATTCTCAGTCCACATTAACTTTAAATATTAATTCAATTGTGAGTTGACGTCTTTGGAGACAATGCTGCAGTGCAGTTTGTTACCGCTTCTTCTGCACTAGCGGTTTGGAAGCGGTAGTAAACTTAGCTGTAAGTAAACTTTTGACGTCAACAATTGTATAACAAAACAATGACGATTATTAAGAGATATTATAAATATCCTATGATAATAAAGATATATTTGAATTTGAATTTGAATTTGATTAATTTACCTCGTTCTCGTCTAACGCGGAATGGTACATCTTTAAATATTTCGGAGGAAAGTGACCAGGACGAAGTATTTTGACTAGGGCTAGGGATTGACTCAATGCTTTTATACGATATGTTACTGGTATTAGTATTGTTTGAGTCTCCCGATTTTTCTAAACTATTATTTTCATCAGAATCATCTTCAGAATAATTTTGTGAGGAAATTTGGTTTATAAGAGTTTTGTTAAATTGCGATTCAGGCGATGGAATTTGCTCTTTAACAAAATAATTTTTCGTAACGTCATCCTTTTCTTTTGATTTAATTGGATGGTTCAAATCCTTAATCAACTGTTGCATCGGGTCAGTAACAGGCCTAAAAACTGTATTTAAAACATTTTCATTGTAGGAGTCCGTAGTTTTCATATCTTTGATTTTCTTTTTAACAGCTTCTGCTATTTTAACTATCTGAGTCTTTAACTCTTTTTCCATTTTAAGCTTGATAAATATACGTTATTTGATATAAACGGTTATAGTTCGACTGAAGAAGTTTTTTAAATAAATCTTCTTATATGCTCGTATTTTTTTCCTCGTCGAACGAGATAAAAGTATCGAAATTCTTCCTGTAACAGCCTTCGTTCTTTTTACTATCTTTACTAATTACCAAATAGTTATAGGGTTCGCTCCATACTTTTTAACACATTTCTCGAAACTCAGACCACGGCATGTCGGTATTAACGTGTTCATCATATACATGATGGAGGTTTACATCATCCTGTTTAAATAATATTAAAAGATTTGCATTGTCTCTTACTAACTGTTTAGGTATCTTACTATATGTTTGATTCAAGTAAAAACAGTCAATAAATTTATGTCTACCCATTGCGAAATAATCTCTCACATTGGACTGGTTCTCACATGCAACGTCATCAAATATTATTATGGAGTGTGGTTTCGCATCGTGAGGGCTTAAAACAAGTTCATTATCCTTATATTTTGCAAACGAAACAACTGGCACTAACTTAAGAACATTTTCTAAAAACACATATTTCGGCTGATACAATGTTTTTGAGTAAAGATAAACGTTTTTAAAACGTAAACCATTTTCATGTAACAGAAGACCTATTATTGAAGGTAGAAGGTCTCCATGGCGGGAAACATCTACTTTTTCTTCTGGACATACTCGGCTCAGTTGTAAAGTTTGAGATTGTTTAACGAATTTCATCCTTTTCATTAGTAAGACTGTTTATGACTGAATATTATTCATTTGTAAGTTACAATTTATATACATTTGAAACGATCTGAATCTGTGAATGCTTTACTTTGGAAACTCTCTAGACATATAATATTGGGTTATAAATCACTGCTGTGAGTGAAGGCAAGCACGAAGTGCATGTCTGAATGAACAGAAGTGATTTATAACTCCCAATATTTTACTACTAATATCCACCCCAGTTCGTAATTCCATGTTCGACTGAAGGCATCCGTGTATAGACTGTTCTGGTCTGAGACATCTTCGTATACATAATTCGTTACAACTACCGATTGTTTTGAAGCAAATAGGTCTACTTGTGGGGTTCCGAATTCATGTAAGATTTTGGTCAGAATTGCTTTGCTTAAGTGCCATTCCGGTAAAACCTTTTGCCTTGACAGGCTGTCTGCGATGCCATTTAATTTCCCTGGTAGGTATCTGGCTGTTTGTTTGTTTGTTTGAAATAACTTTATTGTACTATGAAAAAACACAATTACATACAAAAACAATAGAATAAATTGACAACGGCGGACTTATCCCATAATGGAATCTCTTCCAGTCAACCGGCGAATAAGAAGATAGGACAATTACTCACAAGAAGGGTATAGAAGGTCGTACTTACACAGGATAAATGAAACCAATATTACATCTAACTAAATACCTACACATGCATACTTGCTACAAGATATACTTACAAAAACATTCATAAATATACATATCATACATAAACCTACATAAATATACTTAAATGTACATAAACATACATAAAATATATAAAATATAAAAAAAGAATAACTAACTATATTAAAATAATATAAATTGTACTTACTTAACAATAACAAAATGTAAAGCTTAAATATCTGAAGTAACAATAGAAGATTTGAGGAGTTTAGATTTGAAAGAATTGACACTTTCACATCATCAGGAAGAGAATTCCAAAGCCTTGCCGCCATGACTGAAAAAGACTTGGCGTATGTCTGCGTGGAATACGATGGAGTGTCCAAGGGTGGGTTTTTAGAACCATGTAGACGATCATCTACCTATCAGAAAGAAAATTGTCTTTCTCCAGCAGGTGGTTTGGTATACTGTACAAGTTCGGGAGGTGAAATCTTGGAGTGCTTACAAAGTTGTTGAGACTTTTCAAATTTATTATGAGTCTGTATTTTCCATTTGGTTTCTTCTTGAGGAATATCGGTGACAGGAACCCTCTTGTGTACTTCACTGGGATTGCTGCTTTTGATTTTAATAATTCCGATATTTGAGTCGACATTACGTCTGGATTTTCGATTGTCACTTTTTCGTGCGTTTTTGTATTTAATTTCATTAAGGGTGGTTTTTGTAAGAAAGGTATTCTGTAATTTTGAATCATTAATAGAATTGTGGAAGGTGTCCCAATGCTTTCCCATACATGGGCGTAATTGGCTAGCTGTCCTGCCTGAAACGAGTCAGAACTTTTTGCCGTGCTGTTTGTCTGGTCGTTTTTTAGAACTGTTTGAGTGGTTGTATTGGGGCTTTGTGGTTTTACTATTGTCTTTATGTGTGTTGCCACGAAATGTTTCTTTGTTGATGAAGTTCTTTCTGTTGTTGTGAAAATTTCTAGATGGTACAGTTTGTTTAGTTTTCGTTGGTTTTCTGGATTTGGGGGGGAACATCTTGTGTGACCCTCCCTGGTCTTTGACCACTTCACTTAAAGCTTTTTCTGAAAAAAGGTGTGTGTCGGAAGGAGGAATGTCATGAAGAATTTCGTTTTTGTAACTCGATTAGTCTTCGTTGGGCATCTGCTATTTGGATTCTAAGAGCCTCCTCCTGGCTTATTTGTTTTCCCTGGTTTTCATCGATATCATTAGATTCGACAGGTACCCATATATTTGGTGGAATTGTGGCCAAATCTTTTTGTTCGCAATCCTGCTCCTGAACACTTTCGGAATTAGTGCAATCGGCGAGTGATGTGTTAAGATCTTCTGGGGTACTATCGTCCGGTCCTCGTTCTATTCTCATTTCTATTTTAGACATTTTTTCTTCTTGATTTTGACTTAATTGTACGATATGTTCGAACATCTTATTCTGACGTACTTGTTGTTCTAACAGAAGTGAGAGTAGGTCTTCGCTCTTTGCCGACAGAATTGGTGGAGTAGGGCAATGGTGTTTTGGGGACTCGATTGGGATCGATGATGACGGTCTCTTCCGTCTAGTCGATGGTGACGTGGAACGTTCTGTAGAGATTCTCGTCCTGTTCCTCCCCTGAAAACGTTCAAATGCACTTTCGTCTTGAAAGAATTTGAGGTTTTAAATTTGAGACGGTGTCCATAAAGACATTATGGGACTTAGGATGGATTTTCTCCGTAATGCTATGAGGTGAATATAATAAGGCACGGCCAAAGGGCCAGCTCAATAGGCGACGTTTCAAGTCTCTAAATGCTCTTTCTGAAGCTTTTGGTGAATCAGGATGGATCGCCTGTATCAGTTCCAATGTAGGTAATGCGAATCGGATTTTCTTTTCAGTTTCTGAAGATATACTTTCACCAAAGAACTTTTCGTAGGTATAATTGTGAACTTCCCATTTTTCCCAGCCTGGAGGGTAGTGTTTCCGTACGAGTTCCACGATTGCTTTAAAACTTCGTTCATTTCCTTCTGGTATGAGGCCGGATAATTAGCCCATAGTTGTAGACTTCGAGCTACAAGCGATTTCGTCCATGGTTCTGCAAAGAGACAAATTACATCGAAATGTGACGCATTGATTTTATACGTCGTATAAATGTCGTATGGAACGTTTGTCGTATTAAAAAAGTGATGCGACGTATCGCGTGGTGCGCCTCTATACTTTCGTAAGACGGTGATGCGGCATTAGTATGACGTATCAGTGATGCGACGTCATGCCGTGGCGCTACGATGCATAGTATTTTATTTGTGGGTAGTCGCAAACCCGCGCATGTGGCACAAGGGCGCACTGCATTCTGTAGCTCAGGGGCGCACTACGACTTTTTATACGACGGGTTTGTCGTATTTTGATCGTTTAATGTTGATTTTAGAAAAACTTACCGAGAATTATTCGGTATTTCTCCATAGGCGTGAAGTTGCTGCACTACACGGCCAGTAGAGGGCACCACTATCGAAAAGAACTAACTTCACGCCGTTATGACGTCAGAATGTACATGCGTAATCTCAAGGTGGATCAAGCCTCTAGGCTCGGAGACCTAAATTGTAAATTATTTATGGAATAAGTATTTGAGGATAAAATAAAAAAGTTGGAATTACTGTTAGTGTTTTCTTATACTTCAGAAGTGGTAAGTATACGCCAAAATTAGAATAATTTTACAAGCAAATAATTTTTAATGCATGACTTTTATATTTCATTTTCTTATTTTATGAGATATGTCTTGACGGTGTGTGCGTATAGTTATTAAGCATTCGGTCGGGGTACTCCCTGATAATGCTTGTATCTAGAGGGTACAGAAATATGGTATTCGGTCAGGGCACTCTCTGATATTACCTATTTCTGGACTATTAGTTCACAATTTTAATACGTATGATTCTATAATAGAATTATCTTGTTTTGTGTTCAAAATACATGGACTCTTTCAAGTGTTTGGTCAGGGTACTCCCTGATAGCACTTGGATAGTTAATACGAAAATACAGTATTTGGTCAGGGCACTCCCTGTTAATACATATTACTGAAAAACAATTTCATGTTTTGAATGCAGACTGCTGGTAAAACTTTTTGCTATAAGCTTACGATTCGTATGTGCTTAAAATGTGTGTGGATGCTAAGTACTCGGTCAAAGTGATCCCTGATATTGATTTCAAGTATACCGTAAACTACGGAAATAAAAAAATATAAAAACAAATTCAGCACGTGCTAAGTCTGAATGACTTGTTACAGATTTTCTTTGTGCATGATATATTCGTATATATATGTAGATACGGGTACTATGTTTTCAATGAGAAAATACTTTATGACTGTCACTGTGTCTCATGATTTCTTTTCTTCTCTTATATCAACATGGAACAGTATTCTAAATAAATAAAAAATATTTATAAGCATGCTTTATTTTACCGATAATGGCACTCGGTTAAATACACATTCTAATGCTATTTTTGTTTGTTTTGAGCGTGGTCATCATGGATGGCAATGACAATCGTCGGCTAACGACCCCAAATTCAAGTCGCGTTACTGAGATCAAACGATGCAGTCGCTCCCGCGAAGTATACCGACGAGATGATCATTATGGAAGCCAAAGTCGTACTAGAACCCGAAGTCGTAGACAAACGCGCGATCATCTTCAAAATTTAGAAGCAGATATCCCTTTAACTGTCGGACGCCCGGAGCGGGCGTCTGATGTATTGTTTTACTATTGTGTCTGCTATGCCGACATTTGAAGGGATATACGAAAACGTATCCAGCGTGAATCCAGGAGTTTCCATCGTAGCCAGGAAAGTTTGTCACGACGCGATAATGAACGACGGAGATCCTGTCCTCGGGAGGAGGCCGTGTTGCGTCGTCAACCCGTTCCAGAGGATTCGACGCAGAGGGACTCCACCACACAAAGGTCACGTAAGTAGTTAATTTAAGGTCACGTAAGTAGTTAATTTATTGAGATTTTCAACACAGATTTCTGTGTCGAAAATCTCAATAAATTATATGAAATCATGCTCAACTCACCAGTATTTTACCCGAATCAAATTTGCACTCTACTAGGTATATCCACTACCAACTTTAAGAGTATTAGAAATTAAGATTATAGGAAACTAACCAATATTTATACCCCAATATTCGTTCAACTCGATCCACAACACATCACCACTAGACACACACGCACCACTTAAGAAGTTTTTTCACAGGAGAGCACTCACAAATCAAATTCGTTTTGAATATATATATAAATCATAACTTTACAAATGAATAACATTCACTCAAAATCAGTCATAGGGGTTAAAAGGATGAAATTCGTTAAGAGGCCGTCTATTAAATTTGACAAATTTCACTCAACTTTGCGTCGTGTTTTTGTGAAAACTACAGGATTATCATTAAATTTATTTATATATTATGAAAGATAATATCATATCATTTAGCATGAGTGAACCATTTTGCCTATGAACTTGCTTGTTTTAGTATAATTCACTGGAATCCAACGTGCGTTTTGCCAAATTTCGCAAGACGCGTGGCGGGGCTTTCGAGATTTTCAAATGATTTAATCATTAACACCCGGTAAAAAAAATACACAAATACAGCTGAATAAGTATTTTCTGACATGAGTGAAGCTTTTTTCATTGTTTTATTTAAATTCACAAGGAAAAAAAATCAACAAGTCGCGTAATTTTCGCCGAAATCGATGTAAATAAAGTCGCTTGTATTTGTGTTTTGAGCTCCTATTTTAGAAAAATAAAAATAACGTTACAAACGCCATTTCATGCCCTTTTTAAATATGCCAAACACATCATAATTATATTTTTTTAAATAATGTAAAAAAATAAAATCATATCGCATAAAAATTTATTTAAATAGGATGCGGTTTACCCTCCGACGGCAGTCCGCGCGCAGCGCTTACAGCGAGAGGACGTATTTCTTTGCGCCAACGCCGACCTCGTAGTCACTGTGCGATGACGTGCGCAAACCATAGAGTGACTGATAGGATTTGATCATTGGAAAACTTGATTACTTATAGTAATTTATTTGTGTCGTTGAACGTACTGTCGTAAATATAATGGGCTATCGGATAAATTTTTCAAACTTGAAAAGAAATAGAAAATTTATCAAGTTCTCCCTAATTGCCCCGTATTTCTGAAATGAAGATGTTGCTCCCATTCCATCGCTGGGCGGTGGTGTTCAGCGCTGGTGTGGCCCTAGGCCATATGCGCAGGCACTGTCTGCTCCGCGGTGGAAAGGGACGCGATGTAGCGGCCATTTTAAGAAATTCAGTTTACATGAAAATGCGATTTCACTAATGTCGTCTAAGTAACCAAACATAATTATTGAAAGATTTTTTATATTTAATTTGCCGTACTCATTTGGGGAGTGTAGCACGGCAGCTGAGTGCTGGCACCGGATGCCGTCCTCCACACCCCAAATTTAAGATGAAACAAATTTTGAAAAATCAATAAAAAATAGTTAAATTCATTTTTATTCCAAAAATTTGTTAGTAAAAACTTTAATTTGGAGAATACAGTCTCCGATTATGTTGGAGGATGCGGACAAAAAAAAAATAGAATGGGCAAACGAGCTAAAAATAGAACGTTGATAATGTGAAACGGAAAAATAAATACTATGGTGCCACTAATTCTGCAAAAGGCAAAAAGTAAGCTTAAGTAAGTCACTAGACAAGACGTTTGTCAGTTTGGTGTCTAGACTGGACCTGATTTGTTAATTAAATCTGAAATTATCAGGCGAGACGATGAGATTTGGGAAAATAAAATGTAAGACCGGTTGATAAATTTGTATCATAAATTATTACTACTGGAAATCATCGATCCGCCTAAATGTCGTTCAATGAAACTCCTGCAGCTATTAGCCCTATA
This sequence comes from Acrobasis consociella, assembly GCA_963555685.1. Lineage (NCBI taxonomy): Eukaryota > Metazoa > Arthropoda > Insecta > Lepidoptera > Pyralidae > Acrobasis > Acrobasis consociella. The sequence goes on along the minus strand of OY743125.1, from coordinate 15,374,509 downwards.
TTATAATTAATACGTGCTTGTACCTTCAATAAGTATCCTAGCTATTGTGACGAAAGTGGGGTTTGAGATTTGGAAAAAAATGCCAACACTCTTCTTAGGGAATTTATTCACTATGCAACCAAAGATTGACACACTAATATGGTCTTCGAAACGTCCATTGTCCAAGTCTTCATGCAGTCATAGTCCAAAATTCGTCGCTGAAGTTGTATAGGTTACGCGCCGATAATATTTGTTAAATCTCTTTGAAGTTATCTCACCACTTTTATATACGCCTGCCAAGGTACGAGAATAGATATTTCTAGAAAATTCATGTGCTTGACCCTCCGTCACCCCGACTTAGAATGTTAGTGTTGGTTGACCGATGTGAACTCGGGATTATTCTCAAACATTCCACAACCTTCTTTTTAATTCTTCATCATTCTGGATTATTCTATAAACTTCTAGAACATTCCACATTATTTTAGAACTTGCTAATTCTTCTGGAATTCTCTACTTCTAGTAGCTTTGCGACACTATTTCTCATCATTGTGCTAAATTTCATCGAAATCCGTTTATATGTTAGATATTATTTGTTTTGAGCACGCAAGGTTTAAAACGGTAGTCAGATTTGCGTGCTAACATGAGGCTTTTCTGCAATAATTTTAATCGAAAATCAGAAGCAAATGTAGCGTTTCCTGTCAAGCAGATATGTATGTGTACTTTTTAAATGTATACTCAGACAAATTATACCAAATTTCTTAATTCTACAGTTTTATTTATTTTATTCGATAATAAGGAAGGCAACTTCTACTCTAGCGATGCAGTCGTGTGTTTCATGAACGCGCTACTGCATCGCAACATTCTCCATCGGTTTATGACCAGCGACTGCAAAGCTACCAAAGAATTCACCGTGTGCTACCTCCCTAAACTCCTTTTCATTCGATATACACGCTGACTTTTCATTGGTTTTGGAAAAAAAATGTCATCGTGTAAAAAAATTCTTCTATACATATTTGTGTATGACAAGACAAAAATGTTGCGAAAATGACTTCTGATCGAGACCACGTAGTGTTAAGGGTCCCCCGACCCTAGACCAAAATACAACTTTCCATACAAACGTAGTCTACGTTTTATTTTAAAACGACATGTCCGATTTGGGCAAAATTTTGTAATTTCAAAGATATTGCAATTATCTAGGTTTATATTTAGTTTCCTACAGTAAAAATATGAACTTGAAATAGAATATAGTGTTTTATATCATTTTTGACCATTAGTATGGGAAATTTCTAAATCGTTATATTTTCTTTCCAGTTCATAATTTTACTATAGGAAACCCAATATAACCCTAGATAATTGCAATTTCTTTACAATTACCAATTTTTACCGGAATCTGGCATGTGGTTTCAAAATTAAACGTGTACTACGTTTGTATGGAGAAGTCTAGGGTCGCCGGACTCTTAAATAAAAGATTCGCATAGATTCCATGACACGTGTTTATCTCCACCGTCAATGCCCCAGAATCTTGTAAAAAAATTTTCACCAAAGACATTTAATTTCTACCTTCATTATTTATTCAGAATGAATTCTCACCAACCGGTCAATTAGTGCTGCCAATTTTTAAAATATCCGTCTGTTCGTTACAACTTGCCACAGATACCCGACCGTACGAACGTAACAACTGTATCAATCGACTTCCACTTAGGTTTTATTAATTTAGCAACACTTATGACAACTGCCAATACTGTTTACAAATCGTGATACTTATTAGCTACAACAGATCTAAGAGTTTTAAATAAAAGTAATACTTAATAGTAGTTACGCCTGACCAAAACTGCCACGTGAGCTCGATGAACTCTGTCGGGCCGGCCAGGTGGTGGTACTACTAATTGATCTCACGATTTTTTGTTTCTGAATTTTTATTTTAACCAGCTATTTAGGTATTAATAACGATCCTTATGAAGTGGCTTTCGGCACTAAAACCATTGAAAAATCACCATGTAGAGAGTAATACGGAGTAATATGGCTTACAATCAATGATAAGTAATACTTTGCACTACCTAATTTGCTAAAACTTGCCTTATTTAAGTTTCTATACAAATTAAATAATACTCAACTTTGCTAAAGTACCTGGGTGACTGAGCTTTGCTCGGTTACATATCAAACATTAACTACATTTTAAACTTGTCTAAAAACAATACAAAGTAAAAAATTATATATAAACTTGAACATAAAAAAACAAAAGTACTCATTAACAGTCACCGAGTGGGATTCGAACCCGTAACACTCTTTCTAGCGGTCCGCATCCTTAACCGCTGAGCCAAACGGATGGCGGCCGGTGCGGAGAAATTAGCGACTATATTCTGCGTGAAAAGAAAAACGCATGAAAACTCGACAACACGCGTTTTCCCAAATATAAGACTAATCTAGATCGATTATTTACCGCCGAAAACCCCCATATACCAATTTTCAGCAAAATCGTTAGAGCCGTTTTCGAGATCATCGAAATTTATAAATATATAAATAAATAAATATACCTACAAGAGTTGCTCGTTTAAAGGTATAAGTTAAAGAATAGAAGTCTCCATTATTATCACCTTCACGATTTATCATATTATTTTATCATAATATTTTTTAATTACCCGTAATCCAAAGCACTCAAGGATTTAATATTCATATATTATTACTCGCATTTAAATTAGGATGGCATTTGTAATAAAACTTTTACCAAAATTTGAATAATATCTGTTAGTTTATACCAGTTAGTAAGTTAGAAAATCTTTATTGCACCAAAACATAATGTACCACCAGTATATTTAACCAAAAAACATCAACGATCGCCGAGCGCACTACACCGCGCTTTACGTCGCCTATGTAGCTCTGTGTGTGTGAGCGGCATGTCGTTGTGTGCGTGCGCCCGCTGCCAGCGTGCAAAAAGATTACAGCGGGCTCTTAAACAATCTCAAACTTTACAATTTAGTCGAATATGTCCGGATGAAAAAGTAGACGTTTCCCGCCATGGCGACCTTCTACCTAATACAATTCGGTGTATTATTTGCGGACCCTCGAATTGTGGGAAAACGAATGTAATGATAGGTCTTCTATTACATGAAAATGGTTTACGTTTTAAAAACATTTATCTTTACTCAAAAACATTGTATCAACCGAAATATATGTTTTTAGAAAATGTTCTGAATTTAGTGCCCAATGTGTCGTTTGCTAACTATAAAGATAATGAACTTGTTTTAAGCCCCCACGATGCCAAACCACACTCCATAATAATATTTGATGACTTTGCATGTGAGAACCAGTCCAACATCAGAGATTATTTCGCAATGGGTAGACATAAATTCATCGATTGTTTTTACTTGAATCAAACGTACAGTAAGATACCTAAACAGCTAGTAAGAGATAACGCTAATCTTTTAATATTATTCAAACAGGATGATGTGAATCTCCATCATGTATATTATGAACATGTTAATACAGACATGTCATGGTCTGAGTTTCGAGAAATGTGTTCAAAAGTATGGAGTGAACCCTATAAATATTTGGTAATTAATAAAAATTGTAAAAAGAACAAAGGCTGTTATAGACAGAATTTTGATACTTTCATCTTTTTTTATTGAAGATAAAAATACAAGCATATAAGAAGATTTATGTAATTGACATCTTCAGTCGAACTATTACTGTACTAAACAAATAATGTATATTCATCAAGCTCAAAATGGAAAAAGAATTGAAGACTCAGATAGTTAAAATAACTGAATCTGTTAAAAAGAAAATCAAAGATATGAAAACTATGGAATCCTACAATGAAAATATTTTAAATACAGTTTTTAGACCTGTTACTGACTCAATGCAACAGTTAATTAAGGATGGGAACCATAAAATTAAATCAAAAGAAGCAAAGGCTGTCGCCATTAAAAATTCTTTTCTAAAAGAGCAAACTTCATCATCACCTGAATCACAATTCAACAAAACTCTTAAGTCACAAAATTTCCCTACAAAATTATTCTGAAGATGATTCTAATGAAGTTAATAGTTTAGAAAATTCGGGAGACTCTATTAATACCAGTAATACATCGTATAGAACCATTGAGTCCATACCTAGTCCTAGTCAAAATACTTCGTCCTGGTCACTTTCCTCCGAAATATTTAATGATGTACCTTTCGGCTTTAGACAAGAACGAGGTAAATTAATGATGGGTTCAGCACGTGTGCATATAAGTGATCAAATGATAACTGTAGCAGGACGTGATTATAAAATAACACCAGGGTTGCAGGAGTTATTGATGAAAAAAGTACCTAATTTGGATGTGGTAACTAAAAATGATTGTCAAGAATATGCCATGTTAATAGACACAAATGCTCACCGACGAGACTTTGATCCCACTAAACCCATTAAATCTAATAAAGGACGGAAGTACTTGCACATAATTAAACCACTTTTTAAATTGCGAAAGCCTTCAACATCGTCTGTCAGTAATGCTGATGATATTAGCGCGGGAGAAGGTTTGATGCTTAAAAAAAAGTTAACCCTAATGAATTAGTAGAAAGATTGAAGTTATTAATAGCATCTAAAGATGCAGGAAACACTGGTCTGGATAATGAAATAATTTCAATTATAGAAGAACTACGCGAAAATGGTAGTATAAATTAATAACCACACATCCTATTTAGACCATTTATTATTTCACTGCGACCGACTTCAGTTCAAAATGAATGTTGATGAATTCGGTCACCATGTTCATAAAAGACTTCGTTTGTCAGAAATACTAGATTGTTCAACTAATCACCTAGTTAGATCGGAAAAAGGGGATTTTGATTTACAATCATCTCGATTGAGAGGAGTTGAAGAACCTGTGGCACATGATGATGCGGTAAACAAAAAATATGTTGATAAAAAAATCGCTGATGAAATTAATGCTTTTATAAAGACAATAAAAAAGGATGTCAGAAACAATCTCATTCAGTTCGAAAAAAAGTTTAATACGAAAGACTACATCGATAAAATTATTAAACTACAAAATGGCAAAACACCAAGTGGTAAATGAAATTCATAGATCGGCACGCAGAAATTTTGATCGTCGCAATGTGATCTTGAAAGGAATAGACGACTTATGGCAAGCGGACCTGGCTGATTTTCAATCCTTAAAAAAGTATAATAGTGGATACGCTTACATTTTAACTAACATTTTTCAGATGGTTTCTCAAAATATGCTTGGATGATTCCTTTAAAAACTAAATCAAAGAAAGAGGTTGTTAATGCATTTACTCAAATTATAAGGGAAGTGGACGTATCCCTAAAAATCTACAAACTGACAGAGGGACAGAGTTTTATAACGATGAATTTAAAAGACAAATGCTATTAATGAAAATTAACCACTATTCATCGTATTCAACAAAAAAAGCTTCAATTGTAGAAAGACTAATCAAAACATTAAAGATTAAATTGTATAAATATTTCAGTTATAATGGTAACTATAAATGGATAGGAAAAACTTTGAACGACGTTTTGTTTTCATATAACAATCAAAAACATAGCGTCACTAATTTTAAACCGGTAGATGTAAATACAAAAAATGAAGACCTAGTTAACCATAACATTAAAAAATTCCAAGAGAAACGAAGTAAATTAATCAAAAATAAATTTAGAATAGGTGACCACGTTAGAATAAGTAAATACAAGAGTAGTTTTGCAAAAGGTTTTACACCTAATTGGTCTACAGAAATTTTCACAATTAAAACGGTTATTAATACTAAGCCAGTGACATATTTAATACAAGATCAACGAAAACAAAATATTTTGGGTTCTTTTTATCAAGACGAGTTACAAAAAGCCAAGTATCCAAATATATACTTAATTGAAGAAATTTTAAGAAAAAAAAAACAATAAATTGTTTGTCAAATGGTTAGGACTTTCAGACGAAGAAAACTGTTGGATAGATAAAAATTCTATTGTATCATAAGTTAAGTTAAGTTAAGTAATACTTTATTGTACACCAAAAAAAAATAACAATTATACAAATATACACAGGAAAAAAAAAACATAAAATGTACAATGGGCGGTCTTATCGCTAAAAGCGATTTCTTCCAGACAACCGATGGATGGAAAGAACATAGTGAAACGTTAGCAGACGGGGTGTACACTAAACTACAAAAACTACTAATACTAGACTACAATAAAAATAAGAAATCAAATAATAATAAGTATGTACATATATAAAATACTTATACATAAAATAATTAAAAAAAAATACTACTAAATATATAAGTTAATATATATTAATATGTAAAAGATACATAAATAATATAAATAATAATATACATAAATAATATACATAAATATATTAGACGAAAAATATAATATAGGAATCACGTAACGAGGTTTGACGAATAGCATTCCAAATACAGCTGAAAAACTTTCTTTTTAAAAACAAAAAGTGATTGCGCACGTTTAATGGACTCAGGCAAGGCATTCCACAATCTCGCCGCTTGTACAGTGAATGAGTTAGCGTAAAAGGAGGACCGATGAACTGGTGTACACAGTGTGAGATTAAAAGATGATCTTAACTGACGGGTGTTTAACTCCTTAAAGAAAATGTTCCTTAAGATATTGTGGGGAATTTGGGTTGAAAAGAATATTGTGGAGGAGGGTAAGAATGTGAGCATTCCGGCGAAGTCTAATGGGGAGCCACTTGAGTTTAGTTCTGAATTCAGAGACATGATCATATTTACGCAAGCCAAATATGAATCTGATACAAACATTTTGAAGTCTCTCAAGTTTATCTAGCTGATACTCAGGTAGATCAAGATAACAGGCATCGGCGTAGTCTAACATTGGCAATAAAAGGGATTGAGCTAGCGTAACTTTAGTGGCCGTAGGAAGGAAGTTACGGAGCCTTCGAAGCGATGCCATGGCCCCAAAAAGCCTGCTACCAACACTTTTCATTTGAGGGCCCCATTAAAGGCTCTCATCCATGATTAAGCCCAGGTTCTTTAGGTTCTTGCTAAATGGAATTGTAACCTCTTCAAATACAACACTAGGCAGTGATGTCCAGTCAATTTTAGGAAGCATTCTTGAACTGCCAACTATCATCACTTGAGTTTTTAGCGGGTTGACTTTTAACCCATGAGCATTGCTCCACTGAGATATATAATTTATGTTCGTATTTGAACGCGCCCATAACTACAGCAACACGAGAGCGGGGCAGGCGAGGGGAGCGACGGCGGAGGGGCGGCCGGCGCTCGCGACACCACACCATCGCGGCCGGCTCGTCTCGCCCACTTCTCCAGCGCCGAGCTAGCGTACGCACGCACGCGCGACATAATTATTTAACCGAAATTACGCGAGTACTCACGGCCTTTGCAATGTGTATGTAATGTACCTAATTAATTCGACAAGTAAACGGGTTTCTAACCAAGTCAAACTTCTTTCCTTCAATTACCATCTTACTCTGTGCCGTCAGCCTGCACATTTGGCGCCCCCGGGTGGGCACGGACTGCTGCAAAACGAAAAATTGTCGCTGCCGCCACGCCCGCCATCTTGAAGCTACCCAGCTACGTGGACTTAAACACTGGCTACCGACGCAACGCCAGGTTGAGGACGCTGCCGCCGCCACGCCCGCCAGCTTGCAGTAGCCGCATCAAGCCACGCCGTCACGCCGGGTTCCCATCGCTGGACTGCCAAGGAGCGTGTCGTTCGTGAGCCACACCCTTTTTTCCATTTCCTTCTTAACCTTTTCGTGTGTGCAACTGCATCTTTCTCAGCTCAGCTCTTCGTTGGATAAGTGCCACATCATTATATACCTAAGCACCTACATCGTATGCATCATTAGGTACTTGAGCGTCCACGCCAAGTAACCTCTTCATAACCACGTGCTTGGTCAACCTAGGGTAAATTGCACAAAGCTTCTTTTAACTTATTCCCCGTGCAGCCTATTTATCTATTTAATTGAATCCACGTGTTTTTACATTGGAGAAACGAAACTTTCCCATTTTTTCGCTTACGCACGCCGACAGCCTGCTAATAATATCGAACTGAATCGATTTACATCATAAGGCTGTGTATTGGCGACCTTTTTGCAATTAAGTGTGTTTGTATGTGCCCCAAGCTTTCGATAATCATCAGCATCGTGCTATAACACGTCACTCGCATGCCTTTCCAGTGAGAAAGCTCCCGAGCACGTGCACGCTTCTCGCCCACGCGCTCGCCCGCTGCCTTCCCAACGGGCAACCGGTTTTCGCTGCCGGCATTACTGCACACTACTGCCGTCCTCGCAGCCCTGAGCCACGCCGGTCTGCGCATCGCGCTGCTGGCTTCGAACATCCGACTTCAAAATAAGGAGCGTAAGCCGTTCGCAATCTTATTTCGCCTCATTAATTACTTCATTTTAATTGCCACTCCAAGTAACCTTTATTAGCATTCTTAAACTTCATTAACATCAAGTGATTTGCATCTTTCAATATGTCTTTGACCGAGTCTAGAATGTCAGACGACGAGCTAGTGGAACTCAAATTGAAACGGAGCTCGATCAAGGGTCAAATAACTAAATTCATTAACGCTCTAGACAGGCATGATCAAAATGAAAACCTTAACCCTGTCCAGTCAAATGAATTAAATCTTAAATTAGAAAAGTTCTTGGAGTTGCGCAGTAGGTTTGATCAGATTCAAAGTCGCATAGAGGTCTTGAATGCAAGTAATCTCACTGGTGAGTTGTCCGAGAGAGATGCAATTGAGGACAGCCTTCACCTTGCCATTGCTACAGCACAGCACATCTTGAGTCTATGTAGATCGGTTGACACTCCTCAAGATGTCACACCGTCCACGCCTTCTTGTCATGGCTGCTCAGGTCATTCTGAGACACTAGGTTTCAAACTACCGCTGATTCACATCAGTAAGTTTGATGGTTCCTTCTCCAAATGGCTGGAGTTTCGTGACACGTATACTTCACTTATCCACAACAACAAGGTAATTGATCCTGTAAACAAGTTTCATTATCTTTCTTCTTATCTCGAGGGTGAAGCTTCACGAGTTATCTCCAACTTACAAATATCGGGTGCCAACTATGAAGAAGCGTGGAGCCTCTTGTGTGAGAGATATAATAACAAAAGACAGCTCACTTATAATCACCTTCATGCACTTTTCAACATAGATCCCTTACAGAGAGAATCGGATAGGTCACTCAGATTTCTCAGCGATCACATAACCAAAAACATCAGGGCACTTAAAACTTTGGGTCAACCCACGGAACACTGGGATACAATCATCATACACATGGCCACCTCCAAATTGGATCCCGTTACATGTACTAAGTGGGAAGAATATCGTAGCAACTTATCAGAATTTCCATCACTTGATGATTTCAAATCATTTTTGAAATCAAGAGGTGATGTTTTGGAAGCAATGTATAGGTCCAAGAGAGACAAGCAGCCTAAACATATTCCTAAACCGACTACCACACCTCCAAAGCATGAAACTTACACAAAGTCATTTGTGATTTCAGCCGAGAAAGATACAAAGCGGTTGTGCGTCGTGTGCCAGGGCAAACATCGCATCTTTGACTGCAAGGTTTTCAAGAACCTCTCCGTTGAAGAGAAGTGGGCTCAAGTAACCAAACTGAAGCTCTGCCACAACTGCTTGCGTCCAGATCACGACTCTACTCGCTGCCGCTTGGGAAACTGTCGCGTATGTAAAGGGCGTCACAACACTATACTTCATAAACACACAGACACACCTACACCGTCTTCTATATCATCATTGCATCATACTTCTGGCTCTTCTACAGATAGCCAGCAAGGATTAACCCAGCCTGTAGTTATGTCAGTAGGGACTACATCTGAGGTTCTTTTGTCTACCGCTATAGTTGACATTCTTAACCCTTTAACTGTCGGACGCCCGGAGCGGGCGTCTAATGTATTGTTTTACTATTGTGTCTGCTATGTCGACAGTCGAAGGGTTAATCCAGTTACCAATCAGTTAGAAACTGCAAGGGCACTATTAGACAGTGGGAGCCAGTCTTCGTTTATCACTGCCAGTCTAAGGCATCGTCTACAGCTGTCTTCCCAACCTTCACAAACTACTAGTATATTAGGCATTGGGGACACCAACCTAAACATCATTCCAGAGCGATGTACTGCACAACTAAAATCAAAACAAGGTACATTCACTCAATATCACGAATTTCTAGTGCTACCTCATATAACTGATAACCTTCCTAAGCATAGAATTAACTCACATCATCTTCTTTTGCCATCTTCTTTTAAATTGGCAGATCCAACATTCAATCAGCCAGCTCCAATAGATATCCTGCTTGGTGCAGATATATTTTGGGATTTGTTGGGGACTGAGCAGCATGCCTTAGGCCGTCATCAACCAACTCTTCATAATTCAAAGTTGGGCTGGCTAATCTCTGGGTCTGTACCTGTTAGGCTTGCATCTAAACAAGTACATTGTAATTATGCAATTGATAATAATGACAACTTAGAATTTCAACTCTTGAGATTCTGGGAATATGAAGACTTTCCTACTTCAAACAAGGTACAGCCTATACTCACTGAAAGTGAACAACATTTTTTAGATAACAGCAGTCGGTTACATGATGGCAGATTTTCTGTTGGACTGCCACTAATTGCTTCTAGGGACTGTTTAGGGGACTCTTATAATATGGCACGTAAACGCTTTCTTCATTTGGAAAAACGTCTCAATCAAAATCCAGACTTAAAGAGAATGTACTCTAACTTCATTAAAGAATATCACGAGTTGGGTCATCTCTCTGTAGAAAAAGGTTGTGTTAGCTTGCTGGATTCATACTTCTTACCACATCATGCTGTCCTTAAACAAGATAGCGAGTCCACAAAGTTACGTGTCGTCTTCGACGGGGGAGCAAAAACTACCTCTGGTTTTTCGATTAATGATCTGCAAATGATAGGTCCTGTTATTCAAGACTCTCTTTTCAACATCTTGTTACGCTTTCGCCATTATAAATATGTACTATCCGGTGACATAGAAAAACAGTACCGGCAAATTGCTATCAATGAGTCATAGCTTACAGAGAATATTATGGCGAGAGAAAGAGGACCTACCTATCCAAATATTGACACTTAACACAGTCACATATGGACTTGCTAGCTCTAGCTATCTTGCAGCCAGATGCAGCTTGGTGAAGAGTGCGATGACCCCTCGATTAAATCCATCATACAAAGGGACTTCTATTGTGATGACTTGTTGTGCGGAGCAGATGATGAAGATAATTTGCTCTATGTAAAGGATTCTATATCTAAGAAGCTAAGAGCTGGCTGCTTCAATTTACGTAAATATCGGTCCAATTCACAACTTATCTTAGATTCTGAACGTGAAAACCTAGATCAAAGAAGTTTAGTATTGAGTGAATCGCGCCAGATCTTGGGTTTAGGTTGGAATCCTAGTACTGACACTCTACACTACAATATTGAAAATGAATCTTCTTCAAACAGTGCTGTCACCACAAAGCGTTCTATTATGTCCACTACATTTAAAATCTTCGATCCCTTAGGTCTTTTAACCCCTTGTACTCTTAAACCTAAGGCCCTTTTACAAAGGTTATGGTCTCTCAAGTTAGGATGGGATGATCCCGTTCCTAATAAAATTTTGCATGAATGGGAACGCTTCATCAATAATGTTAATGAGTTAAAATTTCTTGCAATTCCCAGGAATGTGGTGCCGTATACTTCCTCGTACATTGAACTTCACTGCTTTAGTGACGCTTCACAAGTCGCTTATGGCGCTTGTATCTATGTCAAGACTGTGAATGCATCCGGCGAAACCTCCGCCAGTCTCTTATGTGCACGTTCTCGATTGTGTCCTTTAAAGACATCAACTGTACCTAGACTTGAATTATGCGGGGCCCTACTGGCTGCACGTTTATGCGACACAGTACGCTCATCCCTACGAAAGCACATCCTTCGTTGTACCTTCTGGACAGACTCCACTGTCGTTCTTGCTTGGCTTAAAACATGTCCATCCAAACTTAAAACTTATGTGGCCAATAGGGTTTCTGCTATCCAATCACTCACCAAAGAATCTGCGTGGCATCATGTTCCTACAGAACTCAATCCGGCAGATCTAGCGTCGCGAGGATTAGACCCCCAACTTATACAATCAACGAAACTATGGTGGCATGGTCCTACTTTCATCTTACTACCTGATTCTCAGTGGCCTACTTTGGCCAATGACAAGGAAATACACGATCTACCAGAGTCCAAGGCAACTTGTTTACACACAACTAAACAAACCACATCTTCTATTATTGACTTCTCTAGATTTTCAAATTATCAACGATTACTGCGTACTATGGTATATGTTCAACGTTTCATAAGTATTAGATGTAAACAACAACTCTTAAAGGGACCCCTTTGTGCAGAGGAACTAGAGAATGCTAAAATATCATTAATCAAACTCTCACAGAGAGAGTCCTTTCCAGAGGAATTAAAATCCCTAAATTGTGGCAAGGTAATCAATTCCAAGTCAAAATTACTTGCTTTGACGCCATTTATCGACCCTCAGGGCATCCTGAGAGTAGGGTTGAGGCTAGATAAATCTAATTTAGAATATGAACAAAAACATCCTATACTTTTGTGTACTAAACACATACTTACACAACTTATCTTCACATATGAACACAGACGCCTTTTACATGCAGGGCCCCAGCTCCTATTAGCATCTGTACGTGATCAGTTCTGGCCAGTAGCTGGTAGGGACCTGGTTCGACGCACAACCCGCAAGTGTGTCGTTTGTAGACGGCAGTATGGTAAAACCTTGACTAATATCATGGGCACACTTCCGTCTCAGCGCTCAGTTCCAGATTTCCCATACTCCACAGTCTCTGTTGATTACGGAGGACCCTACCTCATTACAGACCGCCGTGGTCGTGGATGTAAGATAACGAAATGTTACCTGTGTCTTTTTATATGCCTGAGATACAAGTGTGTCCACTTAGAGGCGGTAAGTGAGCTGTCAAAGGAACACTTTATACTTGCATTACGCCGATTTATAGCAAGAAGGGGTAAGCCCAAGGAAATTATTTCTGACAATGGTAGGAACTTTGTCTCGGCTGCGAGAGAGCTTAAAGATTTCTTCAAGCTTCATTCTCATTCTATTGTCGAATTTGCATCTGATCATAATATAAAATTTTCATTTACGCCGGTTTACGCTCCTAATTTTAACGGCTATGTAGAGGCAGGCATCAAATCTGCAAAATTTCATATAAAACGCATAATGGGCAACACACATCTCACCTTCGAAGAGCTGTCTACCCTATTCGCCCAGATCGAGGCAATCCTAAATAGCCGCCCTCTCACCCCTCTCTCTCCCTTTCCTAACGACTACAGTGCGCTCACACCAGGACACTTTCTCCTTGGCAGGCCGCTGACATCTCTACCGGGCCCGGCGCTGCTGGATGATAACGTGAAGAAGTTAAACCGCTATCAGCTACTGGAGCATCTCCGGCAGCACTTCTGGAAGCGTTGGCAGGCTGAGTACGTGGCTAAGCTGCAGCAGCGCTCCAAATGGCGCACACGGCGAGCTGACATCAAGCCAGAAGACTTAGTCATCTTGAAGGAGGACAATCTACCTCCACTGATGTGGCGTATGGGCCGCGTTGAGAAGACCTTTCCCGGAACCGACGGCGTACCGAGGGTGGCAGACATCCGTACGTCCAGGGGCAGCACCAGGCGCGCACTCAATCGAATATGCATCTTAATGGAAGCTTGAAAGCAGGGCTTTCAAGGGCCCCAGCTTATGAACGCGCCCATAACTACAGCAACACGAGAGCGGGGCAGGCGAGGGGAGCGACGGCGGAGGGGCGGCCGGCGCTCGCGACACCACACCATCGCGGCCGGCTCGTCTCGCCCACTTCTCCAGCGCCGAGCTAGCGTACGCACGCACGCGCGACATAATTATTTAACCGAAATTACGCGAGTACTCACGGCCTTTGCAATGTGTATGTAATGTACCTAATTAATTCGACAAGTAAACGGGTTTCTAACCAAGTCAAACTTCTTTCCTTCAATTACCATCTTACTCTGTGCCGTCAGCCTGCACAGTATTAATAGTACTTACAGCGGTATTAAGATTTTCAACAGAAGATTGGGAGTAAATTTGCAGGTCGTCAGCATATAGGTGATATGAGGAAGAAATGCTTTTAGAAATTGAATTAATAAAAATTGAAAAAAGAAGAGGAGACAAGACGCCTCCCTGCGGAACGCCAGCGGACGTATTGGACCACTCTGAATAAGAGTCACCAAGGCGAACCCGCTGACGGCGCCCATGGAGATAGCTACGAAACCATTCAATCGCTGTTGGAGATACGTTAATAGAGCTCAATATTGCGAGAAGAATATCGAAATCGACGGTATTGAAAGCATTACTAAAATCTAATAAACATAAAACAGTTAGTAACCCTTCGTCCATGCCAAGGCGTATGTCATCAGTGATTTTAGTGAGAGCGGTGACTGTACTGTGCCCCGGCCGGAAACCAGACTGCATAGGGTTTAGTAAATTATTTTTAGTTAGGTAACTACTAATTTGATTATGAACAAGACGTTCATGGACTTTGGAAAGGAAAGGATGGATGGAGATCGGGCGGAGGTCAGAAAAGGATTTGGGATTGGATTTCTTGGGCAAGGGGATAACTTGGGCTTCCTTCCAAATAGAAGGAAACACACAGTCTTCCAGACATGTGTTAAGGATGTGACAAAGAGCAGGCAGGATATAGTCTATAATGGGAATTAACATATTACGGCTTATACCATCAACTCCGATAGCATTAGAAGTGATCGACAATATACTCTTTTTAACGTCACAAGCAGTGACTGAACTAAAGTGAAAGGAGTCGCAGTCAGGAGTTAAAGTAGTGGAAAGTTTATGTAATGTAGCAGTTTTAGTCGAATTATTCATATTCGAGGAAGAAGCAAAATGAGCATTAAGTGAGTTCAAATCTAAATTATCAGAAGGAATATCAGTTTGCGATTTACCAACTCCTATGCTACGCAGAAATTTCCAAATTTTTACTGGATCGCCGTTTTCTACAGATTTGTGTATATGCCGACGCTGTGCATCTCTTAGGGCTGTATTACATCTGTTACGAATACGAACATAATTGTCCCTATTGGCATCATTAGGATTGCGTTTGAATTTGCATTTCGCTAGGACCTTTTTGTTCATAAGCTTTTTCAGATCTTCTGTGAGCCAAGGTGCTGGAGCATGTTTTATTTTAATAGGTCTCAAGGGAGCATGTGCATCATAAAGTTTAATAACTATTGCGTTAAAAGTATGGACTTTGTCATCAACCGAACTTGCATTAAAAACCGGTGACCAGTCTATGTTATTGGCATCTTCAATAAATTTTTCTAGATTAATTCTCCTAAAGTTACGCTGAATAATTACTTTTGGTTTTTGTTTTGGAGGACGAATCTTATAGGATAAGAATAGTAAATCGTGATAGGAGAAGGCATCAGCGGGATACTGGCCGTGTTTAGCAACATGTTGAGATGATGAAACAAGAATAAGATCAAGGAGAGATGGTCTACAACCTGGAAAGTGATGGGTCGAGTTAAGTGGTAGAATGTGCATGTTACTAGACTCTACTATGGACTGTAAGGAAGATGAGCGATTATCATTTAAAAGAAGGCAGGTATTAAAGTCACCCATAATTATGGCGTGATCACAAGTGGGGAGAAGGTCTTCTAAATTTTTCTCGAACGAAGAAAAGTAATTGATTTTAGAGGAGGGGCTATAATAGACTCCGAGAAGAACTTTGACGTTAGAAAACTTAAGCTCGATAAATAAGTGTTCACCAGCGTCAGTAGGGGGTGGTTAGGTCGACATACTCACTACTGAGAAAGGAATATTTGATCGGAGATAAATTGCGACACCTCCACCTTGCCTATTGCGGTTATTTCGTATCAGTTGAAAGCCAGGTAAAGGATATAATACAGAAGGGAGAGAAGAATGGAGCCAAGTTTCGGAGACTAGTATAGCATGAATATTATCGTTATCAAAAGTCGCCATCATATCGGGGAAATGTGCCAGAATGCTTTGGGCATTGAAATGAACAACATTGAAATTTTTAGGTACGTCGCAAAATTCATTCACGAGTGCATCAGAAAGAGTTGGAATGCTTGCAAAACTATCGTTACCACTAGAACTGCTGTCACTAGATGAACAAGTTATATAATCGTCATAATCACCGTTATCGTTACTTAATAACTTTAACATATTGAATAATATAATAAATATAAATATTATATATATTTATATGATGATAATATATATATATATATATATATATATAATGAATAATATAATAAAAATATAGATACCAAACTAATAAACGGAAGAAAACCCAAATTTATAGGTCTATTCTATCCCCGTCGGCTGTGTTACATTAAAGAAATGCTTATGTAAGCAAAAGCAATGTAAGCAGAAAGTAATCTTAGAGAACAATATTTAAAGTTTTACAAGAGTCTATAATGTTTGTGCTATATTATTACCTAACTTTATGAAGGAAGGAAGGACTTATAAAAAAAAAAAAAAACGTACAACTTTAAAACCGGAATCGATTAAATGCCCATGCCAAGAAAAAAAAAAAAAGTAAGTTTGACACTGACAGGTACTTGACAAGCATTCAAAGTGGCAATGACAATAGGAATAAATTGACTCCCGACTATTAGTTTGTTTGTTCATGCTAAAACATTAAAAATTAAAGGGTATTTAAATAAGATTTTACACCACAAAAGAAATTCCGAAGACGCCTTACGAAATACGTCACTTTCTCGCTGCGGCTGCCGCTGCCCGTCTGGTCTCAGGTCTGGCTACCGCAGTCGAAGTTGAGGCAGCCGGTGCAGGCTTAGTTTTACTCTTTTCAGCTGGAACTGGGACTGTAATCTTATCCAAATCGGACATAGACACAACTCGATGGCGACTACCTTCGGCTCCTAGTACATACACTGTGCCTTCTCGGGTCCAGCACTTAGCAACTCCAAACCTCTGCCGTGCTGCTAAGAAGACGTCGTGCCGGGACTTAGTCAGGAACTCTGACAGCGTGATCCCAGATCCTTTAAGCAGTGCCTTTGCATTCCACACCTTATTCCGGAGAGACCAGTCTCGTATTTTTACCAAGATGGGTCTGGGCCTGTCTGCATTACCAGCACGACCCATTCTATGACAACGGCTGATGTTGATAGCAGAGAAATCCTTGAGTTTGAGCTTAGCCTGCACTGTCTGGGTAATGCTCGCCTCAACGTCCTCACTGCTTTCTTCTGGGACTCCATGAAAGAGAAGCATTTTTCTCCGGCGTTGCATCTCTGTATTATCTGCAGACTGAGCAAGCAAATTAATTTGATCTTGCAACGCCCGAAGTGAAGCCAATGTAAACTTCTTGAATGCACCGAAGTCTGCAGCTAAACTGGAGGTGGTGGCTGGTGTCGAAGTGCTCCTATTTATTTCTGATTGGAACTCCTCCATGCGTGCCAAGAACATGTTTTGCATTTGCGTCATAGTTTCCTTGATTTCATCCATAGTGTAGTGTAGGTAATGACCACTTGAGAGAGATGTAGGTATAACTTTGAAGTGCTAGTGCTTTTGAAGGAGATAACACACGCCGGCAGGTAGGGTTAACTTAAGTTTAAATTAACATAAAAATTTTAAATAAATACTTGAATTTACTAATTTTAAATTTTAAATTTAAGTCTTGTGTTTTACAATGTGTGTTAACAATTTCACACCTACCGCCCAAAAAACATCATAATACATAATATAAGTGTTAGCATCTTATATTTTGCTCACTATATAACAAGAAATGAAAGGAGGTGGACTTGTCAATAATTTGATAAACAATATTCCGTTTGAGCTTCACTTGCCAGGTTACAACTATTGCGGACCAGGCACTAGGTTACAAGAAAGGTTATCGAGAGGTGATAAAGGTATTAACCAATTAGACGAAGCTTGTAAATACCACGATATTGCATACAACAATCCGGAACTCTCCGTACGTCACAAAGCAGATTTACAACTGATGAAAATGGCCAAGAAGCGATTACATTCTAAAGATGCTAGCAAAGGTGAAAAGTTGGCATCGTGGATAGTTAACAAAGTTATGAAAGCAAAATTAAAATCAGGTGCTGGGATAAAAAAAAAATTAAAACCATTGTGTCAAAAATACGTTCACATATAAAGAAACTGAAATCAAAGGATAACAAAACTGCTATTAAATATGCTTGTGAAGCAGCAAAAAAATTGATTCCTAAGACAAGTCACGTTCGTTTACCGAGAATAATACCAATCCCTAAAACAGGAGGGATTTTACCTTTGATACCAATTTTTGCGGGTTTATCAGCACTAGGCGCTTTAGCAGGAAGTGCTGCTGGTATAGCTAAAACCATAAATGATTGTAAAACCGCTCAACAGGATTTACGTGAATCTGAACGTCATAACAAAACCATGGAGGCTATTGCGATAGGAAAAGGATTTTATCCTTAACCATATAAAAAAGGAAGCGGGTTATTTTTGAAATCTACAAAAAACTAATGAACAGGCTACCCAAACTTGCTCTTTCGAATATCGATATTATTAAATACACTGAAAATATTCCATATTTTCGAGGTGTGTATATGAGAGATAGATTGTCATGTAAACCACAACCCATAGAGTGTGGTATATTAAACTTAGACAGTTATAATAATGGGATCACTATTTATATGCATACAAATTTAAGCTATAATATCACATAGCATACTGGTTTAATGCACAATCGTTTTAAAGCATAACGTCCTTTCGCATAATGGAGTATGCATAATAATTTTAAGCATAATGTACCTAAGCATAATCATTATTTAGCCTTAACATTTTAAAGCATAAAAGGATGTAAGTAGGATGTAAGTTGTTTTTGTGTATGTATTAGTTTCGCCCTAAGCTAGAGTCGCTCGCTCGCTCGTGTTTTGGTCACAGGAAACCTAACTAACCTAACCTATACTCTGTGGCAAAGATTTTTTTGTGTCTGTGTTATTTTCGCCCTAAGCTTAAGTCGCTCGCTCCCGTTTTACTCATTTTATTCGTAGAAATACATTTCCTTATTATTAAACTTATAGTTACTATGCCTATGGAGATTATGCCAATTAACATTATGCCGTAACAAATTAGCCTAAAATATAATTATGCCCAACTACCAGTATGCCAAGAAACAACTTATGCCTAAAAACTATTATGAAAAAATATTTTATGCCAAACCCAGTATGCCAAAGCATATTAGGACAAAAAAAATATGCAAAAAAAAAAGGGTCCCATAATAATGATGGAACTCACTGGGTAGCATATGCTAAAATAAATGATTATTGTGAATATTTTGATAGTATTGGTAACTTAAAACCACCCAAAGGATTGGTGAAATATTTAAATGTTAGTGATATACATTATAATTATATTAGATTTCAAAACTTTGATACTGTAAATTGCGGTCATTTGTGTATAAAATTTTTGCAAGACTTTTGGTGTAAATATAGTATATAATAATTATGACGTTTAAATAAAACATCATTCTAAAAATGTCTTTCACTCTGTCCATAACTGGAAACAGCTCAGTACTAACAACGAATTATTCCCCCCCATTGGAACTAGATGGTCAATATGAGTGCTCTCTTTTACACTTATCTACATTTAATTCTATACCAAATATTACAAACACTAATAATTAATTTTATTATGGTGTGGATGAAGTGGTTGAAAAGTCCTGAGGGAGCTTATGAACTCCAAGACATCAGTGAGTTCTTACAATCAAAAGTAAACAATTGTGTTTTCAAGTTATTGTGCAACAATAACACATTGAGGCTCTCGATATTCTGCTCTAAAGATATTCATTTTGAAAAACTAAATTCTATTGGACCTTTACTAGGTTACGGTAAAACTTTTCTCAAGAAAGATAAATGGTTTATGTCCCCACTGCCAGTAAACATTCTATCTACAACTGTGCTACGGGTTGAATGTGATATTACTGAAGGTTCCTACATTAATGGAAAATCAAGTCATATAATTCACGAATTCGCTTTGAATGTCCCTCCTGGCTACCGAATAACAGAAATTCCAAAAAATACCATATATTTTCCAGTGAACAGAAGCACGGTGAATAGTATAAATATCAGAATATTGGACATAAAAAACAATTTAATAAATTTTCGCGGAGAGGAAGTACAATTGTACTTACATTTGAAGAAAATATGATCGACTACAATAAATACACAACTCTATCTTTTCAAAAGATTAGTACCCATCGAGCAATCAAGAAGATCACACATACTCGTGATTAAAATAAGAAATTAACGGCTGCTAATATAAATTTTCTCAAATCGATTGGATTGCTAAAATGAGTATTTTAAATATAACCAGCCCACCTGTTTATGACAACTCCATAGACAGTATAGAAATTCATTCATACAAACCGTACATAACTACTTTCAATAGAAACGATGAAATTCGGATACCTATAAACCAGCAAGATTTATATGTGCTTCCATGTGCAAGTAACTTGTATGTTGAAGCCGTAGTCAATGTTATCAAAGGTGAGAGCAGAGAAGCAGTTCCAGTAGTACAATTTACAAACAACCCTCTTCTATTTCTTTTTCAAGATATAAGATATGAATTAAACGGTGTTGAAATCGACAAAGTAAAGAATGCTGGCATAACTTCAACTATAAAAGCACTGGTATCTATGAACGAAGCTGAGTCGAAGGTATCCAAAGTGTGGGGTTGGGATATTAACGGTTTCAAAAATGAAATTGGAGGTCATTTTGCTGCTTCAGTACCTCTCAGAAACATATTAGGTTTTGCAGAAGACTATAAAAAAATTATTGTCAATTGCAAACATGAGCTTGTTTTGCTACGAAGTAATACTAACCTCAATGCTCTAAAGCTAAACAATGGTGAAGAGGTTGCAAGTATTGATATAAAAAAGATTGTATGGCGCATGCCTCACGTTAAAGTATCTGATAGAGAAAGAATTAATTTACTCAAAATACTCGAAAAAGACAGACCAGTTCAATTAGTGTTTAGAAACTGGGATCTTTATGAGTACCCTTTGTTACCAAAGACTACAAAACACACCTGGGCAATTAAAACTTCATCGCAAATTGAGAAACCTAGCTAGATACGTTATTTTAGGTTTACAAACAAACAGAAAAAACAATGGGATGAACGATATGTCACGGTTCGATCACTGCGATATTCGAGACGTTAAAGTTTTTTTAAACTCTACATATTACCCGTACGAAAGTTACAATACCAACTTTGCAAAACATAACTATGCACTAATATACGAGCAATATGCAAATTTTCAGCAGTCTTATTATAACCGCCCATGCATCTCCTTGTTGAGTGCTCAAGAGTTTAAAAATATTGCACCATTATTCGTGATAGATTGTTCTAGACAGAACAATAATATCAAATCGGGGCCGGTAATCAACATTCGTCTTGAACTAGAGTGCAACAAAGAGACACCTGATCAGACAATAGCATATTGTCTCATTTTGAATGACTGTATAGTAGAATATAGACCTCTGAGCAACATTGTTCGTAAAATATCATGAACTCGATTATTTTCGTTGATGTTCAAGGATTCAAGGATTGCTATAATAAATTTATCTTTAAAGAGTTTGCATTGTCTACTGTGGAGTTCACTCAAGTTTTTTTAATTAAACCTCCATATGCATTTACTACATTATCTTCGAAAGAAAAGAAGACCGTTCGATACCTTGAGCGACAGAGAGGGGTCCTCTGGAATTCTGGACACGTAGATTTCAGGGAATTCCATAGAATCATTATACCAATGATGCGAAACAAAACTATTGTCATGAAAGGACTCGAAAAACAGAAATGGATTAAGGAATTGTGTGATGATTGTGATTTGATAGATATAGAAGACAGAGGAAGTCCAAATTTTTGACTTTATATAAAACTTATTGCAAAACTGAATGTACTTTCAATTGTCTAAGTCATAAGAACTTTTGTGCCCTAAAAAATGCTATTTGTATAAAGAAATGGTACTTAGAAAATATTTAATTTTGTAACGCATGTTGTTTAAAATAAATATATAATATTATATAATTAAGCTCTTTAAGAATTTTTTTTTATGTTAAATATGATAGAATAGTGTATTTTTATAAATTCTATTTGTAATACGAGTATATTTTAAGTTTATGAATAATAAAAAAACAAGATAATTTTATACCGTTTTTTATGTCTTAGTTAATTAATTTTACTATTAATTTATATCATTTTTATGAATACATATAGCTAAAGTATCACAAAATTAAGTAACAATATAAAATTAACACTACTTACATATTTAAGTTATTATTCTGAGATATACTAAAATATAAACTATTTATATTCAACACCCATATTTTTATTATTTACATTACTATTCAATTTATTGATTTCTTTAACTAAACCTTAAATAACAATAATTAGAGTTACACCAAATAATAATTAATTTATATACTTATATAGATTTCCTTAAACTATAACATACATATTTTACAATCAAAAGTTATCACTAGTTAGCTTTTTACTAATTTTACTAATAACGTTTTCCGTAAGGTCCATTATTTCATCAAAAGTATCACTCAACACATATTGCGCACTAAGTATAACGTTTTCGGTACCGTCACTGCACTGCGATGAAGAATATGACGCACTAGCTTCGTTTTCCAAATCCATCACCTGAATTTTTATCATTCTTATGAGGAGGATGATATTCCACTTTTCTTTTTTGCAGCTTCTTTCTTTTCTTCTATTTTCTTTAGCTCTGCAATTTGATTTCTCAATCCTTGAAAGCATTCTTCATCGGGATCTTGAGCGTATTGCGAACACAATATGCAATTAGTTTCTTGTGAGTCCAACATGATCTGTAAAGAACAAAATATAAATTAAATAACAAGTAACAAACATTATATTTTGACATACATTATCATTTATGAAAAATATGTCTACATACATTCAGTTATAAATTTGATGCACTGGCAATGAATCGATGTAGTAGATGATGTACAGCAGGTTGGTTGTCCAATATACAAATGAAAAATCTTTATAGTCAACATGAGTCTTTTATAAATTAAAAGTGATTGTATTGCAAAACATAGTGTTTCTCGCACACCTAAATAATCAGGAATAGACATGTCCGTACACGACTTCCACCTTGTAACTAGCAGGTATATCAATACAGTAGCTATCATATTTCATATGCGGCTCAGTAGTATTCTAATTTTACGTATTTAATTTGACAACCTCTGTGGCGTTACGGTTACCATGCTCGCCCGCCACTCAGAGGTTCTGGGTTCGATTCCCAGCCAAGGCATTATGTAGGATAGTATTTTTCAAATTCCTTGGGTCTTGGATGCTATCTAGTTTTAAGTATCATATATACATCACAAATTTTTCATCACAAAAACATTCTATATTTATTCCATTAATATATATTTGGTGCCATGAATTATTTTTTTTTGTTTTTTACAAATTATTATATATGTAAAAGAAAATATAGTATGCAGAATTCCTATCGGATGTTTTTCTGGTGATTTATGAGTAAATAAAACAAGATAATTATCTTACATATAATATTTATTAAAAAAAATCTTATTGCGCTACATTTTATTTAATATTACACTATTATATTCTAAACCATTTAACTATTTTTTATTTAAAAGCTATAACTAAGTATACATAATAAAACACTGATCTACAATTTTCAAGCCAGCCTTTTCTTTGTAATTACGATACAATAATTAGGGTATTCAGAACAAACTAGACTTATGTCCCCAGTATAAAGTACTAGTTCTATCTTGCAATATAACACGTTTGTCATCATTTGAAGATAATGCAACTTTGTCAATTGCTTGCGTGAAAAGTTAGTGTTTAAGAGATTTAAATACTATATTCTTTTTTCTTAAGGACTTGTTAAACAATAACACTTCGTTATAATCTTTAAAATGAATGTTTTTAATTTCAGATTTTTTTACACCCTTAGCTTTTTTTATTTCTTTATCTTCTGTTTTAACGCAATATAGTTTCGACCTCAAACCCACAAATTCTAAAATTAATTGCCCCCCAAACTCATCTTTAAATTTCCCCGGTACTTTTTTATTTTGACGTACAATATTGTACTGATTATTTTCGATATAATTACTTGTATCAAAGTATGGATCAAAATACAATTTTATATCTTTATATATATATATATCTCTTGTTTCAATTAAATATAAGAAACTATCAGTATCTGTGTAATAAAGTCTCAAATTGTTACTGTAGTATGGTTTAACAATAGAATAGTGAAAGTCATACATATAATGTTTAGAAATTTCCAAGACAGTAAATCCTATGTAAATAGGTTTATCTAAAATAACTGACTCCGGTTTCATTTGTACAGCTACAAAATTTTCCCCAAAAATAGTGCAACTATGAAAATTTGATCTTGATATTAGTTGTTCAGCTGTGTATATTTTTTTTGTTTTATTTCTAGTGTCAGTCCACTTATTAACTAAATGAACGTTAACCCTTTTTTCTGGATCTTCTAATGTTTTTCCGAACACACTATTATTTAATAATTTAAAAAAATCTTGTTCGACTACTGACTTGGCTCTTTGACGTAATTTTGTATTTAAATCAATATACTGTTTTAAGAATAGATGTTTTTAAATGTACGTAGTGAATAACGTAATAAAATTTGTCATACAAATTGGGAATAAGCTTTGGAATTTTGGACCCAGGCGGTGCAAATTTTTCCGCACAAAATGGTAGGTCATTATGCAAGTCGTGTAGTCGTTCTGGGTATTCTAAGTCTACTTCCAAAATATATCCATATTCTGAATCATCAGGTATATCGAGGAAATTAAGTTTTGCTATATCTGTTTGGTTTATCAACTTTCCCCTTTCCCCTTTTTTTCTTACATTCGTTTTTTTTCTCATAAATATATCTATATATATATATATATATATTTTTCTCTTCTTTTAAGAAGAAGTTCTTGGTTTATATCCCCGAAAACATTATATTATTACAAAATGGCTGGCGTATGTGAGGCTTGCAAAGTTGCAATAACCGTAACTCAAAAACGCATTAAATGTGTTCCTTGTCAGAAAATGTACCATTCTGAATGTGTTAACTTTACTGAAGCTGCCAGCCCACGAGCACAATGAAAATGTCCAGCGTGTATTGCAGCTCAACGTAAAGGGGGTGACAACACTAATACCCCTGTACAGCCCTCAAAAACAACTCAAAACCAGTCACAAATTAGCAAGGAGCCGACTACAGCTACCACTTTTGAGGGACAAAAG
Organism: Acrobasis consociella; assembly: GCA_963555685.1. Classification (NCBI taxonomy): domain Eukaryota; kingdom Metazoa; phylum Arthropoda; class Insecta; order Lepidoptera; family Pyralidae; genus Acrobasis; species Acrobasis consociella. The sequence goes on along the minus strand of OY743125.1, from coordinate 15,349,176 downwards.
GACCCCAAAATACCTGTTGTAACACATAGTGCATTAGCTTCAGATCTACTTAGAGAAATAGAGAAATTATTGGACAATAAGCTGAGGATCGTAAAGGAGGAATTAATTCAAGAATTAAAAACTACAGTCCTCACCGTAGTTGAAAAAAAATTTGAATCTGTCAATGGAGAGATTAAAGAGCTCAGGGCCTCACATGTGAAAATGCAGGATGAACACGAGCAAATGCTTACAAACATGAGCAAACTTGAGAATGATGTATGTGAAGCCAATAACACAATATACGAACTTCAACAGCAATTAAGTAAACAACAAAGGGCTAGGATGACAAACATTGAAGTGGTAGGACTACCTCAGCTGCACAACGAATCGACAATAGATCTCGTAAAAGCTATAGCTAAGAATGCCAATGTTGATCTTGAGCCTGGAGACATAGTATATGCCCATCGTGTTCAACCTATGCAAAAAATAGCAGGCAGGCCTAAGAAAATTGTCGCCAAGCTTAGAGACAGGACCTTGAAAGACCGTATTTTGTCCGGATTGAGAAGGAGCAAAGGAATCAATACCTCAAACATTGGAATAAGTGGACCACTCAAAAAATTCTTTGTTAACGAACACCTGACACCGGAAAATAAACGTTACTGAAACAGACCAAAGACATAGCTAAGAATAAAGGATACAAATTCGTGTGGATCCGTGACTGCAATATTTTTTTACGCAGAAACGAAGAATCTCCTTCGATCACTATAAATTCGGAAAGGGATCTAGGAAAACTGACCTAAATTTTTCATTGTTGTCGTTACTCTTAGTGCTAATTACTGTTATAAAAGTATTTGTTTCGTTATCTTGTGTCTGTAAATGTCGTGTCAAATTATCAGGGGAACATCCATTGTCTTACCTCCTAATAAAAACATTAAACAATAATATTAACATTCAATACACTGCAGAACACGTTAGTATCAGTCGCCCAATTATCGCATTTACCCATTCGCATATTTTTCATATCGTTTGTATTATTACCGTCTTTTTTAATCTTAGGTCGCAACTTAATGATTTAACATACGCGTTATTACGTTTCGGTACGGCTGTGATAGATGATTATGGATAAAAACATAAACATTTTTTACCAAAACACTCGCGGCCTACGTACCAAAACTAAAGAATTACGTCAAAACTTACTAATGAACGATCAAACGTCAAAACTTACTAATGTACTTATAACTGAATCTTGGTTGACTGATGGTTTCTACAAAGGAGAGCTCTGTGACGACCAGTACGACATGTTCCGTAATGACCGTGATAGTAGAAAGTCTTCAAAGAAGATGGGTGGAGGAGTTATGATCTTCTCTAAAAAGGCACTTCAAGTTAGGGAGAGACCGGAGTGGGATTGCTCAGATGTAGAGTGTTTATTTGTATCAGTATCTGGTCATAAACTTGGCACTTTTGACAGCCGCGATTTGCACATTGGTTTAATTTATATACCCCCGGACAATGATAAAGCATCACGACTTAAGTCCTTCCACAATCATTTTACTAAAGTAATTGCTCAAAACTTAAATTATCATTTTATTATAATAGGAGATCTCAATTTGCCAAACATAGCATGGTCGGCGTCTGTTCCTTCTGTTCCTACACTGCAAAAAACATGTAAAGTTGATGTTCAAGAAGCGTCATGTGAATTAATTGATGCATGCGATGGGTTTGAGTTAAGGCAATACAATAGCACAGTAAATGCTTACAATAATGTCTTAGATCTTGTATTTAGTAATGCAGTTGTGGGTCTTACTCGTAGTCCCGATGCCCTTGTCAAAGAGGATCCTGCTCATCCCCCCTTACTTATGAATTTACCTGACTTACTTATGCCCTCGTTGCGCCCTAAACCTATTAAAAATTACAATTACTTCAAAGCTGATTACAACGAAATTAACAATCATTTATCGAAAATAAATTGGTTTACTTGCCTTGGCGAATTTACAAGTGATAACCATTCAATTGATGAATTGGTAAATGTATTCTATGGAATTTTATATAACATTATTAACGAATTTGTGCCAATGAAAACCAAAAATAATAATACGCAACACCCAGCATGGTATTCTGCCGCTTTGAAACATATTATTAAAGACAAGCAGCGTGAACACAGGCGATGGAAAAGACATCATAATCCTCGAGATTATGACGAATTTTCTATATTGCGCGCCCGACAGAAAGAAATTCAAAAGAAATGTTATGAAAACCATATAAAACGTGTACAAGATTCGTACAAGAAAGATACAAGAATTCGTAAGTGTACAAGAATTCGTAAGGATCCGAAACAACTATGTTACAGTAAGTCACTCCGGAAAAACAATTCTGGATATCCTTACACCTTGAAACTGAAAGATCAAGAATACCATGGTGAGTCTGAGGCGTGTAAAGGTTTTAACAAATTTTTCGAAAGTGTCTTTGTGAAACCTGCGAGTTCATATAATAATGTAAAAATTCCTGAAGTTGAATCCTGTGAAGTAGTCAATGAAATTGTATTCACCGAGAAAGAGATTACTGATGTTCTCCTAAATTTAGATACTAATAAAGGAGCAGGGAGTGACAACATTCCTCCTATATTTTACAAAAAGTGTGCTAAAAATCTTGCAAAACCATTGGTAATTCTATTTAATGCATCTTTACGGAAAGGTAGTTTTCCATCAAAATGGAAAGAGGCACTGATAGTCCCTATACACAAAAATGGTTCCAAAATCGACATAGAAAACTACCGACCAATTTCTATTCTCAACACGATTAGTAAAATATTCGAAAAACTTATAAACAAATACATAAGTCCAGTCATCCATAGGTCAATTCCGAATGAGCAGCATGGTTTCATGAAAAGACGTTCATCAGTCACTAATCTTGCTGTGTTTACCAATCATGTCCTTAGAAGTATAGACAGACGTCAGCAGGTTGATGTGATCTATACCGACTTCGAAAAGGCTTTTGACCGTGTGGATCACATTATCCTGTTGAGCAAACTGAATGCCTTGGGAATACGCGGTGACCTTCTTCGATGGTTCGCATCTTATTTAACTAATCGTAGTCAAGCTGTTGTGATTGGTGGAGCGCGAAGTGACTTCGTTTCAGTACCTTCGGGAGTGCCTCAGGGATCTATTCTGGGCCCCCTGCTTTACAATGCCTATCTGTTTGATATAGGTAATTATTTGAAACACGCAAATTTATTGATGTTTGCAGATGACAAAAAAGTTTTTTTGACAGTCGAATCCGTCGAAGATTGTAAGCTATTACAAAAAGATTTTGACTCCTTAGAAAGTTTTTATAAGAACAACAGAATCACTGTAAATGTTAAAAAAGGCATGCAAATTACATTCTCGCGTAAAACCAATCCAATAAATTTTAACTATAACATATGTGGTGGTTCAATTAAATATACTTCTACAGTGAAAGATCTGGGAGTTTTGTTTGACTCAAAAATGCTTATGACAGAACACATGGAAGCAATAGTAAGTAAAGCATTCAAACAACTAGGCTTTGTCAAACGCGTAAGTCAGGAGTTCAAGAATATTGAGTGCATTAAAGTTCTATTTGTTACCTTTGTAAGAACAATTCTTGAATACGCGTGCAGTATCTGGTCACCTCAATATTCTACTCACAAGCAGAGAATTGAGTCCATACAAGAGAAGTTTCTTAAATTTTTATCATTCAAGGAACACAAAACATTCAACTCTTATGCTGAGGCGTGCTTGAACTACAATATGGATAGTTTAGAAATGAGGCGCGTTCAATATGATCTTATATTTCTACAATCAGTAATCACAGGCAGGATAGATTGTTCCGATCTTCTGCATGCATTGGTACTTCGAGTTCCTTAGAAACGCACGCGTCACACACAGTTACTATATGTACCCCACAGTCACACAAATTACTTCAAGAATTCTGTGTTGTGTCGAATGGCTAACACCTATAGTGAATCATATTCAAATTAAGACTTGTTTCACCTCACCAATTCGCGACTCAAAACTGACATTGTCAACATGCATCGTTTATAACCTGGATGTTCCCCCCCCCCCCCCATTATATTTATTATATTATTTAACTGTTCAGTAATTATTAGCATGTACCAGTATTCCTTACTTATCTACTTAAAATTAGTTATGTTACTTTCTTTTAATTTCTTATTGCAATCAACAAAGTGTATTTATATTGATAAAATGCTGTGTAAACCTTTTTTGGCCCTATTTATTATATTGTATATTTTGTAACTAATGAAACTGTATCGCTGTTGGTTTATCAATAAACGAAAATAAAAGAAAAAAAAAACTCAAAATTTGAATAAGGCATATAAGAGCACATGGCATAACCATACAAATTATTGCAATCAATGTATAGTAAGTACTTATCAGGTTCAGTTGCATTATAATAAGGTAAATACTTGTTGTTAGCCTTAGCATATCTATTTGAACATAGACAGATTCCACCTCGAATTCCTTTTTGGATCATACGTATAATTTCTAGGTTATCTATAAGTTGAAGTTTTGCTTTTGTTATGAGTAACATTGCGTCGAAAGAAAGAGACGGCGCGGTCATGTAAAAACAAGGGTCGAGCCTGTAAAACTTTTTACAAGTTCGACGAAAGTTTTTAAATATATCTGCTAGTAAAATAACATCTGTTTTGAGATACAAATCGGTATATTCACCCAGATCCTTTAAATAAAATGTTTCCCATACTACTTGTGCGTGACAGTAATCGGACTCTGAAACATTTTCATCGGTTAAATGGCTATAGAAACAGTGACGCGGTGGCAAACTATTTTCTTTATATGAATTCCAACTTGTCATATATTCGTAAGGATATACACCTTTTCTTCTCAGAAGATCAAAATGCTTTTTTCTGGGAAAAAAGTTTGATAAGTGTATAAAGTCATTGTCATTTAAGTTTGCTGCAAGCTTTTCCAAGCTAGTACCTAAAAACTTAAACGAGTCAACAAAACGTACTGCTAAATATTCCTTATAACCGGTATTAAAATTTTTTGTAAAAGATATATAGTTCTCTTTGTTTTTTGCAATTTCTTTCATTTTGCCAGGCATATCTCCTAACTGTCGAATAAACAAATGGCAGTCGTATCCAGACAGATTATGGAAAAATACTGGAACAAATTTTGGTATACGATATTGTAGGTTACAGTAAGAATGAACTGCGCCACGATATCGCCCAGTCGTATGACAATGATCTTTGACTTTGTCATCTAGAAGCAACTGTTCACAGAGGAAACAGTGTGTTGACTTGTCGAAATGTCCAGAACTATCTTCGACTTCATATCCACTTCCCGGATTTGTACTTATAAGAAATGACAGGACTGGAAAGGGATGCGGAGGTGTTGGGATTTACCTTCGTTCGGATATCAAGTACAAAATAATAACTTCCTCCCCGTCTCAGTACTCGGCATCAGCGGAATTCATTTTTCTGGAGATACTGGTTAGGGGTTCCAAGGCTGTCCTTGGAGTAGTTTATTGTCCGCCTGCTACGGATTATTTTTCAGATCTCGAGATAGCTCTCGATACAATCGGTCCCGAGTACACACATCAACTTATACTAGGTGATATTAACACTAACCTTATTAATGCATCCTCACCTCGAGCTCAGAAATTATGTCACATCCTCCAATCAGCAAATCTTCACGTTCTGCCACTGCAGGCTACTCATTGTAATACCGATGTCAATGATACTTTACTCGACCTTATCATCACCTCTTCCCCCAATGAAGTCTCGTCATACGGGCAGCATCCAGCCCCTTGTTTTTCCCGTCACGATCTCATTCATTGTTCGTACAACCTTAAACCACCCAAATGTACTCCTAAAGTGCGGAAATTACGTAGCTTTGCACGAATAAATGCAGACAAGCTTTTATCTGACGCGGCAAACATGGAGTGGAATACTGTTTGGTCTGCTGCTACCATTGATGAAAAGGTTGATGTATTCAATCAAATACTCACTAGGTTGTACGATAAGCACGCACCAATACGGAAAGTACGAATCAAGCGGCCTCCTGCGCCGTGGATAACTCGTGGTGTGCGGATGGCCATGAGACGGAGAGACAGGGCATTTCGTCGGTTTAGGAAGGATCGGTCAGATGAAAACTGGGCTCTGTTTAAGGCTGCAAGGAACCGGTGTAACAGAATGATTCGTGATGCTAAACGCCGCTTGATCCTAGACACAATCTCTTCCTCATCTTCTGCTGATATCTGGAAATTTTTGGGTTCCTTAGGTATCGGCAAATCAAGTGATTCTGAAATCCCATCCACAATTTCTTTAGACGATATTAATAAACACTTTTCCACTTCTTCACCGTTGGACCGTTTAACGAAATCGGACACTATTAAATATATCGCATCTCTTCCTACCCCCAATATTTCGGAATTCATATTTTCTCCAGTCAGTCAAGACGAAGTAAAAAATATCCTTTTGTCAATAAAAACCAGAGCGGTGGGGGTAGATCAGATAAATAGACGTATGATTGAACTCATTCTCGACACAATTATCCCTGTGATCACTCATATAGTCAATTATTCCCTATCGACATCCCAATTTCCCTCGCTCTGGCGAAAAGCCTTTATTCGTCCTTTGCCCAAGGTCTCTAATCCCTCCCATCCCAAAGATTTTCGTCCCATCTCTATTCTCCCGCTACTGTCCAAGGTATTGGAGGCTTGCGCTCATAAGCAACTCACCTCTTACTTTCATATTAACGGTTTACTTAATCCGTTACAGTCCGGTTTTCGGCCTGGACATAGCACAATCTCAGCTCTCCTCAAAGTGACCGACGACCTTAGAGATGGTATGGAGAACACTAAAGTCACTGTAATGGCTTTAGTGGACTTTTCGAACGCTTTTAATACCGTCGATCATGACATCCTTTTAGCAATTCTCTCTCATCATTTAGTTTCCCCTTCGGCACTAGGCTGGTTCTCAAGTTATCTTCGGGGACGTCAGCAATCGGTGAAACTTGACGATTGTTCGTCGGAGTGGAGTACTCTTAACACTGGCGTTCCCCAAGGCGGTATTCTTTCTCCTTTGTTGTTTTCCATCTTTATAGACTTTATCACTAAAGATCTTCAGTGTTCGTATCATCTGTACGCTGATGACTTGCAGCGTTACACACAGACTGAAGTGGAGGATCTCAACAATGCCGTTGCTAAAATTAATACAGACTTGCTGGCCATAAGTAATTGGTCGAGACGCTTTGGAGTCACAGTAAACCCTACTAAATGTCAGGCCATTATAGTTGGTAGCTCTCGACTTTTGAACCGGATTGATGACGATTCCATCTCACGTGTTTGCTACGACAATACTGAAATACCTTTTACATGTAGCGTTAAAGATCTGGGGCTGTGTATTGATTCTACACTTTCTTGGAGTGGGCAGATTTCTGAGGTTTTTTGATTTGCTGGTAAAGTCACGGGTGCACTCCGGGCACTCTATAAATTAAAACATTTTGTACCTATAAAAATTAAAGAAATGCTCATGAACACTCTTATTTTGCCAATTCTGGATTACGCGGATGTGTATTACACGGGACTGAATTGTGATCTCCTCAACAAGCTTGATCGTATCCAAAACAACTGTATCCGATACATATTTGGCTTGCGGAAGTACGACCATGTGTCGGCTTACCGGTCTCAGTTAAAATGGTTACCTATTCGACAGCGGCGTAGTCTGCATATCCTCAATACTCTGTATTCCATACTTTTTGATCCTAAAACTCCGGCTTATCTTAAAACCAAATTTCCCTTTCTAGGTAATTCCCACGTCAGAACTCTTCGCTCTTCAAGCAATCTCCTTCTTGATATGCCACTTTCCCGGACTGGGTTCTATAATAATTCATTTGTCGTTCAAGCTGTACGGCTTTGGAACGCCTTACCAGTCTGTATCCGGAAAGCTGAATCTCGTCTTGCGTTTAAGAGAGCAGTGCGTGCACATTATCTCCAAAAACTGTCACCGGCTATATAAGTAGTATTTGTGTAGTTTATGTATGGTTTATTTTTGAATTATTATTTATGTATATTTATGTGTAGGTTTATCCACGATATATATATTATACGACTATATGTTACTTAATAATTATAAGTTTACTCCTTTCTTTTTGTCTTTTTTAGTTAGTTGCTGTTGCTTACCCCAAAAGATTACTTTCTCAGCATCACCTGTTGGTTGACTGGTAGAAAAGGCCCCTGGCCTTAAGTCCGCCATTTACATGTATATTGTAATGAAGTTAAATAAATAAACATACATACTACATACTATCACGTCTTTATCCCTAATGGGGCAGACAGAGCATTTTGGGTCTTGCGGTTCTATGCAGAGCCCAGGGCCGCAAGACCCAAAAGCCACTTTTAGCGTCATGGTGGGCGAGAAGATGGAAAAGCAATCAATACAGTGATGGGTTGCTAGCCGCATCGCCTGTTAACATTATTTGCATTTTTGCCCATTCCCTCGATCGGCTTTTACGATCTGCGTGGGAAGAGAAGCAGCTGGTACATTCTAAGTTTTTTTTTTATTTCTCCCAGACCAGCATGGGAGTATGTAAATAAATAAAATAAAAAATAAATAAATAAAAAATGTTCCTGCTTCTCCCGTGACAATAATGTCATAGGAACTGAGTGTTTTAAGATCTTATGTATTTGTTTTATGTCTTTACCAAGAAGATCTAGAAATTTTTCAACACAATCTTGTCCGCGATAAGAAACATATTTATTGCGAGAGCTGTCAAATGCACACACAATATAGTATGCAAATGCAGCTGGTACATGTTTTTGTAAAATATTTGTACATTTTGAATTATGCTGGTTATTTTTTGATTCAGGTTCTAATAAATATTCAAAATCAGCATATATAACAAATGGTATATCTTGCATTCTTTCGAAATGTTAAAATTGAATTACAGTTCCCTGTTCCGGTAATACAGTCCGAACCCCACTACAGATATGACCATTAAATTTTTCTTGGTTATTAAAGAAAATCATACACTCATCACAAAAGAATATTTTGCCATGATGTTTTGTTAGTTGAGGTCTAAGTAATTTACTTAATTTTTTTATTAAACAATAATGTTTAAATCGCCCCTTTTCTAACAGTAATAGATTAATATGATGTTTTCTTTTATGGTTAGTTTTATAAACAGGACCAACAATATTGTTTGTGTCTCCCAAGCTATATACGTTAACACTAAAATAATGATTATTTTTCTCAAAACTTTTGATGTCCGAGATTCCTACGGGAAAGGTCATATTCTTTGTATTAAGAATATTTTCGTATGAGGGGTAAGAAGATGTTCGATGATGATTATTTTTAGCAGGAAAGAAAGCCGCCATTATACTCCATAAAAAACAGAAGGAATCATTATTTTGTATATTTATACACGCGCGTTTCAATTTTATAATTCTCGGCAATTCAATAAAGCGCCCCCCTCTTAAAGGACTGTATTGGTTAATATTTACTTCTAAGTACAAATTACGCAAGAATGCCCAACTACTATCCCGTTCTTGAAATTCGTCAATTTTATTAATAACTAGCTGTTGCCCGCGACTTCGTCAGCGTGGACTTTAGTTTATAAGAATCGTTATTTTGATATTTTTAATAAAACCGGTCAAGTGCATATCAGGTTACGCGCAGTGAAGTGTTCCGTAGTTGTGAATTTCGACTTAGAATTAAAACTAAAGATTTCATCATCATCTCAGCCCTTCTTCCGTCCACTGCTGAGAATAGACATGTCTTCGTCGACACATCTCGGTCCTGTGCTGCTCACATCCAGGTGTAACCCGCGACTTTGATTATTTCGTCAACCCATCGCATGGGCTCCGCCAGGCCAGTTGCCCTGCCTAGTGCTACTTTAAGTTCATGACCGTTGCCAAATTACAGCTTCTTGGTACTAATTATCTCTAAGTAAAACCACGGACAGAGAGACAGACAGAAATGGCGAAACTATAAGGGTTCCTTGTTTACTACGATCACACATTATCTCTAGTCACAGTCTAAGTCGATCGGAATTTTGACTATTAATATCGTTTTTTGCCAGATATTTCGACGGCCCTTCTGCCATCATGGTTCTGCCAGCATGGACTGTAAACTACATGTAAACTTACACTGTTACCGAATGTTACTGCTACGCCGTGGGTCTCTCTAATACGAAATACTTATGCAATACGTAGTGACTTTGCTAATATTTCATTCATCTTCCGTCTTTTGGCGTCAGTTTTCACATCACTAATCTGTTGTAGCTCTCTGCAGCGAACTGCTGCCACCGTCTATACGTATCACCCCCTCTCCCCCGCCCTCCCGATGTGGCGGTGCAATGGTAAGCCTTGTCAAACATGTCTTTCGCTAAGCGGGAGATGAAAGTCGAGAAATAAGCATTTCTACTTTAAGTCCCGACGGATGACGGCGTTCCTCAAGTAACCTTAAACATAGGTTTTCTTAAGATCGCCTTAATCATGAGCCGTGTCCGTAGCTGGAAGCGAGAGGAAAGTACTGGATAGACCTTCCCCGGAGCCATCTTCACTATCGTCACCATTCTATTGATGTGTACTTTCAAGCTGAGGCATCTGCCAAACTTTAGATACCTCCAGGTATTTGACGTGCCAGTGTTTTGGCACATTTTACCAGTAGAGATTCAAGGATGGTAGGAAGTTAGTGTTCTCTGAGATCAATGTCTGCTTAGTGTTCACTAAGAACCTCCGTTTGAAGAGTTTCTCGGGTAGGGCGTCCTATACGGCTGTTTAGAGGTTTGGAGAACTGGAAAATGACCATGATCTTTCGTTCCTCAGGGAAGGAGGTCACAATACTAAGTAGTCTTGGTATGGGTGTTCCACACATTTTTATTGCAGTGCCTAACCTAAATTTAACCTAACCTTTTTTCCCTAACCTTTCTTCTTACGTGAGGAAAAGGTGCCTTTCGGCCACAGGAAATCGGTCGGTTATGGCTCTCACCCACAAAAAAACTCATGGTGACATAACGGCGTTACCGCTTTTGCCAAGGCCGTGTGCTAAATCTTGCTCCAAAGACCTGGTATACGGCGACCGCTTATCAGCGGCTTCGGCTGAGCTCATTCGAGGTACTCTCTCAGTTATCGAGAGGAGTCTGAGTGGCCTGCACGGTGGTACATCGGCCTTCAATTTTATCCGCTAGGATAAAGACGCGTGTTGACACCAATGCTCCTTTCAACCTAGAGGACCGTATTTGTGGAGCGACGGAATCCCGTTCCCATCGCCCGACTGGCCCACGTCATGGAGGCAGCAGTTGCTCCTCTTTTGCGCGGGAAAAATCCCTACGGACACCTTGCCAGTAACGGGAGACCGGTATGGTTATGTGGCGTTTACCACTAAAAACTCCGCGGTGTCACCTCTCAGCCACTATGGGCCAGCCCCGGCGCGGCGACCGCTATGGCGGTCCGTGACTCGCTCACTGCACCCTATGCTTTAGTCAGAGGACATCCCCTGCGCCTAACCTAATACTTCCTATTTTGATTCCTTTTTCCATTTTCGCGCCCACAATCATGCTAAAAATGGCCGTTTCATGGCGTTGGGTCTTGCGGCCCTAGGTTCTGTGTATTTTTAACAGCGCCATCTATCGGTGACCAAAAAAAAACTAATAAAAACACTCCGAAAACATCAAAATAGTAAATTTTAGGGTTCCGTATTTCGTACCCGAAGGCTAAAATCGGGACCCTGTTACTAAGACTCCGCTGTCCGTCCTTCCGTCCGTCTGCCTGTCTGTCACCAGGCTGTTTCTCATGAACCGCGATAGCTAGACAGTTGAATTTTTCATAGATGATGTATTTCTCTTGCCGATATAACAACTAAAAATAGAGTAAAATAAATATTTAATTGAGGCTCCCGTACAACAAACGTGATTTTTTATAGATAACGGGACGGAGCCCTTTGTGCGCGAGCCCGACTCTCACTTGGCCGGTTATTAACTTAATTATTTTATAAAAACCGTAATATAAAATTGACAAAAGTTTTAGCCAATGCTACTGTACAGTTTATTTCATAGCAAATTTTCTTTAAATTGATATAACTTTTTTATTTATCAACGGATTTCAATGAAACAACCACTACATTTTTAGTGAAACTTATTTAAATACATAAATGAAAATCGCAAACGAAGTTGTTCAGCCGTTTCTGAGATTAGCGTCTACAAACACAGTTTTTCGAACAAAAATGTTTGATGTGATTCTTTAAAATTGATATAACTTTTTCATTTATGAACGGATTTAAATAAAACAAACACTAAATTTTAAGTGAAACTTATCACAATATTTCAATGAAAACCGCAAACGAATCGGTTCAGCCGTTTTTCAGATTAGCGTGCACAAACGCACAGACAAACAGACAAACCGACAAACAGACAAAAATTCTAAAAATCATTGTTTTATGTTCTATTGCGTTGGTAAAAGCCCCCAAAAATATTTTTACTCATTTATCTTGTATGTACAGACAGCGATCGGTTACGATTTTATTATATGTATTATCTTCCATGTACATACAGCGATCGGTTACGATTTTATTATATGTATATATGTATTGATGATGATTATTAGTGAAACTTATTTAAATACATAAATGAAAATCGCAAGCGAAGTTGTTCAGCCGTTTCTGAGATTAGCATCTACAAACACAGTTTTTCGAACAAAAATGTTTGACGTGATTCTTTAAAATTGATATAACTTTTTCATTTATGTACGGATTTAAATAAAACAAACACTAAATTTTAAGTGAAACTTATCAAAATATTTCAATGAAAACCGCAAACGAATCGGTTCAGCCGTTTTTCAGATTAGCGTGCACAAACGCACAGACAAACAGACAAACCGACAAACAGACAAAAATTCTAAAAATCATTGTTTTGTGTTCTATTGCGTTGGTAAAAGCCCCCAAAAATATTTTTACTCATTTATCTTCCATGTGCAGACAGCGATCGGCTACGATTTTATTATATGTATTGATATTGATATTGATATTGATTGATGATGATGATGATGATTGATTGATGATGATTATTAGTGAAACTTATTTAAATACATAAATGAAAATCGCAAGCGAAGTTGTTCAGCCGTTTCTGAGATTAGCATCTACAAACACAGTTTTTCGAACAAAAATGTTTGACGTGATTCTTTAAAATTGATATAACTTTTTCATTTATGAACGGATTTAAATAAAACAAACACTTAATTTTAAGTGAAACTTATCACAATATTTCAATGAAAACCGTAAACGAATCGGTTCAGCCGTTTTTCAGATTAGCGTGCACAAACGCACAGACAAACAGACAAACCGACAAACAGACAAAAATTCTAAAAATCATTGTTTTGTGTTCTATTGCGTTGGTAAAAGCCCCCAAAAATATTTTTACTCATTTATCTGCCATGTACAGACAGCGATCGGCTACGATTTTATTATATGTATCACGATTTTATTATATGTATTGATATTGTAAATTACTTTAGAAAACATTTGTTTAAAATCATAATTATTGTGTAATATAACGTTGTTTCAAGCGCGACTTTAAACTTCGTAAAAATTCGGCTGGCGGTGCGACAGCGACGGCACTCTCACTACTGTCATCACTCGTATGAGCAACCTCCGGCCACACCCTATATGAAGCAATCCGATTTCTGAATGCCGTACCTATCTTTTGTATACCATCACAAACTTCGACAGAATTATTATTTTTGTGTGTATTACTTCTAAGATGGGCAGAAAATGTGCTACTCTTTACAGATATGTCGCAAACCGTGCAATAGACTGTTTTATTAACCATGTCTGTAGTGCGGGTAACAAATGAACGAGATTAATCTAAAAATTGCTAACCGCTATTTATGAAAAAGTAGAGAAATAACGAAAGGAATGATAAAAATAATGTGGGAGAGTTTTTAAAAGTAAAATTTCAACTAGATTAAACCTAAGCACGATTGAATAAAGTTGGTGTAAAATAAAAAAAAATAAGTTAGAATAATGCTTTGGTTTCAACCCAAATATAAAATTTCAAAGATTAGAAAAGGCTGGTTTGAAAATTAAACTAGATGTAATAATTACTTATTATAACATACTTATAACCTTTATTACAGGGTAATTATACTCTTTTATTGTATTGACTTTAAGAAAATTAAATTAGTTGACATGTCAGGTCAACATACCTAAAAATGTAAAAGCTAGATAATGTATATAAGTAAACAAAAACAGCAGATAAATCAATAATCAGTTATTTATTATTATTAGTAATAGGTCCATAATTTTAGTTTTAACAATTTTATATCTTAGATTTATAAGTATAGATTTTAAGTCAAAACCCAATTTATTTTTTCTTGTTAGAAAGAACCCTCTTCTTTGAATGAGGGTTTGATTTGCTTTATAAATTCTTTCAAGACCACTAGTTGATCGGCATCGGAACAGGTCTGATACTTTAAAGATAAAACTGCATGTTGCCACCGATCTTTTGGGTTCACACGCAAAATATCTGCAGTGTTATAAATTTTAAGTTCTACAAACACGTCTCCAGCTAGGGCAGCGGTGCGACGCAAGACACATCGGCGACTCTCCTTGTCAGCACTGACTGCAACGCCTGCTTCTTAATAGATTTCTGCTGGGATACCGCTTCGTCTTCGTCTTCACTTTCAAACCACCCGTTGGATTTCGTTGGTTTTTTATTCACAGCCTTCCTCTTCAGGGGTGGCTTGGAGACTGGTTTAGATCTGAAAAATGATAATAATTAATTAAATAAAATTATATGTAGTTATAATTGCAGTTATTTTCAATCACTAACATAGAATAGGGAGATTAAGATAGTTTTGAATTGACAAAATGTCCAAATAAACTCAGAAACTATGAACTGATTTGAAAACAAGAATTATAATTTTAAAAACAAAGAAGACATCTGCTTTCGAAATTTTATAGCCTATGTCACTACCACAATTTTCACCACAAATTCATGTCAAACCGTCCTACTGTTTGGGCCGTAGAGCCCGCCAATAAAATGAACATACATACATACTTATACTCGAAAAAACATTACCTCATTCTGAAACGGTTGGGTAAAAAACTTTTAAAAAGAAAATAATCTTATCCAAATTTAACATAGATTGCATATAAATATTTTTACAAATAATTCAATTCCCTGTCCACAAATGAGACAGAATAGTAAAACAAATTGAAATGTTCAAAAATGAATTCATGGGGTGGGACACAGAACCTGATAAGGTTAGTAAATATAACAAGATGCTATGAAATGAATTAAACTAGCAAGATTTGGTTACAGACTGACAACGGGGACAGGTGATAGTAAAAATAAAAGCTAGTAAATAATCAATACATCAATACATCATCATCAATACATATAATCATCAATCATCAATCAATACATATTGTCGCGAACGAGATGTAGAATATTCGCGAGTAAGAACTCTGCTGGCGAGATAGACTCGGAATGTTCGCGAGTGGAATCGTATAGAAAGACGTCAGGATAATGCAAGCGAAACTAGGCCTTATATTCTTACAGCATAAAGGCTAGAGTTCTTTGAATGGTCGTCGGCTTAGTCGCACTCACACATACATACCGGCGTCTCGATGTTTCCCGTCAATCGAAATACATTCGTCAAGTGAGGCGAATATTCGAGAAAAGTGTAGACCTCTATATCGGCGCATATAAAAAGGCGAACGAGTGCGCGTCCCGCCAGTTCAGTACGAGCTACGAAAGCGATAACTTCGAAGCGAACCGAAGCGAAGGAAACCTACCTCAGTGCGATAAGTGGAAGTATCTGCGACTACTTTGGCGAGATACCTGGACCTCAGCTGCTACGCAACTTGGACTTGGACATCAGGAAGACCATCTTCACGTGTCAACCTTTGGGTTCCGTAGTGAATAAAAACCCTCATACGAACTTTGGCGTTTTACTCCAAATCTCGAACCCAGTTTCGTAACATTTGGTGTCAGAAGTGGGATTTGGAGATGCCAGTTCTACCGAGAGAAAAAGAGGATACCACCAGGGAGGGCGTCAGGACCAGGGCTCAGCGTGCCATGGAGGCTCAAGGGGGCGTGGCTCAGGCCACGCCTACTGAACCTCAAGCCACGCCCACTGACCCTGAGGCCACGCCTACCGCCTATCAGGCCACGCCCACCGCTCATCAGGCTCCGCCCACTGGACATCAAGCTCCGCCCACTGGACAACAAGCCCCGCCTACTGGACCTCAAGCCACGCCCACCAGTCATCAAGCCACGCCCACCAGTCATCAAGCCACGCCCACCATTCGTCAAGCCCCGCCCACTGGACCTCAAGCCACACCCACCAGACGTCTAGCTCCACCCACTGGCCCCGCCCACCTTGGCCAGTCCACGCCCACTGACCACGCCCACCAAACGCCAAGCGATTCAAATAGTTTAATGCTCCTATTAGAACTAATTCGGCAAGAACAACAAGCTAGTACACAACGACTTCAACGTATAGAGGAGACACAAGATTTACGACTTCAACGTATAGAAGAGACACAAGATTTGCGATTTGCACGCTTGAGTGAGCAACAGCAAATAGTCTTGGGAAATTTCTGCAAACTTAATCAATCAGTGGAGCAGATCCGTAATGATGTAGACGTTGTCGAAAACCGTGTAACTGATTTGGAAAACAAGGTGGAAAATAGAGTAACCTTTTTGGAAAAGAAAGTATTGCGTCTAGAGACAGTAGGAACCCCAATTACATCCGGCTGTGAAACTAAGGGGCCAAATGTAAAAGTGCCATCTTATGACGGTACCACATCTTGGGCCGCATACAAACAACAATTCCAGACCGTCGCTAGTTTAAACGGTTGGACTGATGAACAGAGCCATACAGCCCTTACTGTTGCTCTGAAAGGCTCAGCACTATCAGTCCTGGAGGAACTGCCTAGCTCTGGAAGCACCTATAAAGAATTGATGGAGGCGTTAGAAGCCAGGTATGGGGAACGTCATCTAGAACACGTTTTTCGAGCCCAGCTGCGTGAAAGAGTTCAGCGCCCAGGAGAAGGACTTCAACAGTGGGCATTGGAAATAGAAAAACTAGTGCGTAAAGCCTACTCGTCTGTTGACTCCAAAATGGTCGACACGAACATTTTACAAGCATTTATTGTTGGAATTAGAGATGTTGAGGTAAGGGCTGCAGTGGGGACTCAACATCACGCGTCACTAAAAGATGCCTTGGCACATGCTCTAGAGTACGAAGCTTTAAGGCAGGACATGCGCACACATAAGTTGCGAGAAGTCACGGAAGACGTAAAGGCAATCAAGAGCCCGCCAAAGAAGATCAATAGCTCTGCGCCTACTTGCTACAGGTGTGGTGAAAGAGGACATTTGCGGCTCTCTTGTCCAGAAAAGCAGGAAATAACCAAATTAAGAGAAGAGCTGAAGGAAATTACGAAAAGGCAGGAGTCCTCGTTTCCTGCAAGAAACCAGGGAAACGAGTAACAGCCAGGACTAAGGGGCGGGTACTGGCTGGCGCAGAGGAAGCCCCAGCAATTGTCATCTCACAAGTAAGCAATAGGAGCAGTTTGACGATATGCGGACAAGTGAATAGGACAGATTGCAAATTGACCATAGACACCGGAGCCTCCAGAACAATAATCAACCCACATCTGGTGAAAGCTGCGATGAAATACAAGAACGTCGATTGTCGGCTTCTGTCTGCCTCTGGCCAGCCAATACCTGTCCTAGGAGAGACGACAGTGACAATATACGTGGGAGATTCACCATACACGCATGATGTCATTGTGGCTGAAATTATGGATGAGTGCATATTGGGCCTAGATTTCATGAAGAAATACAATTGTAAAATCGATGTCGCAAATGGAGTTTTCAAGTGTGGTAATGAGGAAATTTTCATCCTTGGAGGCCCCACCAGAAAAGTGACTTGTTTAAACAAAATCGTCGTACCTGGTCGAACACAAGCACAAATAATGGTGAAACTGCCATCACCTAAAACACACAAGCCAACTAGATGCGTTCTTATTGAGGATACATCAAACAAGCCAACTCAAAGATTCCTGACAGCAAGAACATTAGTCACTGGAAAGGATACTTCCAGTAGTAGTGAGCAGTAGTGAGAATAGTCAATCTAGAGGACCATGAGATCATCTTAAATGAAGGCGATGTTGTTGGAAGATGCGAGGAAGTTGTCTGGATGAAAAAGTGCCAATTAACACCAAACTCAGATGCATCTAAAAACTCCAGTTGTTCTACAGTTTACGACCTTCTAAAAGATTGTAAAAGCAAACTAACTTATTCACAGAGCTTGAAGGCAAAGAAGTTGCTGCTGGATTTTGCTGACATTTTCTCTTCCAAGGAAGGTGATCTAGGAAGAACTTCGCTAGTCCAGCACAGAATTGATACTGGAAGCGAAAGACCTATACGTCAGCGAGCGAGAAGAATTCCATATGCTAAGGAAAAGGAAGTACAAGATCTGCTGGAGGACATGAAAAGAAATAAAATCATTGAACCGTCTGCAAGTCCGTGGTGCTCCCCGGTTGTTTTAGTTAAGAAGAAAGACGGCAGCACACGATTTTGTGTCGACTATAGACGACTGAACGACGTCACAAAGAAGGACAGCTACCCATTACCAAGAATTGATGACACATTGGACACCCTTAGCGGAATGCAGTGGTTTTCAACCCTAGACTTGAAATCTGGTTACTGGCAGGTGGAAATTCATTCTAAGGATAAAGAAAAGACAGCATTCTCAACAGGAAAAGGTTTATGGCAGTTCAATGTTATGCCTTTTGGATTATGCAACGCCCCCGCCACTTTTGAAAGACTTATGGAGTGTGTACTAGCAGGATTAGTAGGAGACGCCTGCTTAGTTTATCTGGATGACGTCATCATCATGGGTCGAGACTTTGAAGATCATCTACGGAATCTGGAGCAAGTCTTGAGAAAGATACGGGGTGCCAACTTAAAACTTCATCCAAAGAAATGCAGTCTATTCAGAAACAAAGTGAATTATCTCGGACACGTTATCACCAGCGAGGGCATCCAAACTGATCTTGATAAAGTTGCAGCTGTGAAAAACTGGCCTACCCCCAAAGACAAGACAGAAGTACGAGCATTTATGGGATTATGCTCTTACTACAGGCGATTTGTAAAGGGATTTTCTGAAATCGCTAAACCACTGCATCGTCTGACAGAAGACAAACAGCCTTTTAAATGGGATGATACCTGTGAAAATGCCTTTCTCAAACTAAAAGAATGCCTTTGCAATACTCCAATCTTGGGATACCCGCAAGCTAGTGGCGAATTCATCGTTGACACAGACGCTAGCAACACAGCGATCGGAGGGGTACTATCTCAAAAACAGGGTGAAAATGAAATAGTAATTGGATATTTCAGCAAATCTTTGTCAATGCCTGAAAGGAATTATTGTGTTACAAGAAGAGAACTCTTGGCCGTTGTGAAGACGCTGCAACACTTCAACAAATATCTCATTGGTAGACAGTTCAAACTACGCACAGACCATGCTGCTTTGAAATGGCTGTTACAATTTAAAAATCCGGAAGGCCAAGTTGCACGTTGGATTGAACAACTCCAAGAATTTGACTTTGTTACTGAGCACCGTAGTGGAAAGGCCCATGGAAATGCTGATGCACTCTCAAGAAGACCATGTGTGGAAGACTGCAAGCATTGCGTAAAACAGGAGACAAAGGAGCTTACGGTTAACATCACAAGAACAATCCCTACAGGGCAATGGGACGATGACAATCTTAGAGAAGCCCAGGAAGATGATGAAGATATAAGGCTCATCATCGCATGGAAAGAACGTAGTGCTGATAAACCTAGATGGGCAGAAGTTGCACCTACGAGCCCCACCACCAAAGCGTATTGGGCTCAATGGGACAGTTTTATCCTGCAAAATGGAATACTTTACCGTAAATGGGAGAAACCAAACGGCAAAGAGTTTCACCTACAGGTTGTTGTTCCAAGAGACAGAGTGAAAGACGTTCTCCGTGAAGTACATGATGGTGTAACAGGTGGACATCTAGGCGTTAAGAGAACGCTAACAAAGATTCGGGAACGGTTTTACTGGCTGAATTGTCGGGAAGATGTTCAGGATTGGTGCCGCAAATGTACAACTTGTGCAGCCGTAAAAGGCCCGTCAACAAGAACTCGAGGATGTCTACAGCTTTACAATGTCGGTGCGCCCTGGGAACGGATTGCAGTAGACATTGCCGGACCATTCCCCGTAACTGAATCAGGAAATAAGTACTTCATGGTTGTCATGGATTATTTTAGCAAGTGGCCGGAAGTATTCGCTATACCTAACCAAGAAGCTTCGACAGTAGCCTCCAAGTTGGTTGAGGAAGTAATCTGCCGGTTTGGTGTACCACTAGAAATCCACTCAGATCAAGGAAGAAACTTCGAGTCGCAACTATTTCAAGAAATCTGCAATCTTCTGGGGATTCATAAAACGAGGACCACTCCATATCACCCTCAGTCTGATGGCATGGTGGAGAGATTTAATCAGACTCTGGAGAGACATCTAGCGAAACTGGTTGACAAACATCAGAAAGACTGGGACAAATACATACCGCTTTTTCTCCTGGCTTATAGGACATCGGAGCATGAAAGCACAAAACTTACCCCAGCTCAGGTGAATTTCGGCAGAGAACTTAGATTACCTGTGGATCTCCTAACGGGGAGGCCACCAGAAGACCCATGTACTGTGCCAGACTACGTCTTCGATCTTCGAGAGCGAATATGGAACATTTATGACTTAGTTCGCGAAAACGGTTTACAAGCAAGTGAAAACATGAAGACTAGATATGACCGAAGAGCGAACTCACGTGGCTTTGAAGAAGGAGTCTTAGTATGGCTTCATAACCCGATTCGCCGGAAAGGAAAATCACCGAAATTACAAACGAGATGGGAAGGCCCATACAAGATCATTACGCGAATAAACGACGTGACCTATCGGATCCAACGTCAACCAAGAGGGGCACTCAAAGTGGTGCACATAGACCGTCTAGCACGTTATCATGGCAGCAATAGTGACGCTCGGGACGCGCGTCTTTAAGAAGGGGGCAGTGTCGCGAACGAGATAGATGTAGAATATTCGCGAGTAAGAACTCTGCTGGCGAGATAGACTCGGAATGTTCGCGAGTGGAATCGTATAGAAAGACGTCAGGATAATGCAAGCGAAACTAGGCCTTATATTCTTACAGCATAAAGGCTAGAGTTCTTTGAATGGTCGTCGGCTTAGTCGCACTCACACATACATACCGGCGTCTCGATGTTTCCCGTCAATCGAAATACATTCGTCAAGTGAGGCGAATATTCGAGAAAAGTGTAGACCTCTGTATCGGCGCATATAAAAAGGCGAATGAGTGCGCGTCCCGCCAGTTCAGTACGAGCTACGAAAGCGATAACTTCGAAGTGAACCGAAGCGAAGGAAACCTACCTCAGTGCGATAAGTGGAAGTACCTGCGACTACTTTGGCGAGATACCTGGACCTCAGCTGCTACGCGACTTGGACTTGGACATCAGGAAGACCATCTTCACGTGTCAACCTTTGGGTTCCGTAGTGAATAAAAACCCTCATACGAACTTTGGCGTTTTACTCCAAATCTCGAACCCAGTTTCGTAACAATATAATAAAATCGTAACCGATCGCTGTCTGTACATACAAGATAAATGAGTAAAAATATTTTTGGGGGCTTTTACCAACGCAATAGAACACAAAACAATGATTTTTAGAATTTTTGTCTGTTTGTCGGTTTGTCTGTTTGTCTGTGCGTTTGTGCACGCTAATCTGAAAAACGGCTGAACCGATTCGTTTGCGGTTTTCATTGAAATATTGTGATAAGTTTCACTTAAAATTTAGTGTTTGTTTTATTTAAATCCGTTCATAAATGAAAAAGTTATATCAATTTTAAAGAATCACGTCAAACATTTTTGTTCGAAAAACTGTGTTTGTAGACGCTAATCTCAGAAACGGCTGAACAACTTCGCTTGCGATTTTCATTTATGTATTTAAATAAGTTTCTCTAAAAATGTAGTGGTTGTTTCATTGAAATCCGTTGATAAATAAAAAAGTTATATCAATTTAAAGAAAATTTGCTATGAAATAAACTGTACAGTAGCATTGGCTAAAACTTTTGTCAATTTTATATTACGGTTTTTATAAAATAATTAAGTTAATAACCGGCCAAGTGAGAGTCGGACTCGCGCACAAAGGGCTCCGTCCCGTTATCTATAAAAAATCACGTTTGTTGTACGGGAGCCTCAATTAAATATTTATTTTACTCTATTTTTAGTTGTTATATCGGCAAGAGAAATACATCATCTATGAAAAATTCAACTGTCTAGCTATCGCGGTTCATGAGAAACAGCTTGGTGACAGACAGGCAGACGGACGGAAGGACGGACAGCGGAGTCTTAGTAACAGGGTCCCGATTTTAGCCTTCGGGTACGAAATACGGAACCCTAAAATTTACTATTTTGATGTTTTCGGAGTGTTTTTATTAGATTTTTTTTGGTCACCGATAGATGGCGCTGTTAAAAATACACAGAACCTAGGGCCGCAAGACCCAACGCCATGAAACGGCCATTTTTAGCATGATTGTGGGCGCGAAAATGGAAAAAGGAATCAAAATAGGAAGTATTAGGTTAGGCGCAGGGGATGTCCTCTGACTAAAGCATAGGGTGCAGTGAGCGAGTCACGGACCGCCATAGCGGTCGCCGCGCCGGGGCTGGCCCATAGTGGCTGAGAGGTGACACCGCGGAGTTTTTAGTGGTAAACGCCACATAACCATACCGGTCTCCCGTTACTGGCAAGGTGTCCGAAGGGATTTTTCCCGCGCAAAAGAGGAGAAACTGCTGCCTCCATGACGTGGGCCAGTCGGGCGATGGGAACGGGATTCCGTCGCTCCACAAATACGGTCCTCTAGGTTGAAAGGAGCATTGGTGTCAACACGCGTCTTTATCCTAGCGGATAAAATTGAAGGCCGATGTACCACCGTGCAGGCCACTCAGACTCCTCTCGATAACTGAGAGAGTACCTCGAATGAGCTCAGCCGAAGCCGCTGATAAGCGGTCGCCGTATACCAGGTCTTTGGAGCAAGATTTAGCACACGGCCTTGGCAAAAGCGGTAACGCCGTTATGTCACCATGAGTTTTTTTGTGGGTGAGAGCCATAACCGACCGATTTCCTGTGGCCGAAAGGCACCTTTTCCTCACGTAAGAAGAAAGGTTAGGGAAAAAAGGTTAGGTTAAATTTAGGTTAGGCACTGCAATAAAAATGTGTGGAACACCCATACCAAGACTACTTAGTATTGTGACCTCCTTCCCTGAGGAACGAAAGATCATGGTCATTTTCCAGTTCTCCAAACCTCTAAACAGCCGTATAGGACGCCCTACCCGAGAAACTCTTCAAACGGAGGTTCTTAGTGAACACTAAGCAGACATTGATCTCAGAGAACACTAACTTCCTACCATCCTTGAATCTCTACTGGTAAAATGTGCCAAAACACTGGCACGTCAAATACCTGGAGGTATCTAAAGTTTGGCAGATGCCTCAGCTTGAAAGTACACATCAATAGAATGGTGACGATAGTGAAGATGGCTCCGGGGAAGGTCTATCCAGTACTTTCCTCTCGCTTCCAGCTACGGACACGGCTCATGATTAAGGCGATCTTAAGAAAACCTATGTTTAAGGTTACTTGAGGAACGCCGTCATCCGTCGGGACTTAAAGTAGAAATGCTTATTTCTCGACTTTCATCTCCCGCTTAGCGAAAGACATGTTTGACAAGGCTTACCATTGCACCGCCACATCGGGAGGGCGGGGGAGAGGGGGTGATACGTATAGACGGTGGCAGCAGTTCGCTGCAGAGAGCTACAACAGATTAGTGATGTGAAAACTGACGCCAAAAGACGGAAGATGAATGAAATATTAGCAAAGTCACTACGTATTGCATAAGTATTTCGTATTAGAGAGACCCACGGCGTAGCAGTAACATTCGGTAACAGTGTAAGTTTACATGTAGTTTACAGTCCATGCTGGCAGAACCATGATGGCAGAAGGGCCGTCGAAATATCTGGCAAAAAACGATATTAATAGTCAAAATTCCGATCGACTTAGACTGTGACTAGAGATAATGTGTGATCGTAGTAAACAAGGAACCCTTATAGTTTCGCCATTTCTGTCTGTCTCTCTGTCCGTGGTTTTACTTAGAGATAATTAGTACCAAGAAGCTGTAATTTGGCAACGGTCATGAACTTAAAGTAGCACTAGGCAGGGCAACTGGCTTGGCGGAGCCCATGCGATGGGTTGACGAAATAATCAAAGTCGCGGGTTACACCTGGATGTGAGCAGCACAGGACCGAGATGTGTCGACGAAGACATGTCTATTCTCAGCAGTGGACGGAAGAAGGGCTGAGATGATGATGAAATCTTTAGTTTTAATTCTAAGTCGAAATTCACAACTACGGAACACTTCACTGCGCGTAACCTGATATGCACTTGACCGGTTTTATTAAAAATATCAAAATAACGATTCTTATAAACTAAAGTCCACGCTGACGAAGTCGCGGGCAACAGCTAGTATAATAATAAATCAAATAATATGAGAAAAGTAATGGATAGTACATACTTTTTAGGGGTAACTTCCTCGTCAGATTGAATATAGTCTTCAGAATAATGTTTCTTGGCTCTCTTGGTACCGTTTGAGGTGGTCCTGAAAAAAGCAAATTATAATTGTAAGTCGAAATAATTTATAACCACAGTAAAGTTAAGAAATCCTCGTGAACAAAGCTTAATTTGTAATATTAATTTTGTTACTACTCCTGTAAACTAATCATAACAATTAATTGAATACAAGTTTAAAACGTTTTAGTAATATCAAAAAGAAACACATACCTTACGTCAGAAGAAGTAGTTCCCTCTGCTTCTGAGTCAGCAAACTCTTCTATAAATTGTTTTTTTGCTACCTTGGTGCTGCGCTTAACGGTGTAATATTCAGAGACCGGCCTGCAAGTAATTTGTACATAATTAATTACGAAGACAGAAATATAACATTGTTTGTTTTGTTTTTCGTGTGTAAGTGACCAACACTGGTGTCAGATTTTTCAAGCTGCCTAAAGGCATCTGACGAAACTTGACTGCCATACAATGATGACAGCCGGAACCAACGGCTGCCAAAAATTATCTTTTCGAATTTACAACAACAAATTAACAACAAACTTATCAATAAATAATCGTGTTGGAACTTTTGTAACATTCGATAAGCAGAACTTTACACATTTCGTTTTTTTTGCATTTAATACTAAATTATTTGCTGTAAACCAATCCATCACTTGCGACAATATATTATTCATCTCATCAGAGGTGTCAGTTTTCCTATCTACGCTGAAAACAAAGGAAGTGTCATCAGCAAAAAGTACAGTCTTACAATCTTTTACATAATATGGTAAATCATTAATATAGATCAGGAACAACAAAGGACCCAAGATAGAACCCTGGGGCACACCCATCACTACGGTTGATCCTTCAGATTTTACTTGATTTACACTAACTTTTTGAATTCGGCTACTCAAATAAGATTTAATCAATTCAAGAGCCTTCCCTTTTATTCCGTAGTGCTTAAGTTTGGATAGAAGGGTTTTGTGGTTTACACAATCAAAGGCTTTGGAGAGGTCACAAAAGACACCAATTGCATTCTGACAACACTCCCAAGCATCATAGATGTTTTGTAAAAGTGCAACACCTGCATCCGTTGTTGATCGACCCTTAGTAAATCCATACTGATCACCATGGAACAGACTATTTTTGTTGAAAAAATCTAATAATTGGTGAAAAATTATCTTTTCGAATATTTTGCTCAGTGCTGGCAGAATAGAAATGGGACGGTAATTTGTTGGATCATTTCTGTCACCAGTCTTAAATAGAGGGATAACTTTACTTAACTTCATCATGTCAGGGAAAGATCCCGCGTCTACACATTTATTAAATATGGAAGCTAAGTAAGGCGCAATTACATCTATAATATTACTTATAACGGATACAGAAATGTCCCACAAATCACCAGTTTTTTTATTATTCAAGCTTTTAAAAGTATCAATGATATTTTTAGGTGTGACGTATTTGAATATTAGCCTATCTTTACATTTAGGTACGCAATTGGTTAATAGCTTTTTTGATTTCCTAGATGAGGACATTAGTGGGGCAGTTGTATTTAGGGGAATGTTTGTGAAAAAGTTCTCAAAGTATTGTGCGACATATTCACTAGTGTCTAGAACCTTATTGTTAATGTTTAACTCAATTTTGTTTACTCGTTGCTTGTTTTTCCCGGTTTCAGTGTTAATAATATTCCAGGTTGTCTTTATTTTATCTTTAGAATCTAGAATAGCTTTCCTGGTGTATAACGATTTCGCGCATAAACATACTTTTTTAAAAAGCTTTGAGTAAGTTCTAACGTAATTAATGAAATTAGGTGTTTGGTTATAAGCTTTCATAGCTAATAATTCATATAGCCTATTCCTACTAATATGAATCCCTGTGGTAGCCCATTCGCTAAACTTTTTCCGATTACGTTTCTTTCCCTTTTTAAGTGGAAAATTATTATTAAATTCTGATTCAATCACACCGAACATTTTATTATACAAAATATCCGGATCATCCAGAGTTTCTTCAATTAACGGTAATTTTTTCGAAACTGTATCCCTAAATTTTTTAATTTTATCTTTAGTAATGTAGGTTATTTCAGGTAATTCTACTTCTACTGCGTTGTTGGCAAATTTCACGAACTGACCAAAATGATCAGAAGTTATATTTTTAACTATAGCTTTATCAACAGCAGTGCAATCACAGAAAACATTATCTGTACATGTTTTAGAGTCGCCTTGTATTCTAGTTGGTTCTAAAAATAAATTGAACAAATTGAATGACTTAAATAAATTCAAAAATCTAATACATTCGGTGCTATCAGACGCTAATAAATCTACGTTAAAGTCGCCACACAATATTATGTTTTTGCGACATGAACTTAATTTTCTCAAAACATCTTCAATTACAGTTTCTAAAGTATTAAAGTCAGCTTTTGGGGGTCTGTACGCGCATACTATAATACAATTTTCTAGTTCAACACAGGATAATTCAACAATACTTTCAACCGACAGGCTCACAATATCCTTGCGTTCTTTACATTTTACATCATTACGTGTTAAAATTAAACTGCCTCCTTTTTCATTAATCTTTCTAATAAATAAACTAGAGACTAAATAATTATCAATATTAAATTGTACTTGATGTGACTGCAAAAAGTGTTCAGTTAAACATACTACATGTAAATCCCTATCGTTTGCATATAATTCTAATTGCAATAATTTGCTAGTCAGGCCCTGAATATTTTGGTGAATAATATTTAAGTCTTTGGCCTTGACTGTTGTCTTTTTCATTAGTTTAAATCAGACTGAGTATCTCCAGCTATGGTACATTCAGCACTACAATGTACTGTGTTTAATTTAGAGTTACTAGTTGTACTATTTACAACACTACTTTGTATATTATAAGCTACTAATGTAGCTAAGAGTCGCTTATATCTAGGAGGCAGATACATAGTATCTAGAGTCAACTTAAAATTACAAATAAATTTATTTATATCTAAATAAAAAATAAAGTCACCGTGACAGTAAGTCATATTGTACAGATATACATTTAAATCATATATGTGCCTGTTACTTTTACTGTCTAAATTGTCTGAATATGGAAAGGCACTTATGATAAATCTACAATCCTTTTTAGGGTTCCGTAGCCAAATGGCAAAAACGGAACCCTTATAGATTCGTCATGTCTGTCTGTCTGTCTGTCCGTCCGTATGTCACAGCCACTTTTTTCCGAAACTATAAGACCTATACTGTTGAAACTTGGTAAGTAGATGTATTCTGTGAACCGCATTAAGGTTTTGACACAAAAATAGATAAAAAACAATAAATTTCGGGGGTTCCCCATACTTAGAACTGAAATTAAAAAAAATATTTTTCATCAAACCCATACGTGTGGGATATCTATGGATAGGTCTTCAGAAATGATATTAAGGTTTCTAATATCATTTTATTCTAAACCGAATACTTTGCGCGAGAGACACTTCCAAAGTGGAAAAAAGTGTGTCCCCCCCCCCGTAACTTCTAAAATAAGAGAATGATAAAACTAAAAAAAATATATGATGTTCATTACCATGAAAACTACCAGCGAAAATTGGTTTGAACCAGATCTAGTAAGAAGTTTTTTTTTTAATATGTCATAGACTGCAATTTACCTTTCATTCAATCAACTCAAATATAAAAATTAAATAAAAATACTACTACGGAACCCTTCATGGGCGAGTCCGACTCGCACTTGGCCGCTTATTTTGTTTTAAATCTTTGATTTTGTCTATACCTTTTTTTAAGTTCCTTCCTGTAATAGAGGAACTGTCACCACACATTATTAAAATTGTGGTATGTTGGTCTATGTCATTATAATTTATGTTATTTATTAGGTTTAAAAATGTGACCCCGGGTGTGCATACATTGAATACTGAACATTCACTGTTCAGGTTATTATAAATCATACTACTAAGATCTTGACCTAACTTATCAGAATATATTATTAATTTTTTACAAATCATTTTTCTATTTATGCTATTATCAATTGTTTCTATTTTGGATTGTACATCATTTTCTACATGAGGGTATTTATTTATACTTAGACTTATACTTATACCGCAGTCAACAGTAGGGGATGGGGTTGAGTCTGTGACAGGTGATTCCGTAACCACTGTCAGGGGAACACCGTCAGATACTAAACTAATTTCCCTATTTTCTTCTAAAATTAACTCATATTTTTTTGTGAGATTTTTAAGGTAGCCTGCAATGTTGAGATTTGTGACTCTAGTTCAAACATCTCAGTGTCATATATGCGACAAGCCATATTAAGGTTTTTTTCACAACAGTTAAATTCCTTGATTAAAGATAATTTTTCTTTTCTTAATTGATTTATACTTTTCTTATTTTTATTCCTAGACAGTAGCTTTTGAGTGCGCTTTATCATTTTGTTAATTTTTATATATTTTTTAATTTTAATATGACTTGTTAAAATAAAATACTGTGACTGCGGAGTACATGCAGGTATTTCCACGGCCGGACTCGAGTCACTCTCAATGAGTTCGCTATATAACTGCAAGGTATTATTACATAACTCAGCATCTTTTTGCTGTTGTATTTCAAGAGCAGATCGTTGTGCTTCACATAAGCTATGTTCTAACTACAATACTGCATTGCATAGATTGTTCCATCTGTTCTTTGAATCTAATATTTTCGTCTAATAAATGAGAGTATTGAATATGTAAGTTAGTACATTCGTTTTTCAGCTGGGAGTTTTTATCATTTAAGTTTTTGAATTCTTCTTCCGTTGCCTCCCGTTCATGAAGAAGCTGTGAGTTTTCTTCCTGGCATGCTTTGAGTTCACTAAGAGCCTGCCTTAACTTCATGGCCAGTTTGGCCGCTGCTTTGCGGGTCTGCATAATGAATCAGGAGGTAACGGCAACTGAAATATACAAATGTCAACTGAGTGTGCTTACAAGTAGTGTCTTTGATAAGTTTAGGGGAATCTTATTGTAATTATTTATTATTCTTTGAGATAAGTGAGATTTGGAGAGAGTACTATCTATACTAACTTGCAAATAAGTATTAAAAGTTAACAACACTTATAGGGTATATTAATGTTTTGAAATACCAACTTGAGTTAATTTGTGTTTATTTCTTGTAAAAAAAAACACAAGCATACGTATGAAAGCTTTTCAATATTTGCACAAATACGGACTATTTATTTTAGGGCGTAATTTCAGAGATTTATTGATTGATAAGTTATTGACAGCAGGTTATTGACAAAGGAACATTGACTTTGTTACCTATTGAAACACGTACAAATTATATAAAATTGTAGTGTTAGCGTTGAAATGAAACACCTAGTTTATGTTAAATACTAAAAGCAATACTCATCTGGTTTATTTGATGATTTCTCGCAGATTGAATTTCAAACAACGGTCGGTTGCTTGGTACCGGCTTGTCAAAGAAGGTATCTTGAACAATTTTATCACCGAATCTTGATAAAAATCACTATTGTGTGTTGATTTCTTGTTTTTATTATTAAAACTTTATATATTTATGGCTATACAACAGTATTTATAAGAAAATCTAATTAAATTATTTAAAATACAAATCAGTTGATTTTGACAGGTCAAACCCGGGCGCGTTCCGTTACGCTTTTTCCGTTCCGTTACGCTTCGTGGTGATAACAAAGTTTCAGCTGGTTGACGACGAGCAGAGAGGCCTCGTAGATCAGTTGTACACTTGTAGAGCTTGGACAGAGCTTGGCCAAGATGCAAATTGCAAAGATAATTTGCGGTGCTTTACGATTGTCAATGTATTTATACGTAAATTAAGCTTCATCATCAGTATTTTGCAGGTATAATAAACCTTTAGTTTTGTAAAGGAAACTTACTTTTTTGTTATATGTAATAATTTAAATTTATTGAATATGAAGAATCAACAGGTGTCCAACCTCTGCTTTGCAAATGTAAGCATATTTAGTGCATATTAAGTAATATTTAATAAAGACGTTAATTAATTCACTGTAACATTATATTACTTCATGTTGATAATACTTCAAACACACCGATTTACCGCCAAAGAAATAAAAGCAGAAGCCGATGAATAAGGCTAATTTCACATTTTAATTTCGAAAGACGAAAACTTTCATACAATTATTACACCACAACCCAAAAAATTATTGTAATGTGTTTAGAGTACATATAAGTATGTATATGAGTTTTATTAGTTCCGCAACGACTTCTAAATGGGTGAATGGTTTTGGGCGAATCTCTATCGCTAGAATCTCTATATCACTCGAGTAAAATAAGCTATATCTTTTTTTTTTGGATTGGCAGCCAAAATCTGAACTAGTCTAATCTCCCTCGAAAAATGTAACAAATTATATCAATAGGCAATGCGGCTAGCAACCCGTCGTATTTTAATTCCAATTTCCACCCTATACATTCATAAACATGGTCTTCAGAAGTATTCATTTATTTTTCTTTAATTAAATTAAGTAACTCATATATATTTAAACTGATTATGTATAACATGATGCTGTGTTGAGTGCAATGAGCAAGCAGCCTTATGAATAAACTTCTTCATTAACAGAATGAATACATGACTACATTAATATCGCACTCATATTTCGAGTAAGCGTGTGACCGTAATATTGCTTAGACGACTAAATACTTACTGTCAGAGGCGGATAAAACGTGGAGAGTGCCCTAGCCAAACAACTCATAGGTGCCCACATTTTTAACTTAATCTGAAAGAACTAGGAATCGTCACACGAGACGAGTGCATACAATATTGTGCGTTAGTCTTCAGCTACCGACCTTCGCTAAGAAGGATTTCTGGCCGAAGGGTGTCATGTTCCAACGATATCGTGGACGGTTACCTGACACCAGTACAAAGTGCATTGCATCACAAAGACAATAAATAGTGTTTAAGTTTTTAGTTTATATGTATGTTACGTATGTATAAATATGGGCCAATAATATATTTGTACGTTTTGTTTGCCTGCAAAAAACGAATTTATTTATTTCTTATTATTAGTCGTATTGATTGTATCTTACCAACTTCTACTATGAAATCAAGGAAAAACATGCGATTGAGTTTTCACCTAACTTAAATTAGTTTTGTATAGAAACGAATAGATATACTTATCTGAAGCACAAATTCTTGTTAGGTCAACTCTAAAATGTTGGAGACGCCCCTGCGTAACTTCGTGCCCTGGGCACGTGCTTAGTTTTCTTTAGGGATAATACGCCTCAATCGACAGCCTTCTTTAAAATATTCATTTGATTGTATAGTGTCGTACTGCTGTTACGTAAAAATCTTCGCAGTGTAAGTTTTGTTAAAATTTTGCCACAAAGTTAAGTTAATCCTTCGTAGCCTTTGTAATGGAATAATCACTTTTCTAGATGCTATCATCAATCTACAGGCAACGTAAAATATCCTAGATTGTTTCGAGAAGTTCCTAAGCATCGACCACTGGGCATGTTTTGATTTTTTAAGATTAGTATGCTCCAAAACCACCGCGATGGAATCGATTCCAAGTGCCAACAGCCTTAATGGTCACCGGCACGAGCAAACGGCTTGGAGAACGTATTTCCTAAGCACTGGTCAATACCAACGCGATGGAATAATCGTTTCCAAGTGCCAACAGCCTTAAGGTCACCGGCACGAGCAAACGGCTTGGAGAACGTATTTCCTAAGCACTGGTCAATGGATCTTTCAAAAAATCAACATCCTATAATCGCACTGCAACGGTTCTAATCGTTTCATCCATGGAATCACCAGCCTTGATGATTTGCATGAGCAATCGGCCTAGATCATAGTGAGCGTTCCTACGCATTGGTCACCTGATGTGAACTAGTACTTGGCTAAAATATTTAACAATGCTGCATACACGTGCGTCATTAAAATATGTGAAAAAACTTCTAAAGTGGTGCGTGTGTGTCTAGTGGTGTTGTGTTGTGGATCGAGTTGAACGAATATTGAGGTATAAATATTGGTAAGTTTTCTATAATCTTAATTTCTAAAGTTGGTAGTGGATATACCTAGTAGAGTGGAAATTTGATTCGGGTAAAATAATGGTGAGTTGAGCATGATTTCATATAATTTATTGAGATTTTCGACACAGAAATCTGTGTTGAAAATCTCAATAAATTAACTACTCACGTAGTCCACTTTTTTCTTACAAAGATGTAATTTATCTATTAACATCATTAAAAGGTGGCTTGTCAGTCCAGCCAGATACTAAAGGCGCTCTTTCTACAAAATCCATAGATCATAAAAATATGATAAGTACCTGATTTTAATCTTTCTGATAAAAATCAACGCGTTGACGTATGGCTTCAAATGCGTCTCAGTGTATGGATGGGATGAAAAGACCACAATACATTTTGCTATGCAAATAAGTTTTTGACAAATTACATTTTTTGTAGAAGCTTTTATTGTGTGGCCAAAGTACTTATCAAGACAAGTGAAATAAGCCCAAACTCGATGTTGTTGGTCGTTTTATAACTGAGTTCTATTAACCACTATCCGTCTGCGTGATCAGACCCTAAGTATCGCCTCCCATAAAGGACTCGTAAAGACAAATCAAACGAGACCTACTCGATGAGGTTAAGTTGTTTTATAACTGAGTTCCGTCGAATATCTCCCGGCTCCATCATCAGAACAGCCTTCATAATATTGTATTGTCATCCGACTTACACAAGTATATACAATTTCAGCTAAATCGGTTGAGGAGAACTGGTTGAAAATTGAGTTCAAAGATTCCAACCGAACAAACATACTTACATACATTGCAAGTTAAATAAAAGCTTGTAAAATTGCAAGGCTTGGCCGAAACCTGGTACGAATGTTTTAATTTGACCAGAACTATGGCCAAGCCTTGGAAGATATGTTGATGAGAAAGACTAGGTTTAATGGGCCTATTAAAGTTTACTACTACGAAAAATTAGCTTTATTAAATAATTGCGAAATTTTTGGCAAACATGCAGTTGACTACATCATTCACGGTATTCGTGACAGAACCATAAAGTTTAGTGCTCTTGCTCTTCGTTGCTTAGACCCTGATCAGCTATTAAGGTTTCTAATAAGTAATAAAGACTCTTCTTTAAATAGTGATAAATCTGATCTAAGAGAAAAGTCCATCTTAAATCCTTCAAAATTTAAGCTTGCTAGAAATGTTCAAGGACCCTTTTGTTTCAATTGCAAAGAAAAAGGTCATGTTTATAATTATTGTTCCAAACCATTGCTAGACTGTCAACATTGCAATAAAATTGGGCACAAGAGTAAAAATTGTTATTCCATTACGATACGATCAGTAAAAATATGACTGACAAAAGCTCTGATATGCCCAAAACAATGTGAATTCTAAGGCCTAAAAAGCCAATGCCAAGTCTAAACATAGTATCCCGGTCTAGTTAAATCAGCGTGATTTGTCCTAATCTATTTTTTTTTAAATTTATTAAGGATGTCAATGCCTTTTAAGGAATTCGTTGATTTCGGCAGTGAAAGTCAAAGTCAAAGTCAAAAATCATTTATTTATCTTTGGATATTTGTATCACTGATAATTGTTAATTTTTCTTTTTCTTTTGATTTCTTAAAATGTAAATGTTGACGTCAGATCATTTTATTACAGCTAAGTTTACTGCCGCTTCCTAAGCGCAAATACAGAAGCGGTTATAAACTATACTGCAGCATTTTCTCCAAAAACGTCAACTTACAATTATACTGATGTTAAAATTAGATAAGTGCACTGAAGATACATTGTTATGTCATAATACGCTATTTTGCAACAAGACGAATCAGATACTTTATCTAAACGTCAAAACAAACAGTTTCTATGGGATTTTGTATGAAATACAGGCGGATGACGTCATAGTATTTTGGAGTCAAATAGCGCTCTTATTGACAGTTTTTCTGCAATACATACATACATACATACATACATACTATCACGTCTTTATCCCTAATGGGGCAGACAGAGCATTTTGGGTCTTGCGGTTCTATGCAGAGCCCAGTGCCGCAAGACCGAAAAGCCACTTTTAGCGTCATGGTGGGCGAGAAGATGGAAAAGGAATCAATACAGTGATGGGTTGCTAGCCGCATCGCCTGTTAACATGATTTGAATTTTTGCCCATTCCCTCGATCGGCTTTTACGATCTGCGTGGGAAGAGAAGCAGCTGGTACATTCTAAGTTTTTTTTTTATTCTCCCAGACCAGCATTTTTCTGCAATAATACATTTAACATCACGTTAAAATGGATATGTTCAAAGACAAGTGATATTATTTTGCGACGTTTTATTTTGTTATGAGTACAAAATAATTTATTTTTTTGGCTTATGAAAATACCCAATCATTAATAAAGCATGATGTCAAGAAAGGACTCTTATTAAGGAATTCACGATCTTAACCCTGATTTACATTTCATTCTCCCTATTTAATTTTTATTTTATGAAGTGCAATACTTTCGTTCGGTTTTAGCAATAATAATTATAGATGAAGTCTGTGGACCCGTTTATATATAACGTGGTAAAATATTTTTGACAGACTGATATTGTTGGATTAAAAATCTGCAGAGCAGCCACACATTATCGCGGTGGTAGAAAAACAAACTTCACGACTTAAAAATGAATGTAACTGTATCTGAATTAAGCACATGCATAGAAATTATAACGCCTGTTCCCACAGCAGTAGGTCGAGACTAAACAGACCTTTACTTGCTACGATTTTGACAGACCTCTTTCGCTTCATCTACACTGACATAAGAAATGATAAAATACCTTGATTAGTATTAGTTGTGCTTGTGCTCAAGATAGGTACTTCATGGTACTGCAGCGATAAAGGTTCAAAAGTCATTTTTTAAGCTATTGCATAGCTTCTATCGCGGGCCTTGAGCGCGGGGACCAAATCCAGAAATTCCGTAACGAAAAAACCTCACGCTTCCCACTCCGCCTACCATGTAGGTTGCCGCTTCGTCTCCGTCATCCGTTTGCGACGTTGCCGTCCTTCCTTGTTTGCAATAGCTTTACCGCGGCAGTCCCCGAGTGCCACACGTCTTTTTTTATTTTAATGTAGGATAAATTTATCTCAGGTAATTTTTTTAAAACAATATTTTAGTGCAAAAGCTAGAAACTACTAGCGTTTCGGAACGACCACTGCTGAGAAGATTACGCTGAAAGAAACCCAGTTCAGTATTGGCTCCTACCCAGCCTGATGGGCTATGTTACAATTACAATACAGATTTACACTATACATTTAAATTATAGAATCACAATTTGCAGTCGACTATTTCCAAAATTTTTTCTCAGATGATGATGATGATAAATAGTCATTTACATGATAATACGCAACAAATGATGTTAAACGCTGTCTTAAACTTAGATTATGGTAATGCTCTGGAATTTTATTATAAAGGCGCAAGCCGAGACCGACAAAAGGTTTATTATGTTTTCGCTAACAGCAAAGCTGAGATTGCTAATTTATTTTATTTCTCGTGTTAATATCACGATTTATCTTATATAAGTGTATATTCTGACGCACGTACATAATGTTCGCATAGATGAATTGCTATAGTCTTTAAATAGTTCCCTTAAAGACTCTAGCACCTAATTTATATATAAATCTGATAGCGTGTTTTTGTAAAACAAATATGGTATTTATATCTACAGCATTACCCCATAGCAATATTCCGTAGGACACAACACTGTGGAAGAAACCAAAATATACCAAACGCGCTGTATCCATGTCAGTCATTTGCCTAATTCTTCTAACCGCGTAGGCCGCAGAGCTAAGTTTTCCAGCTAATTTTTGAATATGGGCACCCCATTGCTACTCCGAATCAAGCGTTATTCCCAGAAATGTTGTGTTATCAACCATATCTACTGCTTCCTTATCTATACATATAATAAAACAGTAAAAATTATTTGTCTGTACATTTAGTTTTATTGTAAAAAATGGATAGAAGGTGGCCTAAAAAGAATAATAGAAAACAATTTTTTTTTTAATTTTTTGTCTGTATGTATGATCACGCTAATCTCCGAAAATACTGAACCGATTTACTTAAAACTTTCACGAATTGCTTTGTTTTGCAGTTTTTTTTGTTTGCTTAATGCACCAAGTTTTTGTTGTTGATCGATACTCTTTTTCACACATTTCAGAGTCTAGAGCCTTTATTTCCACAAACACGCGTCTATTTTCCAGATAAGACCGTAGAAGTTTTAATGCGCTACCCGTGACTCCATAAAACGAGAATTTTTCCAGTAATAGATCCTGGTCGACCATGTCAAACGCGGAGCTTAAATCTAAGAACATACCGGCAACTTTTTTTTGGTGTTTAATTTGGATAGCACATTCCCAACGAGAGTTCTAATCGCATCCGTAGTTCCAATATTCCTCAAATAACTAAATTGTCTTCTATTTAATACATTATTTAATTCTAAGTGTTTGAGCAATCTCGATTTTATTATCTTTTCAAATATCTTTGAAGTAGTTATCAGTAAGGATATTTGCCTAAACATCTAAGGATCTCGTTTAGATCCTTTTTTATGGACCGGTACAATTTTGGCAATCTTAAATTGATCTGGAAAAATACCTTGTTCCATACATTTATTAAAAAATATACTCAATGGCCCTGATAGAATATCAATATTGTCTTTGATTATTGTGATGGGCACATCATCGTAACCACACGAAGATTTACCAGTCATTTTCAGAACTATCTTCTTTATTTCGTCAGGGGTTGTTGGTTCTAGTGACGACAATTCGTTTGTTACACAATTGGAACTATTTTTTAAATAATCAATGGCCAATTTTGGGTTGCTAGATGTCCTACTTGTGCTTAGGTCAAATTGATTAGCAAATATGTCAGGAATTTTTAGAGTCTATTAGATTATTGTCGTGAGTCAAAATAAAGTTATGGCGTTACTTACTAGACTTGTTTCTATGCTTGTTAATTATTTTCCAGACGTCTTTGCTTAAGTTATTAGAGCTTGAATTTCTGATTGTCCTGCAATTTTCTTCGCATTCCTTATGACTCTGTACAGTGTTATATTTTTTTTCTTGTAAGAAATTTATATTATATTATAATTGTAATAGAAGAGTGGCAATTGTTTCTGTTACAGACAAAATTTTTTTTTTTAAATTTACTTGAAGTTTTGATTCCCTTTGTAATCCACCTAATGTTTGTCTTGGTATTTACTTTACAGCGCACCTTTTTTTTAGGAAAACTCATTTCAAAAACGTTATTAATTTTTTAAATGAAAGCATTTATTCCCATTTCACCCCATTGTTGTCTCAGTATTTCTTCTTTAAATGTTTGCTTATTTTTTTCACAAAAAAACCTTTTAAATATGCATTTCTTAGGTTTATCGATTTTGGAGTTTCAGTTCTAATAGAACAAAGAAGAGCTCCATGCCCGTCCGCTAATCCATTATGGTCTACCTCGCATTTGTTTATTTCTTTAACAGATAAATTAGTCAGCACATTGTCTAAACATGAGGAAATTTGATTACGCAAAAATGTCGGTACATTTACTAAAACTTTTTTTTTTTTTTGCGGGTAGGTGCAAAAATCAATAAACAAGTGTCTCCATATTTTATGCTTATTTAAATTAATTGAAACGTTTTTTCTAACAAATTTTTTATTTATTTGGATATAAAATATAGCAATTTATAACCACTTACGTTTGTGGCCAGCCCCATGAAGATTTAATTACTTCAGAGCACTTCACACCACCCGCCAGCTCACCATTTACACACACTAATACACACAAGATCATTTCAAGACTACAACTAGATCCGCCTTGAATAATATAATTTCACTATGGCACAACTGGGCGACATCTTGAAGGTGCAGCAGGACTTGGAGGCCAACTTCAATCAGAAGATGGATGAGCTTGCCTCACAATTGCAAGCTGCAAAAACTTCGGGGCCCGCTAAGGATACGGTTGCGAAGGTTGCTGAGGAGTTCCGGACGTTTCGGGAGCTTGTCTTCAGGATGGTGAGCATGCTGCGACAACAGATTAAGGACTGCCTTAGATCCATTGATGTGGTTGAGACCCAGCAGAGACAGAACGTCCTTATAACTTTGGGATCCCTGAGAAGCCTAAAGAAAACTGTAAGTCCATTCTTGTTGACATTGTGCAGACAAAATTAGGGGTCAGTGACTTCAGTGGACAGTCAATTAAGGTTTGCCACCGACTTGGACAACTTGGCAAAGACCGTAATCGTCCCATTCTTGTGCGCTTCCTCGATTACCAAACCAAACATCTTCTTTGGAATAAAAAATCTGCCTTGAAAGGAACAAAAATATCTGTGAAAGAATTCCTCACAAAGCCAAGACTGGCAGTTTTTGGTAGGGCCCGCGAACACTTCGGCATGCGGAACTGTTGGTCCCAGGATGGAGTTGTCGTTGTCAAGACACCGGATGACAAGAGACAGAAAATTTATACGGAGGAGGAACTGAAGTCCTTGATTGAGAAGTTCCCACTAGCATCAGGGACTGCGTCTTCGTCGTAGTTTCTGCAGCCTGTGATAATCCAGGCCTTTTGTATAGTCAATTTGGTGTATTTCCTGACTTTCTTTTGCCTTTTTCTCATTTTTCCTTAGTCTAGTGGCGTGTGTTCGTTTTTCTTAAGCCAACTGTACTTTCTGTTTCTTCTTTAAAATTACCTTCGAATTTCTTTAATATTTTTGCTTAATTTGTAATGTTGTTACGGGGTATGTAGGAAAAGTGATAGGGTTATGTTAACAAAACTTTGACGTCGTACAGTGACGTTGACATTGACAGTTAGTTTTTTAGATGACTTTTTTTTTTTTTTTTGCCCTGGATACTTAAATGTTTGAAATGTTGTTATTTATTACGATTCCTTTTACGAAGGTAGTTATTTATTTTTTTGTTGATAATAGCCTTGCACTTAGTTGAACATGGATGAACACACGCTAGGTAGGTACGATATTGTTCTTTTTTTTTGTTTTCTTCTCTTATTACTTGCACTAATTAATTCAATATACCTATCTTGTATGTAGCTACTTATATTGTTATAATTATGTGTGTAATATTGGTTGACTGGCGGGTGGTGCCGCGCATTGAAATTTTAAAGTCACAAAATTTAGATATACGTGCATATATTTTATAGGTATATATTTTATAGGTATATAATTTTATTATTATATTGTATTCTATTCCATTTTATGTCTGATAGTGAGTCATATCACACCGGTGATGAAGAATATTACTCCTGTGATAAAAGTGTGAACGCCTCGTTTATTTCGCTCGGCGATTATGTCAAAAGCTGCTTCTCGAGTCACACTGCTCATCTTAACATATGCCACATAAACGCCCAAAGCCTTCCGGCTCATTACTCAGAGTTCGTGGACGTATTCGCTGAGGCTAACGTACATGCCATTTTAATTTCTGAGACGTGGTTGAAACCAGAGCTCTTGTCAACTTCCTATCCATTGCCTGGTTTTGTACTCATAAGAAATGACCGTGTAGGTAAAGGTGGCGGTGGTGTTGCCATATACCTCCGTTCGGAAATTAATTATAAAATCTTAAATGCTTCTTCTGGTCAATATTCGGCCTCAGCGGAATTTATTTTCCTCGAAATTCAGATTAGGGGTTCCAGGGCTGTCCTCGGTGTTGTCTATTGTCCCCCTTCTACTAATTATTTTTCAGATCTTGAAATTGCTCTAGACACATTTGGGTCTGAGTACACACATAAAATAATTTTGGGTGACATCAATACCAATCTTAATGATGCAGGGGATTTGTCTCGGTCTCAGAAACTAAACCATATTCTGGATTCTGCTGATCTGAAGATCTTGCCATTAAATGCCACTCACACAAATACCGATACTGAAGACACCTGGCTGGATCTAATCATTGCTTCATCTGTGGACCATGTTGTCTCGCACGGCCAATATCCAGCCCCATGTTTTTCTAGACATGATCTCATCCATTGCTCGTACAATCTCAAACCCCCTAAAATAGTACCCAAAACAATGCATCTACGTAGTTTTGCCAGAATGGATCTAGATAAGCTTAAAACCGATGCTACCAAAATGGGGTGGGATAGCATATGGGCTGTCGCAACTGTGGATGAAAAAGTTAATATTTTTAATCGGCTTTTAACTAACTTGTACGACCAGCACGCTCCTATTAGGAAAGTCAGAATTAAAAGGCCTCCAGCTCCTTGGATAACACGTGGTGTTAGGATGGCCATGCGTAAAAGGGATAGGGCATTTCAAAAGTTTAGGAAGGAGCGTTCTGATGAAAACTGGGCTTTGTTTAAGGTTGCGAGAAACCGGTGTAACAGAATGATGCGAGACGCTAAACGCCGCTTAATCTCTGATACTATCTCCTCATCTTCAGCTGCTGATATCTGGAAGTTCTTAGGAACCCTGGGTATTGGCAATTCAAATATCACAGACATCCCCTCTTCGATTACGTTAGACGATATCAATAAACATTTCTCCACATCTACTCCATTGGATTGCCTAACGAAATTGAATACAATTTCTTCCATTCAATCTCTTCCAAGTCCCAACATTCCTCAATTTCAATTTACCCCAGTCAGTCAAGAAGAAGTTAAAAAAATATTCTTGGCAATAAAAACCAGGGCTGTTGGTTGTGACCAAATAAATCGTCGCATGATAGAAATTATTTTACCAGCCATTACCCACATTATAAATTACTCGCTGTCAACATCCCAATTTCCTTCCCTTTGGCGTAAAGCCTATATTCGCCCTCTTCCCAAAATCTCTAATCCTTCCCTTCCCAGCCATTTTCGTCCTATCTCAATTCTGCCGCTCTTGTCCAAGGTTCTCGAGGCTTGCGCTCACAGGCAACTTACCTCATTTTTCCATGGTAATGGTCTGTTAAATCCATTGCAATCTGGCTTTAGACCTGGGCATAGCACTGTATCTGCTTTACTTAAAGTGACCGACGATATTAGAGCAGGTATGGAGGATACTAAACTCACTGTGCTGGGTTTAGTGGACTTTTCTAATGCTTTTAATACCGTCGACCATGACATCCTCTTAGCAATCCTCTCACATCATTCCATTTCACCTGCGGTAGTTGATTGGTTTTCTACATATCTTCGTGGTCGTCAGCAGTCAGTTCGTATCGACGAACGTACTTCCAGTTGGAGTAATATTGACACTGGTGTACCATAAGGCGGGATTCTTTCTCCATTACTGTTTTCAATCTTTATAGATTTTATCACAAAAGAACTTCAGTGCTCGTATCATCTTTACGCCGACGACTTGCAACTTTATACTCAGACAGAAGTCGGTCAAGTAGACAGCGCCGTAGAAAGAATAAATGCCGATTTGAAGGTGATAAGTGACTGGTCTCGGCGGTTCGGAGTAACAGTTAACCCCAACAAATGTCAAGCTATACTGATCGGCAGCGCTCGTCTCTTAAGTCGTATTGACAATGGGACCATAACACCAGTTTCGTATGAAAACTCTATCATTCCATTTAGTTCTAGCGTGAAAGACCTTGGCCTACACATAGATACTAGTTTCGCCTGGAATGTGCAGGTTTCTGAGACTGCTCGTAGGATCACTAATGGATTGCGATCCCTGTACAAACTGAAAAATTTTCTCCCTATAAACATAAAAACTATGCTCATTCAAACTCTTATCCTACCTATTCTGGACTATGGTGATGTGTGTTACTCGGATTTGAATTGTGACCTCCTAAATAAACTCGATAGACTTCAAAATAACTGTCTTCGATTTATATATAGCCTTCGTAAGTACGACCACGTGTCTGCTTACCGCACTCAACTAAAATGGTTGCCTATTCGTCAGCGTCGCCGGCTGCATATTCTCACAACCCTCTTTTCCATTCTTTTTGACCCAAAAACTCCGTCATATCTCAAATCAAAATTCATTTTTCTTAGTGATACTCATTCAAAAAATCTTCGCTCTTCTAGCAATCTCCGTCTTGATATCCCATTTCACCGGAGTGGGTTCTTTGAACGTTCGTTTGCTGTTCAAGCGGTAAAGCTTTGGAACGCCCT
Source organism: Acrobasis consociella (assembly GCA_963555685.1). Classification (NCBI taxonomy): domain Eukaryota; kingdom Metazoa; phylum Arthropoda; class Insecta; order Lepidoptera; family Pyralidae; genus Acrobasis; species Acrobasis consociella. Next base: position 15,306,509 of record OY743125.1, on the reverse strand, counting down.
TCCAATCAAGATCCAGAAGGCTCGCACTCGTGTAGCGTTTAAAAGTGCAGTGCGTGCACATTATCTTCAGGAACTGTCAGATAGAATACAAATAATATATATGTAGTATATGTATTGGTTATTATATCTATCTATGTATATTTTGAATGTAAGTTTATTGATATATATTATTTTATTTATTAAATATGTTTTTATTTATATTACTAAATATTATTAAATCTTTCAAAATTACGTATTTTGCACCTCCTTCTAAAGACTACTTATTCTCGGCACCACCGGTGGGTTGACTGGTAGATAAAGCCTATGGCTTTAAGTCCGCCTATCACATTTGTAATAAAGTTAAATCAATAAAATAAAACTCGGAAATTGAACGATGTCAACACGTTTAGAAAGTTATTACGTTTATCATTATCTGTCAATAGGTCTACATTAAAGTATCCGCATACAATACATTTTTTATCAAAGAAGTGATCCAACAGCTTATCTAGACCTTCAATTAAACCTTCAAGATTATGAGATTCGGGAGTTCTATAACAACAACAAATACTAATACCAGTAGCACTGTCCCTTACACCACATATTTCAAAACTGTCTCTTTTATACATTTTATCTACAATAGGCAGGTCTTCACAGATTCTATCTCTAGATGCAAGTATCAAAGAGCCACCGCGTGTTCTCTCACTGCGGTGAATCAAGTATCCCAAATTCCCCATTCAAAGAGTTTCCAAAGTAAAGCATTTACAGAGTCAGTTCGTTTAAATCGTATCTTTACCATGTCATTCAATCGTAAACAGAAATGTTAGTGAAAAAAAAATGACTTACGTGGTGTCTTCTTTTACAGCTCATAACGTTTTCAGTCAGGCTCGCACTCCGTGCTCGCCTTCACTCACAGCAGTGATTTAGACAGCCGCTCTTGATCGGTCGTTTTGGAAATCCTTAGAAGAGGCGTATGTCCAGCAGTGGACGTAATGCGGTTGAAATGATGATGATAATGACACGTCTAGAGTGTTTCCAAAGTAAAGCATTCACAGAATCAGATTGTTTCGAATGTATATAAAATGTAACTTACAAATAAATAACATTCACTCATAAACAGTTTTACTGATAAAAAGGATGAAATTCGTTAAACAATCTCAAACTTTACAATTGAGCCAAGTAGTCCAGATGAAAAAGTAGATGTTTCCCGCCATGGAAACCTTCTACCTAATGCTATTTGGTGTATTATTTGCGGTCCCTCGAATTGTGGGAAAACTAATGTAATCATAGGTCTTCTGTTACATGAAAATGGTTTACGTTTTAAAAACGTTTATCTTTATTCAAAAACACTGTATCAGCCGAAATATGTGTTTTTAGAAAATGTTCTTAAGTTAGTCCCAGTTTGCAAAATATAAAGATAATGAACTTGTTTTAAGTCCTCACGATGCGAAACCGCACTCCATAATAATATTTGATGACGTTGCCTGTGAGAACCAGTCCAATATAAGAGATTATTTCGCAATGGGTAGACATAAATTTATCGATTGTTTTTACTTGAATCAAACGTACAGTAAGATACCTAAACAGCTAGTATGAGGAGTCCGTCGTCCCAACCTCGATTTTCGTACCGATCGTACTTTCTTGGGAGACTATAATATTAATGTGCGCACTTATTAGGGGTCCCTAAATATCGACGTCTGCCGAGCGAAGCAGGAAGCGTTTGGGAGTTATGTCACCTTGAATGGTACTTCCGTAGGCGAAAAATTACCGATCTTACTTTTGAAAAATTCTTTCTTAGAATCCTTACTTGTATCATTATGAATAGCTTAAACTGAATTCCAGACAATTTACAGGAAGCACTTGCAGAATCAGACGGTTTTTATAGGTGGGATTTTCACCCAAAAATTACCTATCTTACTTTTTGACGAAACTACATTCAGGTGATAGCTCTCACACGATCATAAAATCCAAGTCTGCCTCAGATTTTAGGAAGCGTTTGTAAAACCAGACGTTTTGAATGCGTCACTGATCGACGACCCGTACCCGTACCTAGTAAACGTAACAATAATTACGTTAGTACTTACTTTATATTCTAATGCCTACTATTTACGAGTGTAACTAACCAGACTCTTCCCGCAGAAAAGTAGTAGGTACCTGCCTATTTCACTTAATTACTTTTTTTATATGAAATCAACACCAAATTTTTAAACAAGAAACCAAAATTAGGTTAATTTAATTTAAAAAAACACCTACCTATACATGCTTTCACCGTAATTAACTAACGAACGTTCACTGCTGGACAAAAGCTTTCTCCAAGAAAAGCATTGTGGTTAATATCCCCTCTAAATGAACTTACCCGCTCTATGTGACGGTGAGTAAATACTAATATACCCCTAAATAATACTAAAATAAGCCATTTGGTGCCAAACGCTATAATATGCTTGAAATGCAAGTAGATGTCAAACATTAAAGTATATGAAAACAGCATACTTATCATACATTAAACGTAGACTTCTTTGACTTATTATCATTTTGTTGCTAGGAGGTGTGCGAAATCATATTTTTATGTTAAAATAAGTAAAAAGGCATTAAATACGATATCAACATACTTGTATCTTGTTAGTTACTTATTAAATATTATAGTATAGTATCGACACATTAAATAAAATAAAAAATATGACCAAAATTAAATTAAATTTTAAGACATCAATAAAAAGAAATTACATTTTTATTCATAATAATTTTAACATTGAATTTGATATATACTAAGAAATAATCCGCATGCCGTTCCGTTATTTTCTGTTGCAATGCCCTAACAGGGTTCATGTTGTACCTACTAACCTAAGAAGTGACTGTGTAGTGTAATCTAATATATGTATAATGTGAAAAGCAATAAATAAATTGAATTGAATTGAATCAGTACCTTCATACATACTAAGCAGATGCATTTTCGACTGCTCATTCAAGAGCTAAAACTGCTGATGTCAGGGCTGGTCGTAGAACAAAAGTTATTTGTACTGTAAATTTCTTCAATCCCCCATTAACTTGTTAAAATATTTATCACAAAATAGTATGCCGGGTATTATTCCAAATCTACGCGTTGTATGGAAACATACGAATTGACCGGTCTAAGTTCACATTTATAAGAAAACACTAACAGTAATTCCAACTTTTTTATTTTATCCTCAAATACTTATTCCATAAATAATTTACAATTAAATATTACACAATGAAATTAATCAAAAATAGAATTTCCACAACTTCACTTACTGACCCAGATTTTACTTAGAGATCATTACTGCTCGGAATTCTAACGCAGACTGCCCCTGACTGGCACGAGTAAGACCGTTTTGTTGATTCAAATTCCCCACCCATATTTTGTAACGAACCAATATTTAAAATTAACAGCTGTTTTATTAGAGTAAAAACGAAATGTTTTAACATATAACGTTATTTTCCCCTTTAAAGTATGGAAAACCTTACACTCGGCCATACTGACAACGTGTGCGTTCCACGTACACGCGTCAGGTGACAACCTTACACTCGGCCAATCAGAGGAAGAGAGAATAACAAAAAAAAAAAACATATAAATAGAAGAAAAAAAATTAAGACAAATATTTTCTACTGAATTAATTCTACAAAGGAAAATTATGTCTATTGAATCAAAATTCATTGAAAACAATTTGCTCTTTATGAAAATTAATACTAATTAATGAAAACTTATTAATTTTACCTAAATCTTTATGTTATTTAAAGCAATTCATATAATTATGTTTTATACATAGATAAAATCAAAATTCTATTATTCAATTGTTCAATGCAATAACATCTATCTCATTTAGGCTATTTACTCTTTATTACAAAAACGCAAAACATTGAAGGAATTAATGTTAAAGCTTTCTTTGATTTAATATAAACAAAATCTTGAGGTCTTTCTAATTATATCTTTTTCTATATACATGTTTACTTATAATATATAATTCACTCTGCCCTGGTGTACAATTACACATTTTTTGGAGGGGCCACTCAGCCCTGGTGCACAATTGCACATTTTTTGGAGGGGCCACTCAGCCCTGGTGTACAATTGCACTAATACTAAAGAGCCACTTAGCCCTGGTGCACAATTGCACTTTTTTTTTGAGGGGCCACCCAGCAGTAGTGCACAATTGCACATTTTTTGGAGGGGCCACTTAGCCCTGGTGCGCAATTGCACACGTTTTGGAGGGGCCACTCAGCCCTGGTGCACAATTGCACTAATACTAAAGAGCCACTCAGCCCTGGTGCACAATTTCACTAACAAATACTAAAGAGCCACTCAGCCCTGGTGCACAATTTCACTAATAAATACTAAAGAGCCACTCAGCCCTGGTGCACAATTGCACTAATAAATACTAAAGAGCCACTCAGCCCTGGTGCACAATTGCACTAATAAATACTAAAGAGCCACTTAGCCCTGGTGCACAATTGCACATTTGGAGGGGCCACTCAGCTCTGGTGCAAAATTGCACTAATACCAAAAATTTAGATTCACGATAGATAAGAATATTTCCGATGAAAGTGAATCTAAATTTTTGCATAATACACTACTATATGTTATGTACTTATTTCAGATCAACTGGAGCTAAGCTGTTTCTTTGCAGAAATACAAGATGTCCAATCGTACACCAGGGCTGAGTTGCTCTTTAGTATTAGTGCAATTTTGCACCAGAGCTGAGTGGCCCCTCCAAATGTGCAATTGTGCACCAGGGCTAAGTGGCTCTTTAGTATTTATTAGTGCAATTGTGCACCAGGGCTGAGTGGCTCTTTAGTATTTATTAGTGCAATTGTGCACCAGGGCTGAGTGGCTCTTTAGTATTTATTAGTGAAATTGTGCACCAGGGCTGAGTGGCTCTTTAGTATTTATTAGTGAAATTGTGCACCAGGGCTGAGTGGCTCTTTAGTATTAGTGCAATTGTGCACCAGGGCCGAGTGGCCCCTCCAAAACGTGTGCAATTGCGCACCAGGGCTAAGTGGCCCCTCCAAAAAATGTGCAATTGTGCACTACTGCTGGGTGGCCCCTCAAAAAAAAAGTGCAATTGTGCACCAGGGCTAAGTAGCTCTTTAGTATTAGTGCAATTGTACACCAGGGCTGAGTGGCCCCTCCAAAAAATGTGCAATTGTGCACCAGGGCTGAGTGGCCCCTCCAAAAAATGTGTAATTGTACACCAGGGCAGAGTGAATTATATATTATAAGTAAACATGTATATTAGGGTGGAGTGAAATTTTTTTTTCGCGTTATTGTTTTGTAATAGCATGAAACGGGTGCATTTAGGGATTAACATAACACATACAAAATATAATTTGAATTACTTTAGAGTATCTGCCTCCGCAAGGTCACTGAACTTTCGAATAAATTGATTTTCAGACCCATGTTTGACGCGACGTAAATATGTCATTTATAAATATTAATTAATTTTATATTATATTATTCGATAGTCATAATAGTCTATTTTGATTAGTAATCATTAAAAAACATATTCGGACGTTGATTTAGGTGCTTAAAATAACGGGAGTGCGGGGGCGCGCGGGGAGGCAGTGGCGTTGGCATGGCGTTGCGCTGCGCGCGCTTGTCGTATCAGTGCACAGTTATTACTCGAAGTGACAGGACGTACGTTTGTTTTAAAGTATGGAGAAGAATCGTAGTGCATTTAAGTGTCCTCTTTTTGGTGGTATCGTGGATATCAAAGACAATTCTCTGCCTACTTATGAAGACGTTATGAAGTATTATGAATGGACGAGACATCACCTCAAATTACAATTGGAAACTGCAAAGGAGCCAACATTTACACAAGTAGCAGATATAGTGGTACCTAGGATTGAAGGTATATGGCAAACAGCATCTATTCCGACTGTAACACGAACGAGAATCATACAGATGTTAAAAGCATATCACTTGAAATGCAAAAATTTACTTAAGTCTATCAATAGGCTTTCTCCAGAAAAATTGAAAAATTTTCGCGAAAACAGTAAGCTGCTCTTTGATATTGCATCTTGCAAATGTAAAGAAGTCTCACATTGCATCTGCCCGACTGATAAAAAGGTTCCCAAACAGGAACAACCGTTTTTAATAGATCAACGAACTTCTCGAAATATGTTTATCGGTAAAATTGACATTATTACGACAAAAAAACTACAAAAGGCCCTTAAACGGAAACAAGATCGCGAAAACTCCGCAAGTAAATCCTTGAATAAGAGATTTATGTCAGTTGATACAGAAATGTACGTTTCCAGGACATCACCGACATCCCCGATATCCGAGAGGAGTAGTAGTACAGCTGATGAATTCCTAAACACTAAAGAAGACGGCGTTCCTGAAATAAAGCAAAAAAAGATCTCACATCTTAACTTACCTACAATATCGAAGACGTGCGACAGATATGGAGTCTCTGATAGGGCGGCGGCGGCAATCGCGTCTTCTGTTTTGTACGATATTGGATCTGATCTTGAGGTTATTGATAGACATAAATTACGAAGGGAGAGATCGAAAAACCGACAGAAATTAGTGAAAGAGGTCATTAATACAGAGCTTTCTGCTTTATACTTTGACGGAAAGAAAGATAAAACTTTAAAAATTGTTAAAAAAGGTAGTAAATACTATAGAACTTCGTGTATTGAAGAGCATATATCGCTTATTCAGGAGCCGGGTTCTATTTACATGGGCTATGTAGTACCAAGTACAGGTTCAGCCAAAGCAATACAAACTGCAATCACAGGGTTTTTGGCCAAGGAAAACATTTCTCTACAGCATCTTATGGCAATAGGCTGTGACGGAACTAATGTTAATACTGGAAAATATGGTGGAATTATACGCCTCCTGGAAAAAAACTTGCAAAGACCTCTTCAGTGGGTAATTTGTTTACTTCATATGAACGAACTTCCTTTGAGACACTTGTTCCTACATATCGACGGAGCCACTTCGGGACCCAAGTCTTACACAGGCCAGTTGGGGAAGTCACTGGAGACTTGTGAACAATTGCCAGTTAAAAAATTCAATCCGATCAAAGGAGAACCGCTTCCAAAAATGGCTGTAGATTTGAGTACGGATCAAAAATACCTGCACGATATTGTCTCAGCGGTACAAACAGGCGACTTTCCAGAAGATCTCGCGAATAGGTCTCCAGGTAGGCTATCTCATGCTCGTTGGCTTACCCGTGCTAATCGTATACTACGTTTGTATGTAGCAACAGAAAAACCATCAGATAATTTGACCACCTTGGCTATATTTATCATAAAAGTTTACGCCCCATGTTGGTTCTCGATTAAGAATAAACCGTCCTGTAAAGATGGAGCTCGGCATCTTTTTAAAATCATATCAACCTCGAGGTATCTGCCAGAAAATCTAAAAAAGGTCATCGATCCTGTCATTCAACGCAATAGCTATTTTGCACATCCTGAAAACATCTTACTTGCAATGATTACCGATGACAATAGACACATTCGTGAACTGGCAGCCCGGCGTGTATTAAAAGCACGTAGTATGTCGCAACTTCCATCACCAAGGTTGTTTGAAGTGACAGATATTAACTTAAGTGCGTCAAATTATATCGATATGATAAATTGGCAACAAACTATTACCGAACCTCCAATCTTGAAACACTTAACTGATCAAGAAATTCAACAAATAGTCCAATCTGGAGGTGAGAGTGAAGTATTGTTTCTACGTCTTCCCTGCCATACCCAAGCAGTTGAAAGAGCTGTAAAGTTGACGGCAGAAGCTGCTACTTCCCAGTGTAAGGACTCATCGCGAATGGGAGCTATAAAAGCAAAATTGGAATCCCGTAAGAATATGCCGAAATTTGAAACAAAAAGAGATTTTAAGGCCGATTGAAAACTTGTTTTATATTAGTTATAACTAAAAATTATACTGTTTTTGTCTTTAATTACATTATTCATATCAATCATCAATCAATACATCAATACATATAATAAAATCGTAACCGATCGCTGTCTGTACATGGAAGATAAATGAGTAAAAATATTTTTGGAGGCTTTTACCAACGCAATAGAACACAAAACAATGATTTTTAGAATTTTTGTCTGTTTGTCGGTTTGTCTGTTTGTCTGTGCGTTTGTGCACGCTAATCTGAAAAACGGCTGAACCGATTCGTTTGCGGTTTTCATTGAAATATTGTGATAAGTTTCACTTAAAATTTAGTGTTTGTTTTATTTAAATCCGTTCATAAATGAAAAAGTTATATCAATTTTAAAGAATCACGTAAAACATTTTTGTTCGAAAAACTGTGTTTGTAGACGCTAATCTCAGAAACGGCTAAACAACTTCGCTTGCGATTTTCATTTATGTATTTAAATAAGTTTCACTAAAAATGTAGTGGTTGTTTCATTGAAATCCGTTGATAAATAAAAAAGTTATATCAATTTAAAGAAAATTTGCTATGAAATAAACTGTACAGTAGCATTGGCTAAAACAGTTTATTTCATAGCAAATTTTCTTTAAATTGATATAACTTTTTTATTTATCAACGGATTTCAATGAAACAACCACTACATTTTTAGTGAAACTTATTTAAATACATAAATGAAAATCGCAAGTGAAACTTATCACAATATTTCAATGAAAACCGCAAACGAATCGGTTCAGCCGTTTTTCAGATTAGCGTGCACAAACGCACAGACAAACAGACAAACCGACAAACAGACAAAAATTCTAAAAATCATTGTTTTGTGTTCTATTGCGTTGGTAAAAGCCCCCAAAAATATTTTTACTCATTTATCTTCCATGTACAGACAGCGATCGGTTACGATTTTATTATATGTTTTGATGTATTGATTGATGATTGATATGAATAATGTAATTAAAGACAAAAACAGTATAATTTTTAGTTATAACTAATATAAAACAAGTTTTCAATCGGCCTTAAAATCTCTTTTTGTTTCAAATTTCGGCATATTCTTACGGGATTCCAATTTTGCTTTTATAGCTCCCATTCGCGATGAGTCCTTACACTGGGAAGTAGCAGCTTCTGCCGTCAACTTTACAGCTCTTTCAACTGCTTGGGTATGGCAGGGAAGACGTAGAAACAATACTTCACTCTCACCTCCAGATTGGACTATTTGTTGAATTTCTTGATCAGTTAAGTGTTTCAAGATTGGAGGTTCGGTAATAGTTTGTTGCCAATTTATCATATCGATATAATTTGACGCACTTAAGTTAATATCTGTCACTTCAAACAACCTTGGTGATGGAAGTTGCGACATACTACGTGCTTTTAATACACGCCGGGCTGCCAGTTCACGAATGTGTCTATTGTCATCGGTAATCATTGCAAGTAAGATGTTTTCAGGATGTGCAAAATAGCTATTGCGTTGAATGACAGGATCGATGACCTTTTTTAGATTTTCTGGCAGATACCTCGAGGTTGATATGATTTTAAAAAGATGCCGAGCTCCATCTTTACAGGACGGTTTATTCTTAATCGAGAACCAACATGGGGCGTAAACTTTTATGATAAATATAGCCAAGGTGGTCAAATTATCTGATGGTTTTTCTGTTGCTACATACAAACGTAGTATACGATTAGCACGGGTAAGCCAACGAGCATGAGATAGCCTACCTGGAGACCTATTCGCGAGATCTTCTGGAAAGTCGCCTGTTTGTACCGCTGAGACAATATCGTGCAGGTATTTTTGATCCGTACTCAAATCTACAGCCATTTTTGGAAGCGGTTCTCCTTTGATCGGATTGAATTTTTTAACTGGCAATTGTTCACAAGTCTCCAGTGACTTCCCCAACTGGCCTGTGTAAGACTTGGGTCCCGAAGTGGCTCCGTCGATATGTAGGAACAAGTGTCTCAAAGGAAGTTCGTTCATATGAAGTAAACAAATTACCCACTGAAGAGGTCTTTGCAAGTTTTTTTCCAGGAGGCGTATAATTCCACCATATTTTCCAGTATTAACATTAGTTCCGTCACAGCCTATTGCCATAAGATGCTGTAGAGAAATGTTTTCCTTGGCCAAAAACCCTGTGATTGCAGTTTGTATTGCTTTGGCTGAACCTGTACTTGGTACTACATAGCCCATGTAAATAGAACCCGGCTCCTGAATAAGCGATATATGCTCTTCAATACACGAAGTTCTATAGTATTTACTACCTTTTTTAACAATTTTTAAAGTTTTATCTTTCTTTCCGTCAAAGTATAAAGCAGAAAGCTCTGTATTAATGACCTCTTTCACTAATTTCTGTCGGTTTTTCGATCTCTCCCTTCGTAATTTATGTCTATCAATAACCTCAAGATCAGATCCAATATCGTACAAAACAGAAGACGCGATTGCCGCCGCCGCCCTATCAGAGACTCCATATCTGTCGCACGTCTTCGATATTGTAGGTAAGTTAAGATGTGAGATCTTTTTTTGCTTTATTTCAGGAACGCCGTCTTCTTTAGTGTTTAGGAATTCATCAGCTGTACTACTACTCCTCTCGGATATCGGGGATGTCGGTGATGTCCTGGAAACGTACATTTCTGTATCAACTGACATAAATCTCTTATTCAAGGATTTACTTGCGGAGTTTTCGCGATCTTGTTTCCGTTTAAGGGCCTTTTGTAGTTTTTTTGTCGTAATAATGTCAATTTTACCGATAAACATATTTCGAGAAGTTCGTTGATCTATTAAAAACGGTTGTTCCTGTTTGGGAACCTTTTTATCAGTCGGGCAGATGCAATGTGAGACTTCTTTACATTTGCATGATGCAATATCAAAGAGCAGCTTACTGTTTTCGCGAAAATTTTTCAATTTTTCTGGAGAAAGCCTATTGATAGCTTTTAACATCTGTATGATTCTCGTTCGTGTTACAGTCGGAATAGATGCTGTTTGCCATATACCTTCAATCCTAGGTACCACTATATCTGCTACTTGTGTAAATGTTGGCTCCTTTGCAGTTTCCAATTGTAATTTGAGGTGATGTCTCGTCCATTCATAATACTTCATAACGTCTTCATAAGTAGGCAGAGAATTGTCTTTGATATCCACGATACCACCAAAAAGAGGACACTTAAATGCACTACGATTCTTCTCCATACTTTAAAACAAACGTACGTCCTGTCACTTCGAGTAATAACTGTGCACTGATACGACAAGCGCGCGCAGCGCAACGCCATGCCAACGCCACTGCCTCCCCGCGCGCCCCCGCACTCCCGTTATTTTAAGCACCTAAATCAACGTCCGAATATGTTTTTTAATGATTACTAATCAAAATAGACTATTATGACTATCGAATAATATAATATAAAATTAATTAATATTTATAAATGACATATTTACGTCGCGTCAAACATGGGTCTGAAAATCAATTTATTCGAAAGTTCAGTGACCTTGCGGAGGCAGATACTCTAAAGTAATTCAAATTATATTTTGTATGTGTTATGTTAATCCCTAAATGCACCCGTTTCATGCTATTACAAAACAATAACGCGAAAAAAAAAATTTCACTCCACCCTAATATACATGTTTACTTATAATATATAATTCACTCTGCCCTGGTGTACAATTACACATTTTTTGGAGGGGCCACTCAGCCCTGGTGCACAATTGCACATTTTTTGGAGGGGCCACTCAGCCCTGGTGTACAATTGCACTAATACTAAAGAGCTACTTAGCCCTGGTGCACAATTGCACTTTTTTTTTGAGGGGCCACCCAGCAGTAGTGCACAATTGCACATTTTTTGGAGGGGCCACTTAGCCCTGGTGCGCAATTGCACACGTTTTGGAGGGGCCACTCGGCCCTGGTGCACAATTGCACTAATACTAAAGAGCCACTCAGCCCTGGTGCACAATTTCACTAATAAATACTAAAGAGCCACTCAGCCCTGGTGCACAATTTCACTAATAAATACTAAAGAGCCACTCAGCCCTGGTGCACAATTGCACTAATAAATACTAAAGAGCCACTCAGCCCTGGTGCACAATTGCACTAATAAATACTAAAGAGCCACTTAGCCCTGGTGCACAATTGCACATTTGGAGGGGCCACTCAGCTCTGGTGCAAAATTGCACTAATACTAAAGAGCAACTCAGCCCTGGTGTACGATTGGACATCTTGTATTTCTGCAAAGAAACAGCTTAGCTCCAGTTGATCTGAAATAAGTACATAACATATAGTAGTGTATTATGCAAAAATTTAGATTCACTTTCATCGGAAATATTCTTATCTATCGTGAATCTAAATTTTTGGTATTAGTGCAATTTTGCACCAGAGCTGAGTGGCCCCTCCAAATGTGCAATTGTGCACCAGGGCTAAGTGGCTCTTTAGTATTTATTAGTGCAATTGTGCACCAGGGCTGAGTGGCTCTTTAGTATTTATTAGTGCAATTGTGCACCAGGGCTGAGTGGCTCTTTAGTATTTATTAGTGAAATTGTGCACCAGGGCTGAGTGGCTCTTTAGTATTTGTTAGTGAAATTGTGCACCAGGGCTGAGTGGCTCTTTAGTATTAGTGCAATTGTGCACCAGGGCTGAGTGGCCCCTCCAAAACGTGTGCAATTGCGCACCAGGGCTAAGTGGCCCCTCCAAAAAATGTGCAATTGTGCACTACTGCTGGGTGGCCCCTCAAAAAAAAAGTGCAATTGTGCACCAGGGCTAAGTGGCTCTTTAGTATTAGTGCAATTGTACACCAGGGCTGAGTGGCCCCTCCAAAAAATGTGCAATTGTGCACCAGGGCTGAGTGGCCCCTCCAAAAAATGTGTAATTGTACACCAGGGCAGAGTGAATTATATATTATAAGTAAACATGTATATAGAAAAAGATATAATTAGAAAGACCTCAAGATTTTGTTTATATTAAATCAAAGAAAGCTTTAACATTAATTCCTTCAATGTTTTGCGTTTTTGTAATAAAGAGTAAATAGCCTAAATGAGATAGATGTTATTGCATTGAACAATTGAATAATAGAATTTTGATTTTATCTATGTATAAAACATAATTATATGAATTGCTTTAAATAACATAAAGATTTAGGTAAAATTAATAAGTTTTCATTAATTAGTATTAATTTTCATAAAGAGCAAATTGTTTTCAATGAATTTTGATTCAATAGACATAATTTTCCTTTGTAGAATTAATTCAGTAGAAAATATTTGTCTTAATTTTTTTTCTTCTCTTTATATGTTTTTTTTTTTTGTTATTCTCTCTTCCTCTGATTGGCCGAGTGTAAGGTTGTCACCTGACGCGTGTACGTGGAACGCACACGTTGTCAGTATGGCCGAGTGTAAGGTTTTCCATACTTTAAAGGGGAAAATAACGTTATATGTTAAAACATTTCGTTTTTACTCTAATAAAACAGCTGTTAATTTTAAATATTGGTTCGTTACAAAATATGTCTTACTCATGCCAGTCAGGGGCAGTCTGCGTTAGAATTCCGAGCAGTAATGATCTCTAAGTAAAATCTGGGTCAGTAAGTGAAGTTGTGGAAATTCTATTTTTGATTAATTTCATTGTGTAATATTTAATTGTAAATTATTTATGGAATAAGTATTTGAGGATAAAATAAAAAAGTTGGAATTACTGTTAGTGTTTTCTTATAAATGTGAACTTAGACCGGTCAATTCGTATGTTCCCATACAACGCGTAGATTTGGAATAATACCCGGCATACTATTTTGTGATAAATATTTTAACAAGTTAATGGGGGATTGAAGAAATTTACAGTACAAATAACTTTTGTTCTACGACCAGCCCTGACATCAGCAGTTTTAGCTCTTGAATGAGCAGTCGAAAATGCATCTGCTTAGTATGTATGAAGGTACTGATACAAGTATGTTGATATCGTATTTAATGCCTTTTTACTTATTTTAACATAAAAATATGACTTCGCACACCTCCTAGCAACAAAATGATAATAAGTCAAAGAAGTCTACGTTTAATGTATGATAAGTATGCTGTTTTCATATACTTTAATGTTTGACATCTACTTGCATTTCAAGCATATTATAGCGTTTGGCACCAAATGGCTTATTTTAGTATTATTTAGGGGTATATTAGTATTTACTCACCGTCACATAGAGCGGGTAAGTTCATTTAGAGGGGATATTAACCACAATGCTTTTCTTGGAGAAAGCTTTTGTCCAGCAGTGATTTAGTTAGTTAATTACGGTGAAAGCATGTATAGGTAGGTGTTTTTTTAAATTAAATTAACCTAATTTTGGTTTCTTGTTTAAAAATTTGGTGTTGATTTCATATAAAAAAAGTAATTAAGTGAAATAGGCAGGTACCTACTACTTTTCTGCGGGAAGAGTCTGGTTAGTTACACTCGTAAATAGTAGGCATTAGAATATAAAGTAAGTACCAACGTAATTATTGTTACGTTTACTAGGTACGGGTACGGGTCGTCGATCAGTGACGCATTCAAAACGTCTGGTTTTACAAACGCTTCCTAAAATCTGAGGCAGACTTGGATTTTATGATCGTGTGAGAGCTATCACCTGAATGTAGTTTCGTCAAAAAGTAAGATAGGTAATTTTTGGGTGAAAATCCCACCTATAAAAACCGTCTGATTCTGCAAGTGCTTCCTGTAAATTGTCTGGAATTCAGTTTAAGCTATTCATAATGATACAAGTAAGGATTCTAAGAAAGAATTTTTCAAAAGTAAGATCGGTAATTTTTCGCCTACGGAAGTACCATTCAAGGTGACATAACTCCCAAACGCTTCCTGCTTCGCTCGGCAGACGTCGATATTTAGGGACCCCTAATAAGTGCGCACATTAATATTATAGTCTCCCAAGAAAGTACGATCGGTACGAAAATCGAGGTTGGGACGACGGACTCCTCATACTAGCTGTTTAGGTATCTTACTGTACGTTTGATTCAAGTAAAAACAATCGATAAATTTATGTCTACCCATTGCGAAATAATCTCTTATATTGGACTGGTTCTCACAGGCAACGTCATCAAATATTATTATGGAGTGCGGTTTCGCATCGTGAGGACTTAAAACAAGTTCATTATCTTTATATTTTGCAAACTGGGACTAACTTAAGAACATTTTCTAAAAACACATATTTCGGCTGATACAGTGTTTTTGAATAAAGATAAACGTTTTTAAAACGTAAACCATTTTCATGTAACAGAAGACCTATGATTACATTAGTTTTCCCACAATTCGAGGGACCGCAAATAATACACCAAATAGCATTAGGTAGAAGGTTTCCATGGCGGGAAACATCTACTTTTTCATCTGGACTACTTGGCTCAATTGTAAAGTTTGAGATTGTTTAACGAATTTCATCCTTTTTATCAGTAAAACTGTTTATGAGTGAATGTTATTATTTGTAAGTTACATTTTATATACATTCGAAACAATCTGATTCTGTGAATGCTTTACTTTGGAAACACTCTAGACGTGTCATTATCATCATCATTTCAACCGCATTACGTCCACTGCTGGACATACGCCTCTTCTAAGGATTTCCAAAACGACCGATCAAGAGCGGCTGTCTAAATCACTGCTGTGAGTGAAGGCGAGCACGGAGTGCGAGCCTGACTGAAAACGTTATGAGCTGTAAAAGAAGACACCACGTAAGTCATTTTTTTTTCACTAACATTTCTGTTTACGATTGAATGACATGGTAAAGATACGATTTAAACGAACTGACTTTGTAAATGCTTTACTTTGGAAACTCTTTGAATGGGGAATTTGGGATACTTGATTCACCGCAGTGAGAGAACACGCGGTGGCTCTTTGATACTTGCATCTAGAGATAGAATCTGTGAAGACCTGCCTATTGTAGATAAAATGTATAAAAGAGACAGTTTTGAAATATGTGGTGTAAGGGACAGTGCTACTGGTATTAGTATTTGTTGTTGTTATAGAACTCCCGAATCTCATAATCTTGAAGGTTTAATTGAAGGTCTAGATAAGCTGTTGGATCACTTCTTTGATAAAAAATGTATTGTATGCGGATACTTTAATGTAGACCTATTGACAGATAATGATAAACGTAATAACTTTCTAAACGTGTTGACATCGTTCAATTTCCGAGTTTTAGTAAATGTACCGACATTTTTGCGTAATCAAATCTCCTCATGTTTAGACAATGTGCTGACTAATTTATCTGTTAAAGAAATAAACAAATGCGAGGTAGACCATAATGGATTAGCGGACGGGCATGGAGCTCTTCTTTGTTCTATTAGAACTGAAACTCCAAAATCGATAAACCTAAGAAATGCATATTTAAAAGGTTTTTTTGTGAAAAAAATAAGCAAACATTTAAAGAAGAAATACTGAGACAACAATGGGGTGAAATGGGAATAAATGCTTTCATTTAAAAAATTAATTACGTTTTTGAAATGAGTTTTCCTAAAAAAAAGGGGCGCTGTAAAGTAAATACCAAGACAAACATTAGGTGGATTACAAAGGGAATCAAAACTTCAAGTAAATTTAAAAAAAAAAATTTTGTCTGTAACAGAAACAATTGCCACTCTTCTATTACAATTATAATATAATATAAATTTCTTACAAGAAAAAAAATATAACACTGTACAGAGTCATAAGGAATGCGAAGAAAATTGCAGGACAATCAGAAATTCAAGCTCTAATAACTTAAGCAAAGACGTCTGGAAAATAATTAACAAGCATAGAAACAAGTCTAGTAAGTAACGCCATAACTTTATTTTGAATCACGACAATAATCTAATAGACTCTAAAAATTCCTGACATATTTGCTAATCAATTTGACCTAAGCACAAGTAGGACATCTAGCAACCCAAAATTGGCCATTGATTATTTAAAAAATAGTTCCAATTGTGTAACAAACGAATTGTCGTCACTAGAACCAACAACCCCTGACGAAATAAAGAAGATAGTTCTGAAAATGACTGGTAAATCTTCGTGTGGTTACGATGATGTGCCCATCACAATAATCAAAGACAATATTGATATTCTATCAGAGCCATTGAGTATATTTTTTAATAAATGTATGGAACAAGGTATTTTTCCAGATCAATTTAAGATTGCCAAAATTGTACCGGTCCATAAAAAAGGATCTAAACGAGATCCTTAGATGTTTAGGCAAATATCCTTACTGATAACTACTTCAAAGATATTTGAAAAGATAATAAAATCGAGATTGCTCAAACACTTAGAATTAAATAATGTATTAAATAGAAGACAATTTAGTTATTTGAGGAATATTGGAACTACGGATGCGATTAGAACTCTCGTTGGGAATGTGCTATCCAAATTAAACACCAAAAAAAAGTTGCCGGTATGTTCTTAGATTTAAGCTCCGCGTTTGACATGGTCGACCAGGATCTATTACTGGAAAAATTCTCGTTTTATGGAGTCACGGGTAGCGCATTAAAACTTCTACGGTCTTATCTGGAAAATAGACGCATGTTTGTGGAAATAAAGGCTCTAGACTCTGAAATGTGTGAAAAAGAGTATCGATCAACAACAAAAAATGTTAAAGTAGGAGTACCGCAAGGTTCTATACTGGGCCCTTTGTTTTTAATTACATTCATGAATGATCTGATCAATCACATATATAGATGTGAAGGCGGTTGTTATCGTAGTTGGCCAGCGGGTAACCAGCCGCTTTTTTCGCTAACAACGGATAACAACCATAAACAGCGGCTGTCTACGGTTGACATATCATAATGTTTTTATTAAATCCGTTTTAAATCCTAAGTGATTTTTTTTGTTTATTGGCCTACTTACTTTATATGTAAATTCAGAATTAATATTTCAAGTAAGCGTTCTTTCTTATTTCATAGTTGTGTCGATGTTATTTTGAAATATTTAACTTGTTTCATCTTACTCGGGTTGATAACATAATACCAAAAACACGAAACACAAAACGGACGTCGTAGTAGTAGTTTCACGTACCTACGACGTCAGTTTTGTGTTTTTGGCAAAGAGAAGAAAGCCGTTTTCAGCCATTTAAAACATTTTTTTGCGCAGCGCGGTGCTGTTTATTTCGGTATAATACCTACCTACCCTAATAGCGCTCGAGCGGAGACGAAGATCATGCAGGATATGAGTAAGATATGATAAAGATAACCTATCTCTTGAGGTAGGCCGAGAGGACGGAACGCCAAGCTTAGCATTATCCTACTTATTACGTTTGTATAATAGTAATAAAAGTGGTGAATCGGAGTTTTATACCTACAGATTAAATACCTATTATGTACGGTATAAATAAGTAGGTTTAGTTGACAAAATTAGTGTATTATCTGTCGTGTTGAAGAACATTCCAAAATAATTCATAATATTGAACATTTTATATTTTAAAGTATGACAGAGTAGGTAATTAATTTAGTAAAAGTACCTATTTGTATACATCGGCTCGTATATTATAACAATTTCGACTTAGGAACTGTAAAAATTGTAAGACCTTTTGGTACTGAGTCGGATAAGCAGCCGGTTGTCAACCGCTGTTCATACGTTATTATCCGCTGCTTTGGATAACTACCCGATAACAACCGCTGTTTTACAACTATAATCACATATCAAATACTACAAATGACTCAGTTAACTTAGTAGTTTTTGCAGATGACACGAACGCTATTGTTTCTGCAGAATAGCTGAGCTGAATCTTTTAGTGAGTCTGACCCTAAAGTGCTTTTTGGAGTGGTTTTTTGCAAATGGTCTTAAAGTGAATGCGTCAAAAACAAAAATTATGCTATTTAAAACAACAGCCAATAACCAAGACAGGCTCAGCATAACACTTAATGACGAAGAAGTACAATGTAAACAAACATTATGCTATTTAAAACAACAGCCAACAACCAAGACAGACTCAGTATAACACTTAATGACGAAGAAGTACAATGTGTTGACGATGTCAAATTTCTCGGGGTACACTTGGACAGTTTATTAAATTGGAAACTGGAACTTATTAACATTGAAAAAAGTGTTAGTTCTGCTTGTTATGTGCTAAGAAGCCTCCGAGATGAAATTGATGTAACTCACCTTAAAATGGTTTATTATGCTCTAGTCGAGTCTAAAATACGCTATAGCATACTTTTTTGGGGAGGTAGTTATCTCTTCAACATTCAAAATGCGTTCAGATCTCAAAAAAGGGCAATATGGACAATTGTGCGTATTCACCAGCAGGAATCTTGTGAACCGTATTTCAGAAAATTTGAAATTTTGACCATTTAGTCCTAGTATTGTTAGCAAATTTATCAAAGAATATACATGAATATGAAACTATTGAAATCAAAGAATATACATGAATATGAAACTATTGTAGAAAGAAAAGTGAGAGAAAACACAAGACGTAAGGATTTGGTCGATTTTTCCGCAACCCGTTTAAACATTGTTAAGCATAGCTCTCAAGTTCAATCGGTAAAGCTATTTAACAAATTGCCAACTGAATTAAAAATGTTACTTTATAAGAGTAATTTCAAAGTTGAACTTAAATTTTTTTAAATAAAGAAGTGTTTCTATAGTATCGAGGAGTTTCTAAAATGACACAATCTAATTGACATTATGTATTTTTTTTTGACATTAGTTTGTATAGTTCAACCTAAAAATGGATACTCTGGAATTACATATTATTTTTATTTTATTATTAAGTGTGTTAGACTAAGCTGTTAATATTTTAACACAAAGGAATTAAGTCAGCTAAGTACCATCTAAAAAGAATTTTAGTTGAAAGTCATTTCACGTTCGAAGAACTATCAACTATTTTTGCACAAGTAGAGGCTATCTTAAATAGCCGACCTCTAAGTCCTCTCTCTTCCTCCGCCAATGACTTTACCCCCCTTACCCCGGGCCACTTCCTAATAGGAAGGCCACTTACTGCGCTGCCTAGTCTCACGCTAGAAGACATCAATCCTTCACGATCAAATCATCTTCAGCGCATCGAGCAAGTTCGCCTTAGCATTTCTGGCGGCGTTGGCAGTCCGAATATATCTCAAAGCTTCAACAAAGAATCAAATGGCGTGTTCGTTGCAGTGACCTCCAGCCTGGGGACGTCGTGCTTCTCAAAGAAGACCACACCCCTCCACTCCAGTGGCGCTTGGGGCGTGTGGAGCGCCTGTTCCCTGGCGCAGACGGAGTCCCGCGAGTGGCGGACATTCGTACGGCGAAGGGCGTCGTGCAACGGGCCCTTTCGAAGATATGCCTGTTGCAAGCAGAAGCTTTCAACCGGGGGCAGGATGTTAACGCCGTCGAGTCAACAGCAAGCAAGCAGCCGCCCCCTCACCTCATGCGTCCCCCCCGCAGACCATATATAACCACCCGCGCGCTTGTCCTCGTCCCTCTGATACGGTCAAGATAGTCACTAAGCCTTTGTACATATATTCGTGTCATAGTCCGAAGATTAAAGAAGCAAGTACCATCCAGCATCCAGTTTTTAATTTGTATACCCAGATGATCTAGGCTCCAACAATTTATTTATTTTATTATTTATAACACCCTTCTTTTTCGCAGGGGGTTAAAAAGTAGTAAAGGTTTTAAAATTATTAAATTTAACCTTCAAATTTATTCAGAAGAATAAAAAAATAATAATTGTATAATGAATGTAGGATCGGGGGGAGCCGAAGGAAAAATGCCGGACACTCTTTTGTGGAGGAAAATAAATATACATTTATTATTATTATTATTATGTTGGTACGCTTTTCAGCCACGGGTCCATTGGGACCCGGTCCTTTGAGGCGTTCATGGGGCCAAAGCCAACATGAAGAGGCCTTTTAGTACCTTTTTATCTAAAATGTGAGGTGGCTGCATCTACGGAGGTCTATCCCTTAATATACCATTGAGATGCACTAACGGGCACTCCTCCATAGCTGCCGAACTATTGCCAG
Source organism: Acrobasis consociella (assembly GCA_963555685.1). NCBI lineage: Eukaryota > Metazoa > Arthropoda > Insecta > Lepidoptera > Pyralidae > Acrobasis > Acrobasis consociella. Next base: position 15,285,737 of record OY743125.1, on the reverse strand, counting down.
GGAGGGATTGACTTGGTTTGGGTTATGTGGATGGGATGTTAGTGGGCCGGATAACTGGGTTATGGAGTGAGATACGGACATCTACCTAAAAATCTCTCACATTAATTTTAACCTGGTAGATGGTGACTTGCTGCTCGTTGGTTACACAATTATTATTATTATTATATTATATTCTACTCTTGAACTTCTTTATTTGCTTTTTCACGGAATACGTCCTAATACAAACGCGCTATCAATCGCCATCTTTTTACTTATATCTTCTTTCTCGCTCTTCTTTCATTCATCACGCTCTCACTCTCTTTTTCATTGGATGTTGGCATCCTACACTCGGTCATTTTGCTTCTATGTCTGTCCTCAGACATACAAAAGGTATTTAAAATTACAAATTTAGGCTCACATTAACAATGTTAAAATATAACTGAAATACAATCAATGTTGAGGAATTTAAATTAAAATAGCAATACCTACTTTACATTTTCGGATAAATACACTTAAACTTGACTCATACAGAATTAGATTTTGAATAAACTAAGTACTAATGCATCAACGATAGGATACAAGTTGTCGACTAAATTGTGAAAACCATTGGGATAATAAAGACACAAAAAAAAAATACACTGTAGGTATGAACAGTGGAGACTTAGGTTAACATATTACAACTTAGCATGAGTATGTTCAAATAATTTTCTTAAACACAATGTAAAGAAAAACACAATAAATTTCTTAACAATAGTTACTGTGACGATAAAAGGTGTTTCATTCATCCAAACCTTTCATCCATCCTCACTATCCTAAGTAAATTAATCATACCTTTACTCCTCGTCTGTTGCAGGCCATTGCTTCATTAAATCAGCTGAACTCGAAGTTCTAGTAGGACCTTCAGTGTTACTGGCTACTTTTATGACGTCATAGCGATCATTGCGTTTAACTTTCACTACTCGATAGGGTCCTAGGTATTTGGGCTTCAATTTAAGTCCTGGACCGAACTGCGTTCATTTTTCGGTTTTCGTCTTTTATCATACGTTTTCTTGTTTTCGTCTTGAATCTTGAGAATCTGCTGCTTTGCCTTTATCCTCATGTCTTCTCTATCCTCTTCATACTGACTTATTTCTTCTTTTTGAAGTAACTCTAGTATTTTCAGGTCTTCTTTCATCCTCATTTTCGTACCGACCATGAGGTTAAATGGCGAAGTACCAATACTTCTTTAAAGAGTGCTGTTTATTGCCCGTTGGACACGACTAACATGCCTATACCACAGTGATGGTTCCTCGATGCAAAGCTTAGTTAATACAGCTAAAATAACCCGGTGTATTCTCTCCACCTGGCCGTTCTCTCTGGGTACTCCTGTGGTGATGGTAACATGTTAAAAAAAAAATGGGTTAAGAAAACCTTCTTGCTTACCAGCTTTCCTTGTGGCTAAAAGACAGGGCATGCATGTGACCATAAAGTTTTTATAAAATAAAACAACGTGATGTGCTGAGATCAAGGAACGACTGTATTGATAAATGACACAATGACAGAACATCAGTGTAGTGTAAACATGCGTCGCTAGATGGCGCTACTAGTATGTATCTATATTTTGATATTTACAACACTTCCACTCAAAATAGAGATACTTAAAAACAAATAATAAAAAGAGCAAACTATACTTTAACAACTCCTAAAACATTCAAGTGCTTCTAATGTTTAACAGCTGCTAGGCTCTTAGTGAGCATGTCTGCAGGCATATCTGATGTACATAAATAATCAACACTAACAATGTTTTCATTTATCATTTCTCTACAATAGTCATATCTAACATCAATATGCTTAGACTTATTATGAAATGCAGGGTTTTGTTAAAGTTTCTGTGCGCTCATTCTATCGTTATATATAGTTATTTTATACAATTGCTTGGTTATTTCAAATTGCAGATTTCTCAAGTATACTGCCTCTTTGCAGGCCTCCGAAATTGAAACATATTCGGCTTCTGTACTAGACAATGCAATACACTTTTGTTTACTACAACTCCAAGATATAACACAACCTGATAAAGTATAACAAAATCCAGAATACGACCTTCTATCATTTATGTCATTGCTCCAATCTGCATCTACATAGCCTTCAATATTAACATTTTTATTTTTACAGTATTTTAAACCAAAATCTTTTGTTTTCTTTAGATATCTTAATACTCTTTTTGCATAATGCCACTGCTCTTCAGTATTACAATTATTGAATTGACTTAAATACGACACAGCATAGGATATATCGGGACGTGTAAAAACAACTAAGTACATTAGGCTCCCGATAAGCTGCTGATAGGGATTCTTACTATTACAATTACTTTCCTTTTTACTTTGCAAATTTACCTCTTTAGCTGTTTTGCAATTAGTCATATTAAACTTGGACAATAATTTATCTACATATTTCTCTTGACTCAAAGTTACAGTATAATTTTGCTTATCAAAACTAATAGACATGCCAAGACAATCCTTTACAATTCCCAAGTCTTTTAGCTCAAAATTATTACTTAAAATGCTTTTAAGATGATTAGTTTCAGCACTGTCATTAGAAAACACAAAAAAGTCATCAACATATAAAGTAAAAATAGTTTTATTGCTACCAATATTTTTTATATATAAGCATGGCTCTATTTTAGACTTCACATAACCATCACCTAACATACAAGTATCTACCTTCTTATGCCATGCCCGGGATGCCTGTTTAAGACCATATATAGCCTTGTTTAATTTAAGAACTTTTTTATCATCTAAACACACAAAGCCTGTAGGTTTTTGCATATATATAGTCTCAGACAGATCCCCATTCAAAAAGGCTGTTTTCACATCAAGGTGAATTACCTGTAAATTCATCTGCACTGACAATGCAAATAATAACCTAAGAGTAGTATGCCGCACTACGGGGGAAAATGTCTCACTGTAGTCCACACCATACCTTTGAGAACAACCCTTAGCCACAAGCCTGGCTCGATAACGCACATTGTTTTCAGAATCGCACTTCTTTTTTAGCACCCATTTGCACTTCACTATATTCCCATGTACAGAAATATCAACGACCTCCCAAGCATTGTTATCTTCAAAACTTTTCAGCTCCTCTTTGATAGCCTGTTCCCAATGCTCCTTTTCTGGTCCTTGCAGTGCCTCTTCCAATGTCAATTCATTGCTTATAGATTCATTACAATCCTCTGTGCACATATATCCATATCTATCAGGTTGTTGTCTTGACCTTTTTGGTAATGTTTTTATTATCACGTCTTCTTCAGACCTCATGGACTCCTCATCCTTATCTGGCACAAAGGTTTCATCCATGTTATTAACACTTGCCGAAGAAACAAATGAGTCCTCTGTACTACTGTCCATAGGATCTCCCACTGAAGACTGTGATGATGAACTGCTTTCTTCTGGTTTATCACCTGTCTCTTCTATTTCAATCAGATTCTCTTCACACAAGTTATTTTCTTTGATGAATATCACATCTCGACTTGTTGTGATTGTCTGTGTTAAAGGATTGTAAAAACTGTATCCTTTTACATTCTCAGGGTAACCAATAAGAATGCATTGCTCAGATTTTTTATCCCATTTGTATCTTTTTTCTTTAGGTATGTGTTTCATTACAGTACTGCCAAAAATTCTCAAATGACTCAGGTTTGGTTTGAAACCAGTCCATATCTCATACGGCGTGCAGTTATTTAATCCCGTCTTCACAATTCTATTCTGTAAATAAACAGCGGTGTTAACGGCTTCAGCCCAAAATTCTTTACCAAGTTTAGCATCAAACAAAAGACATCTGGCCTTTTCTATGATAGTTCGGTTCATCCGCTCACAAAGCCCGTTTTGTTCCGGTGTGTACGGATTTGTTTTCTGACGAATAATGCCAGTTTTGTTCAAATAATTATCAAAGTTCCTATTGCAAAACTCTTCGCCGTTATCACTTCTCAGAATCTTAATTGTTTTAGACGTAGAGTTTTCAACTTTAGCTTTATACTCTATAAAACGCTGTAAAGCCTCATCCTTACTTTTCAAAAAATAAACATAAGTCATTCGACTACAATCAACAACAAAAATCAGGAAATACCTCGATCCTCCCAGAGATATATTCTCCATCGGTCCACAGATGTCACAGTGTACCACTTCCAACAGCTCAGTTCTCCTGTTCCCTTAATGAGCAAAAGGTAAACGACTTTGCTTTCCTTCGCAGCACACAATGCACTTGGACTTGTTGATGTCGGCCTTTTCAGCAAGTTGGACACCCTCCACAGCATTCTGCATTTTATTCATGCTATAACTGTTTACATGTCCCAATCTACGATGCCAAATTTCTGGGGACTCCGCCACTGCTGCCACCAAATAGGTAGAAATGTTCAACTTATATAAACCATTTATAAGTAAGGCCGTGGCTACCAGAGTGTCCCTTTTATTATATATTTCACACCCTTTGCTGGTAAACTGCACTTTGTTGCCTTGCTTCATTAATTGGCTTACTGACAACAAGTTAGTTGATAACTGAGGGACACATAACACTTTTTCAATAGTTATGCTGTAATTACACGATGTCGTGATGTTTACATTTCCGCAACACACAACGGGCACCTTACTCTGGTTAGCTACCATAATGTGTTTGGGGAAACCAGAATAACACAAATCGGTCATCCAATTCTTGTTACTTGTCAAATGTGAACTAGCACCTGAATTAATGTACCAGTCACTCTTGTCAAATGTTCCATTTAAAAACACGGCACTAAATGCATTCGTTGTATTGCATGGTTTATTTACAGAACTTTGCAAATTTTTAGAAGATTTAACCATGTTTGTGCACTGATTGCGATAGTGGCCATATTGTTTGCATTCGTAACATTTGACGTTTTGTTTTCCTTTGACATTGACAGTCGACTTATGTGCACTCCCGCTGTCTTGATTGACCATAGATTGTGTAGATTTGACATTCTTTGAATTCTGAATCGTCTTCTTGCGGAAACATGCAAATGCATTATTGACATCACTATCTTCCGGTTCCATGTCCATCAACTTCCCTTTAATGGCGTCCGATGTAATTATCATTCCGGAATGTTCAATGGCCATTATCATGGGCACATATTTTTCAGATAAACCAGCCAACATGATAGAACCAATCCACTCGTCGTTAATGCCAAATCCCGTTCCTTGTAGCTTCTGACCCGCTTCAACAATTTGTGTCACATACGTCATCGAAGTGCAATTTTCTAATCGAATGGATATCAAATTCCTCAGGAGGCTAATTTTTCTTGTAAATCCCGAGTCATCGAATAGCATCTTCAATTTATTCCACAATTCTTTCGATGTCCTGACGCTTTTTATGTGGACGTAAAGAGCCGGGTCTATAGTTAAAATCAGTTTGGCTTTTGTTTTCGCATCATCTGCATCTGCTGGCGGCAGACCAAGCTCGGGTTTGATACACCCAACCATCCCTTCTAACACCAGGAAATTCTCGGCTGCGAAACACCACTCACTGTAGTTCTCGCGTCCTTTTAGCTTAGGAACGCTAACTAGATAGTTCGAGCTAGATGCCATGACAGTCACTCACGCACAATTTCACTTTTAGAGAAAAGCCGGTTCGGTTATAGCTCACTGCTAAACAATTAATCTATTAGCGGAACACAGGTTATTGTTCATCACGCGGATAATTCTAACAATAAACTCAAGCTAGCTATTTTATGTGACTGGGCCACATAACCTATAAAATAAAACAACGTGATGTGCTGAGATCAAGGAACGACTGTATTGATAAATGACATAATAACAGAACATCAGTGTAGTGTAAACATGCGTCGCTAGATGGCGCTACTAGTATGTATCTATATTTTGATATTTACAACAGTTTTCAAGCTTCTTATCCAAATTCTGAATGTAATAATCCTTCATTATAATTTCTTTCATCTTCTTTTTAGCAAAATACCCATTACTATGCACTTGCTTAATAATGTCTTTTTCCAGAGCCTTTGGTATGACAAGTAGTTTTTGATCTAGCCAATAGTCTGAAAAAGAACCTTTTTGTAACACTTCACACATCGCCCGTAATCCATCATCATTTTGTTGAGCCAGTCTTATCTGATTTTGCAAACTATTGGTGACAATAGTCATGCAAGGATTTCGGCTTAATGCATCTGCATGCTGCATCTTTGTACCTGCACGGTGTTCCACCTCATAATCAAATTGATCTAAAAGCAGCACCCAACGAGCTACCTTAGGCGACAAATCCTTTTTCTTCAAAGTCAGTTCGAAAGCTTGACAGTCGGTAACTATTTTAAAATGGATTCCATACAAATAGACTCTATACTTCTTTACTCCTTCTATAATAGCTAAGGCTTCTAACTCATAGCTAGAATACCTTGCTTCTGCTTCACTAGTTCGTTTACTCATATAGTAAACCGGATCCCAACCATCTGGATGTAGTTGTAAAAGTATCGCTGAATATGCAATAGAGGAGGCATCAGTATGCAGTTCTGTAGGTAAATTACCATCATAAATCTTTAACACTGGGGAATCTCCTAATTTTCTCTTTAAAACATTAAATACAATTTCTTCTTGTTCCCCGAATCTGAATAAACTACCTTTCTTGAGTAAATCTGACAATGGTTTTGCTATAACTGCATACATACATACATACATACTATCACGTCTTTATCCCTACTGGGGCAGACAGACATTTTTGGGTCTTGCGGCTCTATGCAGAACCTAGGGCCGCAAGACTCAAAAGCCACTTTTAGCGTCATGGTGGGCGAAAAGATGGAAAAGCAATCAATACAGTGACGGGTTGCTAGCCGCATCGCCTGTTAAAATGATTCGCATTTTTGCCCAATCCCTTGATCGGCTTTTACGATCTGCGCAGGAAGAGAAGCAGCTGGTACATTCTAAGTTTTTTTGTTTCTCCCAGACCAGCATGGGATATAACTGCATAACCCTTTATATACTTTCTAAAGTAAGATGTAAGACCAAGAAAACTTCGAACTTGCCTTACTGTGGTAGGTTTGGGATATCTCATAACTCCATCGGTCTTCTCAGCCGTTGGTCTTACTTCACCTTCTTTTATTGAGTGGCCCAAATACTCAATTTCTCTAGAAATCAACTTAGCTTTCTTCCAATTTATCTCCAAATCGTACTGCTCTGCAACAGAAAGTACATTTTTAAGTCCAGCAGGGATAAGTAAATCGTCGATAAATATTATAACTTCTCCTTTAGTAAGAAGATCCCTAAAAATAATTGTTATTAACCTCATAAAATATTTAGGGCATATCGAAATTCCGAAAGGTGCGCGGCAAAATTCATACTGGCCATTGTGTGTAACAAACGAGGTAAAAGGTATTGATTCTTCGCTAATTTTCAGATGGAAAAATCCATTTTTCAAATCCAAAACACTAAAGATCTTAGCGTCCTTTAATTTATCTATAAGATCTTCAATAACTGGTAAGGGAAACTCATTTTTACCATCTTTCTATTTAAAAGCCTATAATCAATACATACTCTATGGGAACCATCTTTCTTCCTCCCCAAAACTACAGGAAAACTATATTCAGAGTGACTTACGCGTATGATGCCCTTCTCCAACCACTCGGATACCTGTTTATCAACCACTTCTTGCTCCTTAAGCGACAGCCTTCGAGGTCGCAAAGCCACCGGTACATCGTCCTTGAGCACAATCTTAAGTTGTATCGGCGCCTCCTTGCATGGTTTTGGTTGATAATCTTGCACCATCCGATTCACTTCCTCCTTCAGAGCCGCATTAGTCATATGGCCTATAACTGAAACAGAAGAACATTCCTCTCTTGCAAAACAACCCAGTCGTTCCCACTCTTTATCTATAAACCTCACGTTACCACCTTTTCACCACCGTAACACCGCTAAGAAATTCTTGCCCTAAAATCAAATCGTAAGGAACATATTCTTTACGTAAAATATGGAAAATTACGTCGTTGTAACAAAGTTCGTTCACTCGCAAATCCAGTATACATTTTCCCAATGAACGCACTGTCGACTGTCCTATGCCTGACAAACTGAGAGAGTCACTGTAGCACATAGGTTTTCCGATTGCCTGGTAAACTTCTTCAGAAATAATGTTCACATCACTGCCGGAATCTACTAAACCTTGCACGCAATGTTTATTTATTTTCATCGGAATCACCGGCTTATATTCCTTTGACGTTGACGTTGACAGTGACATATCTCCGTAAACACACGCTGCCATCTTGGGTTCACGTTCATCATCGTCAGTCGAATCGTCTTGCGTGAAGTTGGGTGCGCCACTATGGTGAGGTTGGTATCCTTGCTCAGCTAACGTCAGGTCGTGGTCGTCGTTTGCAAAGTTGTCGCTAGGGGGGGCAGCTATTCCAAACTCTTCTTTTGCAAAGCCCGAGACTTACCGATCTCACCCGATGACTTCCGATGACTCGTACTCGCTTGCGTATGTCTTGCTGTCTCGCTCCTTCCCGTTGCTCCTCCAGCATCCGTTTTGCTAGGGCACGATGACCCGACGTGACCAAACTCGTTACATTTAAAACATTTCATGCCTTTGCTCTTGTTTGGACACTCGGTGGCTGTATGTCCGATCTCGCACTTTGCCTGATTGTGAATGCTTGCCTGTGCTTCTTTGCGTCGCCGATATCCGCATCTTAGCCGCTACAACCTCGTATATTTTCAGCTTTTCCTTTAGGTCGTTGTAGGACGTCACGCCGTACAACATAATTTTATTCGTTTCGACATCAGGAATTCCGTCGATGATATACTTTGTGGCGACGTAGTCGGCCATCTTGCCGCGTTTTCCGAGCTCTTTCATGACAAGCATATAATCCAAGCACGTTTCGTTCGGCTGCTTCTTTCTAGCGCTCATCATCTCGTGTATGGCTTTTACGTCGACTGAATCCGGAAACTCCTTTTGTAATGCAGCTTTCAGGTCCGCCCCACTCTTGAATGGACGCTCCGCGCGTAACCAAAGCTGTGCTGTACCTGTGAGCGATCTGCGGGCGACAAGCAGTTGCTGGAGAGGCGTCCAGCCGAAGATCTGAGCGTTATCCTCTACGTCGTCTATCCAGCGGGATACTGAATAGGTATTGTCGCGGCCGCTAAAACTAGACACTAGCTCCGCCGTCATTTGCAACATATTCATACCGTGTGCCGATGCCTCATTTTCAGAGTGCCCGGAGCATTCCATGAAGTCGTCTTGTCGGCTCCGGCGTCGATCCTTAGTCATTTTGTCGTCTTATTCGTTTTAATCGTCGTATTTTCGCGTTTCACCCACGCCGGCCGGTAACTTGCACAGGACCGCGTGGCTGCAGATCGTCGTCTTTTCGAACACGCACCGGGAATCGCGTCTTGAGGCGTCTTCTTTTTGATATCCCGGACGAGCCCCCAAAATTGTAGGATCGGAAGGAGCCGAAGGAAAAATGCCGGACACTCTTGAACTTCTTTATTTGCTTTTTCACGGAATACGTCCTAATACAAACGCGCTATCAATCGCCATCTTTTTACTTATATCTTCTATCTCGCTCTTTCATTCATCACGCTCTCACTCTCTCTTTCATTGGATGTTGCCATCCTACATGAATTTAGGAAGATTATTTATTTATCAAAATAATAAACAAATTTTAGTATAAAAAAGATACAACTAACAAAAAAAAAAACAGAAAGATATAACCAACCAAGAACAATCAATGTTGTAAAAAAACCGTTTACAACGTTTAACGAAAAGTGAGTATCAACCCGAAAGGTGTTAACGTACTAACTAACTACTACTTGTTATTATTTTACCCGACTACGGCGAATCATGTATGCACGTATGTATGTATGTATGATGTAATACATACTATGTATGTATGTATGTTTGTTTGATTGCATGAATATGTTTTCGGAAAACGTGCTTTCGACAACTGTGATTCGATCTTGAGTTTTTTCTGTCAAATAAAATAATATCAAACGTTAATTCGTCCAAACGTGCCGCGGTCTAAAGTTCATTCGTTAAAATGAAAAAAGATCAAGAATTCATTCGGCCACTGGTGATCCGGCCAAGTGATTTTCGACAAGGCGTACGGGAGTAGATGGTTTTTGGGAATTCTGAGCCACTTCGTGATCTCAGAATACCAAAAAACCACAATAGCGAAAACATTCACAGAGTCAGTTTGTTACGATTTCAGTTAGGACTACTATATTTACATCCATTTGGGCTTCCAGTCGCATTTTATGTCGAGATGCGTTTCCAAAAACGCTCATCCACTTCAGTCAGTTCTACTTCTTTCCCGGGTTTTTCGGGTGACTTCCAATCGAATTTTAGACCATAATGTAGTGTTTTTTGCGAAGGTATTAGAATAGCATTATATTGCTCATTGCTCATAATTTATAATTTTAACTATGTGAAAACCAAGTAGTTTCTCAGAAGTAATTATTATATCCACGTAATCTCCAATATTCAAAGATGTGTCAATTGATCCAGTGATAATCATTTTTACTGTGCGAATACCAAATATTTTTCTCCTATAAAAGAATATTATATCTACGAAATTTCCAATATTTAATGACATCTCAACTGATTTGACCAACAGGTAAATATTTTAGAATAGCTGATACCCTGTTTCCCGGACTACTTTACAATAAATGATCATAATTAGTATACCTGAGCGACATAGTAACTGAATCAATTATATATGTCGCTCAGGTATAAGTTTTTCCAAAATCACAAAAAAATATGAGTTAATTTTAGAAGAAAATAGGGAAATTAGTTTAGTATCTGACGGTGTTCCCCTGACAGTGGTTACGGAATCACCTGTCACGGACTCAACCCCATCCCCTACTTTTGACTGCGGTATAAGTCTAAGTATAAATAAATACCCTCATGTAGAAAATGATGTACAATCCAAAATAGAAACAATTGATAATAGCGTAAATAGAAAAATGATTTGTAAAAAATTAATAATATATTCTGATAAGTTAGGTCAAGATCTTAGTAGTATGATTTATAATAACCTGAACAGTGAATGTTCAGTATTCAATGTATGCACACCCGGGGTCACATTTTTAAACCTAATAAATAACATAAATTATAATGACATAGACCAACATACCACAATTTTAATAATGTGTGGTGACAGTTCCTCTATTACAGGAAGGAACTTAAAAAAAGGTATAGACAAAATCAAAGATTTAAAACAAAAAAAGGATTGTAGATTTATCATAAGTGCCTTTCCATATTCAGACAATTTAGACAGTAAAAGTAACAGGCACATACATGATTTAAATGTACATCTGTACAATATGACTTATTGTCACGGTGACTTTATTTTTTATTTAGATATAAATAAATTTATTTGTAATTTTAAGTTGACTCTAGATACTATGTATCTGCCTCCTAGATATAAGCGACTCTTAGCTACACTAGTAGCTTATAATATACAAAGTAGTGTTGTAAATAGTACAACTAGTAACTCTAAATTAAACACAGTACATTGTAGTGCTGAATGTACCATAGCTGGAGATACTCAGTCTGATTTAAACTAATGAAAAAGACAACAGTCAAGGCCAAAGAGTTAAATATTATTCACCAAAATATTCAGGGCCTGACTAGCAAATTATTGCAATTAGAATTATATGCAAACGATAGGGATTTACATGTAGTATGTTTAACTGAACACTTTTTGCAGTCACATCAAGTACAATTTAATATTGATAATTATTTAGTCTCTAGTTTATTTATTAGAAAGATTAATGAAAAAGGAGGCAGTTTGATTTTAACACGTAATGATGTAAAATGTAAAGAACGCAAGGATATTGTGAGCCTGTCGGTTGAAAGTATTGTTGAATTATCCTGCGTTGAACTAGAAAATTGTATTATAGTATGCGCGTACAGACCCCCAAAAGCTGACTTTAATACTTTAGAAACTGTAATTGAAGATGTTTTGAGAAAATTAAGTTCATGTCGCAAAAACATAATATTGTGTGGCGACTTTAACGTAGATTTATTAGCGTCTGATAGCACCGAATGTATTAGATTTTTGAATTTATTTAAGTCATTCAATTTGTTCAATTTATTTTTAGAACCAACTAGAATACAAGGCGACTCTAAAACATGTATAGATAATGTTTTCTGTGATTGCACTGCTGTTGATAAAGCTATAATTAAAAATATAACATCTGATCATTTTGGTCAGTTCGTGAAATTTGCCAACAACGCAGTAGAAGTAGAATTACCTGAAATAACCTACAGAGCTATTACTAAAGATAAAATTAAAAAATTTAGGGATACAGTTTCGAAAAAATTACCGTTAATTGAAGAAACTCGGGATGATCCGGATATTTTGTATAATAAAATGTTCGGTGTGATTGCATCAGAATTTAATGATAATTTTCCACTTAAAAAGGGAAAGACACGTAATCGGAAAAAGTTTAGCGAATGGGCTACCACAGGGATTCATATTAGTAGGAATAGGCTATATGAATCACTAGCTATGAAAGCTTATAACCAAACACCTAATTTCATTAATTACGTTAGAACTTACTCAAAGCTTTTTAAAAAAGTATGTTTATGCGCGAAGTCGTTATACACCAGGAAAGCTATTCTAGATTCTAAAGATAAAATAAAGACAACCTGGAATATTATTAACACTGAAACCGGGAAAAACAAGCAACGAGTAAACAAAATTGAGTTAAACATTAACAATAAGGTTCTAGACACTAGTGAATATGTCGCATAATACTTTGAGAACTTTTTCACAAACATTCCCCTAAATACAACTGCCCCACTAATGTCCTCATCTAGGAAATCAAAAAAGCTATTAACCAATTGCGTACCTAAATGTAAAGATAGGCTAATATTCAAATACGTCACACCTAAAAATATCATTGATACTTTTAAAAGCTTAATAAGCTGAATAATAAAAAAACTGGTGATTTGTGGGACATTTCTGTATCCGTTATAAGTAATATTATAGATGTAATTGCGCCTTACTTAGCTTCCATATTTAATAAATGTGTAGACGCGGGATCTTTCCCTGACATGATGAAGTTAAGTAAAGTTATCCCTCTATTTAAGACTGGTGACAGAAATGATCCAACAAATTACCGTCCCATTTCTATTCTGCCAGCACTGAGCAAAATATTCGAAAAGATAATTTTTAACCAATTATTAGATTTTTTCAACAAAAATAGTTTGTTCCATGGTGATCAGTATGGATTTACTAAGGGTCGATCAACAACGGATGCAGGTGTTGCACTATTACAAAACATCTATGATGCTTGGGAGTGTTGTCAGAATGCAATTGGTGTCTTTTGTGACCTCTCCAAAGCCTTTGATTGTGTAGACCACAAAACCCTTCTAACCAAACTTGAGCACTACGGAATAAAAGGGAAGGCTCTTGAATTGATTGAATCTTATTTGAGTAGCCGAATTCAAAAAGTTAGTGTAAATCAAGTAAAATCTGAAGGATCAACCGTAGTGATGGGTGTGCCCCAGGGTTCTATCTTGGGTCCTTTGTTGTTCCTGATCTATATTAATGATTTACCATATTATGTAAAAGATTGTAAGGCTGTACTTTTTGCTGATGACACTTCCCTTGTTTTCAGCGTAGATAGGAAAACTGACACCTCTGATGAGATGAATAATATATTGTCGCAAGTGTTGGATTGGTTTACAGCAAATAATTTAGTATTAAATGCAAAAAAAACTAAATGTGTAAAGTTCTGCTTACCAAATGTTACAAAAGTTCCAACACGATTATTTATTGATAAGGAAGCAGTAGATATGGTTGATAACACAACATTTTTGGGAATAACGCTTGATTCAGGGTTGCAATGGGGTTCCCCCCCGATGGGTTCCCGGTTTGTCGTACCGGGGGGGCTCAGTACCCGTGGTGCCGTGGAGCCACGGGGAAGCCAAGAGGAACCTGCGAGGGGGCGCTCCTGCGGTTTGCGCCAGCAGTGAGCGCCCACATTGGGGCGGCGGGGGAGTGGGAAGATCTCCCCCCACCCGGGGAGGGGCGCTCCCGCGGGCTCGGCTTTGGCCTTGAGCCTGCTGGGATGCACCCAATGGGGCGGCGGGGGAGTGGGAAGTTCTCCCCCCACCCGGGGTGCGGCTGCCGGGAGGGGAATGTTTCATTGCTCTCCCGGCGCTTCAGGCGGGGCCACACCGCCGTGGCTGTGGTTGATGATCAGTCGCGGAGGTCAGGGAGTGTCGGTGCTACGTTGCCGCTCTCCCTGTCCTCCGCGGCCGAGTGGTGCCGCACCGCGTTTGCGGCGAGAGGTAAGCGGCGGAGCCTCACATCTTCTCCGCCGCTGGGAGCCGGTTTATCTGGCTCCCATGGGCCCACAGGCGGTGGACTGCGTGGGAGTTCGCCGCCTCTCAACTGGGCCGAGGAGGTACGGCGCGTCCGTGAGTTCCGGACGTGCCTACTTGGTGAGTGGGGGGGCGCTCAGACGCCCCCGAGGAGGGGCTGCTTCGGCGGCCAGCCGCGCCGGGGTTCGCGGTTGTATTTCCTTTCCCGTGTCCCCGGCAAAGGCGGTTAAGGTGGAACTCCGGAGGTTTTTTAGTGGGTAGGCACGTCACTCTGGCGTGGAGTCCCACATAACCCGACAGCCTCCCCCGCAGGCTGATGGGTATCCGTAACAGGGATCTTTCCTCCGTTAAAAAAAAAAAAAAAAATAAAGGGTTGCAATGGGGTGCCCATATTCAAAAATTAGCTGGAAAACTTAGCTCTGCGGCCTATGCGGTTAGAAGAATTAGGCAAATGACTGACGTTGATACAGCGCGTTTGGTATATTTTGGGTACTTCCACAGTGTTATGTCCTATGGAATATTGCTATGGGGTAACGCTGCAGATATAAATACCATATTTGTTTTACAAAAACGCGCTATCAGATTTATATATAAACTAGCTGTTGCCCGCAACCTCGTCAGCGTGGACTTTAGTTTATAAGAATCGTTATTTTGATATTTTCAATAAAACCGGTCAAGTGCATATCAGGTCACGCGCAGTGAAGTGTTCCGTAGTTGTGAATTTCGACTTAGAATTAAAACTAAAGATTTCATCATCATCTCAGCCCTTCTTCCGTCCACTGCTGAGAATAGACATGTCTTCGTCGACACATCTTGGTGCTGTGCTGCTCACATCCAGGTGTAACCCGCGACTTTGATTATTTCGTCAACCCATCGCATGGGCTCCGCCAGGCCAGTTGCCCTGCCTAGTGCTACTTTAAGTTCATGACCGTTGCCAAATTACAGCTTCTTGGTACTAATTATCTCTAAGTAAAACCACGGACAGAGAGACAGACAGAAATGGCGAAACTATAAGGGTTCCTTGTTTACTACGATCACACATTATCTCTAGTCACAGTCTAAGTCGATCGGAATTTTGACTATTAATATCGTTTTTTGCCAGATATTTCGACGGCCCTTCTGCCATCATGGTTCTGCCAGCATGGACTGTAAACTACATGTAAACTTACACTGTTACCGAATGTTACTGCTACGCCGTGGGTCTCTCTAATACGAAATACTTATGCAATACGTAGTGACTTTGCTAATATTTCATTCATCTTCCGTCTTTTGGCGTCAGTTTTCACATCACTAATCTGTTGTAGCTCTCTGCAGCGAACTGCTGCCACCGTCTATACGTATCACCCCCTCTCCCCCGCCCTGCTGATGTGGCGGTGCAATGGTAAGCCTTGTCAAACATGTCTTTCGCTAAGCGGGAGATGAAAGTCGAGAAATAAGCATTTCTACTTTAAGTCCCGACGGATGACGGCGTTCCTCAAGTAACCTTAAACATAGGTTTTCTTAAGATCGCCTTAATCATGAGCCGCGTCCGTAGCTGGAAGCGAGAGGAAAGTACTGGATAGACCTTCCCCGGGGCCATCTTCACAATCGTCACCATTCTATTGTGACTTCTATGTGGACTTTCAAGCTGAGGCATCTGCCAAACTTTAGATACCTCCAGGTATTTGACGTGCCAGTGTTTTGGCACATTTTACCAGTAGAGATTCAAGGATGGTAGGAAGTTAGTGTTCTCTGAGATCAATGTCTGCTTAGTGTTCACTAAGAACCTCCGTTTGTAGAGTTTCTCGGGTAGGGCGTCCTATACGGCTGTTTAGAGGTTTGGAGAACTGGAAAATGACCATGATCTTTCGTTCCTCAGGGAAGGAGGTCACAATACTAAGTAGTCTTGGTATGGGTGTTCCACACATTTTTATTGCAGTGCCTAACCTAAATTTAACGTAACCTTTTTCCCTAACCTTTCTTCTTACGTGAGGAAAAGGTGCCTTTCGGCCACAGGAAATCGGTCGGTTATGGCTCTCACCCACAAAAAAACTCATGGAGTCTGAGTGGCCTGCGCGGTGGTACATCGGCCTTCAATTTTATCCGCTAGGGTAAAGCCGCGTGTTGACACCAATGCTCCTTTCTGATGTATATGCAGCCTGGATTACACCGGGAATCGGGATACTACGGGAGCACAGTAAAAATACGTCCGTTCGCTAACTGAGTTTATTCGGAGACAAAAGTACCTTACAATCAAAATTATCAATTGAGTGAGTTCTACCCACGTACATCACACCCTTCCACTTAATTATAACTAAATATTTAATACTAATAACATAAAATTTTGTTACATATATATTTATAGTCGTAACCTTTTTCACTTTACCCAATAACTAATCAATCTCAAGACCATATCTGACAGGTGGCTTTCTAATACGAGGTGGTTCTCGTCCGGAAGGAAGGTTCACGAATGGGGTTGCTGTAGGTGATATAGAAGTTGAAGTGGCAACCCGGTCTTCCCGTACCCCCGCTCCCTCGCCCACACTTGCAGTGTTACTGGCTCTATCTGGTACTACCCCGTCCTCCCGTCTCACATTTTCCTCACTTTGAGCCGCCATTCCTCTACCACTATCGGTTGAAGTAGCTGGTACGTTTAATGTGGTAACTTGATCTATATGTCTTTTAACGGGTGGACCTTCTTCCCTACCAATCAAATAATGCCGTGATCCTAATTTTTGTTCTACTGTACCTATTAACCACTTGTTTTGCCCGGAATAATTTCGTGCTTTTACTTTATCGCCTACACAAAGTTCTCTGAATTTACCTCCGGCGTTACTAATTTGCTTTTGTTGCATTTTATGAACCCTATCACCTGTTTGTCTGTCACCTTTTAAAAGATCCAATCGTGATCTTAGACTCCTACGCTGTAACAACATCGCTGGTGACGCGCCTGTGGTGCTATGTTCCACATTACGGTAGGCCATCAAGTATGACTGTAGCGCTTCGTCTATATCACATCTATCGCGTATGGCTTTTTTTACAGCGCGCTTACAAAGTTTGACAGCGCCCTCTGCCGCTCCATTTGATGAAGGATGATATACCGCAGAAAAAGTAATAATTATGCCGTTATTGTTCATAAAATCAGCATACTCTTTACTAGAAAATGGGGGGCCATTATCTGAAACAATTTGTCGGGGTAGTCCGAACCGTGCAAATATTTCACGCAGTTTTTTAATTACTTCACTAGCCGTCGTTTTAATCATTCTAAAAACTTCTATCCATTTTGTGGTTGAGTCTATTACGACAAAAAATGTGTGTCCATGGAAAGGCCCCAAAAAATCGACATGTAACCTAGTCCAAGGTTCCTGAGCATAAGGCCATGTCTGTGGGGGTACCCGAGGTGGGGCGACCCCCTCCGCTACACACGTCAAACATTCCTTACAAACTCTCTCTATATCTGAATCGATACCTGGCCACCAAACTACGCTTCGAGCTACACTTTTCATTTTTACAATCCCTAAGTACCCAACATGCATTTCCTTTAACAATATTTTTCGCAAGCTGCTAGGTATCACCAGTCTGTAACCCCAAACTACACAGCCCATGTCTAAATACAATTCATTTTTTCGCATAAAATATGGCTGGAGTTCTGTATCTGTACACTTATCCGGCCAACCAGATTGTATATACATAACCACCTTTTTTATTACATTATCTTTACCTAATTCTTTTTCAACCTCTTTTCTAGTGATTGGTAAAAAATCTTGAATGAAATTCATATATGTAGCCCCTAAATGAACGTTAGGCTCTGACCCTACTGGTAAACGAGATAATGCATCCGCGGCGTTTCTATCACTACGCACATACTCTATATCATAATGATAACCCGCCAAAATAACAGCCCACCGTTGCATGCGGCTTGCAGCCATAACTGGTATGCCCGTTTTATCACCAAAAATAGTTACCAGTGGCTTATGATCCGTTCTTAAAGTAAATTTACGGCCGTAAAGATATTGATGAAACTTCCTAACGCCGTAGATAATAGCCAACGCCTCGCGTTCTATTTGCGAATAAGCCTTTTCAGCCGCATTGAGTGCCCGCGATGCATACGCTACGGGCCGCTCCCCCTGCGGCGTCATGTGTGAGATGACCGCGCTGACCCCCACACTGCTCGCGTCCGTCGTCAACCCCAGCGGCAACTCTGCCGAGTAGTGAGCTAATACGTCGCTGGAAACCAACATTTTTTTTATTTTTTTAAAAGCGATGTCTCTCTGTTCGTTCCATTCATACCTAACCTCTTTCCGTAGCAATTCATACAATGGTGCTAAAATAGTACTAACGTTAGGAATAAACTTAGCATAGTACATCACTAACCCGAGGAACGACCGCAGCTCAGTGATGTTAGTAGGAACTGCTGCTTTTTTTATAGCTTCGACCTTGTCTGGGCATGTGTGGACTCCTTCCTTACTGATTATAAAACCTAAGTAACTAACAGACTCCGCAAAAAAAGTACATTTATCTTTTTTAACTTTTAATCCATAATTTTTTAGTCTAGAAAATACCTCTTCCAGCGTAGCTAAATGCTCTGTGTCATTTAGCCCCGTAATTATAACGTCATCTAAAAACACCCCCACCCTAGGCAAGTCTCCAAAAAGTTGTTCTAATCTCCTTTGAAAAATACCAGGACTAGATGCTAAACCATATATTAATCTGTTATACATAAATAGACCCTTGTGTGTATTTATTACCGTATATTCCTTGGAATCATCCAATTCAAACTGGGCATACGCCTGGGATAAATCAATTTTCGAAAACTTTTCACCCCCATGCAATTTTGTCAATAGATCTTCCACTCTAGGTAAAGGAAAACGGTCCACCTCTAAACATTTATTTAAAGTGAGTTTGAAATCACCACATATACGTATCGTACCATCTTTCTTCATTACCGGCACGATAGGCGTGGCCCAGTCGGACGCGGTGACGGGCGTGAGGATGCCGTCGCGCACCATCTGGTCGAGGGCGCGCTCCACGGGCTCGCGCAGCGCGTAGGCGAGCGGCCGCGCGCGCAGGAACCTCGGGCGCGCATCCGCCTTTAGTCGAAAGCCAACCTTGCCACCCGTGAACCTTCCCAAGCCGTCCTCGAACACCTTACAGTATCTGGAACTAAATTCCGTAAAATTAAAACCAGAACTTTTTACATTATGACAGTTGCCGTATGGTATACTAATTTTTAACTCTTCTAACCATTCCCTGCCTAATAAATTTGTTTTGCCACTCTCAATAATAAATAAATCTAAGCGCTTACACTGATTCTCATATTTTACCAATGGCCTAATCTTACCCACGGGCTGGATAATTTCCCCAGTATAATATCGTAATTTCAAATTACTACTTATTATTTCACATGACGGAAATAAATATTTATAACAGTCGTAGCTAATACACGATATTGCACTTCCTGTATCTATCTCCATCGTCAGCACCTTACTATCGATAGAAATGTCAATAGTGTATGGTACAAACTTTTTTAAATTATGCAGTTCTATACAAAAACTATTTACCTCTTCACTCATGCTGTCCTCACTGTCTGATCTCACCCTTTCTTCTGCCATGTTATACATTTTATACGGTTCCCCCTTAAGTTGAGGACACATCCTCTTCAGGTGCCCCTCTCTGTTACAAACTCGGCACACATAACATCTGAATTTGCAAGAAGCTATATCATGCTGACCGCCGCATCCGTTACACTTTTTTACATTCGACGTAAATGATGGCGAGTATCTGCTGATCACCCTTTTACCGCTATCCGCTCCGCCTTTACCGCTTGTACCAGCCTCCGTCCGCTTATCTCTCGCGTTATCAGAAATAAAATGTCCGCGCGAAGAATTAGCGCGATGGTCCCGGTTGCGGCCCGCTGATCTCAACTGGTTAACTGATGTTGTTGGTAGCCCGTCACCCTTCCTAGTTCTGGTACGGTCTTCAACCAACGCCGCATCCGTTTCTGCCGTTTCCATAGCCACAGCAAGCTTGAACGCTTTTTGTAAGGTAATATCGTCCTCCTCCGCGAACAACCTCTGTCTTATAGATTCGTTCCTAAGGCCACACACGAATTGGTCTCGAATGTTCTCCGTCAAACTGCCCGCCTCAAACTTGCAGTTCTTTGACAATTTTTTTAACTCAGCCAAATATTCAGTGACGGCTTCTTCTCCCTTTTGCACCCGTTGCCTGAACCGGAATCTCTCTGCTAACAAACTTGGTCTTGGTTGTAAATGTGCTTGCATGACCTTCACAAGGTCACTGAACGACTTCGTAGCCGGTTTGTGCGGTGTACACAAATTCACCATTAATTCGTACGCCTCATTCCCAATCACAGTAATTAGGGTGGCCACTTTCACTGCTTCCTTCACATCGTTAGCTATAAAATACTGTTCTAAACGTTCAACATACGAGTCCCAACTGTCCTTGGTGATATCAAAAGGTCCGATTTTACCGATCGACATTTTTGTTTTCTACAATAATTTCTGTCACAAATCGTTGTAGTTCCGACGCGCACACGTACGTCCAATTTGTCTCGTCGCCACTGATGTATATGCAGCCTGGATTACACCGGGAATCGGGATACTACGGGAGCACAGTAAAAATACGTCCGTTCGCTAACTGAGTTTATTCGGAGACAAAAGTACCTTACAATCAAAATTATCAATTGAGTGAGTTCTACCCACGTACATCACACTTTCAACCTAGAGGACCGTATTTGTGGAGCGACGGAATCCCGTTCCCATCGCCCGACTGGCCCACGTCATGGAGGCAGCAGTTGCTCCTCTTTTGCGCAGAAAAAATCCCTTCGGACACCTTGCCAGTAACGGGAGACCGGTATGGTTATGTGGCGTTTACCACTAAAAACTCCGCGGTGTCACTTCTCAGCCTCTATGGGCCAGCCCCGGCGCGGCGACCGCTATGGCGGTCCGTGACTCGCTCACTGCACCCTATGCTTTAGTCAGAGGACATCCCCTGCGCCTAACCTAATACTTCCTATTTTGATTCCTTTTTCCATTTTCGCGCCCACAATCATGCTTAAAATGGCCGTTTCATGGCGATGGGTCTTGCGGCCCTAGATTATGTGTATTTTTAACAGCGCAATCTATCGGTGACCAAAAAAAACTAATAAAAACACTCCGAAAACATCAAAATAGTAAATTTTAGGGTTCCGTATTCCGTACCCGAAGGCTAAAATCGGGACCCTGTTACTAAGACTCCGCTGTCCGTCCTTCCGTCCGTCTGCCTGTCTGTCACCAGGCTGTTTCTTATGAACCGCGATAGCTAGACAGTTGAATTTTTCATAGATGATGTATTTCTCTTGCCGACATAACAACTAAAAATAGAGTAAAATAAATATTTAATTGAGGCTCCCGTACAACAAACGTGATTTTTTATAGATAACGGGACGGAGCCCTTTGTGCGCGAGCCCGACTCTCACTTGGCCGGTTATTAACTTAATTATTTTATAAAAACCGTAATATAAAATTGACAAAAGTTTTAGCCAATGCTACTGTACAGTTTATTTCATAGCAAATTTTCTTTAAATTGAGATTGTCCACTCACTGTGGCTGCAATATACAGCCCACCTAAACATAAAATACTTAGAAATATGTATTTGAATATTTTACAAACACTCGGTGAAAGATTCATACTAGGAGGTGACTTCAATGCTAAAAATACTTATTGGGGTTCCCGTCTTAACAACAAAAAAGGAAAAGAACTTTTGTATGCCATCCGAGAAAATAAATGTGATGTTGCATCAACAAGATCTCCTACATACTGGCCTACAGATCCACTTAAAATTCCAGATCTCATTGATTTCTTTATATATAAAAATGTATCTTCAAACTACATGAGAACTGATCAGAGTTATGACATGAGCTCGGATCACTCAGCAATTTACTTAGAATTAAGCGAGAAAATAATAAATAAGGAAACTAGACCTTCTTTAACTAATAAAAATACTGACTGGGAAAGTTTTAGAATAGAATTAGATAGTCATATCGACTTGAGAGTACCTCTAAAGACCCCCGAGCAATTAAATATAGACTTAGAAAAATTCATTACTATAATTCAACAAACCGCTTGGAACAACACTCCTAAAAGTATCAAAAGAACAGTCAAAAATAGGTACCCAAGAGCAATTAGAGATTTAATCATCGAAAAAAGGAGGCAGAGAAAATTATGGCACCAATCTAGATCCCCAGAAGATAAGAAAAAGTTTAATAATCTCACTAAACAACTCAGAAGAGTAATACAAAAACATCTTGACGAGAGTAGAAACACCCAGTTCCAAAAACTAACTAATGATCGTAGTACTGATTACTCACTCTGGAAAGCCACCAAATCCATGAAAAGGCCAATGGACCAAATCCCACCAATTAAAATTGAACCTGGGAAATGGGCAATTAGCAATGAACAGAAAGCTTTAAGATTTGCTGAACATTTAGAGGATATATTTAACCCGAACGAAATTCAAACAAATGATGAGACAATAGGTGAAGAGCCCGATGATTATATTGACAACCAAGTAGATATAAAGCTTGTTACGCCAATAGAAGTCCAATGGGAAATTAAAAAAAATATCAACCGCAGAAAATCACCTGGTTTTGATCTCATATCAGGAGAACTACTTCATAATCTCTCGCGCAAGGCTTTAGTAAAGCTGACAAATCTCATCAATGCTGCACTAAGACTTAAATACGTACCAGACTTGTGGAAAGTTGCAGAAATAATAATGATAGCGAAACCTGGAAAACCACCTCATGAAGCTACGTCCTACAGGCCTATTTCATTATTGCCTGTAATGTCGAAATTGTTCGAAAAACTGTTGCTAAAGAGGTTAAATCCAATAATTAAAGCCAAGAACCTTGTACCAGAACATCAATTTGGCTTCAGAGAAAAACACTCAACAATTGACCAAGTACATAGGATTACAAATATAATTGAAAAGACCCTTGAAGACAACCATGTCTGCTGTACAGTTTTCTTAGATGTAGCACAAGCCTTCGACAAAGTATGGCATGAAGGCCTTTTCATAAAACTTAAGAAAATGCTCCCCAGAAACTATGTTGACATTATAACATCATATTTATCAGATAGAGTTTTCAGAGTGCGGCAAGAAAATGCTTATTCCGAACTTAAGAAAATAAAAGCTGGAGTACCTCAGGGAAGTGTTTTGGGTCCGGTCCTGTACCTTCTATACACCTGTGATATTCCAATTCTAGAAAACAACACTATTGCGACTTTTGCCGATGACACGGCTATAATGGCAGTCGGAAGTACCCATGCGGAAGCTGCAAAAAAGGTTCAAGTAGCTGTTAATAAAGTTCAAAACTGGACAAAACGATGGAGAATCAAACTTAATGAATCAAAATCAATTCACGTGAACTTTACAAACAAGCAAGACAAATACCACCCTGTATACATAAATGAAAAACAAATACCATACGAAGACACAGCAAAGTATTTAGGTATGACACTTGACGCAAAGTTGCGCTGGAAAGCTCATGTCAAGAAAAAAAGAGGAGAACTTGACATACGGTATCAAAAAATGCAATGGTTGCTCGGAAGACACTCTACCTTGTCAATTAAAAATAAACTACTCTTGTATAAACAAGTCCTTATGCCAGTATGGACTTATGGCATACAGCTGTGGGGCTGTACCAAACAAAGCAACATCGATATCATCCAACGATTCCAAAATAAAGTGCTACGGGATATTGTTAACGCTCCGTGGTATGTAAGAAACGACGATCTACACCGGGACCTTAATATACAGTTCGTTGACAAAATTATAAAAAAGTACGCCGAAGCACACGAGTTTAGGTTGCTTCACCATGTAAACGTTGAGGCGATCCAGCTCCTCGACAACACAGACATTGTGCGAAGACTTAAAAGAACTAAACCGTTCGAACTAGTGTAGCAGTGACACATGTGTATAATAGTGAAAAATAGTGACAATGAAAACAAAAGACACACGAACATAGTGCCTTCCCCTTAATAGAGACAGTAAGAAAAGTGCCGATGGACACATTCTTATAAAATAAGTACTTTATAAAACTAGGTCAATGTAAAATTACTCATTAGTCTGAGTTTAGGCTAGATCGTAATATTATTAGCGTGTTTATTTACAATATAGATACGTTAACATATGGAAAAAAAAAAAAAAATTGATATAACTTTTTTATTTATCAACGGATTTCAATGAAACAACAACTACATTTTTAGTGAAACTTATTTAAATATATAAATGAAAATCGCAAGCGAAGTTGTTCAGCCGTTTCTGAGATTAGCGTCTACAAACACGGTTTTTCGAACAAAAATGTTTGACGTGATTCTTTAAAATTGATATAACTTTTTCATTTATGAACGGATTTAAATAAAACAAACACTAAATTTTAAGTGAAACTTATCACAATATTTCAATGAAAACCGCAAACGAATCGGTTCAGCCGTTTTTCAGATTAGCGTGCACAAACGCACAGACAAACAGACAAACCGACAAACAGACAAAAATTCTAAAAATCATTGTTTTGTGTTCTATTGCGTTGGTAAAAGCCCCCAAAAATATTTTTACTCATTTATCTTCCATGTACAGACAGCGATCGGTTACGATTTTATTATATGTATTGATTAGGTGCTAGAGAGTCTTTGAGGGAACTATTTAAAGACATAAATATTTTGACCCTCCCTTCGCAATTCATCTATGCGAACATTATGTACGTGCGTCAGAATATACACTCATTTAAGAGAAATTGTGATATTCATAGTATTAACACGAGAAATAAAAATAAATTAGCCATCACAGCTTTGCGGTTAGAGAAAACAAAAAAATCTTTTGTGGGTCTCGGCTTGCGCCTCTATAATAAAATTCCAGATGATATAGTAGCATTACCATTATCTAAGTTTAAGACAGCCGTTAAAAATCATTTATTACAAAATGCGTATTATCATGTAAATGACTACTTATCATCATCTGAGAAAAATTCTTGGAAATAGTTGTCTGCAAATTGTAATTGTATAATTTAAATGTATAGCTTAAGTGTAAATCTGTATTTTAATTGTAACATAGCCCATCAGGCTGGGTAGGGACCAATACTGAACTGGGTTTCTTTCGGCGTAATCTTCCCAGCAGTGGTCGTTCCGAAACGCTAGTAGTTTTTAGCTTCTGCACTAAAAAAAATATTTTAAAAAAATGACCTTCAATAAGAGATAATTTTATCCTACATTGAATAAAATTTTTTGACTTTGACTTTGACTTTAAAATTAAACATACAGAGTCAGTTCGAACTTACTGATATCTATACATCTATATATATCTATATATATATTATTATATATAATAAAACAGTAAAAATTATTTGTCTGTACATTTAGTTTTTTTGTAAAAAATGGATAGAAGGTGGCCTAAAAAGAATAATAGAAAACAAAAATTTTTTTTTGAATTTTTTGTCTGTCTGTTTGTATGTATGATCACGCTAATCTCCGAAAATACTGAACCGATTTACTTAAAACTTTCACCAATTGCTTTGTTTCAACCCAGAAGAACATCTTAAGTTTGTTTCATCAAAATCGGTTCATAAATAAAAAAGTTATATCAAATAAAAAGGTAGAATTAAAAGTCGATGGGCCACCTCGCCGGCCACTCTGACCCCTCTCGCTAATTGACAGGGTATCATGAGTGAGCCCAGCTGATGCCGCTGATAGCGGCCATCGTGCCAGGTCTGTGGAGCAAGAGTAGCACACGGACCAGGCAAAAGCAGCAGTAATGGCGTTATAACCGTGAGTTTTTTAGTGGGTGAGAGAAATAACCGGCCGGTTCCCCGTGGCTGGTGATAGGCGATAGACACCTTTTCCTCACGTGAAGGTTAGGTTGGGTTAGGTTAGGCACTGCAATAAAAACGTCTGGAACACCTATGCGTGCTCTCCTTCCACGAGGAACGAGAGATTACGGCGACGGTCGAAGATGTCGAACTGTCAAAACGCCGTGCGAGCTGATGTTCACCTCGGCGATAAGTGTAGTACACCGACGACATACCGGGCTCAATTGGTGCTCTTTGCTGACGATATGGCGCTTTTTGCGGTTAGTTTGTACTTAAAGTACGCCACAAATAACCTCTAAACAGCCCTAGACGCCCCGCCTGACAAGTTCTTCAAATAGAGGTTCTCAGTGAACAAGAAGCAGTCATTGGTCTCAGAGAACGTCAACCTCCTGCCACCCTTGAAGCTCTTTGGGGAACATGTGCCGAGGCACTCGCACGTCCAATACCTTGAGTACCTAAAGTTTGGCAGATACCTCAGCTTGAAAGCTCACATCCATAGTATGGTGACGATAGCGAAGATGGTCCAGGGGAAGCTCAGTCCTGTACTTTTCTTTCGCTTCCCGCTACGGACGCGGTTTGGGATTAAGCAGAACCTAAGAAAACCTATGTTTTAGGGGCCGATGGGGCTATATGTTACTTGAAAAACGCCGCGCCGTCATCTGTCGGGACCTAAAGTAGGAACGTCATAGGCGGTGGCCGCACTCCGCTGAAGAGACCTACAACAGTGCTGTGGGAACTCACGCCGAAAGACGGAAGGTGAATGAAGTATACAGCAAAGTCACTGCTTATTGCATAAATATTCAGTTTTTGAGAGACCCACGGTGAAGCAGAACATTTGGTTCCGTCCACACAAAGGGGTAATGTGTGATCGTTTTTAGGATTTCGTAGTAAAAAAGGTACAATTTTCGCCATGCCCATCTGTCTCTCTGTCTGCGGTTTTACTTAGAGACAATTAGAACTAGAAAGCTGAAATTTGGCATGGGTTACATGTAAAGTGCAAATGTAATTTTGTCTCTATGCAGACCAGGGCCGTAAGTTTCAAAGGCCACGCTTAGCGTGATAGTGGACGTTAAGATAAAAAGGGAATATAAATAATGATGGGTTGCTAGCCGCATCACCTATTTGATTCAAATCTCGCCCATTCTCTCGATCGGCTTTTACAATCTGCATGTTAAGTTCCTTTTTCCCAGACCAGCATGGAAGATAAATAAAACAGTTCAATAAATATTGAAATGAATTAATTGTTTTTAACTCTTTAGTTGTAACTCTAAGTCGGCATTTGCATATAGTGTAGGTTTAATTACGGAACCCTTGACTGCACGTGGCCCGACATGCACTTTACCGGTTTTATTGAAAACTAGCCTAAGCCCGCGATTTCATTCGCGTTCGTGGAATTTATTTCTATGGAAAATGCTCATCAGACTGAACAACTTTTACTAAGGCGTCATTTTTATATATCTTATATTCTACCTGGACCATTATAGTTCTGCATCAGGTGTTCCATTTTGCAAAATCATTTATACCCTATATGTTGCCCAGGCTTAACAGCTATATTTAAAAAAAAGTTGCATTTGAATCCGCCCAGTATTTCCGGAGATTAGCGTGTCCAAACAGAAAAACAGACACACAGATCAACAGACATTTTTTTTAAAATTCTTACTCCATTCGTACCTCCTTCTCCTCTATATTTCCTCATTACGCCTCTATATTTTATTTCGGAAATATATTTTACGTACAGACACACTTTTTTACCGTTTTATTATACCTATATATATAGATACCAAAATGACGATGCTCATAAACTAAAGTCCACGCTGACGAAGTCGCGGGCAGCAGCTAGTATATATATATATATATATATATATTTTTTTTTTTATTTATCAAACTTTATTACAAAAAAGTAACGGGCGGACTTAAGGCCCAGGGCCTTTTCTACCAGTCAACCTACAGGTGGTGCTGACAAAAGCAAATTTTGGACGAAAGTACAAATTAGGAGAAACTTTACAATATATTTTAATATATACACACATATATAATATATATAAAAACATAAACCTACATACTATATACATAAATAGGTTAAATTCATAAACCCTACATATACTACACAAATATTTAAAATACTCTATGACAGTTTGTGTAGGTAATATGCGCGTACAGCACTCTTAAACGCTAGGCGACTAGGGGCTTTGCGGATACCAACAGGAAGGGAGTTCCAAAGCATGACGGCTTGTTTGGTGAATGAATGTTTCAGAAACCCACTCCGGCAACAAGGCATATCGAAAAGGAGATTATTGGACGAACGAAGATCTCTAAGATGGGTATTAACCAGGAAATTGAACTTGGTTTTGAGATACATCGGAGTTTTTGGGTCAAAGAGTATGGAGTAAAGCGTAGTGAGAATATGCAAATTGCGACGTTGACGGATG
Source organism: Acrobasis consociella (assembly GCA_963555685.1). Taxonomy (NCBI): domain Eukaryota; kingdom Metazoa; phylum Arthropoda; class Insecta; order Lepidoptera; family Pyralidae; genus Acrobasis; species Acrobasis consociella. The sequence continues at coordinate 15,257,176 of OY743125.1, read as the reverse complement.
GGTAACCATTTGAGTTTAGACCTATAAGCAGACACATGATCATACTTCCGTAGGTCAAATATGAATCGCAGAAAATTGTTTTGAAGTCTATCAAGTTTGTTGAGAAAGTTACAATTCAGATCCGAGCAACACACATCAGCATAATCCAAAATTGGGAAAATAAGAGAATAAACTAACATTGTTTTAGTATTGGTTGGGAGGAAGTTCTTTAACTTATACAAAGAGCGAAGAGCTCCCGTGACCTTTCCAGAAACTTCGGCAATATGTACATCCCAACGGAGGTTTTTATCAATATGAAGGCCGAGATCTTTAACACTTTGACAAAATGGAATTGGGGTATTATTGAAGCAAACTGGACGCAGCGAGTCGCTATCAAGCCGACCTGTGAGATGTGAGCTTCCAATTATAGTAGCCTGACATTTGTTTGGGTTGACAGTGACTCCAAAGCGTCGGGACCAATCAGCAATTGCAGTTAAGTCTAAATTAATTTGGTCGATAGCCCTTTCCACGTTATCAACATCAGTATGTACATAAAGTTGCAAGTCATCGGCATAAAGGTGATACGTGCACTGAAGTTCCTTGGTGATGAAATCAATAAAGATAGAAAACAATAGAGGAGACAAAATGCCGCCCTGTGGAACACCAGTATCAAGCTCACTCCAATTAGATGAGGATCCATCAATGCGAACTGACTGTTGGCGTCCACGAAGATATGAGGAGAACCAATCCACAGCCGAGGGAGAAACCGAATGGTGGGAGAGGATCGCAAGAAGGATGTCGTGATCGACGGTATTAAATGCATTAGAAAAGTCTACTAAACCCAGCACGGTGACTTTAGTATTATCCATGCCTGCTCTAATATCATCGATCACTTTGAGGAGTGCAGAAACAGTGCTATGTCCAGGTCTAAAACCGGACTGTAAAGGATTTAATAACCCATTGCGAGTGAAATATGAGGTGAGTTGCTTGTGTGCACAAGCCTCAAGTACTTTTGACATTAGCGGGAGGATAGAGATAGGTCGAAAGTGATTTGGGAGAGAGGGATTGGAAACTTTGGGTAAGGGACAAATAAAAGCTTTCCCCCAAAGTGAAGGAAATTCACAAGAAATTAGGGAAAAGTTAATGATGTGGGTGATGACAGGAATAATAATGTCAAGGATGGATTCAAACATACGACGATTTAATTGATCAACCCCAACGGCTCTGGTTTTTATGGCCAAAAAAGTCTTTTTGACTTCTTCCTCGCTGACCGGAGAAAAACTGAATTCAGTGTTATTATTAAGAGAGGGAAGAGCAGCGATGCAAGAGATAGTGTTCAATTTCGTTAGGCCATCCAACTGAGAAGATGTGGTGAAATGTTGATTGATGTCATCTAACGATATTGAAGAGGGGATATTGGAACTGACTGATTTACCGATACCTAAAGTTCGAAGGAACTTCCAGATATCGGCAGAAGAGGAAGAGGAGACAGTGTCGAGAATAAAGCGGCGTTTGGCGTCACGCATCATCCTGTTACATCGATTTCTTGCAACCTTAAACGATGTCCAGTTCTCCCCGGAACGATTCCTCCTAAACTGCCGGAATGCTCGGTCCCTACGCCTCATAGCCATTCGCACCCCAGGAGTAATCCAAGGCGCAGGTGGACGTTTAACTTTGACTTTCCGAATAGGGGCGTGTTTGTCATATAACTTAGTGAGTACGTCGTTAAAGATTTCTACTTTTTCATCCACACTGTTTGCTGACTGCAGCCTCTCCTCTATATATATATATATATATATATATATATATATATATATATATATATATATATATATATATATATATATATATATATAAATCATTGCTTTACAAATGACATTCAATCAAAAACAGCCTTACTGGTAAAAAGGATGAAATTCGTTCAACAATCTCTAACTTTACAATTGAGTAAAATATGTCCACATTAAAAAGTAGATGTTTCCCGGCATGGCGACCTTCTACCTAATAATATTCGATGTATTATTTGCGTTCCCTTGAATTGTGGGAAAACTAATGTAATCATAGGTCTCCTATTACACGAAAATGGTTTACGTTTTAAAAACGTTTATCTTTTTCAAAGACATTGTATCAACCGAAATATGTGTTTTTAGAAAATGTTCTTAATTTAGTGCCAGGTGTATCGTTTGTAAAATATAAAGATGAGAATGAACTTGTTTTAAGTCCTCAAGATGCAAAACCCCACTCCATAATAATATTTAATATTTGATGACGTCGCATGTGAGAACCAGTCCAATATGAGGGATTATTTTGCAATGCGTAGACATAAATTTATCGATTTTTTTTTACTTGAATCACACGTACAGTAAGATACCTAAACAGCTAGTAAGAGACAACGCAAATCTTCTAATATTATTCATACAGGATGAAGTGAACCTCCATCATGTATATGATGAACACGTTAATACCGACATGTCGTGGTCTGAGTTTCGAGAAATGTGTTCAAAAGTATGGAGCGAACCCTATAACTATTTGGTAATCAATAAACATTTTATATAGAACAAAGGCTGTTACAGGAAGAATTTTGATACTTTTATCTTGTTTGATGAGAATTAAAATACAAGCATATAAGAAGATTTATTCGATAATCATCTTCAGTTGAACTACTACTATCTTAAGAAAATAACGTTTATTCATCAAGTTCAAAATGGAAAAAGATTTGAAAACACAGATAGTTAAAATAGCTGAAGTTGTTAAAAAGAAAATCAAAGATATGAAAACTTTAGAGTCATACAATGAAAATATTTTAAATACAGTTTTTAGACCTGTTACTGATTCAATGCATCAGTTAACTAAGGATGAGAATCTTAAAATTAAATCGAAAGAAGCAAAAGATGATTCCATGAAAAAATATTTTGTAAAAGACCAAATCCCATCGCCTGAACCGCTTTTCAACAAAACTCTTCAAAAAAGCATTTCCCTACAAAGTTGTTCTGAAGATAATTCTGGTGAAGACAATTCTGATGAAGATATTAGTTTTGACAAATTGGGTGACTGTACCAATAATACCAGTGATACATCGTATAAAACCATTGAGTTGATACCTAGTCCTAGTCAAAATACTTCGTCTTGGTCACTTTCCTCCGAAATATCTAATGATGTACCTTTTAGCGTTAGACTAGAACGAGGTAAATTAATGATGGGTTCAGCATGAGTGCATATAAATGATCAAATTATATCTGTAGCAGGACGTGATTATCGGATAACACCAGGGTTGCAGGAGCTATTGTTAATAAAAGTACCTAATGAGAAACTGAAAATGATTGTCAAGAATATAAAACCATGTTAATAGACACAAATGCTCACCGGCGAGACTTTGATCCCAGTAAACCAATTAAGTCTAATAAAGAACGGAAGTACTTGAACATCATTAAACCACTTTTTAGACTGCAAAGGCCTTCAACATCTTCTGTCAGTAACGTTGATGATGTTAGTGCAAGAGAAGGTTTGATCCCCCCCAATGGGTTCCCGGTTTGTCGTACCGGGGGGGCTCAGTACCCGTGGTAGCGTGGAGCCACGGGGAAGCCAAAAGGAACCTACGAGGGGGCGCTCCTGCGGTTTGCGCCAGCAGTGAGCGCCCACATTGGGGCGGCGGGAGAGTGGGAAGATCTCCCCCCACCCAGGGAGGGGCGCTCCCGCGGGCTCGGCTTCGGCCTTGAGCCTGCTGGGATGCGCCCAATGGGGCGGTGGGGGAGTGGGAAGTTCTCCCCCACCCGGGGTGGGCCTGTCGGGAGGGGAATGTCATTTCTCTCCCGGCGCTTCAGGCGGGGCCACACCGCCGTGGCTGTGGTTGGTGATCGGTCGCGGGGGGGAGGAAGTGTCGGTGCTACGTTGCCGCTCTCCCTGTCCTCCGCGGCCGAGCGGTGCCGCACCGCGTTTGCGGCGAGAGGTAAGCGGCGGAGTCTTACATCTTCTCCGTCGCTGGGAGCCGGTTTATCTGGCTCCCATGGGCCCACAGGTGGTGGACTGCGTGGGAGGTCGCCGCCTCTCGATTGGCCCGAGGAGGTACGGCGCGTCCGTGAGTTCCAGACGCGCCGACTTGGTGAGTGGGGGGGCGCTCAGACGCCCCCGAGGAGGGTCCGCTTTGGCGGCCAGCCGCGCCGGGGTTCGCGGTTGCCGTGTCCCCGGCAAAGGCGGTTAAGGTGGAACTCCGGAGGTTTTTTTAGTGGGTAGGCACGTCACTCTGGCGTGGAGTCCCATATAACCCGACAGCCTCCCCCGCAGGCTGATGGGTATCCGTAACAGGGATCTTTCCTCCGTATTAAAAAAAAGGAGAAGGTTTGATGCTTAAAAAGAAATTTAAAAAAATACTAATTACATTTACTGGCATGACCCTAATAAACTAGTAGAAAGGCTGAAATTATAAATAGCATCGAAAGATGCAGGCAACACTGGTCTGGATAACGAAATAATTTCAATAATAGAAGAACTACGTGAAAATGGTAGTATAAATTAAAAACCGCAGATCCTATGTAGATCATTTATTACTTCACTGCGACCGACTTCAATCCAAAATGAACGTTGATAAATTCGGTCACCATGTTCATAAAAGACTACGTTTGTCAGAATTACTAAATTGTACAACTAATCACCTAATTAGATCTAGACCAATAAAAATAGCTTTACCTGGACATAAATCATAAACTCGTTGTTTTTATTATTTTATCGGATATCAATATTGTGTATCAAATATTAATGAGATATATTAAGTAAAAATTCCGTGGTCGCAACCGTATTATATAAAAATCGTGAGATTTTGTACACTATTCAACTTTTCCCTAAAAGCATAATAGGTAACCAAAGACCTTGTTAGTTTAATTTTTAGGTGCATTCAAATGCGATCACTTAATAGCAAAATTAAACTGACCCCATTTTTGTTTATACATTTTTTTTCACAGTTTTCACCTGATCTCGATATCTAGTTAAGCCAAAATGATAACCATAATGTTTATATCTTTATAAGCTATATTGTGTCTTTTTAGACATTAAAGACCAAAATTAAACATCATTTTTTAATGTTTTAAAATTAATGTTTTTCTCAGTAGCCAGAAATAGTAACTGTGTTATTTTTGTTTAATTATAGCTTTTTGTGTACTATAATCACATTTTCATCAAAATTAAACACATTAACGTCTTACTTAAAACAAAAAATATTTGATTGAAAATACGCGAGAACATGTCGTGAAGCGGGATGCTTGCGGTGATTGCGGTGCGGTGCGGGGAGAGAGAGCGAGGCACCAGCCGGGTGAGCGCGCGGCTGCGAACGAGTTTATACGTGTTTTCAACCGATCGCGGCGTGTGCTTACAAAACATATAACTCGTAAATATGAAATTTTGCTAATTGTAGGATTGTTTTGATTGTGCTTTGAACTTTAACCCATTCGCAACCGCCAATACCAGACACAATAGAAAGACGATGAACGTAGGCATTTTAATGCCGTCGGGGTCTTTACGGGTTAACGTGGTGACACAATGAACAATTTAAAACTCTAAAAACAATATAAGTCTTGTAATACTCTTGTTGTCACGGCAAACCCGTACAACATGACAGCCCCTGGACTAATACCGTTCCAAAAATGGGCCTCTGCTGAAATATTCCGTTTCCCATGACATTGCATATTAATGGGATGTAACATGAGAAAAAATTAAATACATAAATATATAACGAAGTTTTTATGCTGTCGTACTAAAATGTAGTTAGGTATTTACAGAGTGCAAGTTGCGCCGTGCAACTTAAGTTTCATTATGTTATGCGCTTACATAGTGTCGCGAACGAGATAAATGTTGAATATTCACGAGCAACTCTGCTTTCTTCTTTCTTTCTTTATCGTGTGTGTTAGTGACTAACACTAGTGTCAGAGTTTTTAAACCGCCTTAAAGGCCTCTGACATGGTTTTTAGGTAACGACCAATGTCAAAGACAGTGGCCGGGACCGACGGCTTAACGTGCCCTCCGAAGCACGGATCATCTTACTTATCAGACAGTCAGGTGATCAGCCTACAATGTCCTAACCAAACTAGGACAACAACACAAAGTCGTTGCCCCCGCCGGGAATCGAACCCGCGACCTCCGCGTATGAGCTGAACGCTCTAACCACTACACCACGGAGGCAGTTAAAACTAAGAACTCTGCTGGCGAGATAGACTCGGAATGTTCGCGAGCGGAATTTTTATAGCATAAAGGCTAGAGTTCTTTGAATGGTCGTCGGCTTAGTCGCACTCACACCGTTGTTTCTCGTCAATCGAAATACATTCATCAAGATATGAGAATATTCGAGAATAATGTAGACCGCTGTATCGGCGCTTATAAAAAGGCGATCGAGTGCACGTCCCGCCAGTTCAGTATGAGCTACGAAAGCGATAACTTCGAAGCGAACCGAAGCGAAGGAAACCTACCTCAGTGCGACAAGTGGAAGTACCTGCGACTAATTTGGCGAGATACCTGGACCTCAGATGCTACGCGACTTGGACTTGGACATCAGGAAGATCATCTTCACGTGTCAACCTTTGGGTTCCGTAGTGAATAAAAACCCTCATACGAACTTTGGCGTTTTTCTCCAAATCTCGAACCCAGTTTCGTAACAATAGCATTTTATACAATTTCTACCCACCGTTCACACGATGCGACGCCCAAGTTACGTCTCAACGCAATTCGCACTGCACACGTGCTCGCAAGTGCCCGCACAGAGGCCGTGTAGTGTTAGAGAGCAGGACTAAAATGTTTCACATAGATAGACTTATTTTTAACATAGACCTTGTCTATCAGACTTCTATGGGAAATTGCAGCATTTCACTTCTCTACATCAGCTGTCTGAAAGAAATTATCGCTATTAGCTATAAGACCACCCACGCCATAAAGTATTATTACTATTTATTATCCACAACAACATCCTAAGGATCAACAGCATCCTAAGGATGATATCCTCGCGTCCCGACTGTCCCATGCTGAAAAATTGCATTCGAGTGGCCATAGGGGGTCGCATCTAATTATTTATTATTATTTACTTTATTAATTAATTATTGTACTTGTGCCATTTGTGTCATTATGGAGAAATCCGAAATAAAAGATTTTATTATTATTATTATTATGTCGTATTATAATAAGCGCTATGGAAGTTAAACTCAGTTGTTGCTTTTTAATGTATAAATATAATCAGTAAAAACCAAAACGAAAACCACACTTTAATTTTTATGTGTATAAAATACTATTTTCAAACCACTACACGACACTAGTCACTAAGTATCGACTGGCCAGCTTGTTCAGTATGACTTCATCACATGGCCAATTAATTCCTAGCGTGGTTCATCTAGGTATCATGTAATAAGATTCAATGAGTTTTTTAGTTAAAAAAAGTAGAATTACAGTCACATAAAAATTAATTATTTCAGTAAAATAATTATTGGGTTTGGACCAAAAATGACGAGAACGATTGGACACATTTAAGGCTAGGTATTCCCGCAGAGGCCGTGTTTTAGAGTTTTTGAAAACCATTTGAGGCAAAGACAAAAGTGTTTTTTTCATCCCATCTACTCAATAAACGATGGTTTCATCCCAAAACATTTGGAGCTAAAGTTACTGCTAGTTCTCTCGGGATTAAAAAGTGAAAAAGAAAATCTTACGGGATTAAAACAATTTGAAAATTGAACACGATGTTATCTATGTAAAATCAGCTAAAAACAAAAGAATTAAGTTTTAATACAATAAATAACTGGAACAGACTTCGTATTTTTTTTAATTTGGAATACATATCATCGTGAATGTAGGTAAAAATGTTTATGGTCTTTGCTTCGAAAAAGGAAAAAGAATAATTAGCGCAATTTTTGTCTTCGATTCAAAGTAATTACAGATGTTTTAGGTTATATTGCGTTAAAATTAATTATTTTGTGTAAATTTAAATCCTTATTCGTAAGTTTAAGCCGATAGTGCACATTAAATTTATTGTTATTAAAAAAATCTTAAAATATGTAGGTCCACGCAAACAAAGTTACGAGTTTATGAGTGAACAAACATTTTTTTAGAAGTTGGTTCTTAAAAAATATTCCTTAGTATTTATTGAATGAAAACGACACTAAATAAAGGTTAGTACTCGTTGGAGCTTTGATTAGGTATTGTAGTTGTTCTACTTTCTCCATATTCTGTTTTGTATCTTTTTGCTAGTTTTTCTCATGGATGGCGATGTAATGTGTGCTACTTGCGTACGGTAATATTTTTTTTGGGCGTTATACACGAATCCCTCGCTTCACTCAAGATTCCATCGTAGAATCACTCGCTACGCTCGTGATTCAACTGAGGAATCCTTCGTTTTGCTCTGGATTCAAAATAGCGCACTCGACTTAAAAGTATTACCTTTACGCCTTGTAGCACAATCTACTATTAAACTCTTAAAAAAAAGGTATGTATAAGTTAATTATCCAGGCTCGTCAAATTCGCATTCAGTTACAAGATCCTATAAACTTCATTCGGTTGGAAAAAATCCCAAAGTAACCCTTTTTTGTGATATTTTTTCAAAACTACGAGTAAAATACTGATATTTTACATAAAAAAATTGTACTTAATTAAAGCCACTTAATATTTACAAATAAATTCGCTGAGTTTGACTTGATATAATTATTTTCTTAATAATTATATGAAATTCGCGAGCGCGACGACTTGAACTCGGCAGGTCCGATTAGACGCGTGCTAGCGCTTACTAACATTGGACCAATAAAACAACTAAAGATCGCTACGTGTTTTTACAAGCTTTTATTTAACTTGCAATGTATGTATAAATGTAAGTATGTTTGTTCGGGTGGAATCTTCGAACTTAATTTTCAACCAGTTATCATCAACCAATTTAGCTGAAATTTTGTATACTTTTGTAAGTCGGATGATAATACAATATTATGATGTCAATGGGCTGTTCTGATGATGGAACCGGGAGATATTCGACGGAACTCAGTTAGAACCTCATCGAGTAGGTCTCGTTTAATTTGTCTTGACGAGTACTTTTTGGAAGACTATGCTTATCTAGGATCTGATTACGCAGACGGATGGTGGTCAATAGAACTCAGTTACAAAACAACTTAACACCTTTTGTTTGGGCTAATTTCTAACCTTTAGGTACGAAACAATAAAAAGACTTTTTAGCTCATGTCACTTTGAAATGTAAGGATTCTAACGAAACGCCATTCCACAGGTATGGCACTTCATAGAAACGAAGTAACAAATATACCTAGTACTACTACAAACGAAATAATATATCTGTGCATACGTCAAATGTGTGAGTTAAACAATCAGGGTCGCCATCACAGAATTTGTTGCTTTGCTTACCTGTTTTCATCACTCGGAAATCTATAAAATTTTCGTTCTTTGTTGTTTTTTGTGGATAAGCAATAATAATATGTGCAGTTTCTCACCAATATTATTTCAATTACCTTAAATGACTCGGGGAACGTCAACGTGCGACTAGCAACAACCCTATTTTACAGGCGCTTACAAGGTCCAAAAACGTGCGAGGTTCCGTTCTGTATGTAATACTATTATCTGCTCTGTGGCCATACATTCAAATCCGTGGCGACATTAAGGAATAAAGAAAATCAAATACATTTAACATACATACATGCATATAAAGGGTGGAATTGAATTCGTTGGCAATATTTAAGTATCTACTATACCCATGATACAAAGTAATTTAAGACTAATAAAACTTCAATCAAAAGTCGTCATTTTCATATTCCAGAAAACCTCTAAACATGCATCAGACTCTTTGATAGATACCTCTACTGCAATTATAAAAAAAAAACTAATACGAAAAATAAATTAATTATAATAGTATCAATTTCGATGCGTCTTGGTACCCTAACATTCGTTCCTACTTCAAACGTACCTATTGTCCTCAAGCTTTCGTGTGACACGACCCGTCCCCATTCGACTTCAAACCTTATTCACGTAAATTAAGGTCTACTTTTGTATGCCGGTCGGTCGCGCCGTTTGGCTGTATCCGTCCAAGGTCTTTGACCTTGCGGCACGTAGGTATCAGTGCGCGCGCACGACTCGAAGTGTTTTGATACTTTATTCATTTTTCTTACTTTTTGATACTTTTTAATTACTGCATTAATTGCAGTATTGTTACCATACAAAATATCCTTTAGGTGAGTATGATGATAAGTTAAATCAATGCTAATGATTTCAATTGCACCCTATAGACTATATATTCGTAATCTCCTTCTTGGCAAGTCGTGTGAAAAATACTGGGATCTAGGTGAGACCCATGTTTTTTAGGTTCAGTGTTGTATCATCAATATCAATATCAATCATCATCAATACATATAATAAAATCGTAATCATCATCATCATCAATACATATAATAAAATCGTAACCGATCGCTGTCTGTACATGGAAGATAAATGAGTAAAAATATTTTTGGGGGCTTTTACCAACGCAATAGAACACAAAACAATGATTTTTAGAATTTTTGTCTGTTTGTCGGTTTGTCTGTTTGTCTGTGCGTTTGTGCTCGCTAATCTGAAAAACGGCTGAACCGATTCGTTTGCGGTTTTCATTGAAATATTGTGATAAGTTTCACTTAAAATTTAGTGTTTGTTTTATTTAAATCCGTTCATAAATGAAAAAGTTATATCAATTTTAAAGAATCACGTCAAACATTTTTGTTCGAAAAACCGTGTTTGTAGACGCTAATCTCAGAAACGGCTGAACAACTTCGCTTGCGATTTTCATTTATATATTTAAATAAGTTTCACTAAAAATGTAGTTGTTGTTTCATTGAAATCCGTTGATAAATAAAAAAGTTATATCAATTTAAAGAAAATTTGCTATGAAATAAACTGTACAGTAGCATTGGCTAAAACTTTTGTCAATTTTATATTACGGTTTTTATAAAATAATTAAGTTAATAACCGGCCAAGTGAGAGTCGGGCTCGCGCACAAAGGGCTCCGTCCCGTTATCTATAAAAAATCACGTTTGTTGTACGGGAGCCTCAATTAAATATTTATTTTACTCTATTTTTAGTTGTTATGTCGGCAAGAGAAATACATCATCTATGAAAAATTCAACTGTCTAGCTATCGCGGTTCATAAGAAACAGCCTGGTGACAGACAGGCAGACGGACGGAAGGACGGACAGCGGAGTCTTAGTAACAGGGTCCCGATTTTAGCCTTCGGGTACGGAATACGGAACCCTAAAATTTACTATTTTGATGTTTTCGGAGTGTTTTTATTAGTTTTTTTTGGTCACCGATAGATGGCGCTGTTAAAAATACACATAATCTAGGGCCGCAAGACCCATCGCCATAAAACGGCCATTTTAAGCATGATTGTGGGCGCGAAAATGGAAAAAGGAATCAAAATAGGAAGTATTAGGTTAGGCGCAGGGGATGTCCTCTGACTAAAGCATAGGGTGCAGTGAGCGAGTCACGGACCGCCATAGCGGTCGCCGCGCTGGGGCTGGCCCATAGAGGCTGAGAAGTGACACCGCGGAGTTTTTAGTGGTAAACGCCACATAACCATACCGGTCTCCCGTTACTGGCAAGGTGTCCGAAGGGATTTTTGCCGCGCAAAAGAGGAGCAACTGCTGCCTCCATGACGTGGGCCAGTCGGGCGATGGGAACGGGATTCCGTCGCTCCACAAATACGGTCCTCTAGGTTGAAAGGAGCATTGGTGTCAACACGCGGCTTTACCCTAGCGGATAAAATTGAAGGCCGATGTACCACCGCGCAGGCCACTCAGACTCCATGAGTTTTTTTGTGGGTGAGAGCCATAACCGACCGATTTCCTGTGGCCGAAAGGCACCTTTTCCTCACGTAAGAAGAAAGGTTAGGGAAAAAGGTTACGTTAAATTTAGGTTAGGCACTGCAATAAAAATGTGTGGAACACCCATACCAAGACTACTTAGTATTGTGACCTCCTTCCCTGAGGAACGAAAGATCATGGTCATTTTCCAGTTCTCCAAACCTCTAAACAGCCGTATAGGACGCCCTACCCGAGAAACTCTACAAACGGAGGTTCTTAGTGAACACTAAGCAGACATTGATCTCAGAGAACACTAACTTCCTACCATCCTTGAATCTCTACTGGTAAAATGTGCCAAAACACTGGCACGTCAAATACCTGGAGGTATCTAAAGTTTGGCAGATGCCTCAGCTTGAAAGTCCACATAGAAGTCACAATAGAATGGTGACGATTGTGAAGATGGCCCCGGGGAAGGTCTATCCAGTACTTTCCTCTCGCTTCCAGCTACGGACGCGGCTCATGATTAAGGCGATCTTAAGAAAACCTATGTTTAAGGTTACTTGAGGAACGCCGTCATCCGTCGGGACTTAAAGTAGAAATGCTTATTTCTCGACTTTCATCTCCCGCTTAGCGAAAGACATGTTTGACAAGGCTTACCATTGCACCGCCACATCAGGAGGGCGGGGGAGAGGGGGTGATACGTATAGACGGTGGCAGCAGTTCGCTGCAGAGAGCTACAACAGATTAGTGATGTGAAAACTGACGCCAAAAGACGGAAGATGAATGAAATATTAGCAAAGTCACTACGTATTGCATAAGTATTTCGTATTAGAGAGACCCACGGCGTAGCAGTAACATTCGGTAACAGTGTAAGTTTACATGTAGTTTACAGTCCATGCTGGCAGAACCATGATGGCAGAAGGGCCGTCGAAATATCTGGCAAAAAACGATATTAATAGTCAAAATTCCGATCGACTTAGACTGTGACTAGAGATAATGTGTGATCGTAGTAAACAAGGAACCCTTATAGTTTCGCCATTTCTGTCTGTCTCTCTGTCCGTGGTTTTACTTAGAGATAATTAGTACCAAGAAGCTGTAATTTGGCAACGGTCATGAACTTAAAGTAGCACTAGGCAGGGCAACTGGCCTGGCGGAGCCCATGCGATGGGTTGACGAAATAATCAAAGTCGCGGGTTACACCTGGATGTGAGCAGCACAGCACCAAGATGTGTCGACGAAGACATGTCTATTCTCAGCAGTGGACGGAAGAAGGGCTGAGATGATGATGAAATCTTTAGTTTTAATTCTAAGTCGAAATTCACAACTACGGAACACTTCACTGCGCGTGACCTGATATGCACTTGACCGGTTTTATTGAAAATATCAAAATAACGATTCTTATAAACTAAAGTCCACGCTGACGAGGTCGCGGGCAACAGCTAGTAGATAGTAAATAACAAAACAACATAATACCCATAAGTTTATATTCAAGAAAAATAATAAAAACCGACTTTGAGGTGTTTACTCCTAATAAATTTTGAACGGCTGAACCACTTTCTAATAAATATAGCTAAGAACTATGACGAAAAGTCAGTTTTCAAACAAAAAAAATAAATCTTCGTTCAGGCCTTACGCTGCCATTAACAGACACTTAAATACACAGACATACCGACACGTCAACCTTATAACACTCCTCTTTTTGTCGGGTGTTGAAAATAAACAAAGACACTAAATAACGACTTTGCAGGGTTATTTGTTTCTATTAATTGTTTATTAATAAATCGCTACTGTCAAATTATGTTAATAGGCGATGCGGCTAGCAACCCATCTCTATTGATTTATTTTTTGATCACGCTAAACCTTTGGGTCTTACGGCCCTGACTACCCAGTCAGCATTAGTATAAGATAATGTAGCTGTATCCATCACTACTTTAAACAAAGTTTAATCAAAATAAAACTATTCTACTGCTTATTTCTATACTGTGTCGCTGGCGGGGTCACATGTGAGCTCACCGACGCAGCGTCTACGCGATGCAAATTGCGGCAGGGGCAACATTAAATATCTACATTTGTAGGAATACCCGGCTTTAACGATTGTTTCGTGAACTTTCATGAGAAAACCCATCAATTAATTGAATGGGTCAAAAGAACCAGATCGACTACTCACAACAGTTCAGTATTGGTTTAGACCTTAAAGATTAAAGGAACAACACATCTCTAATAACCAACAATACTATCGATAGTTTGTGTACTATTGATAGTAATTCCTGTTTTAGGGCAACAATATAGATAACCAACAATACTATCGATAGTATCGATCCTGATGACGAATAAACTATCTATAGTATTGCGTTTCATAAACTATCGATAGTATCGATTATTTATTTATTAGAAAAGCAATACTATCGATAGATTGTTCGTCGTCAGAATCAATACTATCGATAATATTGGTTTTATTCAAAATACAGATAGTCTATCGATAGACTAGCGATAGTGTATTATCGAGAGGCAACACTGGTCATCGCAGTGTTGTGCGTCGCGATCGCGACTCGTAAGATACGGGAATGTGGCTCTTCGCAGTCGAGTTTCATGCGGAACGGTAACAACGCGTAGGTACGTACCGGTAAAATTACCTTTAAATTTTAACAATACCTATAACGTTACTATTACTACATAAACGATACCCGTACTATATGAGTATTACCCTTAAAATTTTAACATAATGAAAATTCTGTTACTGGTACTTAAAATGTGAATTTGGTACCAGTAACAAACCCTGGGGATAAGTCCGCCGTTGTACGGTTACTTTTCTGATTTGTGTCTGTGTTCTTTATTATGTACCATAAAAAGCTTTATAAACAAACAATAAAAGCTCAACAATGTAGTTATTATCAATCTAATAAACACAATATTTCAATAAATCTCCACCCTAGCCGATCCATGGTTAGTAAAAGTTCCCACGTGCTTATAAAAGTTTGACAATCATTGACTACAAATAAATGCATAAGACGACGCGACGAAACTACTGTACACGAGTATCACTCGCGACTCGCTACAGCACGGTCGGGAGTTGAGGCACAAACCAATGACGACCTTATTGTGCAAGAAATAACGTTCATATTAAAACGTAAGTAAGAAAAAAATAGAAATAAATTATAATTATAGATATTTTTTGTTTGATTTGTTCCTTATAGTATCAAAAATATGTTGACGGCATAAGTTAAACACTTTCAAAATAGTGATGTATTTTGGCTTTACAAAAAATACAAAAATTTGTAAATGTAGAAATGCATAAAATGAATTTGTTTAATTTTTAATAATTTATCAACACACATAATATAATATTTAGAATAAATTGTTGAAATACAGTAATCTATAATTTCTGGTGAGATAAGCCTGAAAATTTGTAACATACCGAACCTTCTTTATTAACGATAGTGCTAATTGATTAATTTGTTTAATTTAGATTTATTCAACTGGAATGCACACGTTATAATATGGTAGAGGTAGTTTTCCAAAGTTATTAATTATGCTGTACTTATGAAATCAAAATTTGTTCAATTTTCAGTTTTTTGGTTTTTTTACACTGACGCAGAGCCCTAAATTGTTTAATTCGGTTTATTTTAACTATAACTAACATTACTTTATATCATACAAAAATAAACTTACGGATATAGCATTATGTCCAGGTACAGCTATATTTACTGGTCTAATCAGAAACCGGAGATTTTGATTACAATCATCTCGATTAAAAGGAGTTCAAGAACCAGCAGCACATGATGATGCGGTAAACAAAAAATATGTAGATAAAAAGATAGCTGATGAGATTGCTGCTCTTTTAAATGCAATTAAAGAGGATGTGAAAAAAAAATCTCAATCAGTTCGAAAAAAAGTTTTATTTTATTTTATTTTTATTTTATTTATTAAGGTACAATCACAGATATCAGAATGTGCCTAATATATAGTACATTTCTATAGTCTATTTAATTCTGAGATCCTACAACAGATTGTACACGACATCATAGAGATTATACATGCAGCAAACAATTCGAACAGAACAATAATAAGGAAAAAAAAAAGTCTAAGATTAACTACAGTATACTATACCTACTACTTACTAATTGTATTGAAAAACAGTGTTTTTAAATTTTGATAAACCATCAGCAAATAAATCTAGTTGGACATTAGTACTAATTTTATTATATAATTCACAAATTCCTATCATAGGATTATTATGACCGACATTGTTTCTGGCAGGCGGCATGATGTGGAATCTTAAATCCCAACTTTTCAAGTAACTGGGAATCCATTGACCCGTTAGCTATTTTATATAAATTGGATAAATCAGTTACGGTGCGACGAAATTCAAGACTTTTTAAACCAAATCTTTGAAGTCGATCTTCATATTCAAGTATTTGACGCCTTAAACTGAGTTTTCCGCAAAGAGTTCTCAGAAAGCAACGCTGAACTTGTTCTATCCTATCCGTGTGGATCCTATAAACAGGTGACCAGACAGATGAGCAATACTCTAATATACTCCGCACCAGTGATGAATATAGAATGATCCAAGATCTAGGGTTTCTGAACGGCTTCGCTATACGTGTGACAAAACCTAGGGTTCTTTTGGCTTTACTAATTATGTGGTCATAATGAGGTTTAAAGGAAAGTTCACTGTCAAAGATAACTCCAAGGTCTCGCACAGTTTTTACTTGTTTTAGAGGGTGGTCGTCAATTGCATACCTAAACATGATTGGGTGTTTTTTCTTAGTAAACGTTATTGTTGAACACTTTTCAACATTAAGCTCCATCTTATTATGTAGACACCACTCATGAATCTTATTTAGATCATTCTGTAACCTTTCACAGTCAGTTATATCATGGATTTGCGTAAATATTTTAATGTCATCTGCATAAGCAAGACACTCACAATCAATCATTTCCAAATGTCATTAACAAATATAAGAAACATGAGTGGACCCAAGTTCGATCCCTGAGGGATTTCAGAGTATGATACATACGGCTTAGAATCATATCCATAAAATGCAACTAACTGTTATACTAAAGGCTACATTGATAAAATTATTAAAGTTCAAAATGGTGAAACAAAAAGTGGTAAACGAAATTCACAGATCAGCACGCAGAAATTTTGATCGTCGCAATGTGATTTTGAAAGGAATGGGTGACTTATGGCAAGCGGACCTGATCGATTTTCAATCTTTAAAAAAGTATAATAATGGATACGCTTAAATTTTAACTGTTATAGATGCTTTTTCAAAGTATGCCTGGATGATTCCTTTAAAACGAAATCAAAGAATGATGTTCTTTACGCATTTACTAAAATAAAAAAAATATATTAAGGAAAAGTGGACGTATTCCTAAAAATCTACAAACTGACAGAGGTACGGAGTTTTACAACGTTGTATTTAAAAAATAAATGCAGTTAATGAAGATTAATCACTATTCATCGTATTCAACAAAAAAAGCTTCAATTGTAGAAAGGCTTATCAAAACATTGAAGATTAATATGTATAAATGTTTTAGTTATAATGGTAACTATAAATGGTTAGGAAAAACTTTAAATGACGTTTTGTCTTCATATAACAGTCAAAAACATAGCATAGTTACTAAGTTTAAACCAGTAGATGTAAATACAAAAAATGAAAACCTAGTTAAACAAAACATTACAAAATTCCAAGCGAAACGATGTAAATTAATCAAAAATAAATTAAAAGTAAGCGACCACGTTAGAATAAGTAAATACAAGAGTAGTTTTGCAAAAGGTTATACACCTAACTGGTCTACAGAAATCTTTACAGTTAAAACGGTTAATAGAAACCAGTTACATATTTAATACAAGATCAACGAAAACAAAATATATTGGGTTCATTCTATCAAGAAGAGTTACAAAAAACTAAGTACCCAAATATATACATAATTGAAAAAAAATATAAGGAAAAAAGGTGACAAATTGTTTGTCAAATGGTTATGACTTCCTGACTACGAAAACAGTTGGGTAGATATAAATTCAGTTGTATCATAATATACATAAGTCTTAGCATTTTATATTTTGCTCATTATATAACAAGAAATGAAAGGAGGTGGACTTGTCAATAATTTGATAAACAATATCCCGTTTGAGCTTCACTTGCCAGGTTACAACTATTGCGGACCAGGCACTAGGCTACAAGAAAGATTATTGAGAAGTAATAAAGGTGTTAGCAAATTAGACGAAGCTTGTAAATACCACGATATTGCATATAACAATCCAGACCTCTCCGTTCGTCATTAAGCCGATTTACAGCTTATGAAAATGGCTAAGAAGCGATTACATTCTAAAGACGCTGGCAAAAGAGAAAAACATCGTGGTCAGCATAGTAAACAAAGTTATGAAGGCAAAATTAAAAACAGGTGCCGGAATAAAAAAAAATTAAACCATTGTGTCAAAAATACGTTCACAAATAAAGAAACTGAAATGAAAGGATAACAAAACTGCAATTAAGTATGCTTATGAAGCGGCAAAAAAAATGTTTCCTAAAACATGTCACGTTCGTTTACCAAGAATAATACCAATCCCTAAAACAGGAGGGATTTTACCCTTGATACCAATTTTTGCGGGTTTATCAGCACTAGGCGCCTTAGCAGGAGGTGTTACTGGTATAGCTTAAACCCTAAATGATTGCAAAACTGCTCAACAAAATTTTAAAGAATCTGAACGTCATAACAAAACTATGGAGGCTATTGCGCTTGGAAAAGGATTTTATCTTAAACCATATAAAAAGGGAAGTGGGTTATTTTTAAAATCTACAAAAAACGAATAAATAGGCTACCTAACCGTGCTCTTACGAATATCTATATTATTAAATACGCTAAAAATATTCCTTACTTTCGTGGTGTGTTGAGAGATAGATTACCACGTAAACCAAAACAGATAGAGTGTGGAATATTAAACTTAGACAGTCACAATAATAATGGAACACACTGGGTAGCCTATGCAAAAATTAATAATTATTGTTAATATTTCGATAGTTTTGGTAATTTAAGACCACCCAATGAATTGGTGAAATATTTAAACGTTATTGATATAAATTACAATTATACTAGGTTTCAAAACTTTGATACTGTGAACTGTGGTCATTTATGTATAAATTTTTTGCAAGACTTTTGGTGTCAATATTGTATATATTAGTTATTACATTTGAATAAAACATCATTTCAAAAATGTCTTTCACTCTGTCTATAACCGGAAACAGCTCAATACTAACAACGAACTATTCCCCTCCATTGGAACTCGATGGTCAATACGAGTGCTCTCTTTTATATTTCTCTACTTTTAATTCTATACCAAATGTAACAAATATAAATAATAAATTTTATTATGGCATTGACGAGGTGGTTGAAATTCCTGAAGGAGCGTATAAACTCCAAGACATCAGCGAGTTCATACAATCAAAAGTTCTGTCCGTCTGTCCTCCACCTTGTAGCTAGCAGGTATATCATTACAGTAGCTATCATATTTCATATGCTGGTCAATAATACTCCAATTTTATGTATTTCTTTTGACAACCTCTGTGGCGTTATAGATATCATGCTCGCCCACCACTTAGAGGTTCTGGATTCGATTCCCAGTCTGGGCATGATATAAAATGGTATTTTTCAAAATTCCTAGGGTCTTGGATGTTACCTACTTTTTTATATATCGTATACATCACAAACTTTTCATCACAAAAATGGTAATATACTATCCATCGACATTTTTTGGTATGAATTTTACTTATAACATAGTTAACCTAAAATTTTTGATGTTGTTCATAGTCGATCTAACGTTGACCAAGCAAGCAATTCGGCAATGATAGTGCTTGTGTGTGTGGTGGTGTCTTTGTGTCTGGTCACACGCGTGGCCAGTGTCACGAGAATCGAGAGCTCTATGTTAATTGCATAAAACGAGGGGTCTTAATCGATGGTCCTCTTGGCTGGCCTTGCTGGAAGGCCGTAGCCAGTGACACGAGAATCGAGAGCTCCTTGTTAACTGCATATAGCGAGGGGTCTTAATCGATGGTCATCCTGGCTGGCGGGCCGATGGCCAGTGACACGAAAATCGAGAGCTCTGTGTTAACTGCATAAAGCGAGGGGTTTCATCTTGATGGTGGGCTGATGGCCAGTGACAGTTTTTTTAAATAAAACAATAAATTATTCATTTCACCCATTTTATTGTATACTAGCTGTTGCCCGCGACTTCGTCAGCGTGGATTATAGTTTATGACCATAGTTATTTTGGCATTTTTAATAAAACCGGTAAAGTGTATGTCGGGCCACGTGCTTTGAAGGGTTCCGTAATTAAATCTACACTAAATGCGAATGCCGACTTATAACTAAAAGTAAAGAGTTAAAAACAATTTATTAATTTCAATATTTTATTATAGTTGTTTTATTTATCTTCCATGCTGGTCTGGGAGAAAGAAAAAAAATTTACATGCAGATTGTAAAAGCCGATCGAGAGAATGGGCGAGATTTGAATCAGGTTAATAGATGATGCGGCTCACAACCAATCATTATTTGGCTTTCTTACAGCCCTGGGGGGTTACTCCGAAAGCGGTAGGCAAGACGGACGTTACTGCGTATCCGGGTTTCATTGTCAGGCAACATTAAGCATAAACGTATGACGATAAATTCTAATTTGGTTTGACATAGAAATAGGACGTCACTATCGTACGATTAACGTATTGTTTTATGGAGTCCCCCCAGGTCTGCATAGAAACAAAAATACTTTTCCACTTTAATGTAAAAAACCTTTTTAAGAATTTAGACGTACTCAACCCTTGCCAAAATAAAGCTTTCTTGTACTAATTGTTTATAAGTAAAAGCACAGACAGAGAGACATATGGTCATGACGTAACTATAAGGGTTCCCTTTTTACTAAGGAAAGCACGCATGGTTCCAGACAGTTTTATTGCAGTTCTTAACCGAATCCAACCTACACCTAACCTAACCATTTTTTTCAAGTTTGGAAAAGGTGCTTTTCGCCTACCGCCGGCTACGGGGAACCGGCCGGTTATGGCTCTCACCCACAAAAAATCTCACGGTTACAATGCCATTACCACTTTTGCCTGGTACTGTTCTTGTGCTAATCTCGGCCCAAAGACCTGGCACAACAGCCGCTTCATTTACCTTCCGTCTTTCGGCGGGAGTTCCCACAGCACTATTGTAGCTGTCTTCAGCGAAGTGCTACTGCCGTGCCGCCTATATTACTTAAGTATCTCCCCCGTTCTCTCACCGTCCTGATGTGGCGGTGCAAAGTTAAGCCTTGTCATACATGTCATTAGCTAGGCGGGAGATGAGTGTAAAAAAATCATCGTTCCTACTAAGTCCTGACGGATGACGGCGTATCTCAATTAACGCGGAGCCCCATCGGCCCCTTAAACATAGGTTTCGTAGGTTCGACTTAATCCCGAGCCGTGTCCGTAGCGGGAAACAAAAGATAAGTACTGGATAGAGCTTCCCCCGGGCCATGCATGTTCGCTATCGTCGCCAACCTATCGCTGTGGGCTTTCAAGCTGACGCATTTGCCGAACTTTAAGTACTCCCAGATATTGAACGTGCAAGTATCTCGGCACTTCTTCCCCGAAGAGATTCAAGGGTGGCAGGAGGTTGATTTTCTCTGTGACCAATGACTGCTTCTAGTTCACTAAGAACCTATTTTTAAAGAGCTTGTCAGGCAGGGCGTATAGAGCTGTTATTTGTAGCGTACTTTAAGTTCAAACTAACTGCAAAAAGCGCCGTATCGTCGGCAAAGAACACCAACTGAGCCTAACCGGTAATAGGTATATCGTCGGTGTACTACGCATATCGCCGTGGAGAACATCAGCTCACACATAGGGCATTTTGACAGTTTGGCATCTTCGTCCGTCACCGTGATTTTTCGGTTCTAGTGGAAGGAGAGCACGCATGGGTTTTTCAGACATTGTTATTGCAGTCCCTTACGTAACCCAACCTACACCTTTTTTTTTTTTTTTAACGGAGGAAAGATCCCTGTTACGGATACCCATCAGCCTGCGGGGGAGGCTGTCGGGTTATGTGGGACTCCACGCCAGAGTGACGTGCCTACCCACTAAAAAACCTCCGGAGTTCCACCTTAACCGCCTTTGCCGGGGACACGGGAAAGGAAATACAACCGCGAACCCCGGCGCGGCTGGCCGCCGAAGCAGCCCCTCCTCGGGGGCGTCTGAGCGCCCCCCCACTCACCAAGTAGGCGCGTCCGGAACTCACGGACGCGCCGTACCTCCTCGGCCCAGTTGAGAGGCGGCGAACTCCAACCCAACCTACACCTAACCTAACCTTTTTACGCGAGGAAAAGGTGTTTTTTGCCTACCGCCGGCCACGGGGAATCGGCCGGTTATAGCTCTCATCCACCAAAAAAACTCACGGTTTCAACGCCATTACCGCTTTTGCCTGGTTCTGTTCGATCTACTACTCTCGATCCAAAGACCTGGCACAACGGCCTCTTATCAGCTAGGCTCACTCGCGATACCTTCTCAATTAGCGAGTGGGGTCAGAGTGGCCTGCGAGGTGGCCCATCGGCCTTCAATTCTACCCGCAAAGGTAAAGGCGCGGGTTGACAGAAACGCGCCTTTCAACCAGTAGGACAGTATTTGTCAAACGACTGAATCCCGTCTTCCGCCCCTAGGCTCTGTCTGCAGAGGTGCCCTGTAAGCCCAAAGCCACACTTAAATTTAAAATTTATGAACAGCGCCATCTATCGATGTTCAAAAAAACTAATTTACTGATACCATTAAATAAATAAACTCACAAAATTAATTTAAAACTAAAAAAAAAAAACACTAAATAAACCATAAAATACATTTAACAAAAGTTTTACTGTTATTTGTTGAATAGTCATAGAAATCTTTCGACGAAAAATGTTTGATATCATTCTTTAAATTAACATAACTTTTTCATCTTAGCAGGATTTAGATAAAACAAACATTATATTTTATTTAAAAGTTAGCAAAATATATTAGTGAAAACTGCAACCGAATCGGTGTGGATCGGTGTGGATCTGTCAAGAACTGTCAAATAGATAAGACGCAAAATAGGTGCTCTAGATGTTATTTTAGTAAAAACAAGGAAATAAACAGTTTACAGTGCTTAAAAGTTATAAGAATTACCGTGCAGAAACTCAATTTTTCGAACAAAAATGTTTGACTCGATTCTTAAAATAGATGTAACTTTTTTATTTATGAATGGATTTAAATAAAATAAACAATGAATGTTAAGAGAAGCTTATCAAAATATATTATGAAAACGGCAACTGAATAGGTTCAGTCTTTTTTGAGATTAGCGTGTGTAGTGTTCTGTGTCTATAAATAGATACATATGCTGTCCCACTCACATAGGCAGCGAGGGTAGAACGTCAGTTGTACGTTATATAAGTACGTTGTGCGGCAGTCGGATCGCTCAGTCTAACAGTAGATGTCGTACAGAGCAGACGTGTCTTGGTGTAAAGGTGAGCCAGTGTCACAGTGATAGTGAATGTATTAGTGGTACACTACATAATGGCGACTAGAAAATGATGCGAAGCCACGCGGTGAGTTATGTGTCCATTTTATGAGCTGGAGTATTTAATGTAAATGCTCAAAAAGCACATAGAATTTTAAATCAAAAGTAAATGCTGCATACTGAATGTTAAAAAAATATATTTGTGAGAGAAAAAATAACAAAGAAAGAGGAAGTGTCAGTTAGCATTTACTATAATATATATAGGTAATGGCTATACTTTATTGCAAAATAAAAGTTCGTTTAATAAGTTAATGGACTACTGTGCTTTGTCTGGAAATTATAATTTGTTAGTTAATGTTGATCATCAAAAGTATATTTAATATTGACTTAAAATATTGACAATTCTCAGACTATATATTTTTTAAGATTAATACCTAAGGGAGACTTGGTAACCTAAAATAAAGGCTTTATGCGTAGCTTGGGCACCAGTCTTTCACAAGTGTCAGAGTAAAGAAAAAAAAAGTTAAGTCAAAATAAAACATATAAGTACCTATCTTTACTTTGTTGATTAACTAGTGTTTTTGCGAAAGAAATAAGGAACTTATCTTTCAATAGGGTAGTATAATGCGCTGTTTTCCAGCAGGTCAGATCAGATACTTTTTTCTTAACGTCAAAACAAACAGTTTATATGGGATTTTGTATGAAATACAGGCGGATGACGTCACGGTTTTTTGGAGTCAAATAGCGTTCTTATTATCAGTTTTTCTGCAATAATAATTTGAAAGTCGCGTTTAAATGGATGTTTTCAAAGACAAGTGACATTGTTTTGCGACGTATTGTTTTGTTATCAGTACAAAGTAATTTGTTATTGGCAGAGGAAAATACCCAATTAATCACCCTAGAATTTCAGAGGAAATACGTAACGGAAAAATTGACCAGTCGTATATGACGTTAATTATTACGCGATTACTATTGAAATATATTATTCAAATAGCTATAGTTTTCCGATGTACATGGATTATGTGAAATAAATGGGGGATTATATTATTTTTCCGTATGAAATGAGAGGTGCTGAATTTACGGAAGAAAGGTAGAGTATGAAGTTCCTTCATTAATATAGTTATGTGGTGAAACTCTTTTATTAGGTATTTTATTCTACTCCTAGACAGGCATTACTTTTAAAACTAAGTGTCATGCTGGAGGATAGTTGCATCAGATCCGGAGTGCAATGCTGCGAGGGACAGTCGCCAGTCGCTGGAGTCAATGAGTATAAGTTGTGGGTGCTTTCTGTCAGGGCCGGGAGGCTCACACTCTGTGAGTCGGCTGTGATTTACCTGATGAGGGTTATTATTTTTATTTGCTTTAAAACATAACTAGTTGTTTATTAATCTGATCTGGTATTTTTAAAGCTGTTCACTAAAGATGCAGTTAACGACATTCTCTGGTTCCAGTCTGCAACCACATGATTAGAGAGAACATTATGAATTGATATTTCTTTTGATTTCACACGATACAATTTCAGCTAATGTCCTCTCAATCGTTATTGTAAGAAAATTGTAATAGGTCTTGCAAATAGGGTACATCATAATATCCTATTAGACTTTTGTAGGCCTCGATTGGGTTGCCTCTTTGTCTTTGACGTTGAAGCGGTAAGAATTTTTTTTTTTAAAAAGGAGAGAAAACATATTGGGGAATATGCACGAAAAAATATGTGTTGTCGAACCAGTTTATCCGTAAATATTCGAAAGTACTAACTAAACACTGAAAACAGAATAAAAATTGGTGGAAAAACGAATGAGATATAGCGAGTTTGCGAAAATATGTCTATCTCACTTGCAAAATACGCTATTTTCTATAGCAAATGTATTGATGATATGTATTTATGACGTCACTAGTCCATATCGGACTTCTCTCTCTAATTGAAACTTTAAAGTATCACAGGTTCGTCGCTGATTAATATATTTTATAAATTCTTTCATATTTGTTTACTGTGGTTTATAAGGATTTTATTAAGCAAATAAAAAAAAATGCGTGCATATTCTCTATTGTATAAGTATACACTTACCGGTAATGAGGTAGTATACGAAACAAGCAATACGATAACCTGTGGTCAATGGATATAAGATAGCCTACTTAGGTATGATTTATTAGAAAAATGATAGCTATGGTATATGGCAATATGATAGCCGACAACAACAGCAATATGATTGCTTATGATAACACATGCATAGCAATATGATAGCGATGACATGGGGCAATATAATAGCTAATGATGAGACATGGCAATATGATAGCTATGTCAAATAGTTGTGTGATAGACCTTTTAAGATAGCTATGACATGGTGCAATATGATAGCTAATGATGAAACATGGCAATATGATAGCTATGTCAAATAGTTGTGTGATAGACCTTACATATTGCAATATGATAGCTAGTACGAGTGAGTGGTATAATCTATGTTAAAGGACAATATGAAATTCCATATGAGCATTTATTTATGGTAGATATGAAAGGTTAGCTCATATAATATCAATTGGACTGAAAGGCAATGTAAGCTTGCGCAAATGTGGAATTTAATTGTACAATTTGCACATCAGCCCATGGCTCAAGTCACGGCACTTCCAAACCTCGAGCATTTCGACCCTGACAGTGATCAGAGTCGGTAGGCGCTAGATGGGAGAAATGGATAAGGGCACTAGAAATATATTTTCTAGCTTCAAACATTACATCTGAAGAATCTGGAACAAGGAAGGTTGTTGTGTCATGCCGTTTAACCTTTTGTCAGTTTGGGCACGCATTGGATTGTGCGAGGCCAAGAAAATCATTAAATTGGGTGAGGCCGTAAGCCCGTATAAAATGTGCGAGATCAAGAATGACGACCTCCGTGGCATAGTGGTCACCATGATAATCCACCACCCAGAGGTCCCGGGTTCGATCCCCGATCAGGGCAAGTTGGAAAATGGCCTTTTTCAAACTGTCCTAGGTCTTGGATGTTTATCTATGTAAGCACTGTCAAAACTATATCAAAGTACACACAAAAATCTGTCATATAAACCGCCTTTGTCGTTTCCCGCGCAAATACGCTGGCAGCACTGCCACGCAGGATTGCAATGGCCATCCTTTGCACGAGAAACGAACCTGAGCGGGAGTCACCAGTCTTCTCTAAAATTCTGTGCCCTATCTCGCCGATCGGGCGCTTATCATCAGCACCCGAGCAGCCCATCGTTTCTACCGCCACTATAGGACGAAGCAATAATGCGGCTCCAAAGCCGCATACTTAGCACGGTTTCCCTCGGCTGCGTCCTCTGCAGCTGCAGCTGCCGAGCCGATAATGCGGCCGAGGTAGTTAGCCGCCACGGTGCTGACACATGTAAGAGGTCATTGCATGTCAGTATTTGTTATAAATTATAGTATCGCCCCTCTATATTAAATTATTTTATAAGAAAATCATTGAATTGGCTATATAAGCGCGCATTAAATTGCGTGAGCAGCCCGGGATTCAAATCCCACTGGAGAGTCAAGAATCAAACAACAACAGTGGTAAGAAAGATTGAGCAGTTCATGCATGAACATTCTTATAAAACTAAGCGGACTTTTGCAGACGTAGACATAGCAGACATTCTAGGATTATCACCAACTTGAAACATAGGAAGATGCAAATTGATATTTTAACGACAAATTAGAAAGACAAAATGAAATTTTAATAAGCAAGAACTTAAATAATATGCAAGTTCTTGTGTTTTTCTACTATTGATTTTGATTATTATTACATTTGCTTAATTTTGGCATAGTTTTCATTTAGAGATGTGGTTTTAGAATATTGAGCAAAATGTTAAGTAGATAAAATAAATAAATCATTATTCACTTCATTACATATTCTCTTTAAAAATATTAAAGTAAGTGATGAGTGAAAGAAAGTGAAAGTTAAAAGTGCGTGTTTTCAGTGTGTTCGGTCCAAAGCTCGCATTCTTCATATTTGTCGAATCAGCAAATAGACGCGCCGCGCATTCCATCAATTACCTAGCATTTACTTTAGTTCACGTTTTTCGCCACATCATCGCGGACGCGTTCTCATACAAATTGTACCATCAATCATACTTAGCACCATAATTCCAGTCGCAATAAACTAATTAATATCATAACTTCTTTCAATCAACAATCAGTAAAAGGTGTCCCATACATCTTTTTGGTCCTTCGTTAGCCTATGAACAGGCTCAGGATCATTTGTGCGTCGACTTACTAAACAAGGACAGTTATCGCGTGAGTGATTCTGTGGCAGCCAGCAAATCATTGGATGCAGTGCTACTTTATCAAAGGATAGCGGATTCTTGGCAAACAGCTAAGATCACCAGCATCTACCATCATCAGTAATAAGGTTGCAACAGCAGCAAATCAAGTAAGATCGTTCCCTTCTCTCTAGTACCTATCAATTACTAGCAGTCAACATGGAAGATCTCATAGCAACGCAAAAACAACTTATGGGAGCTATCAACCAGCTCTATGTCAACTTCAAAAAGGATGGAGCAGATCGCAAGACTGCTTCTAATATCAAGAAGCGGCTGGATACCCTGGAAACCTACTGGCATGAATTCCAGGCTAATCATTTTAAGTTGTGTGAATATGGGAATCAGTCTCATGCTTACTTTACTGAAAATAGTTATGATCAAACTTTTACATTTTACAATCATGTTCTATCAACCTTACAAAACTATGTTCCATCAGCTTCTTATACAGAGGATAAACCGGTAATCAGGCCGGCGACTCCTTTAGCGATACCTAAACTTTTAGACAATCCCTCTGGTCGTATGTCACCTGCTGCCCACGCCCCTACCGTGGCCTCACCCGGAACATCCCAATCAGTCGGACATCCCCTACTTTCGCTGCCAATTACATCAGCAACTCCTAAATTCGTTTCTAGTGGAAATATGAGTAGGTTGGATGAGATGTTGCGCAAACAGAAAAGTAATTTTAGGGCATTTTCTCGAACTCTTTCAAATATTGATCTTGATTCATTAACGGCTAAATGGGAGTTAGAAGATCTTCTTAAAGCGGTCAATTCACGATGGTCCGTTATTGATGACCTTCACTGGGACATCGATAGTGAAAGAAATGAAGAGAACCCAGAATACGATCAAGCCTATAATACCTACGAGATCCAATACAACGAGATCAAGAAGGAAATTAACACCAAGATATGGTCAACATGCCATCGGGAACAATCAACCCCTAAGATCGACATTGGAAACTTCAGCGGATCCTATCATCAATGGTCCTCGTTCAAAGATCTTTTCTGTGAGACCATACATAACAACCGGTCACTGACAAACGCTCAAAAATTGCAGTTTTTGAAGGGAAAGCTTCGAGGAGAAGCCGAAAAAATCGTCCAGCATTTAAATATCACTTCGGATAACTATCAGGTCTGTTGGGACATTTTGAACCACAGATATAACAATCAAAAATTAATTTTCGGCTCTCATATCAATCTCATCTTAAATCTGCCATCCGTTCAGCAACAATCATCGGCCCACATCAAGAAAATACACGATAATACCAACGAAAGCTTAAACGCGATCAAAAATCTAGGTATCGACATAAGTACGTGGGATCCCTTGTTAGTACACCTCATATCGCAAAAATTAGATCCTGAAACTCATAAAGAATACATCGAATCTCTCAAAAACCCCAGAGATTTACCAACTCTGAAGGACTTCATGGATTTTCTCGAGAACAAATTTACATCCTTAGAAGTCTCAAGACGCAAGCAAGAAACTTCGGTACCTAAACCAAATCAATCTCAAAATTCATCCACTTTTAAAAAACCCACAAAATCTTATCATTATTTAAAAGCATTTAACAATCAAAGTAATGTACAAATATCGGACAAAAAGGCACAAACAGGATGCCCACTATGCAAAAAGCGCCACGGAATATTTCATTGTGACACCTTTCTCGGATTACAACCTACGGAAAGGCGCAATACTGTTGCGAAATACAAACTATGCATAAATTGTCTTTACGATCATCACGGCACCGCGTGTCTTTCTGAAAAAAGATGTCGTGAATGTAATGAACAACATAATACTCTTATTCACGATGCCTTCGCCAAACAACCGATTACGTCCTCAGACTCCCGAAAAAATGTACATCATGTATCCCAAGATGACGTCAGCGAAACCCTCTTAGCAACAGCTTATGTAAAGGTTCAGACAGCCGACGGTTCCTTTATTAATCTTCGAGCGTTGATAGACCAGGGCTCACAAATATCTCTTATCACGGAAAGAGCCGCACAAACATTAGGTCTGCCTCGTCAAAGTTGTCGGGGCACCATATTTGGTATAGGGTCAAATGCGCATTCAAGCAAAGGATTTTTAACACTCAATTGTCAATCAGTCCACAGTGACTATTCCTTTATTACCGAAGTTCTTATCATGAACAACCTCATCAATAACTTACCTAATTATTCGTTCCCTAAACCATCATGGCAACTTTTAGAGGGTATACAGTTAGCCGATGCTGATTTCAACATTAGTCGCCCCATCGACTTGTTATTAGGCGCTGACGTATATGCCCGCATTATCATGAACGGGATAATTAGGGAAAATGATTCCTCGCCGATAGCTCAGCAGACACGTCTCGGCTGGATTCTTTGCGGTAATTTTAGGTCATTCAAATGTAACGTCGTCATAAACAATGTCGACGAGCTCAAGCAATTTTGGACGATTGAAGACATTCAACAGGACTCGACATTATCAACAGAAGAGCAAAGGTGCATACAGTACTATAAGTCAACTACGACTAGAAATGAAGAAGGCAGATACGTCGTAAGATTACCTTTGCATGACAATGCCGAGGAAAAATTAGGAGACTCAAAACAAAGCGCAATTCCTACAACTTGAAAGGAAATTCCAGAAAAATTCAAAATTAGCAGCTGATTATAAATCATTTGTCACAGAATACATTGAGCTAGGTCACATGCGTATCTCTGATAACAATCAGAAGTTCAGCAATTTTTTACCACATCATGGTGTACATCGTGCTGACTCAACTACTACTCCGCTCCGAGTTGTCTTTAATGCATCATCAAAGACATCAAGTTCGCGAAGTTTGAACGACGTCATGTACTGTGGAAAAAAATTACAGCAAGACTTATTGCTCTTGATTTTAAAATGGCGTAACTATCAGTTCGCATTTTCGGCCGACATCAAACAGATGTTTAGGCAAATACTGGTGGATCCCGAAGATCAACGCTATCAAAAAATCATCTGGAGAAACAACCCAAATGATAAGTTACAGGAATATCAGCTCACCACTGTAACATATGGTACTAAATCGGCGCCATTCCTCGCCATGATGACTCTTAAATAATTAGCCATTGACGAAGGTCACAAGTTCAAAAAAAGTCCTGCGGCCACGGTTCTCCAAGAACAATTTTACATGGACGACGTTTTAAGCGGGGGACACAGCTTAGCCACTGCGAAGCAACTACAGGCCGATCTGATAGCACTCCTCAAATTGAGTGGATTTGACTTAAGGAAGTGGTCTTCCAATAAACCAGAACTCTTAGAAGCAATGAGCACCACGCAAAAAACGCAAGAAGCTTACGATTTCAAACACCAAGAGTCAACAAAGACCTTAGGCCTGCGGTGGTGCCCAAATAGTGATCAATTTGAATTTAAACTAAATATCGACACTTCCGCAAGTCAAACAACATCAAAAAGAAAACTACTATCTGATATCTCCAAGATATTCGACCCCCTCGGTTGGCTTTCTCCGGTTACAACTCGTCTTAAAATTTTATTCCAAAAAATATGGGTGCATCAAACCTTATCATGGGATGACCATCTACCTGAAACCATCAATGAAGAGTGGAATAAAATCAAATCAGATTTAGAAAAAATAAATAATATCACAGTGCCAAGATGGCTTAAAACTAGTCAGGACGATTACTTAGAGCTCCACGGCTTCTGTGACGCATCCAGTAAGGCGTATGCATGCGTCATATACTGTAAAGTTCACAAACAAAATCAAAATCAATCTATTATAATCATAGCAGCAAAATCACGCCTCGTATCGTCTAACAAAGATAACAAGGTTACTCGAATTACTGGCAGCCGAGCTTTTATCAAAATTAATGGAAAAGGTTCAGATATGTTTAAAGGACTACAAAATCACTTGTTACTGTTGGTCAGACTCGACTGCAGTACTAGGATGGCTACAGGGCGACCCATCTCGCTGGCGCACTTTTGTAGCCAATCGTGTTAGCAAAATAACATCTATTATTCCCGCAAAAAGTTGGCGTTATGTCAAATCAGGCGACAACCCAGCTGATTGCGCAAGTCGTGGCATATCAGCCAAGTCCTTAGAAAAACATTCGATTTGGTGGAGCGGACCTGCCTGGCTGTCATCATTCTCTGATCACGGAGAACCAGCAAATTTCGTCACTGATGAAGAGATGAAAAAATCAAAACAGACATGCGTCACAGTTGCATCGACATGTGACGTAGGTACGAGCGATAACATAATTGACGAGCTCATCAGAACACATAGCAGCTGGACGCGCGTAACCCGAGTACTCGCTTGGATATTACGTGTTGGAAATCGTAAAAGCCGTTCGGCTCCTTACTTAACGATCAATGAATTGAGAAAATCAAGAATGATTATCATCAGGCGTGTTCAGCAAGTATAGTTCTCGAAGGAAATCGACGAACTGAAAAACAAACACACAGTTAGTTCCAAAAGCAAGCTTCTACCCCTTAACCCCATTTTGGACAAAGAAGGTTTACTAAGAGTTGGAGGCAGATTGAAAAACGCTAACATTCACCCAGACATGATTCATCCGTTCATCCTTCCTCACGGCAATCAAACCACAAACTTATTGATAGATCATGCACATAATTTAACCTTTCATGGAGGAGCTAAATTGACTCAAGCTTGGCTTCGTCACCAATTTTGGATCGTAGGAGGGAATAGAGCTGTGAAAAAACGCTTGTTTACCTGTATTCAATGTAGGAGACACAATCCTATAAAACAATCACAAATCATGGGAGATCTTCCCGGATCCAGGGTGAATCCCACTCGTCCCTTTTACAACACTGGAACAGACTTCACTGGATTTGTCAATATCAAGGCCAACAAAGGACGAGGAATCAAAACGACGAAAGGGTATGTCGCAGTATTTGTTTGTATGGCGACGAAGGCCGTTCATCTCGAGTTAGTCTCTGACCTAACTTCTGCAGCATTTTTGGCGGCGCTTCGTCGTATGTCAGCGAGACGCGGAGCACCGCGTCACATTTTTTGCGACAACGGTACAAATTTTGTCGGATCAAATAACATACTGCAAAAGGAATTTTTTGACCTCACTACCGTCATTAACAAGGACTTCCTATCTGAAATATCTGACATGGAAATTGAATTCCACTTCAATGCTGCCAGCTGGGCGTCCGCCGGGGGCCTCTGGGAAGGAGCAGTGAAAAGCCTAAAACATCATATGAAACGCGTAATCGGTGAACAAAACCTAACGTTTGAAGAGTTTTCTACCATCCTAACGCAGCTAGAAGCGTGTCTGAACAGTAGGCCTCTCTGCGCACTTACTGAGGATCCCAACGACCTCGATTACCTCACCCCGTCGCATTTCCTGGCAAGCGGTCCGATACTAAGCATAATCGAAACTGAGAGAGACGAACGAACAAGATGGTGCTTAACACAAAAATTATTTACCGACATATGGAAACGTTGGAAGGCAGAATATTTAACACAATTATCAACCCGAACAAAGTGGTTACAAAAGCAGAAGAACATGCAAATAGACGACATCGTCCTCATTCACGACGCCAACTTACCTGCTGGCAAGTGGGCAATGGGCCGAGTTATCAAACTCCACCCGGGCGGCGATGGACTTGTAAGGGTAGTGACACTAAAAACAAAATCGGGAATCATCAAGAGACCTATAACAAAATTGTCACCATTGCTACGCGACAGTGAAAACAATCCTGTTAATAATAAGGTCGAGAAATCATCTCACATTACGACTTCGCGCGTCGAGAGATTATCTCCGAAGCGCAGTTTCAGCCTTTACACAGTGTGCTTCATGTTGATGAGTTTGTTTATAGCAACATCTAGAGCTTCGTTTAACATGACTTCACTAAAAAATAATCAGAGCATGTATTTTGACAAAATCTCTAATATGCATTTGGTACGCGACGACTGGAAACTCATCGTGTACTACAATATGGATCCATATTGGCTAAGTACGGATCTATTTAGCAATTACTTAAATCATCTTGACAACATATGCAAAACATCATCAGAAAGGAATTTGTGTGACGCAGTTCTGCTCCAGTAACGTAACAGCTACGTAGAGCTACAGTATTACAACGACATGTTGCTTGATCAGCGTTTTAACGCCACACCGTCACGCTCACGTCGTGGGCTTATCAATGGCATAGGTTATCTAGCTAATAGTCTCTTTGGTATTTTGGATGAGAACTTTGCAGAGCAATATAGCAAGGACATCAAGCTGATCCGAGAAAATCAAAGGCATCTAATGTTATTGTGGAAAAACCAAACTTCTGTGGTAGAAGCCGAGAATAATCTATTGAAAAGAGTCGAGAGCAGTATGGAAAGGCAATACAAAATATTTAATCAGCACATCAATAATTTACAAGCTACCGTTACAACTTTGAGAGCACACATGGAGTTCACCATGTCCGCAATTTTAGCAAACGGATTGATAGTTCACTTGAAAAATATTCAAGACTGTTTCCTGGATACTATCGCAGACATCTACCACGGAAAATTTGACATTCATCTTATTACACCCGATCAGTTGAGAGAGGAACTTAGTACTATCTCTGGACAGTTGCCTAAGGACCAAGCCCTTCCTATCAACGATATTCACTCCGATCTATCGAAAATTTACCATTTATTGAAGGTCAAGGCCAGAGTTACTAAAGACTACATAATCTTCGAAATAAAAATCCCTCTCGTGAGCAGAGAAGGTTTTGAAGTCTTCAGCATGTTACCTATACCGCATCAAAACGCTAAAAACAAGATCGAAATCATGCCTATCGCTACACATCTGGCCATCAACATTGAAAGAGATACTTACCTACCGATGACGAGTGATGACCTTCACAATTGTATACAGTTTGATGAAGGTAGCCTCCTCTGTGGATTAACTAGCCCTATATATCAAATGACATCTGAAAATGATTTATGCCTAAAAGATCAAAGAACAAAACAGTGTAAATATCACAAGGAGGAATGTACTGACGCGTGGCAACAGCTGACCGCTATGAACACCTACTTATATTTCTGTTGCGATCAATGTACTCTCCGCTTCATATGCGGATATCAAGTTACTACTCAACGGGTGAGCGCGGCAGGTATTATTCGTCTTGGCGATAATTGCCTTATCAAAAGCGATACCTTTACTGTCTTTTCTCATAAACAACAGTTTAATGAGCTACATTCCCAATCTGACTTCATTAAATTAGAGATTCCTCCCATAAATCATGTCCTCAATCTATCGATTCCCAATATCACTCAACTTGACTTTGAAAACAATCAGATAGAACTGAATCGCATCAACGATCAGATCTCCCAGATGAAAACGGAACAACCACTAGTCGGAGGTATATCATACCACGATGTGCATCACTATCTTGTGATCTATCTCCTTTTGGGAGCAGTAGTCATCACTGGAGGAGCGCTTGCCTGGCGGGCGCGGCATGGGCGCCGCCGCCGGCAGGCGACCTCGAGAGCGGAGCCCCGCGTTGGCACGGACAGCGACGGCCACCTCGCCGGTATCAGCGTTAGTGATAGTGTTCAGTGCGGGAGTGAAAATTACAAAGCAGAGCATTCGAAAGTGTATAGTCGTGATAATGCTAGTGCCGGTGATCAATTAAGAGTGTCGCGTGTGCTCGATAAGGCTAACTCCCCGGTACTTACGAAGGTTGACTTTTTAATCAAGAACAATTGAAATACTATCAATCAATCATCTAGCAATAAGCAATTGTTCTTCACCTTGTATCATCTTTTCTCTTCACCTGCATCTCTCTGGCCGGCAGCATGTTCGGTCCAAACCTCGCATTCTTCATATTTGTCGAATCAGCAAATAGACGCGCCGCGCATTCCATCAATTACCTAGCATTTACTTTAGTTCACGTTTTTCGCCACATCATCGCGGACGCGTTCTCATACAAATTGTACCATCAATCATACTTAGCACAATAATTCCAGTCGAAATAAACTAATTAATATCATAACTTCTTTCAATCAACAATCAGTAAAAGGTGTCCCATACAGTGTTAACTTGTATTGTATCTTATACCTTGAAATAAGCAATTCTCGTATATATGTATATATATATTTATTTATTTATTTATATATTTCTGTGATCTCGAAAACGGCTCAACGATTTCGCTGAAAATTTGTATATGGGGGTTTTCGGGGGTAAACAATCGATCTAGATTAGTCTTATGTTTGGGAAAACGCGTGGTTTCGAGTTTTCATGCGTTTTCTTTCCACGCAGAATATGGTCGCTAATTTCGTCGCGCCGACCGCCTTGTTTTTAGCTCAGCGGTTAAGGATACCGACCGCTAGAAAGAGTGTTACGGGTTCGAATCCCACTCGGTGACTTACTTTTGTTTTTTTTTATGTTTAAGTTTGAATATAATTTTTTATTTTGAATTGTTTTCAGACAAGTTTAAAAAAAAATTGTTAATGTTTGAGATGTAACCGAGCAAAGCTCGGTCGCCCAGGTACTAATACAATTATATGAAGTGCACGCTGAGATTGTTGGTTATTTTGAAACAACTTTATAGTAATGCATAACAGGAGTCAAGAGTTCGTTAGATATCTTATGACGGCCGATTTAAGTAGACTTTTGACAGTGATCCATTTTCTGACAGTGTTGGAAAAGGAAGAAGAATAGGTAAAATATTTTTATACCGTTCGCTCATTAGTGAGCAAATTACACAGGTTACACTGCTCTCGGATGGCTGTTTATGTATTTTTATGCGAACAAGTGACCATGACCCTAAGACGGGTATTCCACCCAAATCGTCTGATTCGTGGGTCCTTACGTACATTTACAACAGACTATTTTCCTCACTTTGGGGCCTTTGGACCTTAAATCAAGTAAGCTGGTGAAATGGCAGTTAAAATCAAAATTTACTTCGAGCCTTAATGGTTTAGAATGACTCAATTAAAAAAAATTAATTAGTCTGCTTTGTCATCAGTCATATTACAAGTTGAATTAAATTTGAAAAAATATATAGTAAAAACACTATTTTGTCAAGATATTTTTAAGCGTTCCTTTTATTTTAGCTTTCTCAGTTAGTAGATATGAGCAACGGCAGGAATTACATTAGAGATTGACACAGGCAGTCAAACTCGACCGATTTAGTCTACAAAAGGAAAATAAATTTTATTATTGGTTATGAGTCATTGCTTGTTAGTTTGAATTAAAATTTAGAAATAAAAAAATAAAATAATGGGGAAGGTTAGAGGGAGAATGAAAAACTTAGTTCATAAATATCTGAATCTATCAATATTCTTACTCAATTAGGTTGCAGATTTAATTGAATCGTGGGTTATAAGATAACCTAGTTATAATTGGAATATACTCCGTAATTGTCATTTCATTTTTTTTTAAATGTAAGGAAGGGATGTAGTGTTCTGTGTCTATAAATAGATACATATGCAGTCCCACTCACATAGGCAGCGAGGGTAGAACGTCAGTTGTACGTTATATAAGTACGTTGTGCGGCAGTCGGATCACTCAGTCTAACAGTAGATGTCGTACAGAGCGGACGTGTCTTGGTGTAAAGGTGAGCCAGTGTCACAGTGATAGTTAATGTGTAGTTAGTGGTACACTACAGCGTGCATAAACACAATTTTTCGAACAAAAATGTATTACGTGATTCTTTAAAATTGATATAACTTTTTTATTTATCAACGGATTTAAATAAAACAAACACTAAATTTTAAGTGAATCTTATCACAACACATTTGTGAAAACCGCAACTAAATCGGATCAGCCGTTTCTAAGATTAGCGTGCACTAACGCACAGACAAACAGATAAACAGACCAAAATTCTATAAATCATTGTTTTGTGTTCTATTGCGATGGCTAAAGCCCCCAACAGTATTTTTTTTTCATTTATCTTCCATGTACAGACAGCAATACTTACTTACTTACTTACTATCCTGGCTCAGCGACCCAAGGTGAGTCTTGGCCTCCAGCACAAGAGCACGCCAGCGTTCTCGGTCCTGTGCTATCTCTTTCCAGTTGTCGCCAACTTGAAGCT
Source organism: Acrobasis consociella (assembly GCA_963555685.1). Lineage (NCBI taxonomy): Eukaryota > Metazoa > Arthropoda > Insecta > Lepidoptera > Pyralidae > Acrobasis > Acrobasis consociella. Next base: position 15,219,605 of record OY743125.1, on the reverse strand, counting down.
CGCGCAGGTCCGCCATCACTACGTCGCTCCAGCGATACCTGGGACGGCCCACCGGCCTCCGACCGGTTGGCCGGCCCAGGTAAGCTCTCTTCACCCCTCGATCCTCGTCCATTCTTTCGACGTGTCCGAGCCAGCGAAGACGGTGCGCTTTAACTTCGCCCATGATGTTAGGCTCTCTCACTAGGTCTTCTATTTCGGCATTAGTTCGTATCCTCCATACACCATCTTCTCCTCTTACTGGCCCCAGGATCTTGCGAAACACCTTTCTTTCCGCCACAAGAAGCCTTCTTTCCTCTTTTAAGGTTAGCGTCCACGCCTCACACCCATACATTAATATAGGACGGATGATCGTCTTATAGATCCGTATTTTTGTGTTTCTGCTGAGAAATTTGGACGTCAACACTTTATGTAGGGCTGCACTGCATCGTAGGGCATTTTGGATGCGGATGTTAATTTCGTCTTCCCTCGTGTTTGTATCTGTGATTGTGCATCCGAGGTATTTGAATTTTGCCACTCCCTTAAAAATGGTGCCATCCCCATGGAAATCCTCTCGCTTGACTCGCGTGTTCTTATACCGCTTCATGTGAAGGTATTCCGTTTTTTCTTGATTGATCCTGAGACCAACTTTTGCAGATTCTAGTTCCAGGACCCTTACCGATTTTTGGACATCCTCGCGGTTTTCCCCTAACAGGGCTAGGTCGTCCGCATATCCTATCACCTTATGGCTACCATTTAGTTCCACACCAGGACATACTGCTAGAACTTTTCTGATGACATATTCTAGAACCAAATTAAATAGCATTGGTGACAGGGCATCGCCTTGTTTGAGACCGGTAATCACTGCGAATTCGTCCGTAAGCTCACTACCAACTCTAACCCGCATTAGACTAGTACTTGTTGCGACTTTAATCATAGTAACGAGTTTTTCAGGGATGTTAAAGCTCCTCAAGATGTTATAGAGTGCCCGCCGGTCTATGCTGTCATAGGCTTTGGTGTAATCCACAAACAACATGTGAATGCTTTGCGCGTACTCCCACTTCTTCTCCATGAGTTGTCTTAGGAGGAAAATTTGGTCTACTGTGCTGCGATTGGAGCGGAATCCACACTGATAATCGCTAAGGATTTTTTCCGCATAGCACTCTAATCTCTTTAGCAGCACATAGGACAGAACTTTGTATGCTGTGGGTAGCAGCGCAATCCCCCGATAGTTAGCGCACCTTTTCTTACATCCTTTTTTTATGAATAGGACATATAACTCCTACGTTCCATTCCTGGGGTTGATGTTCTGTTTCCCATATCTGCAGAATTAGTTCGTAGAACTTGGAATGAAGAGCTCTACCTCCGTGTTTCCATACCTCTGATGGTAAACCGTCTATTCCCGGAGCTTTGTTGTTTTTAAGCGTGTTGATAGCTCTATGAACCTCTTCGAATGTTGGCGGTTCTACATCCTGGTTGATGTCATTTATCTCCGCAGGTATACCATCTTGTGAGGGTTCACAATTAAGCAACTGTTCAAAGTAATTGCGCCACATACTCTTTATTTCCTCATCTGCAGTTACCAGGTCTCCATTTTCATTCTGCAAGATTTGTGTGTGGGGTTGATAGCCTTTCCTACATGACTTCAATTCTTGATAGAATTTTTTTGAGTTGTTTGACCGTATCAGTGTTTCCATACTCAGTACTATGCTATCTAGGTGTTGTCTTTTCGCGCTTTTAATTGTCTTTCTAGCGTCTGTCTGCCTTTGCGTGTAGAGGTTCTTCCACCTATTATCCTGTTCTGCAAGGATCTTGAGCTCTCTTCTTTCCTCTACCACCTTCTCGCATTCCTCATTCCACCATTTCTGTTTTTTGTGTCTGACTCTGGGTCCCAATGTTTGCATCGCTACATCTTTAATTGTATTTTTCATAGTCTCACATGTTTTATCTGTGTTTTCATCTATTACTAAATCTTTGAATCTATTACTGATTTCTATTTGGAATTTTTCTTTAAGCTGAACATTTTTTAAATTATCTATATTTATGTTACTAATTTGCTTACTAAATTTACTTGTTTTGTTGACTTTAATTCTCAATCTTAACTTTATGCCTACCATATAGTGGTCGCTGTCGCAGTCTGCCCCTCTAAACGTTCTTACATCTTGTATGGAGTTTTGATGTCTATCGTCTATTATAACATGATCAATCTGATTTACAGTATGACCATCGGGAGATTTCCACGTACCCTTGTATATATCTTTATGTGGGAACATTGTGCTTTTAATTACCATGGCTTTAGACGATGCAAAACTTATCAATCTCAGGCCATTGTCATTTGATTCAGCATGTTTGCTATGTCTTCCAATAGTTGGCACAAATATTTCTTCTCGTCCCACTTGGGCGTTTAGGTCACCTAAAAGTATTTTTACGTCGAAACTCGGGAGTTGGTCATATACAGTCTCTAGATGTTCATAGAAGTCGTCCTTGATATTATCTTCAGCCCCATTCGTTGGGGCGTAAGCATTGACAAGAGATATATTGCAGAATTTGCTCCTGATGCGGAGCACGCTTATTCTGTCAGAAACTGCATCAAATCGGATCACGTTGCTTAAGATATTCTTCTTCACGAAAAATCCAGTCCCATACATATGTTGGTCAGATTCGCTACCACTATAGAATAGCATAGAGTCGCTATCAACATCGCACTCTCCACTACCCGGCCACCGTACTTCTTGGAGGGCCGCTATGTCTATCGCGTATCTTTTCAACTCCTTGTTGACTTGGTAAAGGGCGCCGGGCCTGAACAGAGAGCGCACATTCCATGTTGCTAATCGGAGGTCCTTAATGCTTAGCCGTTTGTCGTTAGGTTTTGGAGCGGATCGTATATTCTCTTGTGCTGGTTTCGTAATAATTTGTTTTTCCGTGGATGGGTTGTTAACCCTTCGCACAACCCCCGAAATGCTGGAGGACCACACCCATCGTTGGTCAGCGAGTCCATCGGACTTAGCCGGAAGCGTAGCTAGGCTGTACTTCCGACCGTTCCCCTATCCGCCACCTTGGGGACGCTCCCCTTACGCCAGATGGGCCAGCGCGGGAACAGACAGCAATGGGGTTACGATTTTATTATTTGTATGTATGTATGTATTGATGATTGATGTATTGATAAATTTAAATTTACATAATAAGATATTGTCTACTTAATGCAAATAAATCTTATCTTAAGATCTTTAACAAAATAATTGCTTACACTAAGTTTCACAAAATATTAACCGTGCAAATAATATTTATGACAAATTAATATATTTAGTACACTTTTTAAAATCCTGTTAAAAGTTAAAGATGCTAGTGTGTCCCCATGCCTTAGTCGAAATCTTATTTTCGGATATGACCCGCTTATCATCATCAGCTGATAAAGCAATTATTTTTACTGCTAATGTAAACAGTTCATGTTTAATTGATTTGAATAAACTATTTGTTTTACGAACGATGTCACCCTCGTATAGAGTTTTTTCATAATCTGATACATTTAAATCACGCACAATATTTCTCTTAATGCCTTTAGCTTTTTTAATTGTGCTGTCCATGGTTTTAGTGCAATATAACTTTGAACGAAGTCCCACAAATTCGCTTATGACTTTAGTCCCCATTTCAAGCTTAAATAAGCAAGGGACTTTTGGAACGTAGTTCCTTATCGCGCGTTGCGAAAGGAGGCTAGACGGAAAAAATTAAGACCAAAAGTTGTAACGACACTTTCTATAGGTACATAGTATAAAATGAAGTCCCTCGCCGCGTATGTCTGTCTGTACGCTTATAACTAAAAAACTACTGAACAGATTTTGTTGCAGTTTTCACTATTAGACAGATCGTTTATTCCGGATGGTTTATGTATATAATTTGCATGTATTTTATTTATATTTACTGAAGTTTTCGTCAAAAAATTGATTTCGGACACTGCGTCAGGCACTTTCAGAGCTAACGCTGGCTAAGATTTAAAAGTTAAGTTAAACACAAAAACAAGGAATGAGAAAGTTGTAGGTTTTTATAAGGTCTACAAAAAAGTCCGCGATAGCATATGTCTATCTATTAAGGTTAGGTCACAATAACCATTTTTAAGTTTATGTTACGCGTACAATTTAAATAATATTTTCACCGACAAGATATTAATCCTTATCCTTTTAAATAGTTTAGTTACCTCGGTTTTTCAAAGTAGATTAACATTGTCCTTTACAGTATGGCAATCAAATGTATAGTTTAGAAGATATTACGAAATCAAAATTAAACGAAATCATTTATCGGAACGTGATGACATGCCTACCCATCCCCATATAAAAGTAATTATTACCCTTCCGTCCTCACTAGATGGCGCAGTAGGTATCGATTAAAACCATGGAAAACATTAAAATCTTTAATTACCATAATTTGAACAAAGTAGTACTCTAACTAATTAAATATGATTTTTATGAACTGCAATAAATATTTTTAAAGCACTTTCTTTGTCTATTTCACAAAATTCAGAAATATTTGTCTTAAAGCACAATTTTTGGTTTTTAATTATGTCACTAGATGGCACTTTGCGTGCTTTAAGGTTTTATGTGGGATTACCTATTATTGATGACAGCACCGTCTTTACTTTAAAGCTTATTAACTCGTCCGTAAGAATAGATTATACAAATGATACCTATTATAATATCTTGTAATAATGTTTTAAATATAAAATCAACATTTATTTATATGTACCACAGAGTAAAATATACTACGTGCACTGTGTACAAACAAAATCTTATTCGTATCCTTTTGCGCTGCATTTTGTTTATAGAATAATTTTGGTAGGTACAAGTATAAAATTATACAAATCAATAATTTTTAGATAGGTATTTATTAAATATTTTAGTTTGGATTATATTTATTTTATTATATTATTTACTTTACCTCGTATCTTCTACGACATTCATGATACCTCACCAAATCTTATACCTTTAAACGAGCAATTCTTGTATATTTATTTATTTAGTACCTGGGTGACCGAGCTTTGCTCGGTCGGTTACATCTCAAACATTATCTAAATTTCTTTAAACTTGTCTAAAAACAGTACAAAATAAAAAATTATATAAAAACTTACATACATACATAATATCACGCCTGTTTCCCGCAGGGGTAGGCAGAGACTATGGACGTCCACTTGCTACGATCCTGACAAACCTCTTTTGCTTCATCTAAACTCATCAATCTCTTCATACATGCCCTTCGGTTACGGGTACTTTTTACCTCTCCTTTTTTTAGAACGTCTGCAATTTGGTCGCAGAAAGTTCGCCGAGGCCGACCTTTCCCTACTGTTCCCTTCACATTAGTCATATAAATATTTTTCGTCAATCTCTTTTCATCCATTCTTTCTATATGCCCAAACCATCTTAACATCCCTTTCTCTATTTTTGTCACAACATCCTTTTTTACTCCACACTGCTCCCTTATGGCATCATTCCGTATTCGATCTTTCAAAGTAACACCACACATACTCCTCAGCGCTCGCATTTCAACTGCATTTATTCTACTTTCATGCTTTCTCTGCCATACCCAACTCTCACTACCGTACATTAAAGTAGGTATCAGTACTCCTTTATGAACAGCGAGACGTGCCTTGTCTGATACCTTGCTACTGCTCATAAAGGAATGTAACGCTCCATTCACTTGGTTACCCGCATTCACTCTTTTTTCAACATCACCCTCGTGCTTACCATCTTTTGTAAACATACATCCCAAGTATACAAACTCTTTCACTTGCTCAACTGTCACCCCATTTATTAAAATATTGCATTCTGCTGCACTATCGTCCTTTTCAAAAACCATAACTTTGGTTTTACTGACATTAACTTTCATACCCTTTTTCTCTAATGCATCATTCGTAACAGCTATTATCTTCTGTAATTCCTCCTCTGAGTCCGCAAGTATTACTTGGTCATCGGCATAGAGAAGGCATTTGATTAATAACTCATCCATTCTAACACCACATTCATCATCTTTCAAATCTGTCAAACAACTGTCCATGAATAAGTTGAACAGCCAATGTGACGCTACACATCCCTGTCTAACACTGTTCGGGATAGAACATAAAACCATTAAATTAATTAATTTCTTTATTTGAACGACCTTTTTACATTAGACGAATGGCGGAAGAGAGTTGTAACGTAAATACACGTTATGTTGTATTAAATAAATATTTATCTATATAAAACTTAAAATGTAATAATAATTAACCAACTTAAATAACCTAAATAATATGTATAAAGAATATTTACAACTTAAACTAATTAAATAAAAAACCTTAAAACTAAAAACAATAAAATATTAAACTCAATGGAATTATTCTATTGACTTATATTCCTGACTGTACCGGGCCGACTGGTTCTTTTGTTTGCGTCGCCGAGCCTGCGCCGGCGACATTGAATGACCGCTGGCCGGCGCGGCCATCTCAGTCTGCGCAAAAGTCACTTAGCGGCTGCACGTACTGCTCCGCGTCCCAAGCTAACCACGTCCGCACGTCTTTGTGGATAGTTCTAGCAGTGACAGTGATTTGCGATATAGTAAGATTAGATTGAGTAAATCTGCCTGCCTGGTCGGTGATAGACCTTTACCAATATATATAATCCAAATTGGAATTTTAACCCCGGATTGGGTAAGTGTTGAACTTAATTTTTAATACTTTTAGGAAACGCTGATTATTGTAGTTAATAATGTACATGTCATCAACTTCTACATTATTTGCAGCACACAAATCATCGTCAATATTGTGTTTTTATTATGCTATGATGATTTTGCATCCCGTAGTGGATAGTTAACAATCAATGCTATTTTTATAGTCATTCACCACCATTTTGTTTTGCCTGGAATAATGTACACCGCTTTCCATAACCCGCTCTGATTGCCACACTGCACTGCACCTTCTACATGACAATTTCCCAAGCGCTTAACGCAAGACATCATCATCATCATCACCATCTGACATCATCCTCATCAGTGTCGCTTATCGGAGCTATATTTAGGACTTCGCTTGACCGGTACCATTGTTCTAGGGTCCAAGATTTGGGTTTAGAACCTGCACTACTACGCGGTCCAGCCCCCCCGGCCTTACATCACCCGCTCCATCGACGACCATCCACGCAGCCGACCAGCTGAGCTGCTATCGTCTCACCGCGCCCGGGAAGTACCGCTACCAAAGCAAATTTAACGGGCCCTACCACGCCCACGACCTTCATTCGTCCTTTTCGTTTTTTCTTAAATAAATTTGTAAGTGGACTCCGCTGGTTTCATTTTAAAACCCGAGAACGCTACAGTGGCGCCAACGTGGTTTAAACAAGGTCATTTTTGCTTTGGTAGTAAGTAGTTAGTGTGTATGTGTATGTGTTTTTTTCTTTTTGGTTTTGTGATACGTCCTTTTATTTTTATTTTTTGGTTGCAAGTAGCTAATTTGCGCGTTCTTAGCTAAGAAAATACATATTTTTCTTACATGTACAATCAGCTACAAAAATAGTTTATAATTTTTTTTGTTAAGTACGAAAATTTATTTTCTCACTATCGCTTGTTCTTTAAAAGTATAATCAGCAACATAAAATTGTAACAAGTTAAATTAAATTTTATTATTAAAATTAAAAATTAATGTAAAGTGCAAATTAGCTACCATTTACTGCTTATTTTTTCTTTTCTTTTCTTTCTTTTTTATTTTTGTCCTGTTTTTTTTTTACAGTACGCTTTTATTTTTTTTCTTCTTTTGTTATAAATTGGACGTAGTAACTTATAACGCTCATTGTAACAGAGCCTGGTTCTTAGTCCATTTAGTAGTAGTTTTTATACCTTTAGTTAGCAAGTAGTTGTTATCTTCAACATTTACCCAATTGATTTTATTTCACATTATGGCGTATCATATTAAATTCTTGTCACTGAATAAGGCAGAGTTAGAGTATGAGGTAGGTATTAGAGGCGAGACTCCGGCCAGTACAGTACAGGAATTGCGTAAACAAATATCCAAATTGTCAGCATTGTTTCCTTCGGAGGATGTGTTAAATAGTTCTTTCAATACTGAAAACGATTTGTTGGGCATCAATACCGCTCTAGCTAAAATTTCCTCCGTATTAGATAGTGAGGACTTGCCGGATAAAAGTACATTATTACGAACACAAAATTTATTGCATCATGTTTACCACCGTCTTAACCGAATTCAACCAGAAGACAATCTAAACGAATCAATTCGAGATTCTTATATTATAAAATTTAAAGAATATTATAAAAAATATAATTCCATCAAAGACAATGTTGTTGATCTTATTGACGTCCAAACTACTGATTTAGACGCGCCTAAACCTTTGGATATAAAAGTAACGTGCGAGCGTGGAATTTCCAATGAAATTACTAAAATAAAATTTGATGGGAAATCCTGCGTCCGTACGTTTTTTCAACGTGTTTCTGAATTTTGTAAGGCTAGGAGTATTGATGACTCCAAGCTTTTAGCATATGGTACCGAAATATTTACTGATGGTGCGCTCCATTGGTATAGGAGTATCAAAGATGATATTAAAAATTGGAATGACCTAGTCGTTTTGTTGAGGAGAGATTTCAGTCAAGCAGATTATGACTACAGACTCATTTCAGAAATTCGTTCACGAACGCAAGGCGAGTCAGAGAACATAACTATTTATCTTTCCATAATGGCTGGTATGTTCTCTCGGCTGTCAAAACCATTATCAGAAGAGGAGAGATTGGAAATAATACTTCACAATATCAGGCCTGCTTATACTAGCACTTTAGCTGCCGTTCCTGAAGTTAAAGATATAGATTCTCTAAAGGCGATTTGCCGAAATTATGAAAATTTCCAAGCTCGCCTCGCTCACTTTCATGAGCCGGCCAAGCCAACAGCTGATACCTTAGCCCCTGAATTTGCATATAACGGTGGTACAAATCAAAACAAATATTTCAATAAACAAACTTATAATCAAAATAGAAATAAATCAAATAATACATATTACAGAGATAATCATAACAATACTAAACAAAATTATAAAGACTATCACAATAATAATAACTACAAACAAAATTCTTATAACAAAAATTCAAAATACGAGAATTTGGATGCTATTAATGATAATTCTAATACAAAAGGTGACAGGAAGCGTTTCTGTCCTCGTTGCCGCGTAGATACCCATAATTTACGTCACTGTACAGCAAAAAAAGATATTATCTTTTGCTTTGTATGTGGTCGAAAGGACGTCAAGACACCGCAGTGCCCTGACTGTTCCAAAAATAGGCAGTCATCATCCAATTCAAAAAACTAGGTAACCAGAATTGTGCCAATCCGCGTAAGAATCATTTTGATCTAGCAGATTGGAATTCTTGGCTTAAAACTGTAAGCAATTTCTTTAGAACTTTTATGATTGACACAATTCTGAATAAAACACCAGAAAATGACAATAGACCTTATGTTTCTGTTGACGTTCATGGCTTGCAAATCACTGGTCTTCTAGACTCTGGATCTGGAGTCACAATTATCGGTAACAATGCGCATACGTATTTAATAGAGCGTGGTCTGTTGATGCATATCGACAACAGCATGACGGTGCGAGCCGCGGGTGGTCACTCTTTGCAAAGCATAGGTATCATTCTCTTGCCTATCAAGTTTGATAACCAATTTCACGTAATTAAAGCTTTTGTTATACCATCCGTCACTTCTAACCTAATTCTCGGTGTTGATTTTTGGCGTGACTTTGGCATTTGCCGTAGATATTTAAGTAGTCTAGAATTTATTAATGTACAAACATCGTCATTACTTGAGGAATCAGGCAAGCACTTACATGGATATGACAACTTTGACGATACAAAACGTCGGTTAGCTGATAACGTCATTGAGCAGTTCAAGGACATTTCATATGAGAAAAAGGGATTGGGAGAGACCAGCTTGATAACACACCATATCGACACTGGCGACGCACAACCGATTCGACAGCGCTATTACCGCATGTCGCCGGAAAAGCAACGCATTCTGGTCAACCAAGTCGATGAGATGTTGTCTTTAGACGTCGTCGAGTCTTGTGAGAGCGCATGGTCTTCCCCAGTTCTCCTTGTCACGAAAAAAAATGGACAGCCTCGTTTTTGCCTCGACAGTCGCAAATTGAACTCGATCACTAAACGTGACGCGTACAGTCTACCGTACGTCTCAAAAATCCTCGACAATCTTCGTGACGCGCGTTATTTGTCCAGTATAGATTTGTCAAAGGCTTTCTGGCAAATTCCCATAGCAGAAAAGGATAGGGATAAAACGGCTTTTTATATTCCTGGCAGAGGCACTCTACGATTTAAGAGAACTGCGTTTGGTTTAACTAATGCACCAGCAACTCAGCAACGACTTGTAGATCTTTTGTTTAGAGAGTTTGAGTTGCAGGTTTTCTGTTACCTGGATGACATTATCATAGTATCCCAAGATTTTGACAGCCATGTTTCCTTATTGTTACGTGTCCTCGATAAATTAAAACACGCAAACTTGACTGTCAATCTTGAGAAATGCAAGTTCTTCAGATGTCAGCTTAAATACCTCGGCTATGTTGTGGACAGCAATGGACTACGTACTGACCCGGAAAAAGTTGAGGCCATTCTCAATTATCCGACACCTTCTTGTCGCAAAGATCTGAAGCGTTTTCTTGGTACCGCAACTTGGTACAGACGTTTTGTCCCCAACTTTAGTACCGTAGCTGGTCCTCTGAATAAGCTGACATCTAACAAGAAAGGCGCGCCACCCTTTAAGTGGACACCGGAAGCCGACTCTGCCTTCCAGAACCTGAAAGAGGCCTTAATTTCAGCACCCGTACTTTCTTGCCCAAATTATGAATTGCCTTTTGAGGTGCATACAGACGCCTCAAACTATGGTGTTGGAGGTATGTTAACCCAAGTAGTAGATGGTAAAGAGCACCCAATTGCTTACATGAGCAGGTCCTTGTCTCCGGCAGAAAGAAATTATAGTATCACAGAACGTGAGACGTTGTCGCTGTTATTACCGCTATCGAGCACTGGAGGTGCTATTTAGAGAACGGAAAGCGTTTCACTGTCTTTACCGATCACAGCGCCTTAAAGTGGTTCCTTTCTCTAAATAACCCCACCGGTAGATTAGCGCGTTGGGGAGTTCGCTTGTCTGCTTTCGACTTTGAAATTAAACACCGGCGTGGCGTTGATAACGTCATTCCCGACGCCCTTTCAAGAGCCGTACCCGTTAGCGCTATTTCAACTTCGAACACTTTCAAAAACACAAATGATACGTGGTACAAAGATCTTTTTAACGGTGTACTTAATGCACCTCAAAATTTTCCGAATTTTAATATTAAAAATAACACATTGTACCGCCTGACCAAAAATAAGCATGAGCTCACTTCGGAGTTCTCATGGAAGGAAGTTGTGCCTATGGAACTTCGTGATCAGGTTTTGGCAGATAATCATAGTGAGCCAACAGCAGGCCATTTAGGAGTCTTCAAAACGTACCGCCGTTTAGCATTGCGCTATTTTTGGCCAGGGATGCATGCCGACGTAGTAAAATACGTAGGTTCTTGTATCAAATGTCTTGAATACAAGCAGCAAAATCATAAAACGTTAGGAGAAATGGGTCGTCCTAAGCAATGCTCTCGACCATTTCAAATGATTTCGGTTGATCTCGTAGGTCCACTTCCAGTTAGCCGTGCACAAAATAGTTATATATTGGTAATCACATGTTGTTTTTCAAAATTTTGCCTTATTTTCCCTATTAGAAGGGCTACAGCGGATGCTGTCGTAAAATTATTGGAAAACCAAGTATTTTTAGTTCACGGCGTGCCACAAACCGTGTTAATGGACAATGGCACTCAGTTTATCAGCAGTACAACTGATAATTTCTTTAAAAAATATAACGTACCGAATGTCTTTTACACGCCAAAGTATACGCCACAGATCAATACCGTAGAGAGGTATAATAGGACCATAATGACTTGCATTTCAACATTCGTGGAAAAAGACCATAGAACATGGGACACTTTTATTCCCAAAGTTCAATTCGCGATAAATAGTTCTGTCAATGAAGCTACCGGTTACACTCCTGCTTTCTTAGTATATGGTCGTGAACTCGTCCCATGTGGCACTCATTACGTCGATAATGACCTAGAAAGCGAGATTCTCTTTCTGCCCAGGGATATTTATGCCGAAAATTTAGGTTGCCTTGCAAGTATCTTTGACGAAGTTCAAAAACGACTATGGTACGCCCATGTCAAAAATACCTCTCAATATAATTTGCGTCGTAAATCGGCGGAATTTCAGGTGGGAGATTTTGTTATGAAGCGCACTTATGTCATTAGCGATAAAGATAAATATTTTAGTAAAAAATTGGCTCCAAAATATATTAAATGCAAAATTATAGGTAAAAGGTCACCTCTTGTGTATGTCTTGGAAAATATGCAAGAAAAGAATATTGGAACCTGGCATATTAAAGATTTAAAATTATTCAATAATTAAAAGGGACACATAAAATATTTACATTAATTAAAAAAATTACACTACCTATCAAACTTTTAGTTACTTACCCTATTATTAATCTACCATTACTGTATTTGTTAGGTTATTCGTTCGTTGAAACAATACCCTTGCTTATAATATACTAGGTGGCGGCTGTGTAATTATAAAATATATACAGCTGTTGTTTAATTGCGTGATGTATGAATATTTTAATATGATAGATGAAGTATGAATGAGTAAACAAATACGTAAGCGCATTTGTTGCGGATTTTATTTTAGAATAAAATCCTTTCCGTGCCAGCGGGGGTAATGTAACGTAAATACACGTTATGTTGTATTAAATAAATATTTATCTATATAAAACTTAAAATGTAATAATAATTAACCAACTTAAATAACCTAAATAATATGTATAAAGAATATTTACAACTTAAACTAATTAAATAAAAAACCTTAAAACTAAAAACAATAAAATATTAAACTCAATGGAATTATTCTATTGACTTATATTCCTGACTGTACCGGGCCGACTGGTTCTTTTGTTTGCGTCGCCGAGCCTGCGCCGGCGACATTGAATGACCGCTGGCCGGCGCGGCCATCTCAGTCTGCGCAAAAGTCACTTAGCGGCTGCACGTACTGCTCCGCGTCCCAAGCTAACCACGTCCGCACGTCTTTGTGGATAGTTCTAGCAGTGACAGTGATTTGCGATATAGTAAGATTAGATTGAGTAAATCTGCCTGCCTGGTCGGTGATAGACCTTTACCAATATATATAATCCAAATTGGAATTTTAACCCCGGATTGGGTAAGTGTTGAACTTAATTTTTAATACTTTTAGGAAACGCTGATTATTGTAGTTAATAATGTACATGTCATCAACTTCTACATTATTTGCAGCACACAAATCATCGTCAATATTGTGTTTTTATTATGCTATGATGATTTTGCATCCCGTAGTGGATAGTTAACAATCAATGCTATTTTTATAGTCATTCACCACCATTTTGTTTTGCCTGGAATAATGTACACCGCTTTCCATAACCCGCTCTGATTGCCACACTGCACTGCACCTTCTACATGACAATTTCCCAAGCGCTTAACGCAAGACATCATCATCATCATCACCATCTGACATCATCCTCATCAGTGTCGCTTATCGGAGCTATATTTAGGACTTCGCTTGACCGGTACCATTGTTCTAGGGTCCAAGATTTGGGTTTAGAACCTGCACTACTACGCGGTCCAGCCCCCCCGGCCTTACATCACCCGCTCCATCGACGACCATCCACGCAGCCGACCAGCTGAGCTGCTATCGTCTCACCGCGCCCGGGAAGTACCGCTACCAAAGCAAATTTGACGGGCCCTACCACGCCCACGACCTTCATTCGTCCTTTTCGTTTTTTTTTTCTTAAATAAATTTGTAAGTGGACTCCGCTGGTTTCATTTTTAAAACCCGAGAACGCTACAGAGTTGACAGTAAGGCAAAATGTTGCCATCACACAAAAAAACTACCTCCTTCTTGGAAGTCGGTTAAACACGTATGTATTGTTGCCATAGTTGCAACATGCTGCGGGCCTCACAGCCTTTGGAGAAGTTTAATTACGATTTTAAATTTAATTTTTACAATACAAATGATATCCTTTACTACCGTAAACAAGCACATAAACTAGTTGAGGCCAGCTTTAACTTAGGCATAACAATTTAAATTATTATGCACCTATGTTGTAAACTATATTCTTAGCCCTACGAGGAAATCTTGGGATGACAGTAAATGTTGTCCTAAGAATAAGTATACAACATAAGTACATGCAAAAATGGACTTATGTAGTGGCATTTTTATTAATTTGTTAATTTGTAAAAAGAAAGAAAAAACATAAGGGTGCCCAAACTACATTACTAACATTTATTTTTCTTCTTCATAAATAGGCAATTTAGCTATCTTGTGTATGGCTCTCCGCTGAGTGCCAGAGCCAGTCTTAACCTCTACAACTCTTACACGACCATCAGGTCCTGGAAATAAATTTGTAATTCTGGCTAATGGCCACTGTAACGGGGAACAATTATCTCCAATTAACAAAACTAATTGTCCTATTTCTAAATTTGGTTTATCAATATGCCACTTAGGTCGGACTAATAGTTGAGATAAATAATTTTTGTGCCAGACCTTCCAAAAATCCTGCTGAATTTTAGTACATTTCTTCCAAAATTTTAAAACATTGATGTTCTTTGAAGTTAAGTCTGGCTCAGGATAAGCATTGAGAGGAGCACCGCCACTTAAAAAATGAGCTGGGCTCAAAAATGAAAAATCATTTAGGTCGCTTGACAATTGAGTTAGGGGTCTGGAATTCAAAATCCCTTCAATTTGTATGATTATGGTATTGAACTGCTCGTAAGTAAAACACATATTGCCAACTACACGTCTAAAATGATATTTGAAAAGCTTAACAGATGCTTCCCATAATCCTCCCATGGAGGCTGAGTAAGCGGGAATGTACTTAAATTCAATACCCCTCACTGCGCAGTAATTTACTACACTGTCCTTATGACTTTGCGCATTAGTTAAACGATACAATTGTTGCAACTGATTGTTGGCACCTTTAAAGGTCGAGGCATTGTCACAAAAAACAGTAGCTGGAGTACCTCGCCTGGAGCAAAATCTTTTGAATGCTGCTAAAAAACATTCAGTTGTCAAATCTGACACCAATTCAAGGTGAATACATTTGGTCACAAAACAAACTATTACCAATACATATCCCTTGCTTATTATTGACCTACGTAAAGTGGACTGTTTTATTTAAAAAGCACCGCAATAATCAATACCAATTTTATTAAAAATTCTATCCTGTGCTACACGAGACTCTGGCAATGATGCCATTAACTGGTTGGCCTTTTCAGCCCTTAACTTAAAACATGTGGTGCACTTGTGCACAATTTTCTTAATTTCTCTTATTGCACTTATAACATAATATTTTTGAACTAAGCTAGATAAAGTTAATTTTAATCCTGAATGCATTAAAGTTAAATGCTCATTGCGAATGATGAGAGTAGTAAGATGGCATTTGTTGGGCAATATTATAGGGTATCTTTGGCCATATGGGATTTTAGCGTTTTCCAGTCTTCCTGCTACTCGCATCATTCCCATTTTATCGAGAAAAGGGTTGAGAGCCTTAATGTGTGTCTTTATGGGCTGTCCATCCCTGATACATTTTAACTCATGAGAAAAATGCAACGATTGAACATACTTAATTAAACTTTACATTGACAGCTTTATTTTAGTACATGTAAGATTTTCTATAGTACGTTTTTCTTTACTAAGTTTGCAGTTACTAATAAATCTTAGAACATATGCATATACTCGCTGTAGCTTAACCAAGGAAGATATATTTGAGATTTTCAACAATTCTTGTTGCACATTACAATTTACAACTTCAATCTTATCTAATTCAGGGCCATTATCAACTATAACAGTTTCATCTAAATTTATTTCCTTAGGAATGAAGTTTACATCATAAAGTTCTTGTGGCCCCTGCCACCAAAGAATGTGGGAAGACAATTGAGTAGGATTTAATCCTCTTGATAAACAGTCAGCTGGGTTGTTAGTCCCACTGATGTGAAACCAATTACAATCTTTAGTTAATTCATGAATTACGTTTACTCTGTTTTGAACATATTGTGGATTTCTAGATGATTTTAACCACCAAAGTACAATTTGAGAATCGGTAAATAAATACTTGTTTCTAAAATTTACATCCTTAAAAATAGAGATTACTTTGTTATACAATTTTGCTAGAAGCACAGCTCCGTTTAACTCTAATTTTGGAATCGTTAAACTATTGCTGCTGCATGGTGAAATTCTAGATTTGCTACAAATTAAGGATGTATGCACTTCCTTACCATGTACCGCTCTTATATAAATGCAAGAAGCATACGCAATATTTGATGCATCACAATAACCAATTAGATCCACACAATCTGCATTGCAAAGCTTTATATTACGGTTTACTGTAATAGGATTCATATTCATTAAATCATTAAAAAATGCATTCCAACTGGTTAACAATTTTCCAGATATTGGGGAATCCCATTGTAACTTTTCTTTCCATAGTTTTTGCATAAACTCTTTGGCCTTTGTAACTATAGGACCAGCCAATCCTAAAGGGTCGAAAAATGTACCAATGCAACTCAACACAGACCGCTTCGTCCACAGCTGAGGAACTTCACCCTCTGGTTTACAAATTATAAGGTTATCCTTTTTTAAATCCAAATGCAATCCCAATGCCTTTAACATTGCGTCATTATTAGTAAATTGATGACTTTCTCCAAACACTTGCCTGTCTTTAGGAATATTGGACAGGATCTAGTGATTGTTTGAACTCCACTTATGCAGTTCAAAGTTTGCAAGCCGCAACAAATTAATTAATTCAAGTCAAAGTCAAAAGTCAAAAATTTTTATTCAATGTAGGATAAATTTATCTCTTATTGAAGGTCATTTTTTTTAAATATTATTTTAGTGCATAAGCTAAAAACTACTAGCGTTTCGGAACGACCACTGCTGGGAAGATTACGCCGAAAGAAACCCAGTTCAGTATTGGTCCCTACCCAGCCTGATGGGCTATGTTACAATTACAATACAGATTTACACTTAAGCTATACATTTAAATTATACAATTACCATTTGCAGACAACTATTTCCAAGAATTTTTCTCAGATGATGATAAGTAGTCATTTACATGATAATACGCATTTTGTAATAAATGATTTTTAACGGCTGTCTTAAACTTAGTTAATGGTAATGCTACTATATCATCTGGAATTTTATTATAGAGGCGCAAGCCGAGACCCACAAAAGATTTTTTTGTTTTCTCTAACCGCAAAGCTGTGATGGCTAATTTATTTTTATTTCTCGTGTTAATACTATGAATGTCACAATTTCTCTTAAATGAGTGTATATTCTGACGCACGTACATAATGTTCGCATAGATGAATTGCGAAGGGAGGGTCAAAATATTTATGTCTTTAAATAGTTCCCTCAAAGACTCTCTAGCACCTAATTTATATATAAATCTGATAGCGCGTTTTTGTAAAACAAATATGGTATTTATATCTGCAGCGTTACCCCATAGCAATATTCCATAGGACATAACACTGTGGAAGTACCCAAAATATACCAAACGCGCTGTATCAACGTCAGTCATTTGCCTAATTCTTCTAACCGCATAGGCCGCAGAGCTAAGTTTTCCAGCTAATTTTTGAATATGGGCACCCCATTGCAACCCTGAATCAAGCGTTATTCCCAAAAATGTTGTGTTATCAACCATATCTACTGCTTCCTTATCAATAAATAATCGTGTTGGAACTTTTGTAACATTTGGTAAGCAGAACTTTACACATTTCGTTTTTTTTGCATTTAATACTAAATTATTTGCTGTAAACCAATCCAACACTTGCGACAATATATTATTCATCTCATCAGAGGTGTCAGTTTTCCTATCTACGCTGAAAACAAGGGAAGTGTCATCAGCAAAAAGTACAGCCTTACAATCTTTAACATAATATGGTAAATCATTAATATAGATCAGGAACAACAAAGGACCCAAGATAGAACCCTGGGGCACACCCATCACTACGGTTGATCCTTCAGATTTTACTTGATTTACACTAACTTTTTGAATTCGGCTACTCAAATAAGATTCAATCAATTCAAGAGCCTTCCCTTTTATTCCGTAGTGCTCAAGTTTGGATAGAAGGGTTTTGTGGTCTACACAATCAAAGGCTTTGGAGAGGTCACAAAAGACACCAATTGCATTCTGACAACACTCCCAAGCATCAAAGATGTTTTGTAATAGTGCAACACCTGCATCCGTTGTTGATCGACCCTTAGTAAATCCATACTGATCACCATGGAACAGACTATTTTTGTTGAAAAAATCTAATAATTGGTTAAAAATTATCTTTTCGAATATTTTGCTCAGTGCTGGCAGAATAGAAATGGGACGGTAATTTGTTGGATCATTTCTGTCACCAGTCTTAAATAGAGGGATAACTTTACTTAACTTCATCATGTCAGGGAAAGATCCCGCGTCTACACATTTATTAAATATGGAAGCTAAGTAAGGCGCAATTACATCTATAATATTACTTATAACGGATACAGAAATGTCCCACAAATCACCAGTTTTTTTATTATTCAAGCTTTTAAAAGTATCAATGATATTTTTAGGTGTGACGTATTTGAATATTAGCCTATCTTTACATTTAGGTACGCAATTGGTTAATAGCTTTTTTGATTTCCTAGATGAGGACATTAGTGGGGCAGTTGTATTTAGGGGAATGTTTGTGAAAAAGTTCTCAAAGTACTGTGCGACATATTCACTAGTATCTAGAACCTTATTGTTAATGTTTAACTCAATTTTATTTACTCGTTGCTTGTTTTTCCCGGTTTCAGTGTTAATAATATTCCAGGTTGTCTTTATTTTATCTTTAGAATCTAGAATAGCTTTCCTGGTGTATAATGATTTCGCGCATAAACATACTTTTTTAAAAAGCTTTGAGTAAGTTCTAACGTAATTAATGAAATTAGGTGTTTGGTTATAAGCTTTCATAGCTAATAATTCATATAGCCTATTCCTACTAATATGAATCCCTGTGGTAGCCCAATTCGCTAAACTTTTTCCGATTACGTTTCTTTCCCTTTTTAAGTGGAAAATTATTATTAAATTCTGATTCAATCACACCGAACATTTTATTATACAAAATATCCGGATCATCCCGAGTTTCTTCAATTAACGGTAATTTTTTCGAAACTGTATCCCTAAATTTTTTAATTTTATCTTTAGTAATAGCTCTGTAGGTTATTTCAGGTAATTCTACTTCTGCTGCGTTGTTGGCAAATTTCACGAACTGACCAAAATGATCAGAAGTTATATTTTTAATTATAGCTTTATGAACAGCAGTGCAATCACAGAAAACATTATCTATACATGTTTTAGAGTCGCCTTGTATTCTAGTTGGTTCTAAAAATAAATTGAACAAATTGAATGACTTAAATAAATTCAAAAATCTAATACATTCGGTGCTATCAGACGCTAATAAATCTACGTTAAAGTCGCCACACAATATTATGTTTTTGCGACATGAACTTAATTTTCTCAAAACATCTTCAATTACAGTTTCTAAAGTATTAAAGTCAGCTTTTGGGGGTCTGTACGCGCATACTATAATACAATTTTCTAGTTCAACACAGGATAATTCAACAATACTTTCAACCGACAGGCTCACAATATCCTTGCGTTCTTTACATTTTACATCATTACGTGTTAAAATTAAACTGCCTCCTTTTTCATTAATCTTTCTAATAAATAAACTAGAGACTAAATAATTATCAATATTAAATTGTACTTGATGTGACTGCAAAAAGTGTTCAGTTAAACATACTACATGTAAATCCCTATCGTTTGCATATAATTCTAATTGCAATAATTTGCTAGTCAGGCCCTGAATATTTTGGTGAATAATATTTAAGTCTTTGGCCTTGACTGTTGTCTTTTTCATTAGTTTAAATCAGACTGAGTATCTCCAGCTATGGTACATTCAGCACTACAATGTACTGTGTTTAATTTAGAGTTACTAGTTGTACTATTTACAACACTACTTTGTATATTATAAGCTACTAATGTAGCTAAGAGTCGCTTATATCTAGGAGGCAGATACATAGTATCTAGAGTCAACTTAAAATTACAAATAAATTTATTTATATCTAAATAAAAAATAAAGGACCCCGGGTGTGCATACATTTAATACTGAACATTCACTGTTCAGGTTATTATAAATCATACTACTAAGATCTTGACCTAACTTATCAGAATATATTAATAATTTTTTACAAATCATTTTTCTATTTATGCTATTATCAATTGTTTCTATTTTGGATTGTACATCATTTTCTACATGAGGGTATTTATTTATACTTAGACTTATACCGCAGTCAACAGTAGGGGATGGGGTTGAGTCCGTGACAGGTGATTCCGTAACCACTGTCAGGGGAACACCGTCAGATACTAAACTAATTTCCCTATTTTCTTCTAAAATTAACTCATATTTTTTTGTGAGATTTTTTAATGTAGCCTGCAATGTTGAGATTTGTGACTCTAGCTCAAACATCTCAGTGTCATATATGCGACAAGCCATATTAAGGTTTTTTTCACAACAGTTAAGTTCCTTGATTAAAGATAATTTTTCTTTTCTTAATTGATTAATACTTTTCTTATTTTTATTCCTAGACAGTAGTTTTTGAGTGCGCTTTATCATTTTGTTTATTTTTATATATTTTTTAATTTTAATATGACTTGTTAAAATAAAATACTGTGACTGCGGAGTACATGCAGGTATTTCCACGGCCGGACTCGAGTCACTCTCAATGAGTTCGCTATATAACTGCAAGGTATTATTACATAACTCAGCATCTTTTTGCTGTTGTATTTCAAGAGCAGATCGTTGTGCTTCACATAAGCTATGTTCTAACTCAGAGATGCGACTTAGAGCCCGTTCATGTACAATACTGCATTGCATAGATTGTTCCATCTGTTCTTTGAATCTAATATTTTCGTCTAATAAATGAGAGTATTTAATATGTAAGTTAGTACATTCGTTTTTCAGCTGTGAGTTTTTATTATTTAAATTTTTGAATTCTTCTTCCGTTGCCTCCCGTTCATGAAGAAGCTGTGAGTTTTCTTCCTGGCATGCTTTGAGTTCACTAAGAGCCTGCCTTAACTTCATGGTCAGTTCTTTGGCCGCTGCTTTGCGGGTCTGCATAATGAATCAGGAGGAAACGGCAACTGAAATATACAAATGTCAACTGAGTGTGCTTACAAGTACTGTCTTTGATAAGTTTAGGGGAATCTTATTGTAATTATTTATTATTCTTTGAGCTAAGTGAGATTTGGAGAGAGTACTATCTATACTAACTTGCAAATAAGTATTAAAAGTTAACAACACTTATAGGTTATATTAATGTTTTGAAATACCAACTTGAGTTATTTTGTGTTTATTTCTTGTAAAAAAAAAACACATAAGCATACGTATGAAAGCTTTGCAATATTTGCACAAATACGGACTATTTATTTTAGGGCGTAATTTCAGAGATTTACTGATTGATAAGTTATTGACAGCAGGTTATTGACAAAGGAACATTGACTTTGTTACCTATTGAAACACGTACAAATTATATAAAATTGTAGTGTTAGCGTTGAAATGAAACACCTAGTTTATGTTAAATACTAAAAGCAATACTCATCTGGTTTATTTGATGATTTCTCGCAGATTGAATTTCAAACAACGGTCGGTTGCTTGGTACCGGCTTGTCAAAGAAGGTATCTTGAACAATTTTATCACCGAATCTTGATAAAAATCACTATTGTGTGTTGATTTCTTGTTTTTATTATTAAAACTTCATATATTTATGGCTATACAACAGTATTTATAAGAAAATCTAATTAAATTATTTAAAATACAAATCAGGTGATTTTGACAGGTCACACCCGGGCGCGTTCCGTTACCGAACCCGTTTTGGTTACATACCTCTATTAATTCCTTGATTGTTTGAGCTCCAAAAATACAATCATCAACATAGGTGTTGTTCATGAGTACCTTAGCTGCTAGTGGATACTTCTCTCCATACCTTATGGCCAATTCAACCAGGCAGCGCGTTGCGAGAAAACTGGAACTCTTGACCCCGTAGGTTACGGTTTGGAGCTGTAAACACAATAATGGATCATTAATATTTTTTCTCCACAATATATTTTGTAAATGGACCTGAGAAGGATCAACATTAATCTGCCTATACATTTGACGTATGTCACAAAGGGCTATGTACTCATAAGAGCGGAACAGTACCAATATCTCAAACAGCCCCTGTTGAACAGTTGGCCCGTTGTGCAATACATCATTTAAGCTTAAATTCGATTTTTTCTTTGCGCTTGCATCAAAAACAACTTTAAGTTTTGTTGTCAGATTATGCTCTCTTATTACTGGATGATGTGGCATAAAATAACGTTGATCTATTGGCTTGTCTGATGATGATAACTCTATGATCTTAGCATGACCCAAATCAATATATTCTTGAATGAATTTAGAGTAAGACTCTCTTAGTTTTGGATCACTGTCAAATCGTTTTGTTAAGTTGTTCAATCGTTGCAATGCTAATGTAAAAGAGTCGTCCAATTTTAATTTCTCGATGGGTTCTTTGAGTGGAAGCCGCACCTGAAATTTTTTGTTAATTAATTGTACCGAGTCTTTAAACTCGGCTTCGCAGATATGCACCTTTGATATGTCCTCCTTATTTATTTCGGGAGTGTGTTGTTCATCCCAAAACTTTTGAAGGAGGAGATCCACTCTCTCATCTTGATTGGAAACAGCATGCAAAACAACATTATTATTACAAGTACTTGAAGGACAAAAGTTGTCACTTTTTATATTGCCAGACAGTATATAGCCAAACTTTGTTGATACCAAGCATATACTTCCCTCAATAATGTCAATTTTGTGTAGTAACATTATTTTAAAAAATATCTCGGAGGAAAGCAAAAAATAAATTTGACTTGGTATATTAAATTCGCTATCTGCTAATTTGATACCATCTGGGATATTTATATTCTTTATATTAAATTTATTTTGTGGTAGAAAGGAGGTTATGTTGTCTACCACCGAGAACAATGCATTGCAATTATACTCATCGTGCAATGAATTGAGCTTTACATTGGCAGCCTTGGTAATAATTTTTTCCTTTTGACCTAAGGCTGATATCTTGACCTCATATTTGAATGTGGGCAAACCTAGCTTACACATTAAGTCAGAGGTAATAAACGAAGTTTGACTTCCACTGTCTAGCAATCTTTTAGCAATTACATAGGAACCATTTTTATCATAAATTTTGACCTTGATGGTAGGTAACAGCACCATATCATTAGAAAAAGTGGTATTTTGGCAGCTTACTTGCTGCTTTTGTTCCTTATGTAGCACTGTATGGTGTGATTTGCTTTTGCAAACCCCACATTTAAAGAAAAACTTGCATTTATTAGTGTGAAAGTTAAGGCAAATTTTGCACAATTTATTTTTATCAACAAAATCAATTTTTTCATCAATACTTAACAATTGAAACCTTTTGCAAAGAAATAATTTATGATCGAAAGACTGACAATACTTGCAACTAACAGGGGTGGCACTAGCTTGGTTTGAAACTCTATTTAGAGGTTTAGAAGATTTGTGAGACTTACCTTCAGATTGCTGGCTTTCCTCAAAGCTTAACGCTCTTTTCTCGACAAACTCAAAGAAGTCTTCCAAAGTAGGCAGCACTGCTTGGTCTCTGTCAGTAAAATATGCTCTGCAAGAGTAAGTGTCAAGCTTCCTGAGTAGAATTGTCACAATCACCATATCCCAATGTTCTACCTTTTGACCTAAGCCTTGAAGCACCCCTAACTGCTGACGTGCTTGTGAAACTAATTGTCTCAAGTTTTGAGAAGTACCCTTTAAAATTGGCTGTAAGTCCAATAAAATATTAATGTGATGAGTTATGAGAATGCACTTGTTATCATATCTGTTTTTTAATAAGACTAACGCTTGATCAAAAGAGTCGTTAACTAATGGCAAGCCTTCAATTAACATTAACGCTTCTCCTTTTAAGTACTTTCTTAAATAGAACAGTTTTTGCACTGGTGCTAATGTCATATCACTTCCAATTACAGCTAAGTACATGTCCATGAAGGGTTTGTATTGCACTACGTCCGTTCCATCATAGCTGGGGATTTCCAACTGCGGTAGCTTGCGGAAAATTGTACCATCTTGTGAATGCGCCTTTGCTTCCTTGGTATTAGTTGATGATGAGTAACCCGTTGAATCTATGAGTCTTTGGAGTTCACTCATAGTGTTGAAACATTGCTCCTCCACCTCATCTTGTTCCATGCTTTCCTCGTCGCACGTGTCTTGCATTATTTGAAGATTTAATCGCTGCTCCCTGTAGATCGACAAGTTCTCCTTAAGACTGGCTAATCTTAGCGAAATGGCTTCTTGATCTATTAGAACTTGTAGTTGTTGCTCCTCTACTAACCTATTAGCACGTGTTATCTGGCCCTTGAATTGGCTTATCAGTGCCTTTATTTTCTTCATTTGTAGCGCAGCGTCGGTTCCTGTTAAGGCCATTGCTTGAGATTGACGATAAATATTTGGTTTCACGTCGACTATTGACTATTTTCTGGAGCTAGACCACACCCAAACCACGCCACGCCGGCTGGCGAATCGCAACGTGGAGCAATATCTTGAAATAAGATGAGTTACGCCAAAATAACACCGCTTGTGTAATTTCGGCCCCCGATTACTTGTTTCGGCACCAATTTATGTTCGGGATAGAACATAAAACCATTAAATTAATTAATTTCTTTATTTGAACGACCTTTTTACATTAGACGAATGGCGGAAGAGAGTTGACAGTAAGGCAATATGTTGCCATCACACAAAAAAACTACCTCCTTCTTGGAAGTCGGTTAAACACGTATGTATTGTTGCCATAGTTGCAACAAACACCTTTTTCGATGTTAAACCAGTCTGTGTATTCGCCGTCAATTCTGACACAAGCACTGGAATTCCTGTAAAGAGATTTCAGTGCTCGGATCAGATGGCTGCTCAGCCCATACGCAGACAATGTTGACCACAGTTCATTTCTCACCACACTGTCATAGGCCTTTTCTAAATCTACGAAGATGCAATAGACTTTTCGACCTTTGGCAAAAAGCTTCTCTAAAATGCATCTTATAGAAAAGACCTGATCCGTGCATCCCATACCCTTTCTAAATCCCGCTTGTACATCCCATAACTTCTCTTCGGTTTTTTTCACCACCCTTTCTATCAAGACCTTTGCATACAATTTGCCGACAACGCTGAGATATATAAACTTGAACATAAAAAAAAAACAAAAGTAAGGCACAGAGTGGGATTCGAACCCGTAACACTCTTTCTAGCGGTCAGCATCCTTAACCGTTGAGCTAAGCGGATGGTGCCTGGCACGACGAAATTAGCGACCATATTCGTGAAAAGAAAAACGAATGAAAACTCGAAAACACGCGTTTTCCCAAACATAAGACTAATCTAGATCGATTGTTTACCCCCAAAAACCCCCATATACAAATTTTCAGCGAAATCGTTAAGAGCCGTTTTCGAGATCACAGAAATTTATAAACAAATAAATATATCATAAACTTTTAAACGAGCAATTCTTGTATATTTATTTATTTACTCGCTCACTGCACCCTATGCTTTAGTCAGAGGACATCCCCTGCGCCTAACCTAATACTTCCTATTTTGATTCCTTTTTCCATTTCCGCGCCCACAATCATGCTAAAAATGGCCGTTTCATGGCGTTGGGTCTTGCGGCCCTAGGTTCTGTGTATTTTTAACAGCGCCATCTATCGGTGACCAAAAAAAAACTAATAAAAATACTCCGAAAACATCAAAATAGTAAATTTTAGGGTTCCGTATTCCGTACCCGAAGGCTAAAATCGGGACCCTGTTACTAAGACTCCGCTATCCGTCCTTCCGTCCGTCTGCCTGTCTGTCACCAGGCTGTTTCTCATGAACCGCGATAGCTAGACAGTTGAAATTTTCATAGATGATGTATTTCTCTTGCCGATATAACAACTAAAAATAGAGTAAAATAAATATTTAATTAAGGCTCCCGTACAACAAACGTGATTTTTTATAGATAACGGGACGGAGCCCTTTATGCGCGAGCCCGACTCTCACTTGGCCGGTTATTAACTTAATTATTTTATAAAAACCGTAATATAAAATTGACAAAAGTTTTAGCCAATGCTACTGTACAGTTTATTTCATAGCAAATTTTCTTTAAATTGATATAACTTTTTTATTTATAAACGGATTTCAATGAAACAACCACTACATTTTAAGTGAAACTTATTTAAATACATAAATGAAAATCGCAACCGAAGTTGTTCAGCCGTTTCTGAGATTAGCGTCTACAAACACAGTTTTTCGAACAAAAATGTTTGACGTGATTCTTTAAAATTGATATAACTTTTTCATTTATGAACGGATTTAAATAAAACAAACACTAAATTTTAAGTGAAACTTATCACAATATTTCAATAAAAACCGCAAACGAATCGGTTCAGCCGTTTCTCAGATTAGCGTGCACAAACGCACAGACAAACAGACAAACCGACAAACAGACAAAAATTCTAAAAATCATTGTTTTGTGTTCTATTGCGTTGGTAAAAGCCCCCAAAAATATTTTTACCCATTTATCTTCCTTGTACAGACAGCGATCGGTTACGATTTTATCATATGTATTGATTGATGATGATTGATTGATTGATTGATATATTTATAAATTTCTGTGATCTCGAAAACGGCTCTAACGATTTAGCTGAAAATTGGTATATCGGGTCGTGTTTTCGAGTTTTCATGCGTTTTTCTTTCCACGCAGAATATGATCGCTAATTTTGTCGCACCGGCCGCCATCCATTTTGACTCAGCGGTTTATGATGCCGTGATGCGGACCACTAGAAAGAGTGTTACGGGTTCTAATCCCACTCGGTGACTTACTTTTGTTTTTTTTTATGATCAAATTTATATATAATTTTTTATTTTGTATTGTTTTTAGACAAGTTTAAAAAAATGTAGTTATTATTTGAGATGTAACCGAGCAAAGCTCGGTCGCCCAGGTACTTAGATATAATATTCTGCAAGCAAACAATTTGATTGAGAACATAAGTTTAAACAGCGCCGAACCGAATTTAAGACCTTGCGCGAAATTTTGTGTGCATTCGCCGGCCTCCGAAGGCCGGCGAAGTTATTTAAAATTGAGGGGAAATGTTTGGACTTTTTCTGGATCTCATAAACGGTTTGGAATCATCATTTCAGCCGCATAACGTCCACTGCTGGACATAGGCCTCTCCCAAAGATTTCCAAAATGACCGATCAAGAGCGGCCTGCATCCAGCGCTTTCCAGCGACCCTGGTCAGTTTGGAATACAGTCTTGATTTATTACACACATTGCTATTTATTTGTATACAACGTTTGTCAAAACAGAATTCGAAAAACATAACCACTTACGAATAATAAATATAATAATAAATGCAAACGATAGGGATTTACATGTAGTATGTTTAACTGAACACTTTTTGCAGTCACATCAAGTACAATTTAATATTGATAATTATTTAGTCTCTAGTTTATTTATTAGAAAGATTAATGAAAAAGGAGGCAGTTTAATTTTAACACGTAATGATGTAAAATGTAAAGAACGCAAGGATATTGTGAGCCTGTCGGTTGAAAGTATTGTTGAATTATCCTGCGTTGAACTAGAAAATTGTATTATAGTATGCGCGTACAGACCCCCAAAAGCTGACTTTAATACTTTAGAAACTGTAATTGAAGATGTTTTGAGAAAATTAAGTTCATGTCGCAAAAACATAATATTGTGTGGCGACTTTAACGTAGATTTATTAGTGTCTGATAGCACCGAATGTATTAGATTTTTGAATTTATTTAAGTCATTCAATTTGTTCAATTTATTTTTAGAACCAACTAGAATACAAGGCGACTCTAAAACATGTATAGATAATGTTTTCTGTGATTGCACTGCTGTTGATAAAGCTATAATTAAAAATATAACATCTGATCATTTTGGTCAGTTCGTGAAATTTGCCAACAACGCAGTAGAAGTAGAATTACCTGAAATAACCTACAGAGCTATTACTAAAGATAAAATTAAAAAATTTAGGGATACAGTTTCGAAAAAATTACCGTTAATTGAAGAAACTCGGGATGATCCGGATATTTTGTATAATAAAATGTTCGGTGTGATTGAATCAGAATTCAATGATAATTTTCCACTTAAAAAGGGAAAGAAACGTAATCGGAAAAAGTTTAGCGAATGGGCTACCACAGGGATTCATATTAGTAGGAATAGGCTATATGAATTATTAGCTATGAAAGCTTATAACCAAACACCTAATTTCATAAATTACGTTAGAACTTACTCAAAGCTTTTTAAAAAAGTATGTTTATGCGCGAAGTCGTTATACACCAGGAAAGCTATTCTAGATTCTAAAGATAAAATAAAGACAACCTGGAATATTATTAACACTGAAACCGGGAAAAACAAGCAACGAGTAAATAAAATTGAGTTAAACATTAACAATAAAGTTCTAGATACTAGTGAATATGTCGCACAATACTTTGAGAACTTTTTCACAAACATTCCCCTAAATACAACCGCCCCACTAATGTCCTCATCTAGGAAATCAAAAAAGCTATTAACCAATTGCGTACCTAAATGTAAAGATAGGCTAATATTCAAATACGTCACACCTAAAAATATCATTGATACTTTTAAAAGCTTGAATAATAAAAAAACTGGTGATTTGTGGGACATTTCTGTATCCGTTATAAGTAATATTATAGATGTAATTGCGCCTTACTTAGCTTCCATATTTAATAAATGTGTAGACGCGGGATCTTTCCCTGACATGATGAAGTTAAGTAAAGTTATCCCTCTATTTAAGACTGGTGACAGAAATGATCCAACAAATTACCGTCCCATTTCTATTCTGCCAGCACTGAGCAAAATATTCGAAAAGATAATTTTTAACCAATTATTAGATTTTTTCAACAAAAATAGTCTGTTCCATGGTGATCAGTATGGATTTACTAAGGGTCGATCAACAACGGATGCAGGTGTTGCACTATTACAAAACATCTTTGATGCTTGGGAGTGTTGTCAGAATGCAATTGGTGTCTTTTGTGACCTCTCCAAAGCCTTTGATTGTGTAGACCACAAAACCCTTCTATCCAAACTTGAGCACTACGGAATAAAAGGGAAGGCTCTTGAATTGATTGAATCTTATTTGAGTAGCCGAATTCAAAAAGTTAGTGTAAATCAAGTAAAATCTGAAGGATCAACCGTAGTGATGGGTGTGCCCCAGGGTTCTATCTTGGGTCCTTTGTTGTTCCTGATCTATATTAATGATTTACCATATTATGTTAAAGATTGTAAGGCTGTACTTTTTGCTGATGACACTTCCCTTGTTTTCAGCGTAGATAGGAAAACTGACACCTCTGATGAGATGAATAATATATTGTCGCAAGTGTTGGATTGGTTTACAGCAAATAATTTAGTATTAAATGCAAAAAAAACGAAATGTGTAAAGTTCTGCTTACCAAATGTTACAAAAGTTCCAACACGATTATTTATTGATAAGGAAGCAGTAGATATGGTTGATAACACAACATTTTTGGGAATAACGCTTGATTCAGGGTTGCAATGGGGTGCCCATATTCAAAAATTAGCTGGAAAACTTAGCTCTGCGGCCTATGCGGTTAGAAGAATTAGGCAAATGACTGACGTTGATACAGCGCGTTTGGTATATTTTGGGTACTTCCACAGTGTTATGTCCTATGGAATATTGCTATGGGGTAACGCTGCAGATATAAATACCATATTTGTTTTACAAAAACGCGCTATCAGATTTATATATAAATTAGGTGCTAGAGAGTCTTTGAGGGAACTATTTAAAGACATAAATATTTTGACCCTCCCATCGCAATTCATCTATGCGAACATTATGTACGTGCGTCAGAATATACACTCATTTAAGAGAAATTGTGATATTCATAGTATTAACACGAGAAATAAAAATAAATTAGCCATCACAGCTTTGCGGTTAGAGAAAACAAAAAAATCTTTTGTGGGTCTCGGCTTGCGCCTCTATAATAAAATTCCAGATGATATAGGAGCATTACCATTATCTAAGTTTAAGACAGCCGTTAAAAATCATTTATTACAAAATGCGTATTATCATGTAAATGACTACTTATCATCATCTGAGAAAAATTCTTGGAAATAGTTGTCTGCAAATTGTAATTGTATAATTTAAATGTATAGCTTAAGTGTGAATCTGTATTGTAATTGTAACATAGCCCATCAGGCTGGGTAGGGACCAATACTGAACTGGGTTTCTTTCGGCGTAATCTTCCCAGCAGTGGTCGTTCCGAAACGCTAGTAGTTTTTAGCTTCTGCACTAAAAAAAAAAATATTTAAAAAAAATGACCTTCAATAAGAGATAAATTTATCCTACATTGAATAAAAATTTTTGACTTTGACTTTGACTTTTGACTTTAAAAGTAGGTATCTTGGTTCTAGTAGTATTTAGTTAACTAAGAGACCTAGGGAAAAGGTTTAAACGCCGATTTATTTATTAAAACTATCTCCGATATCTGGGAAAGTATGTTTGTATTAGAGTAAGTACTAAAAAAGATACAATAAAAATCATAATTTTGAATTGGTCTATTGGCGACCTTTATGTTATGTGTCAAGTTTTAACTAATTCCAATCGTTAATGTATTTAATCAACTATCCATATTTCAATAATTAGCTTAATTCATTGCGTAATAAAATAAATATAGTAAAAATCCAGCGGCACGTAAAACTTGATTATAATCCGACCAATTTCGGATGGCTATGAAAAAGCGACCGGTTCATACAAATCTCTATCATTCCGAACATTACAAGTAAGATCTTATACATGAGGTACAGGTGCAGGACACAAGTCTTAGTTACGGTAAAAATCAATAAATATTTTGTAGTTATTTATATTGTTTCTGACTAGAGGGAAACTATATACTTCACTCTTACTTGCCATTTTAAGTACTTTGCTTTGTAGACGAATTAAAAGTTATTGATCATAAAGCCTCCGTAAAAGAGATAAGAGAGATAAGCCCATCGAGTTTGGGCTCGTATGATTCGTCTTGCTTGACGAGTACTTTGTCTCCAGACTACAAAATAAGATATTTTTTATATTTTAATGCTTTTTATTAACAATAAGGTAGTTAATAAAAGCTTGTTTTAAAAAGATTTGATCAAAAGAAAACTTGCTCATAACATAAAACTTGTCCCATAACATAAAAGTCGTCCAATAGACCGATATATTTTTTTAATCATGATGTCCGTGGCACTTAGTTTTTGTTGTATCGTTTTTAATACTTACTTTATTACATACATACTTTCCCATGTGTTGGAGGTAGTTTTAATAAATAAATCAACGTTTATACGTTTTCCCTAGGTCAAAATACCTACTTTTATGTTTATACTTATTATTCGTAAGTGTTTTTTGGATTTTGCTTTTTCAATCGATATACACAAATTAATAGCAATGTGTGTAAAACAAAATCAAGACTGCATTCCAAACCTTTAAATTATTACCAAATGTATATAACTTCGGAGGTTTTGCATAAACATTTGCCTCTTATAAATAGGTATAATGCTCTAAGTGATCTGCTGATTGAATTTTGGGTCCTTGACAAAATTCCGCCAGGGAAACGTTTGCCTGATGGAATAAGTTTAAGACGAATTTCTCAAAATTACCGAATACACAAATTTCATTTATCGATAAACATTTGAAGGCAGCTTTACACTCTTCTTCTTCTCCTGTCAAAGGCTCAACTTAAATCAGATTTTTTTCTCTCCATAAGGATGCTACTTTTACGGCGTTGTATAGATTACAAAAGATCTAGTATAGTCAACATTTATTATGTGTCATTTTTCCCGCTTTTTGCTAAATACCTAATAGGTATTAAATCATCCATTTTGACTTAACTTTTATGTATTGTGTACGCTTCTGTACCAATTCCAGTTGGTAATATTGCAACTTTCGGAAGTCAGCTATTTGTACTCAGCATTCGCTTTTTAATAGCCATCCAAAATTGGTTGGGTTATAATAAAGTTTTAAATGTCGCTGGTTTTTTTACTATATTTTCCTTATTACTAATTGGATTTAGCTAATTATTGAAATGTGGATAGTTGAATTAATACATTAAAGATTGGAATTAGTTAAAACTTGTCACATATTATAAAACTCGTCCAATAGACTGAATCAAAATTATGATGTCAGTGGATATTATTTTTTGTTGTAACTTTTTTAATACTTACACTATTACAAACGTACTTTTCCAGATGTTAGAGGCAGTTTTAATACATAAAACAATATTCAAACCTTTTCCCTATATCCCTTAGTTAAGCCACTAGAACCAAAATACCTACTTTTATGTTTATATTTATTATTCGGAAGTGGTGGTGTTTTTTTTGGGTTCTGTATTTACAGTCGTAATAAACAAATGAATAGCAATGTGTGTAAAAAAATCAAGACTGTATTTTAAACCGTTTGTGAGATCCAACAAAAGGCTAAAAATTTCCCCAGTATCTAATGTTAAAATAGGCGTACCGCAAGGTTCAATTCTTGGACCTTTCCTTTTCTTAGTTTATGTTAATGACTTGCCTTACATGGTTGAGAAGCAGGCTGGCATAGTGCTGTTTGCTGATGACACCTCGCTAATATTCAAAATAGATCAACATAGCACAAAAGCTAGCGCGGTGAATAGCACCTTGTCTTCTATTTCTGATTGGTTTTCTGCCAATAACCTCATGTTAAATGCAAAAAAACCCAAGGCATTCGAGTTTCTCTTCCCAATGTGAGACAGGCCTGCGTTGACATAATGATAGATGGTGAAAAACTCGATCTTGTTGAAAGTACTACCTTCTTAGGAATTACAATAGACTCAAAACTTCAATGTAGTGCTAATATAATTAAACTTTCTAATAGGCTTAGCTCTGCGGCTTGTGCTGTTAGGAGAATAAGACAATTGACCGATGTAGCAACTGCTAGACTAATGTACTTTAGTTACTTTCATAGTGTAATGTCTTACGGCATTCCCCTGTGGGGGAGTACAGCCCATATTCAGACTATTTTCATTTTACAAAAACGGGCAATTCGTGCTATTTATAGAACCTACACAACACAAGCCTCCCAACGTGCTATTTACGGGTTAGGATCTAGAGACTCACTCAGAGAATTATTCAAGAAAATAGATATACTTACCTTATCATCACAGTATATATTTGAAAACATAATGTATGCAAGGAAAAATATTTCCTCATACAGTAAAGTAAGCGATTTGACCGATAGAAACCTACTATATATAGATAAATAGATATATATAGATAGATAGTAATAAGAATGACTTAGTTGCCCCATTTTCTAGGCTCAAAACAGTAAGACGTTTATGGGGAACTGTATACTTATTTATAATAAATTGCCAAAATCGGTCCTTGATATGCCGGATAAAAAATTCAAAAAGTATGTTAAGAAAGTACTTTGTGAGAAGGCTTATTATACGACCGATGACTACCTTAAAGACAAAAAAGTCTGGCTTGAGCTTGGCATGGGTCCCTCTTAAAGTTTGTAATATAGGTACTCGCAAATGTCATAATTTGGTACATTTTGTACAAACTAAATCTACAACTTGCCATTATTTTAAAATTTTGACATTCTAAAAATTTAATTAAAATTATGATATGACATAACTAACAATGTATTCTCTGTCCACATTACTTTAAATATTAATTTAATTGTGAGTTGACGTCCTTGGAGAAAATGCTGCAGTGCAGTTTGTTACCGCTTCTTCTGCACTAGCGCTTTGGAAGCGGTAGTAAACTTAGCTGTAAGTAACCTTTTGACGTCAACAATTGTACAACAAAACAATGACGATTATTAAGAGATATTATAATTATCCTATGATACTTAATAAAGATATATTTGAATTGAATTGAAAAAGTGGAATTTCGAATAACTTCGGAGGCCTATGACATACAATGAACATAAACATTTGTCACGTATGATACATTAATTGCTTTATTAATTGAATCATAGATCCCTGACAACATTCCGCCAGAGAATGACAACATTCCGCCAGAGAAACGTTTCCCTGGCGGAATATATTTTTGACGAATTACTCAAAAATTACTGAATACATAAATTTCATTTATTTAGACTAAAGAGGCTGCTTTAGACTAAAGATCTAGTATAGTCAACATTTAATATTCGACACTTTTCCGCTGGGGGCACACAAGTTGTTTGCTGATTATAATAATATCATTAAAGAAGGCACGCGCCGTACGAACTAAAGGTAGTATATCTTATCATGCATGTCATAAAAACATCGAAATATGGTTTATATTATAATACCTAACTACTATTTGTACAAAGTATCATTTATTCATAATAATAAATTTGTCACCACTTTACATTTTTTAAATATCCTAAGTACACTTACATAAACAATTACAATCCACTCCTTAGCGTTTCCGGTGCAAAGGTACCTAAAACACTAGCCGCGTTGCCACGCTGTATTGCTATGGCCATCCTTTGCACCAGAAACGATCCAGAGCGTACGTCACCGGATTTCTCCGCTATGCGGTGCCCGATCTCCCTAATTAGGCCTTTGGCATCAGAGCCCCAGCTGCCCATTGTCTCCACGGCAATGGGCACAAAACAATATTGTGGCTCCATTGCAGCGTACTTCAGCCGCTTCTTCTCCGCCGCTTCCTCGGCAGCCGCCCCCGCTGTACAGGCAGTCCGACTCAAGTGGCTGGGTGCAACTGTACTGACATAGGTAGCATCCCAGACCACGCATCTGCCTCGCTTCCATGGCACTAGGGTAAGTCCATCAGGTCTCTTTCCATCCGACCTATTTAGGCCCGGTGGCTCCAGAATACAGGGAACACTGGCAGCAACGAAAGCTCTGCGAACTATATCGTTAAGCGCATGGTGCCGCGGGAACCTACCTGAGCAGCGACGGCAACTCAGGGCATGATGACCGTCAGCTTCCACCCGGGACCCACAGATGCACACGTGTGGCTCACATACTCTGCAGCCCAGACGTAGCGCCACGGCCACACGCAATGAGTCATCATCTAACAAAGTGCCCAGGTGAGGTGATGGGAGTGCGAGCAACCATGCACCCGATTCCGGTTGTGATACAGCCTTGAGTCGCGCCATTTCCGCGCCTCTTGCATCGCTCATCAGAAGACTTTGATTCGTCTCAGCGCCAACGTCATCCCAGGCCCGCTGGACAGAAGGGGTCACCGGGATCGACGCACCCGAGTTTGCCGCCACCCAGGCTGCCTTCGCATCGGCCACATAAGGTATGTTTAGCTCGTCGCCATTTGTAGAAAGAATGACAGCAACGAGACTAGCGACCCCATGCGTCGACGCCAAGAAAGCCGGCACACCAACATCTCGGGCACGTCGCACCCCAATACCCCCCAGCCGTATCGGAAGCGCCGCCTGGCTCCACTGCGAGTCGTTGAGGGATACGTTGAGAATCGATTCAGCGGTAGACTTCAGAGTGTCATCAAAAGAAGAGACCTCATCAGGGCAAAGCCATGTTGGCGTTGTCCGAAGTAAGAAATTGATTTTTGGCAACGCAAAACACGTTCGCAGCAACACCAAAGCTACGTGTGCAGGGAGATGTTGCAGCCGTTCCCTGATATTTTTTAGTAGCTCTCTTCGCACATTGATAGCCTCAGGAACTGCCTCCAGAAAAATAGGTGATCCCAAGAGATTCAATGACGCAGCTGAGTGTTCACCGAGACCAGGAAAAAGCTCACTAAAGCGTGTGAAGTGAAGTCGCGCCTCGGGACCACAAGGGTAGAACTCACACTTAGTGGGATTCACCTCTAGGCCCAGAGCTTTCAAGCGCGGAATAAGAGCTTCCAAGTCTCGGTAAACAGTCTCTGGTTCGCCTCCAAGAGTACCATCGTCTAGATACCAGACATTCAGAGGCGACGCCAGTTCAGACACTATCTTATGAATGGTCAGACTAAAGACTAATGGTCCTAGCGGATCCCCCTGTTGTGCCCCCACCTGTGAGAGGATTCGATTACCGTTATATGTGAGGTAAGATGGAAGGTGGTAAATTTGGTGGAGAAAAGGGTACAAAGAAGGAGTTTTGTCCCGTACCTCACTTAACAAAACATCTCTCTCCAGAGTGTTAAAAGCGTTGCGTATATCTAATTTTAATACGACACACTTTACGTTGCCAGCATCTGTGACAAATGCTCGTGTGATGAGTGATGAGTGCCATGGATAGCCGCTTCACAGCCCAAGCGCGTGCCGAACCCAAGCTGATGGGGCTGCAAATAGCTTGACATTTTTTCTTTAACGGCCTGGCAAGCAAGCTTAGCTGTCAATCTTCTAAACACGCTGCCGATGGCGATGGGTCTTAGACCGCCATCCTTCTTGGTCAACGCGCATAGAGCTGCGCCATAAAGATAAGGGCAGACTTCTAAATTTACTTGGCCGCTGAGCATAAAATTCGTAAGTCTGGTAAGGCTCTCCAGTAAACGTCGCCCATTTTCGCCTAAAGAGTTTGCCGTCAACTCCTTAAGGCCATACCCAAATTTTCCGGGGTCCAGTGGCGCCGCCATTTGAAATAAATCATTTGAAAGGAAACGGAGATATAATTTAAAATTGTGTCTTGATCAAGCCCTAGATAACCCTTAAAACTATTTTATGAACTACTGTTTATAGTTTAAAGTAAGAACGTGAAGCTTTTCTACGCACATTAGCCAAAAGTGGCCGTTTTTCGCAAATGTGCGTCGAAAAGCTTCACGTTCTCACTTTAAACTACAAAAAGTAGTTTAAAAAATACTTTGAATGGGTATCTAGAACTTGATCAAGACAAAATTTTAAATGATATCTCCGTTTCCTTTTAAATGATTTATTTTAAATGGCGGCGCCACTGGACCCCTGAAAATTTGGGTATGGCCTTAAGGTGCCCTGGGCGTAAGCCATCCGGGCCCGCTGCAGAACCACTATAAAAAGAATTAAGCGCCTGTGCCACTTCTTCTACCGAAACTGATACAGTAGTGTATGTAGAATCTGGCAATGGCGGGGAGTTCAGAGAACGCGACGGACTGGGGTGTTTTAGTTTTAGAGCTTCTAGCGTGTCAGGGCTCCGCTCTGCAAAGGTGTCGTAAGTCACCAGCAGGCGAGCCGCTCCTCTCAGGTCCCCTTCAAATACCTTTGATTCTATAGATTTCCGCAAAGAACGCTGCTTGGTACCGTCCCTTGCTTCCGACACCGATACGCGCCCAGCGTTAGAGTATCCAGATGACTCGATGTTGTCTTTCACCTTGGATGTCACGTTACCCGATAAGGCCTTCGAGGGGACCCGAAGTGCGACAAACGCAAATGAAAGGAGCGCAAACCAGTCGCCCCTCCCGTTACACTCGCACACACGCATTTGTCGATTATGCCGCACAGTTTTTCAGCAGCCTGATTCCGCGCACCCTTGGGTATGTGTCGAAGCACCGGTATACTATCTTTCAGATCGGCAAGGGAATCCAGACTCGGCGACGATTCAGACACAAGCCCAAGCGGGATCGGCGCTGGCACAAGCGGCACGTCAGCTGTGCAGGACCGCAGAGTGGGTGATGCAGATAAGCAAACATCTTTGTGTTTGCGTCCTATGTGTATCTTGAGGCCATGCGAACTGAAGCAGCGAGTAGACCCTGGGCAATGAGGACATGTCGACATTTGAGATAGGGCGCTCATCATTTGACAAATTAAGATTTTGATGACAACTTATAACAATTAAAATTACATTTATATATTATATATTAAATATATACCTACACATTGATACAACATAGTTGTACCTGTTACAAAATTAATTAAATTAATTAGATCAGTAATTATGTCAATATTTTACTTAAAAAGGACGAAAAAATTAATTTAAAATATATTATTATGATATAAACAAAGAAAAATGTAAAATACAAATAAAATAATTCAAACAAACAAACACAATTTTACTGTGTTGATTACATTGTGATCTTGCTAACTAACAATAAGCTTGTACATAAAAAAGGCAGATTGTTAAAGTAGCTTATTGTCGGCGAAGTTTTAAATTTTTCTTCACCAGCAAAAAAGTCTGTGTTTTTGTGTTAAAATGTTGTCAACAAAGTAAATAAAACAGCCATGCTATTCACATTCTTCTACCTTCAATCTTCTGTGATTCGGTCCTTGTTAATCTTAGCCGACGACCAGGCGAGCGAGAGTCGAAAGCTTCGGTAAAAGTCCATATAAGCAGGGATCTTAACCTGTCAACGTCCGGAATCGCAGACACAATAGATTTCTATTGTTAACGGGTTCACATGTGAACCGTCGGACGTTGACAGGTTAATAACTGGTCACACGTAGCAGGCAACTGGCCAGTGACACAAGAATCGGGAGCTTGTGATGATTGCCTTATATCAGGGGTCTTGCAAGTTGGTTACTAGCGCAGCTTCGTCTGAATGTTTTGATCCGCCTACTCAAACAAATATTATAACAAGAGAGGTCTAGTAATACTGGACGTTAATAAAATAATCGCGTAGGCACGTCCGTTCGGCTCGGCGTCTGAGACGCTATTCTCTAACGCTATTCCTAACTACTTATCCGAAATACTAAGTGACGGTTATAATAGCTGGAGACGTTAGGTAAATCGTAACGTCCGTAACCGTAACACCTGATAATCCTGATATACGAGCACAGGTACCTAGCCATTCCTAGATGCTCGTTCAATGAATCAACATGTTGCGGGTTGCGGAACTAGCGGGTCAACACGTACTTACCTACCCCGTGTACCTACCTAAAGAAAAAGTTTGGATATAAGTAGTGCCGCGCGGTCGCGCCCGGAAAAACCGGCGCCGGCGGCGGACACATTCATAGGTAACTATGTAAGTCAGTGGCATCGTACGACTACAACTCGTATGTAGGTCTTATACCTATCGAACTTTATCAAATTCCAAAAAACTATGAATATGATGATAGGGAAATATGGTGAATAAATTAAAAAAATAAGTAGATATTATTTTAGTTGTATTGTGTTCTACAACGTGTTGTGTTCTACATCGGACATACCCGTAATAAATCGAACCACAGGCTATACTAGATCACTAGGTCTAAACCTTAGGTACTGTCCCACTGATGAGCAAAGGTTTCCATTTTTATATTACGATGATATTAAATGAAAGTTTAAAAAAAACGACATTCCCATTGGAAGCACACTTTTGTATGGAAATTGTAGTGTTCTGTGTCTATAAATAAATTTTATTATTGGTTATGAGTTATGAGTCATTGCTCGTTAGTTTGAATTTAACTTTAGAAAAAAAATTAAAAAAAAATTTAATGGGGAAGGATAGAGAGAGAACGAAAAACTTAGTTCATAAATATCTGAATCTATTAATATTCTTACTCAATTAGGTTGCAGATTTAATTGAATCGTGGGTTATAAGATAACCTAGTTATAATTGGAACATACTCCGTAATTGTAATTTCATTTAAGAAAAAAATTGTAAGGAAGGGATGTAGTGTTCTGTGTCAATAAATAGATACATATGCTGTCCCACTCACAAGAGCAGCGAAGGTAGAACGTCAGTTGTACGTTATATAAGTACGTTGTGCGGCAGTCGGATCGCGCAGTCTAACAGTAGATGTCGTACAGAGCGGACGTGTCTTGGTGTAAAGGTGAGCCAGTGTCATAGTGATAGTGAATGTGTTAGAGGTACACTACATAATGGCGACGAGAAAATTGCGAGACGAGACGAGAGCTAGAGTATTTAATGTAAATGCTCAAAAGCAAATAGAATTTTAAATCAAAAGTAAATGCTGCATACTGAATGTTAAAAAAATATATTTGTGAGAGAAAAAAAATATTAAGGAAAGAGGAAGTGTCAGTTAGCATTTACTATATTAGGTAATGGCTATACTTTATTGCAAAATAAAAGTTCGTTTAATAAGTTAATGGACTACTGTGCTTTGTCCATCACATTAATGAGCTAGAAATTATAATTTGTTAGTTAATGTTGATCATCAAAAGTATATAATTAATATTGACTTAAAATATTGACAATTCTTAGATTATATATTTTTAAGAGAGAGTTGGTAACCTAAAATAAAGGCTTTATGCGTAGCTTAGACACCAGGTCCAGTCTTTCACAAGTGTTAGAGTAAAGAAAAAAGTTAAGTCAAAATAAAAAACATATATCTTTACTTTGTTGATTACCTAGTGTTTTTGCGAAAGATATAAGGAACTTATCTTTTAATAGGGTAATATAATTAATCACCCTATAATTTCAGAGGAAAAACGTAACGGAAAAATTGACGAGTCGTATATTACTATTGAAATATATTATTCAAATAGCTATAGTTTTCCGATGTACATGGATTAAGTGAAATAAATGGGGGATTATATTATTTTTCCGTATGAAATGAGAGGTGCTGAATTTACGGAAGGAAGGTAGATCATTATAGTTATGTGGTGAAACTCTTTTATTAGGTATTTTATTCTACTTCTAGACAGGCATCACTTTTAAACCTAAGAGTTATGCTGGAGGATAGTTACATCAGATCCGGAGTGCAATGCTGTGAGGGAAGGTCGCCAGTCGCTGGAGTCAATGAGTATAAGTTGTGGGTGCTTTCTGTCAGGGCCGGGAGGCTCACACTCTGTGAGTCGGCTGTGATTTTCCTGATGAGGGTCATTATTTTTATTTGCTTTAAAACATACTAGCCGTTATTAAGCTGATCTGGTTTCTATACAGTGTATTTTAAAGCTGTTCACTAAAGATGCAGTTAACAACATTCTCTGGTTCCAGTCTGCAACCACATGATTAGAGGGAAAATTATGAATTGATATTTCTTTTGATTTCACACGATACAATTTCAGCTAATGTCCTCTCAATCATTATTGTAAGAAAATTGTAATAAGTCTTGCAAATGATGTAGGGTACTTCATTATATCCTTAATATAATTATTAGACTTTTGTAGGCCTCGATTGGGTTGCCTCTTTGTCTTTGACGTTGTAGCGGTGTGAAAAAAAAATTAAAAAAAAGGGAGAGAAACCATAGTAGGGAATATGCATGAAAAATATGTGTTATCGAACCAGTTTATCCGTAAATATTCGAAAGTACTAACTAACACTGAAAACAGAATAAAAATTGGTGGAAAAACGAACGAAATTTAGCGAGTTTACGAAAATATGTCTATCTCACTCGCAAAATACGCTATTTTCTATAGCAAATGTATTGATGATATGTATTTATGACGTCACTAGTCCATATCGGACTTCTCTCTCTAATTGAAAATTTAAAGTATCACAGGTTCGTCGCTGATTAAGATATTTTATAAATTTTTTCATATTTGTTTACTGTGGTTAATAAGGCTTTTATTAAGCAAATAAAAAATAATGTGTGCATATTCTATATTGTATAAGTATACACTTACCGGTAATGAGGTAGTATACGAAATAATCAATACGATAACCTGTGGTCAATGGCAATATGATAGCCTACTTAGGTATGATTTTTTAGAAAAATGATAGCTATGTTATATGGCAATATGATTTGAAATGAAATGAAATGAAATGAAATTTGAAATGAAATGAAATTTATTTGACTCCTTAATGTACACAAAAGTTACGCTGTTGGCCCCACAATAGGCAACATGCCTGTCCTGTGGTGGCCAGTTTGAAATTCCAATTTTGTTAAAATGTGCCGACAATTAGGTTTAGAAGAATTGCAGATAATAATGACTTACACTCAAACTAATAGCCAATTCCTTTTTATAACTAATTAGGAACACGTGACTCGTGAGATACTTCACATAACTAGTACACTCAATAAATATAGGTACTTACTTAATATAAATGTTTTGAATTAATAGTTAAGCTTATACTTTTCAATTTTTAAAAATTGCTCTGTGTCGAAGTAGTTCCACGAAAAGCAGAAGGGATCTAACTATGTGCTTACATGATAGCCGATAACAACAGCAATATGATTGCTTATGATGACACATGCATAGCAATATGATAGCTATGACATGGGGCAATATGATAGCTAATGATGAGACATGGCAATATGATAGCTATGTCAAATAGTTGTGTGATAGACCTTTTAAGATAGCTATGACATGGTGCAATATGATAGCTAATGATGAAACATGGCAATATGATAGCTATGTCAAATAGTTGTGTGATAGACCTTACATATTGCAATATGATAGCTAGTACGAGTGAGTGATATGATCTATGTTAAAGGACAATATGAAAGTCCATATGAGCATTTATTTATGGTCGATATGACAGGTCAGCTCATATAATATTAATTGGACTGAAAGGCAATGTAAGCTTGCGCAAATTTGGATTTAATTGTACAGTTTGCACATCAGCCC
The DNA here is from genome assembly GCA_963555685.1 of Acrobasis consociella. Classification (NCBI taxonomy): domain Eukaryota; kingdom Metazoa; phylum Arthropoda; class Insecta; order Lepidoptera; family Pyralidae; genus Acrobasis; species Acrobasis consociella. The sequence goes on along the minus strand of OY743125.1, from coordinate 15,177,003 downwards.
ATGGTTCAAGTCACGACACTTCCAAACCTCGAGCATTTCGACCCTGACAGTTATCAGTGTCAGTAGGCGCTAGATGGGAGAAATGGATAAGGGCACTGGAAATATATTTTCTAGCTTCAAACATTACATCTGAAGAATCTGGAACAAGAAAGGTTGTTGTGTCATGCCGTTTAACCTTTTGTCAGTTTGGGCATGCATTGGATTGTGCGAGGCCAAGAAAATCATTAAATTGGGTGAGGCTGTAAGCCCACATTAAAATGTGCGAGATCAAGAATGACGACCTCCGTGGCGTAGTGGTCACCATGCTAATCCACCACCCAGAGGTCCCGGGTTCGATCCCCGATCAGGGCAAGTTGGAAAATGGCCTTTTTAAACTGTCCTAGGTCTTGGATGTTTATCTATGTAAGCACTGTCAATACTATATCAAAGTACACACAAAAATCTGTCATATAAACCGCCTTTGTCGTTTCCCGCGCAAATACGCTGGCAGCACTGCCACGCAGGATTGCAATGGCCATCCTTTGCTCGAGAAACGAACCTGAGCGGGAGTCACCAGTCTTCTCTACAATTCTGTGCCCTATCTCGCCGATCAGGCGCTTATCATCAGCACCCGAGCAGCCCATCGTTTCTACCGCCACTAGAACGAAACAACAATATGGCTCCAATGCCGCATACTTAGCCCGGTTTCTCTCGGCTGCATCTTCTGCAGCTGCGGCTGCCGAGCCGATAATGCGGCCGAGGTAGTTAGCCACCACGGTGCTGACACATGTAAGAGGTCATTGCATATAAGTTTTTGTTATAAATTATAGTATCGCCTTTCTATATTAAATTATTTTATAAGAAAATCATTGAATTGGCTATATAAGCGCGCATTAAATTGCGTGAGCAGCCCGGGATTCAAATCCCACTGGAGAGTCAAGATTCAAACAACAACAGTGGTAAGAAAGATTGAGCAATTCATGCCTGAACATTCTTATAAAACTAAGCGAACTTTTGCAGATGTAGATATAGCAGACATTCGAGGATTATCACCAACTCGAAACATAGGAAGATGCAAATTGATATTTTAACGGAAAATTAGAAAGACAAATTTTAACAAGCAAGAACTTAAATAATATGCAAGTTCTTGTGTTTCTATACTATTGGTTTTGATTATTATTACATTTGCTTAATTTTGGCATAGTTTTCATTTAGTGATGTGGTTTTAGAATATTGAGCAAAATGTTACGCAGATAAAATAAATAAATCATTATTCACTTCATTACATATTCTCTTTAAAAATATTAAAGTAAGTGATGAGTGAAAGAAAGTGAAAGTTAAAATTGCGTGTTTTTTTTTTTTTTTTTTTTTTATTTAACTTCATTACAATATACATGTAAATGGCGGACTTAAGGCCAGGGGCCTTTTCTACCAGTCAACCAACAGGTGATGCTGAGAAAGTAATCTTTTGGGGTAAGCAACAGCAACTAACTAAAAAAGACAAAAAGAAAGAAGTAAACTTATAATTATTAAGTAAGTACATATAGTCGTATAATATATATCGTGGATATAGTCGTATAATATATATCGTGGATAAACCTACACATAAATATACATAAATAATAATTCAAAAATAAACCATACATAAACTACATAAATACTACTTATATAGCCGGTGTTTTCAGTGTTATCTTGTATTGTAGAATACAAATAAATGAAGTGACCGCTGAGTTTGTGGTTATTTTGAAACAACTTTATAGTAATGCATAACAGGAGTCAAGAGTTCATTAGATATCTTATGACGGCCGATATAAGTAGACTTTTGACAGTGATCCATTTTCTGACAGTGTAGGAAATAGAAGAAGAATAGGAAAAAATATTTTTATACCGTTCGCTCATTTGTGAGCAAGTTACACAGGTTACACTGCTCTCGAATGGCTGTTTTTGTATTTTTACGCGAACAAGTGACCATGACCCTAAGACGGGTATTCCACCCGAATCGTCTTATTCCTGTTTCCTTACGTACATTTACAACAAACTATTTTCCTCACTTTGGGGCCTTTGGAAAATCAAGTAAGCTGGTAAAATGGCAGTTAAAATCCCAATTTACTTCGAGCCTTAAAGGTTTAGAATGACTCAATTCGAAAATATTTAATTAGTCTGCTTTTTCATCAGTCATATTACAAGTTGAATGAAATTCGAAAAGTATATGGTAAAAACACTATTTTGTCAAGATATTTTTAACTAATATAAAAGTTCCTTTTTTTTCAGCTTTCTCAGTTAGTAGATATGAGCAAAGGCAGGAATTACATTAGAGATTGACACTGGCAGTCAAACTCGACCGATTTAGTCTACGAAAGGAAAATAAATTTTATTATTGGTTATGTTATGAGTCATTGATCGTTAGTTTGAATTTAACTTTAGAAAAAAAAAAAAAATGGGGAAGGATAGAAAGAGAACGAAAAACTTAGTTCATAAATATCTGAATCTATTAATATTCTTACTCAATTAGGTTGCAGATTTAATTGAATCGTGGGTTATAAGATAACCTAGTTATAATTGGAACATACTCCGTAATTGTAATATCATTTAAGAAAAAAATTGTAAGGAAGGGATGTAGTGTTCTGTGTCAATAAATAGATACATATGCTGTCCCACTCACAAGAGCAGCGAAGGTAGAACGTCAGTTGTACGTTATATAAGTACGCTGTGCGGCAGTCGGATCGCGCAGTCTAACAGTAGATGTCGTACAGAGCGGACGTGTCTTGGTGTAAAGGTGAACCAGTGTCATAGTGATAGTGCATTCACTATTACTATGACACTGGTTGACTGGTGTTAGAGGTACACTACAGAAATGTCCATTTTTAATGTTTTTGACTTATAATAATTTAATTTTATTATACTATGGTGGTCCTATTGCCCGTGGTTCGATTTATTACGGGTATGTCCCTTTCCACGTTGTGTAAACATACCGTTACATTACGTTACCTAAATTACGTTAGTAATTATTATTATCTTTGCACATACCTACCTACCTATTTTGCTTTATGTAGAATAGACACAGCACACAGTTCTTTAAAGATTACATGCATCGAACTAAAAATATTCAAATCAACTGATCTCGATATATATATATATATATATGACGGAGCAGGAGATGACCTACGCCGAACTCACTAAAAGTGTGACGATAAATACAGCGCTCCGCCTCGCGCTGTATCATGGATTCCAACCATATATGTCTGAATACCTCTGGCCCACACAGTTATTGAATCTGTGTCCACCTGGGCTTATCGTCTAGCTGAAACAACTATCATTGTAATAAATCGGTTTACCAAATCCTCATCTATTACAACAATCACAATTAAAGAAGTTATGGTCAAGCCCACAGCACACTACACAAAGGAGATGTTCACAGTACGGCGGTCCGCACAAGACTGAGCCGCTCGTCACTAGGGCGACCGCTTTTATACTTGTTGAAACATTTGAAAATGTAGCAGTTATGTTTTGTAGTAAACAACTTTCTGTTTGCACATCGAAAACAATAATAAATGGGATTATCTTGAACTCGCCGACACGGCCAACCTGACATGCGTACGCCCTCGTACGCGCTCTCAATAGTAATTTAAACTAGTAAGTAGCATCAGGCCTGTCTCACTCCACGGTAGGTATCAAAAACGCAAGTACGTACGGCGGCCACGCCCGCGCGGCCAATCAGTGCGCCAGAAAAGGCAAGCGCTACACGATAGAAAGAGATGGATTGTCTAGGTGAATACAACTGTAAGTTATTAGCGTTGTGCGATCTGAACTGAACTTAATTGCATCGTAGCGAGAGTCTCCACTCCTTTAATTGATTTTTCATAGTCAATCTTCTTTACTTGTACTATTATGTATTCTATGGTAGCATGGTTAGAAATAACCATAAAATGATTCTGATCTAGCTCGGCAATAAGCGGCCCACAAAACTATAACAAAATTTCAACTCGCAAAAATTCTACTCCAGAAGAGTGCCTTGCAAAACTACTTTTCTGAACCGGTCTTTTATTTGTCCTTTAGCCAAGATCTATACAGGAATAATTATAAAGAAATCATGACTAAGGGATTTTTCGCACAATGCTTACGTATTCAATCATTCGAATCAACAAAATTCATGGATCAATTTAAAGGAATCAATTTTTAACTCGCCGACACTGCCATCTTGACAGTAACACCCGTCCTCGGGTTTCATATTTAAGATCAACACAAAGCACAAACGGTACACCGTTCGGCCAAACCTGATCAAAAAAAAGCTTTAGTAATTTTTTTTTTAGAAGTCTTGCTGTACGTCGAGGCAATGCCGCCAGTCTCTTTGGTATATGTTTTATTTTTATATTTTTTTAGTTAGTTATATTTTAGTTCATACTCTTTTTTTTTAATTTAGGTAGGTTATTTCGTTTTAGTTAAATTAATTATTGTGTACTGTTTATTTTTTTATTTTTTTGCTATAAATAACCATCTTTGTTAGATGACTTACTTAATTGGATTAAACGATCTAAAATATAATAAACTCAAAACAAAAAATGAACATCGATAAATCTTTAAAATCGAATTGGATAGTAATAACTTCATGTCTATGTGCAGCGATCACATGTTAAGGAACGCAGCCAGCCTTCCTGCTAGTTCAAAGTTGTTATTAATCATATGTTCTCTTTACCAGTTATTAAAAGTTAAATTGAATCAAAATGAATAGAACTTCTAAATTTTAACGAATTATTAATTCAGTTAGGAGAGATCACCAAGACATATCAGTAACAAAATTGCCATCGTTAGCCTCACACAATACGCGTATTACCACCTGTGATCACCAGGTCCACTTGACCTTATGATTTCCTCCAGAAACTCGACCTTCACAAGAGCCGACCGCATACTGCCCACTCACGGACTACGGGTCAACTTTAGTACGGTCACAACAAAATAAACAAAGCAATTCATCACTCTACCTATGGCAATAAAGCCTTCGGCTATGCTATCGGTCTTCCTAATGAGCTTCTCTGGCTCCCGCATCCTTCTCAACCTATCATAAAAAACACTTGGGTATTTGCTTTGAGTGTCATGCCCGGAAAGCATCTCGATTTTTCAAATAATTGAACAGGTGAAAAATCGTGATAATGATTCAAGTAGTTATACATAAGAACAACCGGAATCATCTAGGTTTAGAATGTGGTGCGAACAGTATGCACCACCCCCCGATTATATCCAACCATCAGAGGCGCTACCGCCAGGTCATAAACTGCCATGGGCTACTTGGAGGTGCTTGAATTGCCTCCGAACTGAAGTAGGCCGATGTAAACATAATCTGGCGCGCTGGTGCCGTATAGACCAAGCAGAAGACAGGGCGATTGTGGTCATGACGATCACCTCTATGCCCTACCAGCTGTACCGGCTTGACTTTGCCTCGGAGGGAAGCGTAAAAGTGGCAACGTTCTCGAAGAACAAAATTTAAAATTCAAGCCAACGACAATATAAGAAGAAGAAGTGAAAATAAATGTCAACTGGGTAGAAATATACGCTATTTTCCAACAAGTCAAATCAGACACCTTCCTCCAAACGTCAAAACAAACAGTTTTCACTGTTTGCACTTCGACTGCACTGGGACTTTGTATGAAAAACAGGCAGATGACGACACAGATCCCTGGAGCCAAACAACGCTTTCACCATCAGCCCTTCCGCAATAATAAATCCAAAACTACGCCAAAATGGATACGTTCAAAAACAAACGACACCACTTTGCGACGCTTAACCTCGCCAACAGCTCAAAATAATTCATCCCTGGCTCAGGAAAACACCCAACTGTCAACAAAAACAAACGTTTACAGTACTTTTGTTACACTAAAGCGTGGCTAGAATACAGTTAAAGCGTTTGCAACTTAATCTTTTTTCTACGGACTTCCTAACAATAAAAATAACATTGCTTATCAGTACGATATTCTTGAATTTGGCTATAATATCACAATATTTACTTGACTTTAATTATCCAGATTAAAATTTACTCAAGTAACGGGACTTTACTTCAGTTAACCTAAAAACACAGTAAATAATAAATTAATGGTAAAATATTATTACTGACATAGTAAACGGTGAAGGGTTCTTTTAAATAAAGTCATCACCATGATCATCATAATGGTAGGCTCGCCGTCCTATTAATCACCTCTTCATCATCCCTACCTCTTTATCAATAATATCTTCATCGTCATCACTATCTCTTCATTATCAATATCATCATCATCACCCGGGTCATTATCTCATTATAATCTTTATAAAAGTCATCATTATATTTAGCTATCTGAAGTCCAATATCAGGCAAAGGCTAGGAGAACTTATCTCTCCAACTTTACGAATAATGAAGTACGTAACGTACCTAATAACTATCATTTTACACCAGTATTCACACGTAAGCTTATAAGACGCTAAAAATTATATTTTAAAATACTCAAACTAGACTATTTGCTAGGATACTAACTGGCACCTCTGCCAGCTCCGACTAACAGTGACTTATGCCACCTCCAGTGATGTTAAGCTCATCTATCAACTCATGACGATAAGATTAACTCACTAAGCTTAGCAGATAATACACGTTTTTATTTAAAATAGCGAAATCATAATTATTTTCTGCTTACATAGTGGTCAAAAGACTAGACATTATTCTACTGTATGTTTTAAAACTAAAGGTTTCGAAATAAATTGCTCTCTGCTCTACTCTTAAATCGAAAAAAAATATAAAGACTCACCAGGTTATCTTTGCGATTCAGCAGATAAGGTTACGACACAGAAATACACACGATATCAACTCGCTTTTTCACTTCACCTCACTTCACCAGGAATCTCCAGCGCCTGCGGCACTGCCGCTGACTCCAACTCGGCCGCAATACGTGGCCAGCAGTTATGGTTCACTTGTTAGCACTTTAGCACCTTTGCAGAAGTAGCTGAAACTAAACACACGTTAAGTATCTTTGCTCTGATCGCTTCACTCTCGTTAGCACCATTACTGGCGCTAAAGGTTGTCACACAGGCCGGCTGCCATTCAGACAGACTTGTCACACAGACGGTTGACAGACAAGACGGTTGGCAGACAGACGCTTGTCACATAGACGCTTGTCACACAGGTGCTTGTCACACAGACGCTTGTCACACAGACGCTTGTCACACAGACGCTTGTCACACAGACGTTTGTCACACAGACGTTTGTCACACAGACGTTTGTCACACAGACGCTTGTCACACAGACGCTTGTCACACAGACGTTTGTCACACAGACGCTTGTCACACAGACGCTTGTCACACAGACGCTGTCACACAGACGCTTGTCACACAGACGCTTGTCACACAGACGCTTGTCACACAGACGCTGTCACACAGACGCTTGTCACACAGACGCTTGTCACACAGACGCTTGTCACACAGACGCTTGTCACACAGACGCTTGTCACACAGACGCTTGTCACACAGACGCTTGTCACACAGACGCTTGTCACACAGACGCTTGTCACACAGACGCTTGTAGAACAGACGGTTGTCACACAAACGGTGGTCACACAGACCATTTGTTACACAGACCATATGTAACACAGGATGGGTTGCGATACTAAAACCAGAGCCTGTCAATGACCCCAAAAGTTATCGACACATTGCACTGCTAAACTCCATCCACAAACTATTAAAAAGGCTAAGACTGAAGTCACGACACCAGCTCTATAAGATTGACTGTTGAAAAACCACTTTACCATCAAAAAGAATAGAATTTGAATCCACCTATGTGGATACAACCATCAACCCCACTGAGAAACTATCAGGGTTCTCTCTCCCATGCAGAGAATTGTGCCAGCTCCACAGACTGAGAACTGGATGGGGACGAGCTACTAGATCGTTTGAATTCCGGTGCGACTGGATTGACTCCCCAGCTTGCGGATGTGGCGCTCCTGTATAGGACATGGACCACATTATTCGAGACTGCCGGAAGACTGGTTCACCCTGCAAAAAGACGCAATACAATAGATACATAATAACGACTGTAATAATAGCAATACGATTATTAAATAAATGGACAGGTTCCTGTTTTTCAGAATAGGCATGACGAATGGAAAAACACTTTTGGTCCATCGGTTAGACCATCAAACAACATTGTAGTTTGTACACACACTCTTTCCTTTCTCTGAGAAACCAAAAATGACAAAGATACAGCGCATTGAAATTTTGCGAGACGTCACGCAAGCCCCCACTCCGGAACCTTGACGCTCCGTATCCTTGTGAATTTTTACCCCTCTGGCAAACTGAAAATACGGGTCCATCATCTCTGGACAATTCAAAAGACGGTCCAATTATAATCACACTCTTCGGACCCTGTCGGATTCTTCACCCCTATTCTCCCATGGATTCACTCAAGTGGGCAAAAGATTCAGATCCAACTTCTGATGACGGAGCAGGAGATGACCTACGCCGAACTCACTAAAAGTGTGACGATAAATACAGCGCTCCGCCTCGCGCTGTATCATGGATTCCAACCATATGTCTGAATACCCCTGGCCCACACAGTTATTGAATCTGTGTCCACCTGGGCTTATCGTCTAGCTGAAACAACTATCATTGTAATAAATCGGTTTACCAAATCCTCATCTATTACAACAATCACAATTAAAGAAGTTATGGCCAAGCCCACAGCACACTACACAAAGGAGATGTTCACAGTACGGCGGTCCGCACTAGACTGAGCCGCTCGTCACTAGGGCGACCGCTTTTATACTTGTTGAAACATTTGAAAATGTAGCAGTTATGTTTTGTAGTAAACAACTTTCTGTTTGCACATCGAAAACAATAAGTACTTAGTACTAAGTACCTACCTATTAGATGACCATACTCTTTTTCACTTTCCCCGACAAAAAAATATAAACCGCCTGGTAATTAAATTTGTTAAACGTATTCAGATTTCGTATGAGTACCTACCTACATACCTATTACATTGCAAGAGGTATAAGGTTCTTTTTTTTTGTAAGAAGGTACTTAATATAATTTCGCAATTTTTACGTAGGTAGGTACGATTCATTAATTATCATAATGTGCATGAAAGAAATGAGAAATGCGTGCTTAGGTACCTACCTATTTATGTCTGGAGTTAGGTATATATGAATGGTTAGTGGTGTCGTTTTTTGAAATGCGAAGTCACTAAACGCACGGTTTTTTGTATGGAAAAAACATTAGTTATTGTGACTCTGCGTTTCATAAATGGCACTTACTTCAAACACGTTTTTAAATTTGACATAACATAAATGATCGACGCGTCGCTGTCCTGCATCCGAATCTGTTAATTTTACCACCCCTCGTGCGGCGCGCGCGTCTTCTTATTTGGCTACCCCTTGTAGGTATGGCGCGATTACGGGTTTCGTAGGACAGCATTAACAATGGCCAAAGTGCGTATTATTATCATAGATATGTACTCAGGATCTTTTGCCTAAACATTTGTTTTCTTGCTAACGCCATCTAGTGACGAACTCTTAAACACTTACAATATGCTTTCGTGGCTTTGGCTAGTCCTGTGTGCTGCCATCTCTGCGAGCTGCTGGAACTAGAAACGCCTACTCAATTTGCCTACTTACGGCCGGTTCAAAAGTTTCTATGGCGTTGGGTATCTGTTACGTTAGTAATTATATTATCTTTGGTGATGATTACGGAGCTACCGCTAAATGGCGTTTTCGGGACAGGCGATAGATATAACACGACTTTAGGTCATCAATCCAAAAATTGAATTTCCACGCTTAGCGTTGGCCATTCTGAATCATCAAGCTCCTCAGATGTAGATATTCCTACTAAGTACCTAACCTACCTATAGTTATTTTATATCTTTAAACGAGCAATTCTTGTATATTGATCTTATACCTTTAAACGAGCAATTCTTGTATATATATTTATTTATATATTTATAAATTTCTGTGATCTCGAAAACGGCTCTAATGATTTCGCTGAAAATTGGTATATGGGGGTTTTCGGGGGTAAACAATCGATCTAGATTATTCTTATGTTTGGGAAAACGCGTGTTTTCGAGTTTTCATTCGTTTTTCTTTCCACGCAGAATATGGTCGCTAATTTCGTCGCGCCGGCCGCCATCCGCTTAGCTCAGCGGTTAAGGATGCTGACCGCTAGAAAGAGTGTTACGGGTTTGAATCCCGTTTGGTGACTTACTTTTGTTTTTTCTTTATGTTCAAGTTTATATATAATGTTTTATTGGAACGAAGTTCCTTATCGCGCGTTGCGAGAGGGGGCTAGACGGAAAAAATTAAGACCAAAAGTTGTAACGACACTTTTTGCTATAGTTGTAAGCTGTGCGGCGTGCGCGTGTTTCTCTGTCTGTCTCTTTCTCTCTCTCAATAATCGAAAGGAACTTCGTTCCATCCGGGTGTCCCTTGACACCTCTCAAGTTTTTTTATTTTGAATTTGTAAATTAAATTGATTATTTTCGCAATTGCTAGTGTCAAAATATAACAAAAAGTACCTTTTTACATCACAATAAAAATTATTTGTTTGTATATGATATATAAAACTATCTGTATCTGTACACGGTTTTTGTAAAAGGGTTGTATTTTTGAGTAATGAAAATTTTCGAGAACACATTTACGGCACAGGATTTATGGTTAGTAAACCAATGCTCGGAAATGTGATCAAATTTGATGCCGTCTCAGAGAGAATCTGTGTTCTGCGCGTAAAAACCAATTTCTTCAATAGTTACATGGTAAACGCATATGCGCCAACCGAAAATGCTGACAAAGAGACTAAAGACCGCTTTTATGACGACCTTGAAGTGGTATTTGATCGGATTCCGGAGTATGATGCAAAGATAGTTGACCTTAACGCAAAGGTGGAACGAGAGGAGATATTTGTCCCCACTATTGGAAGGCACAGAAAACATGAATTTACCAATGACAACGGTCTCAGGTTAATTAACTTCGCAGCAGCCAAATTGATGGTGGTAAAAAGCACTATGTTTCCCCATAAAGACATTTACAAGGGAACGTGAAAGCATTCTGATGGAATTACCGTCAATCAGATAAACCACGTACTAATTGACATCAGACATAGAAATTCGATTGAGGATATAAGAACTTTCCGGGGAGCAGATTGTAATAGTGACCATTTTATGCTGGTAATTAAACTGAAAGCTAGAATCAAAAGCACTAGCAAAACACCAAAGTCAGATGAACAACTTGTAAACACAGAATCCCTTAAGAATAATACTGTTCAAAAAGTATTTGAGTTGGAACTGACAAATAGATTTGCTGACCTAGAGATACCCGAAGACATAGATGGGAGCTGGGAAAAAGTAAAGAGCAAAGTAAAAGAAGCAGGCCTTAACATCTTAGGTAAACGGAAACGCGGTAAGAAACGAAAATGGTGGACACGCGAGTGCGAAAGTGCCTGTGAAGAGAAACAAAGGTACAGAGTTTTAGCACTTCAGAGCTCAACATGGATCGACTCTTACAAACAAGCACAGAAAAAATTTCGCAGAACAGTACAGGAGGCAAAGCGAAAGCAGCTGGAGAAGAAACTTGAGGATATGGAGGCACTAGTTAGAACCAATAACTCCTGCAAATTTTATGAAGAACTCAACTCCGTTGAAAAAGGGTACCAACTTACCATCCAGCTGCTTGAGAATGAAAATGGAGAACTGATATCTGACTCGGTAGAGCTCAGAAGTGAATGGCGACGCTATTTCGAGGGATTGTTGAACTGCCCACCTATAGCTGATTCTGTGCCGAATTTAGCTGAACATTGCGGAGAGACCGAAATAGAGACGCCCAACTTTACCGAGGTGAGAAAAGCGATTGCTAGGCTTAAAAATAACAAAAGCCTAGGTATATATGGCATACCGGGAGAGCTATGGAAGTATGGAGGAAAAACAGTGCATTTGAAACTTTTCAACCTAGTTACCATGATTTGGAAAGAAGAAAAACAACCTGACGAATGGAACATGGGAATCATATGCCCAATACATAAAAAGGGATGCCGTCGTAAGTGTTCCAACTATCGAGGAATAGCACTGTTGCCAACAGCATACAAAGTATTTTCTTATGTTCACCTGGGCCGTTTGGAACCTCTTGCAGAGGATATAGTCGGTGACTACCAATGTGGCTTTAGACGTAACCGTTGCACAGCGGTCCAAATCTTTCTCTTTAAGCAACTGATGGAGAATAAATGGGAGTACTCTCAAAACTGTATGCTCTGTTTGTGGATTTTACTAAGGCTTATGACAGTGTGGATAGAAAAACACTATATGCAATTTTAAGATCTTTTAAAATACCGCCAAACTAACAAGAATGATTGAGGTCGCCACTAGACACAGTAGCATGAAAGTGAAAGTAGGCTCGACTCTGACAGAAGCATTTGACGTGGTAACTGGACTCAAACAAGGAGACGCGCTGTCCCCTTTAACATAGTACTCGAATACGTCATCAGGAAGGTCTTAGAGGTTGACGGCGGGGTGCAGTTGAATGACGTCCACAAAGTTATTGGATATGCCGACGACCTGGCGCTACTTGGTCAAAGCCAGCGGGAAATTCAAGAAATGGCAGACGTGTTGGGAAATGAAGGGAAGAAAGTTGGTCTCAGGATTAGCCAGGAAAAAACCGAGTACTTTCACATGAAGAGATACAAAGACACAAGACTTAAGAGAAAAGACCTGAATGTGAAAGAGACAGTCTACAAAGGTGTCAGCAAATTCAAATACTTGGGCTGCACCGTGACAGATACCAACCAAAGAGGTGAAGAGATCGATATTCGGATCCACAACGCCCTCAGGTGTACAGCCGCACTTCACAAAATCCTAGTGTCCAAGCTATTACGCAGAAGAAACAAGATACGACTCTACAAAACTGTGATCAGACCGATCTTGATGTACGGGTGCGAAGCTTGGACACTGACTTTGAAGGAAGAGAAAAAGCTGCTAGTGGCGGAGAGGAAGATTCTTTGTAAGATTCTGGGACCAACACAAAGGGAGGATGGGAGCTGGAGAAGCAAAAAGAACCAAGAAATTGAAGATCTAGTGTCCGAACCAAATATCATCGGTGCTAGCACAGCATAGCAGCTAGGCTTCGCTGGTTCGGACACGTAGAAAGAATGGGAGAGGATCGGGCGTGGAAAAGAGCCTACTTGGGTCGGCCGAATGGCCGTCGTCCTGTTGGTCGCCCCAGGTACATGTGGGCTGATGAGGTGCAGAAAGACCTGCGGTGCCTCGGAGTGGACGACTGACAGCAACGCTTACAAGACCGCAAGAAATGGCGCCAGCTAGTGTCGGAGGCCAAGATCCACTTTGGGTCGCTGCGCCACCGTAGTAAGTAAGTAAGGTCTACCTCTAGTATGAAACCATAGTCGGAATTAGGTGCTAATTTATTTATATCAAATTTATTGATTTCATTGCTATTAAGGAACCTAAAATCAGATAATGGTAAATATTGACACATACTGAACCCGTATAAATTATTACAATCGATATAAGCGATAAAGGAAGTAGACTCTAAGGGTTTGTAATCAGGTAAGTAAGTATTATTTGCTCTAGCATGCCTATGGGAGCATAAACACACACCTCCACGGATGCCTTTTTGTAACATTCGAATCATGGTCAGGTCATAAAAAAGTTCTAAGAGAATCCCTGTTTTCAGCAACATTGCGTCGAAAGATAGACTAGGCGCTGTTAAATAAAATGGATCTGGATCTGGATCTGGATCTAACTGATAATGTTGTTTACAAGTCTGGCGAAAATTTTCGAATACATCCGACAGTAATAGGACATCTGTTTTCAAATATAAATCTGTGTTTAACCAAGGTCAGAAATTTTAAACGTTGACCAAATTAAATTCGCATGCCTGTAATCCTCGTCAGAAATATTTTGATCACTCAGAGAACTATAAAAACATTCTTTTGACGGAAGTTTATTTTCCTGATATCGTTCCCATGAGTCCATATATTCGTATGGATATACACCTTTACGAATGAGCAACTGAAACTTTTCTTCACTAGGATAAAAAAATTTAGGTGTATAAAATCTTCCGGCATTAAAGTATCCGATAATTTACTTAAACTTGTTGCTAGAATTTTGAATGAATCAACGAAACGAAGTTGATAAAACTGATTACCCATAACCGGTACAAATTTTGTAAATAAAATATGATTCTCTTTAGTTTTAGGTATAATTTTTATGTCACCAGGGACTTCAGCTTAAGCTTTGATGAATAAATGACAGTCATAGCCCGCTAGGTTGTGGAAAAAAATCGGTACAAACGATGGACGTTTATATTGTAAACTAGCTGATGCCCGCGACTTCGTCTGCGTGGACTTTAGGACTCCGGCATATAAGTATGGTCATCAGGCTGAAAAACTTTTGCTAATGCGTCATTAATGTATATTTCTAACTGTTTAGCTGGACCATTATATTTTTACATCAGGTGTTCCAGATCTCCGAGTTTTATACCTCAACAATAAAAGTTCATCAGCCTGAATAACTTTTGCTAAGACGTCATTTTTATATTTCTTATTATAGTTTAGCTGGACCATTATGGTTCTGTATCATGTGTTCCATTTTCCAAAATCAATTATAGCCTATATGTTGATAAAAAAGTTTCATTCAAATCCGTCCAATATTTCCGGAGATTAGCGTGTACAAACAGACAAATTTTTTATTTTATTTTTTACCATATATACAGTCTCCATCGCCCCATTTCTTTTTAAATATATTTAATGCACAGATACATTTTTTTACTGTTTTATTATACGTAGAGACCATTATGTTTCTGAATCAAGTATTCCAGACTTCGATTTTTATACCTCAACAAAAAATGCTCATTAGGCTGAACTACTTTGCCTAAGGCGTCATTTTATATTTCTTATAGTTTAGCTGGACCATTATAGTTCTGCATCAGGTGATCCAGGTCTTCGATTTTTATAATTCAACAAAAATGCTCAGCAAGCTAAACAACTTTTGCTAAGGCGTCATTTTTATATTTCTTGTTGTTAAGCTGAACCATTAAGTTTTTGCATCAGGGGTTCCAGATCTTCGATTTTTATATCTCAACAAAAAATGTTCATCAGGCTGAACTACTTTTGCTAAGGCGTCATTTTTATATTTCTTGAAGTTAAGCTGAACCATTAAGTTTTTGCATCAGGAGTTCCAGATCTTCGATTTTTATATCTCAACAAAAAAAATTCATCAGGCTGAACTACTTTTGCTAAGGCGTCCTTTTTATATTTCTTATAATTCAGGGACGTGCATCACCGATTATTGCAGGGTAGACTAATTTTGGGGCCTTTGCCCAGCAGTGGGACAAAAATAAAGCTCTCTGACTGAACTGACCCTATTACTTAGTGTGTTTACATCCTGAGAGCCACTTATACGCGTCATATTGTTTAATATTCATAAATGTTCCTTTTAGCTTACCGCTTGTTTGAACTAAATCCAAAATAGGCTGGCATCGGCCATTTATGATTATTGCACTTTTTTCCTCAAAAGTTAAATGGTTAAACGCGTAACTTTTCAGTTTTAGCAAACAAACACCTGGGGCACAATTCCTACATGAAAAACTTTACATTGCAAACTATTTTAAAGAGGTAATAATAGAAAATAAAAATAAGAAACTTCTTCTAATTTCATCTGTTATCGCAAACATAACAAAGTTCAGAGCAGAGCGCAACACGTGATCATTTGTAATGCGACAATGCAAATAATTATCATCGTGTCCCGTTTTATCCTCGATCATCTTCCGCATATTTAAATTGGTAGCATAACACAAGCGAGAACCAATAACTTTCTAGTTTTCATCACAGGAACAAATGAATAGGCCTAAAATCGATATCATTCCTTATTGGTCAAAAGTGAAAAGAGATAAAAAACGTTGATTATTGAGACAGAAATAGCTTAAAGATAAGGGCCATTTTTGAAAAACAGCGTATCACTTACTTACTGGTTTTTTCCATACTAAAATTTGCTTTGTTTGTTACTAATGCGTTTCAAAAATGGCATTCATTAGGCAAAGTCTAAAATATTAGTTGTGTGCGCGTATACTTTATGTTTGTGTGCGTCGGTGAAGTACGTTGACGATCATACCACAGACGCAAATCCTTATCCATGCGTTGTGAATGTGTGCAAATCGAGACACGATGGACAATTGTCTTTTAGGTAGGTAGCCCCTAGAGTACATGACAGTATACGTGGCGGTGGCCTGCATATGGCGCGATGGGAAACGGACGGGGAAGCGCGCGTTTATTTGAAAATAGGGCCTATTTATTATTTATTTAATTTATTTTAATATAAAAAATGCGGATATATTAGGGAAGCTCCGGGTAGACAATGTCTCTGCGTCTCTATGGACAGCACGTCCCTGTTATAATTTAGCTGGACCATTATGGTCCTACATCATGTGTTCTAGATCTTCGATTTTTATATCTCAACAAAAAATGCTCATCAGGCTGAACTACTTTGGCTTAGGCGTCATTTTATATTTCTTATGGTTTAGCTGGACCATTATGGTTCTGCATCAGGTGTTCCAGATCTTTGATTTTTATAACTCAACAAAAAGTTCGGATGGTCGGATATGCATTCCAAGTCATGATTAATTGTGTCAATAGTAGATGCGAAGTTTTCCACACCGGCTTGTGTATAAATCTGCAAATCATCGGCGTAAAGGTGGTAGGAGGACTGAAGCTGTGAAGTTATGGAATTTATGAAAAGTGAAAATAAAAGAGGAGATAATACGCCACCCTGCGGTACGCCACAAGTCACCTCGCACCAAGAGGAATATTTATCCTCCATGCGGACACGTTGCCGACGTCCATACAGGTAAGATCGAAACCATTCCACTGCTGAGGGAGATATGTTGAGAGAATGCAATATGCCTAGTAGTATATCAAGGTCTACTGAGTTAAAAGCATTACTAAAGTCTAGAAGAGACACAATAGTTATAAGCTTGTTGTCCATCCCCCAGCGAATATCCTCCGCGACTTTTATCAGTGCAGTAGTCGTACTATGACCAGGACGGAAACCGGATTGAAAAGGATTGAGCAGATCATTTACGTTGAGAAAATGACTGAGTTACTGTTGAACTGCTCGTTCTAGGACTTTGGAAGGAAAGTGTAGAATGGAAATTGGTCGGAAGTCAGTAAATGAGCTAGGATTTTTCTTTTTAGGTAAAGGAGTTACATGAGCATCTTTCCAGGCATCTGGGAAAACACCAGAGGATAGGGAGTTATTAATAATAAGAGAAATGGTAGGAAGAAGTATATCAAGGATAGGGATGATCATATTACGACTAATACAATCACTGCCAACAGCATTTGAGGAGATAGATCGTACAATTCTCTCAACATCACGATCAGCAATTGGACAGAAAGTAAAAGGATCACAGGTTGGAGTTGAACGACTAAGAAGTGAACTAAGAGTATTCGACTTGGTGTTAGCATCAATTGCAATTGAAGTGGAAAAGTGGTTGTTCAGACTATCGATGTCAATGTTAGAATTACATTTATCGTTTGATTTACCAACTCCTAAAGACCTGAGAAATTTCCAGACTTTGGCTGGGTCACCGTTTTGAACTGACTGAAAGACATGGCGACGTTGAGCCTCTCTACACACCTTATTACAATTATTTCTTGCTTTAACATATTGGTCGCGATATCGGTCTGGATTTGATGCATATTTCGACTTAGCCTTGTTTTTCAGTGCTTGGAACTTTCGAACTTCATCAGAGAGCCAAGGAGCTGGCAAGTATTTTACCCGTACAGGCCGGATAGGTGCATGACGATCAAACAGGCCTAAAATAATTTCATTGAACTTTTCAACCTGTGTATTAACAGATTGCGCAGCTATAATGGATTCCCAGTCGCAGCTCATAGCATCAGCACGGAAATTCTCAATATTGATGGCACCAAAATTGCGCTGCATTAGGATTTTGGATCTAAGCTTAGGAGGGCGGACTTTGTAAGAGAGGAAGATAAGGTGATGATAAGAGAACGCTTCCGCAGGATGTTGTCCAAATGCAGCCACATGATCAGAAGAGGAAACCATAATTAGGTCAATAAGACTTGGATTACACCCTGGGAAAAAGTGAGTAGGTTGCGGCGGGTCTTTAAGCATTATGTTTAAGTTGCAACTGTCAGCCAATGATGTTAATTTATTCGCTCTATAATCATTCTTTAAAATGCAAGTATTAAAATCACCGAGAATTATTGTGTGACTATATTGAGGCATAATGTCTTCTAGAAGATTTTCCAAGTTAGTGAAATAATAAATCTTTGAATGAGGATTATAAAAAACACCTAACAGGATTTTAGTATGGGAAAGGATTACTTCCAAAAAAAAGATATTCTGGTTCTAAGGAAGAATTTAAATTATTCGAGCTGCAAAGTATATTATAAGCAAGGTGAGATCTCAAGTATATGGCTACACCACCACCACCCATACCAGTGCGATCATGACGAATAAGCTGAAAACCCGGCAACGAGTAAGACGTGGAGGGAAGACAAGGCTTAAGCCACGATTCAGAAACGAGGATGGCATGTACATTTTTGATGTCAAATGTAGCTAGCATATCAGCAAAGTGAGCGGGGATGCTTTGAGCATTAATGTAATTTACGTTGAAATTTTTCGAAAAATTTGAAAATTCTGATGTCAGGACATCTTCTAGTGAAGTCGGTAAGCTAAGGTAAAATAACTAGAGGATGAAGAAAAGGAGTGAAAAGAGTCATCTTGTATATCGGTCATTCTAAGTAGTGTGTACAACAATATTATATAATAATAATATAAATAAAATAAATATTAAAAAATAAAAAAATAAAAGTATATAAATAAAATTTATCCTATAAAAGTTTTGAAAGTTGGCTACAGTCTACCCGCTAGTGGCCTGAAAGAGAGGACAGAAGAGAGACAAAGTGAATAACAATGTAGATGCATAACTACTTTCAATAGATGTGAGTTACAGATAAAATACAAGAAACGAAATTAAGAAAATTATTTGGGCAAAAGTATTTATTTTTATTTATTTACAAAATTCATGTACACAAAATACAAACACAGAAACAAACAAAGTAAGAAAATTGAGTACATGGGTACTGCTTATTTCATAAGAAATCTCTTCCAGCAGACCCAGGAGAGGAAAAGTGAAGAAAACAGGTAGTAGTAGGCGTGTACATAATAAACTAAATTTAAATACAAATACATGTAGCTACTTATCTAAAAATTTAAACATATACACACATACATTATTATACAATACATAATGTATATACATAGACTAATATATACGCAACTAAAAATATATATTATAAATATATAATATAAAAATATGTATACATGTAGGTACTATTCATTATGTTAAGGAAAGATAATATTCTTTTACTCGCTTCCTAAAAACAGTAAATGATTTGGAATCTCGTATAGTGTGTGGTAGTGAATTCCATAATTTCACCGCTTGAACAGAGAAGGAGTGGAAATAGCACGCAGAAGTATAGTCAGGGATTCTGAGTAAGGTTCTAAGGTGGGATCTACAGAGTACATTAGACGGACGGGCAAAGGAAAACCGATCACGTAGATAAGTAGGATAGGAAGGGTTGTACAAAATTTTGAAAAGAAGACATAGGATTCTATGGTTTCTACGCAAACTAATAGGGAGCCACTGAAGTTGTTTGCGGTATTCTGACACATGGTCATACTTTTTTAACCCAAATATAAACCTCAAGCATAAATTTTGCAATCGCTCCAGCTTATTCAGTAACTCCTCTGTAGCATTTAAATAGCATGAGTCTGCATAATCAAGAAGTGGGAGTATAAGGGACTGGCATAAAGAGACTTTAGTTTTAAAAGGTAAGAAATATTGGAGTATTTTGAGACTATGAAAGGAAAAATATACTTTGCGACTAACTTCAGTTATATGCGCAGTCCAACCCAACGTCGATTCGATTAGCACACCCAAATTTTTGGCAGTCTCAGAGAATGCAATGATGGAACCATCTAGCATTAGAGGTGGAACAGTACTATGGTCAATAGAATTTCGTGCATACCGACTTCCAAGAAGCATGGCTTGCGATTTTTTTGGGTTTACTAATAAACCAAACGATTTAGCCCACACAGTTAATTTATGCAGATCACAATTCATAGCATCAATGGCTGTATCGATGTCAACAGGTAGACAATGTTTGTAAAGCTGCAAATCGTCTGCGTAGAGATGGAAGCTAGAAGAGATAATTTGGGTAACAGTATTAATAAATACAGAAAATAAAAGATGAGACAGAACACCGCCTTGTGGTACACCCGCACTGAGCTCTCGCCAATCGGAGTAAGACTCATCGACGCGAACACACTGCGAGCGACCGTGAAGATAGGAATCAAACCAGGATAAGCTAGAAGGAGAAACATTTATAGAACGAAGAATGCCAAGAAGAATATCAAAATCTACAGAGTTGAAAGCGCAACTAAAATCAAGGAGAACCAATAAGGTAAGACATTTGTTATCAATCGCCCAGCGAATGTCATCCGTTACCTTGAGTAAGGCAGACATTGTACTGTGACCCTCTCGAAAGCCCGATTGAAATTGAGTGATGATGTTATTTTCATAAAGAAAGGTAGAAAATTGATTATGGACTATTAGCTCAAGAACTTTTGATAAGAAGGGTAAGATAGAGACAGGTCTAAGTTCTGAAACGACGGAGGGAGAAGAGACTTTAGGTAGCGGAATAACTTGGGCTAGTTTCCAAGCCGAAGGAAAAGTGCCTGAAGTTAGAAAAAAGTTGAAAATTTGAGTAAGTATAGGGAGAATAACCGGAAGAAGAAGAGTAATCATTATAGAGGAGATTAAATCGTTACCAGCAGCATTGGACGAAATGTGTAAAATCCATTTCTTCACGTCATCCTCGGAAACAGTCTTTAGTTCAAATGGAGTATAAGAAGGGATAGGTAAACTTAAAAGTTTAGTTAAAGTGTCGGCTTTAATATCTGGTGGAATAGTGACCGGAGGAGTAGAAAAGTGACGGTTGATTTCGGATGGGTCTATATTGGTATGATTTAAAGTAGGAGATTTACCGATACCGACAGACTTCAGAAATCTCCAGACTTCCGCAGGACTACGACAGGTGAGAGAATCGTGGAAATAGCGTTTCTTAGCATCTCTACACATACGACTGCAGCGATTACGTAGGACTTTGAAAAGAGTTAGGTTACGTTCAGTAGGACTACGCTTATATCTACGCTTAGCCCTATCCCTTCGTGCCATCGCTTCCTTAATATCTGATGATAACAACGGTGCGGGATTGCGTTTTGTTTTAATACGTTTTAGAGGTGCATGTTTATTAAAAATGTTCAGAACGCTACTGTTAAGATGCTCAACTTTGACATCAATATTATTAGCATCATAGATGGGTGACCAGTCAATTTCATTAGCATCAGAAAAGAACGCCTCCATGTCTATATTTTTAAAATTACGACGGAAAATTAATTGAGGTTCTCGCTTTGGAGGTCGAATAGAATATGAGAGATAAATTAGATCATGGTGCGAAAAAGGAGCGGCAAGTTGACCATGGGTGGCAACATGATTACAGGAAGAGACTATCTTAAAATCAAGAAGAGATGGAGTGCAATTAGGTACATGATGCGTTGCAGAGAGAGGTAAGATATGAAGATTATAAGAAGAAAAGAGATTTTGAATCTTATGAGTGCGTTCATCATTTTTAATTAGGCATGTATTAAAATCGCCCATCAGAATAACATGCTCGTACATGGGACAGTAGTCGCTAAGAAGCAAGTCTAAGGAATTAAAGTAATCCACGCGGAGATCAGGACTATAGTAGACAGCTAGTAGTAATTTGGTGTGGTGAACTACAACTTCAACAAAAAGATGTTCAGCAAACGCTGAGTATTTAGCAGGAGAGGCATTTACTACGGTATATGAAATTGTATCACGAATATACATAGCAACACCGCCACATTGTGCTCCAACCCTATCGTTGCGTATTAGAATAAAGCCTGGTATTACGAAATAGGAGGATGGAAGGGAAGTTTTGAGAAAGGACTCGGAAATCAGTAAAGCATCAAGATGAGCACAATCTATAGATGCTAATAAGTCAGAGTAGTGGGAAGGGACACTTTGCGCATTAATATGAGCAATGTTGAAATTTTGCGGAAACTTAGAATATATAGAGGAAAGTTGGTCATGGAGATTTAAATCGCGAAAAGAAGAGGAGTCACTATCAGCACTACCATAACTGCAAGAAGACGAGCAAGAGTAGAAACTATCGTCTAGTTCAAAAAAGACATCATCATTCATATTGAATAGTAATATAATATGATATAAGTAATATAACTAAGTATAAATACAAATACAAGTATATAAGTATATATAAAATATGGTAAATATCCAATAATTTAACCTTTTGATTTACAGTAAGCTTGCCAAACTCACTGAAAACTCACTCACTGGTATGAATAATTGATAAAAGAGATTTCTTTAACACCATACACAAGAGCCTATGAAAAGAAAAGAATACTTATCAAAAGTTGAAAATAAATAGATATTTATAGCAAACACCATGTGCATTTAAATACAGCACTTAATCTATTTTAATTATTGTTATACAAAAAAGAAATAAGTACAAAATAATGGATCACAATCAAACTACGCTTTGGCTGCATGAACTTAATTACTTGAACAAAGGGGAAAAAAGAAAAAAAAAGAAAGTGACAGCTGACGTATAAATGACATTTGTATTGTCTTTGACATTTGACAGACACAAGTGACACAACAGAAAAACATAGGTACCTGTACCTGTGATTATATTTTATATGTGGATAAAAAGAAGCGTACTATTTGTTTTATCTACCTGCCGCTAAGAATGTGTCACAGTGTGCTTATACCGCCAACAAAAATAAGATATAACCCGGTAAAGTCGAGTGGTAGCTCACGCTCGGCGATTGAATTTGCCCGAAGCCGTAAGACCAGAGGCTTTGCTCGCTGTCATTCCTGCGGGCCCTGAGGCTTTGCCGGAGGCCTTAGACGTACTTGATGCAGCAACATTGCTGCATGCAGCAGTAGAACCTTTTCCTTCTTCGGGCAAAGGGTATGCCACAATGAGCGCCTGCACCTCGGATAATGATTCCATCTTGCGCCGGGTCTTATCGGGGAGCATCACAACAATCTTGCCTTCCACAGACCAGCAGTTCTTCACGCCAAAATGAAGACGTGCAGGCATAAAAGCGCGATGTCGAGTCTTAGTGAGGAACTCTGAAATAGTTATACCGCTACCCTTTAAGGAAGTTTTGTTATCCCATACTAAGTTTCGGTGGTCCATATCAGTGAACCGTACGAGAATAGGGCGGGTCTTAGTACCCTGAGAGAAGCCCAATCTGTGGCAAACAGCAATGTGTTCTTGAGAGATATCAGTCAACTTCAATCGGTTGGTTAACACTTCGAGGACAGTACCTTGCACCTTTTCATTAGACTTCTCAGGGACTCCATGCAGCAAAAGAACCTTTCTCCTCATTGCAGTCTCATGTCGATCTTGTCCAAGCGATAATAAATTTATTTGGGATTTCATTAAGGACATAGCTTGCCAAACAAACGTTTTGAAATCATTATACTCACGAGAGAGTGATGACAGGTCAGAGTGTCCAGTCTTAGTGCCCTCAGAGACCTTCTGTAGCTTGTCTTCATAGTCTTGCATTCGAGCGTTGAATACTTTTTGCAGCTCATCAAGATTATTGGCAAGGCTTGAGTCCATTGTACAGTAAGTGTGTGTACCGTGATAATAGTGAAAGGAATCTTGATAGGAGACTTTTGTAGTGAGCACAGGTGAGTCTGGCAGGCACGCCAATTAGTTATTTACCAATATTGTTATATATTACTATTTAATTAAATATTATAAATACAGAGCAATAACTTTTGCGTGTTTATGTTGCGCCTACCCACAATATTCTAAGTAAGTAAGTAAGTATGTAAATACTATTATTTATTCTGTGGCAAAAGACTAATTATTACACAAACTAAAACGTCGCGGCTGTGTAGTCCCTATTTCTTTTGCCTCCTTACTGTCAAAATAAAAATGACAGTGACATTTACAACCAACTTGTATTATGTAGTGTCATTGTGACAAGAAAGTGTAAGTTGAAAGAAAACAAAACAATAGAACTAAACAAATTGACACGAACAATAATGATCCAAAGTGAAGGTATTACAATAATTTACAAGAAAGATATGGTCAGCACAAAAGAAATAGGTTACGCGAAGTGGAAATATAATCAACGATGCAGATCTTCCCCTCTCATTTCTTGGACGCAGTGCGTTTGGGTTTCGCTGCAAGGCTCACAGTAGAGGCCACAGACGCTGCCTTAGGCACAGCTGCCGCATTGCTTGGCGACTTGGGAGCCGCCGCCACTTCAGGCGTACCGATGAGCCCGTTGACCTCTGCCATCGTGCAAATGCGGTGCTTCGTACCGTCGGGAGAAATTACATGGATGAAGCCATCCCGCGTCCAACATCTAGAAATACCGAAGTGCTCCCTCGCTGCTAGGAAGGCCATGTGTCAACCTTTTGTCAGAAACTCTGACAGTGTTAAGCCAGAGCCCTTTAGTAAAGACTTGGAGAACCAAACCTTGTCTCTCAATGCTTGCGTGCGGAATTTAACAAGAATTGGTCGAGGCTTGCCTGTATTTGGTTTTCCCAATCGTTGACAGCGCACAATGTCCTGAGTGGTGAAGTCAGCCTCAGACATGTTCTCAGTGATAACATTAGTCACCCCTACAGACATATCCTGCTGCTTGTCTTCTACAACCCCATGGATCAACAACATTTTCCTCCGGCTGCGCATTTCAAATCCGTCTTGTTGTTGTGCGAGTAGGGTTACCTGTTGCTGTAGGCCTCCCAGAGCTGCGATAGCAAATGTTTTGAAGCTGGAGAACTGCGATGACAGCACGCTAACTGTTGTTGGATTGGAGCCGGCCCTTTGAAGATCCTCTTGGAATTCAGCCATCTTGCTATGAAATATGTTTGCCAACTCATCCACTGAGTGTTGTATTGCCTCCATAGTGTAGAGAAATGTGAAAGGAAATACTACTGCAGGTAAGACTAGGCTTTTATACTTTGGTTATAACCATAAAAGTGGAAGTATATACTTTAATTTAATTTAAAAATAAAATATAAATAAGGACGAAATATTTTTGATGTTTATAATTCTACACCTACCCGCCGAAAAAAAAAAATTTTCTTATTCAAATTTTTGGTTATTCAACTAGTGATGAAAATGGGCGTAAATATCGCTCGCTGTACGTCCCCTTTTAATTTGGAGCACCGCACTTAATACAATGGTTACATTCACTAACAAATAAAATGTGAAGACACAGATTTTCACTTTCTTATTGAAATCTGGAATTTAATAAAAAATGTGCCCGGCCAAAAAGGTTTATGATCTCTGACATGTCAAAAAATGACAGCTGTCAGAATTCTACGGAATAAAAAATCAGACTTTAATTGTGTCGCGATCGTAGTTGACATTGACAGATAACGTTTGACGTTATACGTCAAGCGTCAGTGACAGATGACAGTTGATATCGGACCGGCAGATTGAGAGGATACGGAGACGGGGAGCGCGATCGAGCGCTTATGATATCAATAATATCATATACGGGAATCTTTTTTCCTTCTTTTAAATTTGTTTAGTTAAGGTTAATTTCTTTTTTATACTTATGATTTAAATAAGTATTTTTTTTCCTTCTGTTTTATTTGTTGTAGTTACAGTTTAATTTTTTATACTTATAATTTTAATAAGTTTTAATAAACTTTTTTAATATGAAGATAAATTAAGTATTATTCAATAGTTTAAAAATAAATCTTTAATTAAACCCGAACATATTTTGACAACCTCTTAAATTTAAAGTCTTATACCTACCACAGACATATTTGATAACCTCCTTGTTTGTTTATAAAATGGGTAATAACACAATTTATTGTTCCGTTTGTGATAAATCGATACCTAATAGATCATTTTCAGGACACTTACGTAGTATTTTACATAAAAACAATACTTCCATCCATTTAAATACTAATATTGAACAAATTAATTCTGCCTTTAAAAAACGCATAGTCTCTTATCGTATTAAATGTGATCGAAATGAGGAGGAGGATATTACAAACGCTTGCATTACTTCAAGTTCAAAGTATCTCACCGCGTCAGCGTTGCATTTGCAAGAATTATTAAATACTGCTTTGTGTAATCATGTAAATGTCAAAGTAAATTTTGAATTATTTATGAAAGTAATTTTGCCTAAGGATGATACTGTCGAAATTAAGTCATTCACAACAAAAAACATGATATTACATAAATCCTATAATTTTTCTGAATTATTACAGAAACTTATTGATATATTTTCCAGCAAAATTGAGGAGTTTCAAGAGAAAGGCAGTGGGTGGTCTATATTAGATATTGTTTATTTCGAAGTAAATATCAATAAGTATAACCCCTTACAGCAGTCTTTCCCAAAGTGGGCGATAACGCCCCCTTGTGGGCGCTGCAGGTCTCAAGGGGGGCGGTAAGAGACCCAGAAAGAAAATGTTTTTTTTTTTTGCTAGGAGCTTTATTTAGCTTGGAGGCCTCTTAAAAAACGACTGCAAGAGCTCTCGACTCTCAACAACAACTTGTGAACATCAACTAATATGAATTAAAAGATTGCTCAAACTCGGTTCTATATTTCTCTCCGCGTAGTTCATATATCTGTCCTATTTTATTGAATATAGAAAAAATGAAAATCATGTCAATCGGTCGCTCCGTTTCGTAATGAAAGTAGACACAAACAAACAAATAAAAAGGCAACAGACACAATTTCGCATTTTAATAGTTATTAGTACTCGTAGATATCTATCATGTTTTAACAAGTTTTTGTTAAATAACCCGAATTGTGCATTCCTGTATTAAATTTGAAGTTATAGTGGTTTTTAAACAGGTGAAAAAATGGGGGCGCTAAAAAAATATTTATTCTCAAAGTGGGCAGTAGACAAAATAAGTTTGGGAACCACTGCCTTACAGGGTTCTAGTTTTATAAAGTTACCAAGTAATCTTCTGTCTAAAAAAGCATGCTTGAATATTAAAAACAATGATGAATATTGCTTCGCTTGGTCTATAGTGACACTTTATATCCTGTGCAAAAAAACGCGAATCGTACATCATCATATCCGCATTTTAGTACCGTATTTAATTTTGAAAATATGAGTTTTCCTGTCTCTTTATCTGACATTAGAACTTTTGAAAAAAATAATCACACTATTAGCGTTAATGTGTATGGATTAGAAAGGAATAAGATTATTGGCCCACTATATAAAACGCTTTAGCGAAAAAAAAAGCATGTTAATTTACTATTGTTACAAAATAGTTCTCATTCTTACTTTTGTTTGATAAAAGATTTACCTAAATTGGTTAGAAGTCAAGTAACTAAACATCATGGAAAGCTATATTTTTGTGATGAATGCTTATTATTTTTAAAGACTGAAAAACATATCTGTGGAGGTGTAGCTACTATTTTACCAAACGAAGGCAGTGTAATTCATTTTCAGAATTATCAACGTATGCAAAGTTTACCTTTTGTAATTTATTCGGACTTTGAAACTTTCTTGAGCCCGCGATCTAAAAAACAGGGTAATAATACTCTGAATTTACGACAGCATATCCCATCAGCTTTTGCGTATTATATTGTTTGTAATTATGACAGTTCACTTAACAAATTAGTAACGTACCGGGGACGAGATTGTTCTGAAAAGTTTGTTAAAATGCTTCAAAGAGATGTCAAGAAAATACACTTCCAAATTGAAGAAAAATCTTCTAATCCTATACCCATAAAATTCTGTGAAAATGATAAGTTGAAATTTGATAGTGCTGAATATTGTTATCTGTGTAACAAATTACTACTGGATGACAAAGTACGCGACCATTGCCATTTCACAGGGAAATATAGAGGCGCTGCACATTCTTCATGTAATATTAATTTTCAAATACCAAAGTTTGTACCAATATTCTTTCACAATCTTTCTGGTTACGATTGTCATTTATTTATACGCGAGTTGAGTTCGACTCCTGGTCTTATTAAAGTAATTCCGAAAACTAAAGAAAATTATATTTCTTTTACTAAGTTTATTCCGTTAGCAAAAAATAAATTTGCTGCAGTTCGTTTTGTAGACTCATTTAAATTTTTGAGTACAAGTTTAGACCAGTTAGTAAAAAACTTGAATGTGGAAGATTTTACTCATTTAAGAGGCCGTCTATTAAATTTGACAAATTTCACTCAACTTTGCGTCTTGTTTTTGTGAAAACTACAGGATTATCATTAAATTTATTTATATATTATGAAAGATAATATCATATCATTTAGCATGAGTGAACCATTTTGCCTATGAACTTGCTTGTTTTAGTATAATTCACTGGAATCCAACGTGCGTTTTGCCAAATTTCGCAAGACGCGTGGCGGGGCTTTCGAGATTTTCAAATGATTTAATCATTAACACCCGGTAAAAAAAATACACAAATACAGCTGAATAAGTATTTTCTGACATGAGTGAAGCTTTTTTCATTGTTTTATTTAAATTCACAAGGAAAAAAAATCAACAAGTCGCGTAATTTTCGCCGAAATCGATGTAAATAAAGTCGCTTGTATTTGTGTTTTGAGCTCCTATTTTAGAAAAATAAAAATAACGTTACAAACGCCATTTCATGCCCTTTTTAAATATGCCAAACACATCATAATTATATTTTTTTAAATAATGTAAAAAAATAAAATCATATCGCATAAAAATTTATTTAAATAGGATGCGGTTTACCCTCCGACGGCAGTCCGCGCGCAGCGCTTACAGCGAGAGGACGTATTTCTTTGCGCCAACGCCGACCTCGTAGTCACTGTGCGATGACGTGCGCAAACCATAGAGTGACTGATAGGATTTGATCATTGGAAAACTTGATTACTTATAGTAATTTATTTGTGTCGTTGAACGTACTGTCGTAAATATAATGGGCTATCGGATAAATTTTTCAAACTTGAAAAGAAATAGAAAATTTATCAAGTTCTCCCTAATTGCCCCGTATTTCTGAAATGAAGATGTTGCTCCCATTCCATCGCTGGGCGGTGGTGTTCAGCGCTGGTGTGGCCCTAGGCCATATGCGCAGGCACTGTCTGCTCCGCGGTGGAAAGGGACGCGATGTAGCGGCCATTTTAAGAAATTCAGTTTACATGAAAATGCGATTTCACTAATGTCGTCTAAGTAACCAAACATAATTATTGAAAGATTTTTTATATTTAATTTGCCGTACTCATTTGGGGAGTGTAGCACGGCAGCTGAGTGCTGGCACCGGATGCCGTCCTCCACACCCCAAATTTAAGATGAAACAAATTTTGAAAAATCAATAAAAAATAGTTAAATTCATTTTTATTCCAAAAATTTGTTAGTAAAAACTTTAATTTGGAGAATACAGTCTCCGATTATGTTGGAGGATGCGGACAAAAAAAAAATAGAATGGGCAAACGAGCTAAAAATAGAACGTTGATAATGTGAAACGGAAAAATAAATACTATGGTGCCACTAATTCTGCAAAAGGCAAAAAGTAAGCTTAAGTAAGTCACTAGACAAGACGTTTGTCAGTTTGGTGTCTAGACTGGACCTGATTTGTTAATTAAATCTGAAATTATCAGGCGAGACGATGAGATTTGGGAAAATAAAATGTAAGACCGGTTGATAAATTTGTATCATAAATTATTACTACTGGAAATCATCGATCCGCCTAAATGTCGTTCAATGAAACTCCTGCAGCTATTAGCCCTATATTATAATTAATACGTGCTTGTACCTTCAATAAGTATCCTAGCTATTGTGACGAAAGTGGGGTTTGAGATTTGGAAAAAAATGCCAACACTCTTCTTAGGGAATTTATTCACTATGCAACCAAAGATTGACACACTAATATGGTCTTCGAAACGTCCATTGTCCAAGTCTTCATGCAGTCATAGTCCAAAATTCGTCGCTGAAGTTGTATAGGTTACGCGCCGATAATATTTGTTAAATCTCTTTGAAGTTATCTCACCACTTTTATATACGCCTGCCAAGGTACGAGAATAGATATTTCTAGAAAATTCATGTGCTTGACCCTCCGTCACCCCGACTTAGAATGTTAGTGTTGGTTGACCGATGTGAACTCGGGATTATTCTCAAACATTCCACAACCTTCTTTTTAATTCTTCATCATTCTGGATTATTCTATAAACTTCTAGAACATTCCACATTATTTTAGAACTTGCTAATTCTTCTGGAATTCTCTACTTCTAGTAGCTTTGCGACACTATTTCTCATCATTGTGCTAAATTTCATCGAAATCCGTTTATATGTTAGATATTATTTGTTTTGAGCACGCAAGGTTTAAAACGGTAGTCAGATTTGCGTGCTAACATGAGGCTTTTCTGCAATAATTTTAATCGAAAATCAGAAGCAAATGTAGCGTTTCCTGTCAAGCAGATATGTATGTGTACTTTTTAAATGTATACTCAGACAAATTATACCAAATTTCTTAATTCTACAGTTTTATTTATTTTATTCGATAATAAGGAAGGCAACTTCTACTCTAGCGATGCAGTCGTGTGTTTCATGAACGCGCTACTGCATCGCAACATTCTCCATCGGTTTATGACCAGCGACTGCAAAGCTACCAAAGAATTCACCGTGTGCTACCTCCCTAAACTCCTTTTCATTCGATATACACGCTGACTTTTCATTGGTTTTGGAAAAAAAATGTCATCGTGTAAAAAAATTCTTCTATACATATTTGTGTATGACAAGACAAAAATGTTGCGAAAATGACTTCTGATCGAGACCACGTAGTGTTAAGGGTCCCCCGACCCTAGACCAAAATACAACTTTCCATACAAACGTAGTCTACGTTTTATTTTAAAACGACATGTCCGATTTGGGCAAAATTTTGTAATTTCAAAGATATTGCAATTATCTAGGTTTATATTTAGTTTCCTACAGTAAAAATATGAACTTGAAATAGAATATAGTGTTTTATATCATTTTTGACCATTAGTATGGGAAATTTCTAAATCGTTATATTTTCTTTCCAGTTCATAATTTTACCATAGGAAACCCAATATAACCCTAGATAATTGCAATTTCTTTACAATTACCAATTTTTACCGGAATCTGGCATGTGGTTTCAAAATTAAACGTGTACTACGTTTGTATGGAGAAGTCTAGGGTCGCCGGACTCTTAAATAAAAGATTCGCATAGATTCCATGACACGTGTTTATCTCCACCGTCAATGCCCCAGAATCTTGTAAAAAAATTTTCACCAAAGACATTTAATTTCTACCTTCATTATTTATTCAGAATGAATTCTCACCAACCGGTCAATTAGTGCTGCCAATTTTTAAAATATCCGTCTGTTCGTTACAACTTGCCACAGATACCCGACCGTACGAACGTAACAACTGTATCAATCGACTTCCACTTAGGTTTTATTAATTTAGCAACACTTATGACAACTGCCAATACTGTTTACAAATCGTGATACTTATTAGCTACAACAGATCTAAGAGTTTTAAATAAAAGTAATACTTAATAGTAGTTACGCCTGACCAAAACTGCCACGTGAGCTCGATGAACTCTGTCGGGCCGGCCAGGTGGTGGTACTACTAATTGATCTCACGATTTTTTGTTTCTGAATTTTTATTTTAACCAGCTATTTAGGTATTAATAACGATCCTTATGAAGTGGCTTTCGGCACTAAAACCATTGAAAAATCACCATGTAGAGAGTAATACGGAGTAATATGGCTTACAATCAATGATAAGTAATACTTTGCACTACCTAATTTGCTAAAACTTGCCTTATTTAAGTTTCTATACAAATTAAATAATACTCAACTTTGCTAAAGTACCTGGGTGACTGAGCTTTGCTCGGTTACATATCAAACATTAACTACATTTTAAACTTGTCTAAAAACAATACAAAGTAAAAAATTATATATAAACTTGAACATAAAAAAACAAAAGTACTCATTAACAGTCACCGAGTGGGATTCGAACCCGTAACACTCTTTCTAGCGGTCCGCATCCTTAACCGCTGAGCCAAACGGATGGCGGCCGGTGCGGAGAAATTAGCGACTATATTCTGCGTGAAAAGAAAAACGCATGAAAACTCGACAACACGCGTTTTCCCAAATATAAGACTAATCTAGATCGATTATTTACCGCCGAAAACCCCCATATACCAATTTTCAGCAAAATCGTTAGAGCCGTTTTCGAGATCATCGAAATTTATAAATATATAAATAAATAAATATACCTACAAGAGTTGCTCGTTTAAAGGTATAAGTTAAAGAATAGAAGTCTCCATTATTATCACCTTCACGATTTATCATATTATTTTATCATAATATTTTTTAATTACCCGTAATCCAAAGCACTCAAGGATTTAATATTCATATATTATTACTCGCATTTAAATTAGGATGGCATTTGTAATAAAACTTTTACCAAAATTTGAATAATATCTGTTAGTTTATACCAGTTAGTAAGTTAGAAAATCTTTATTGCACCAAAACATAATGTACCACCAGTATATTTAACCAAAAAACATCAACGATCGCCGAGCGCACTACACCGCGCTTTACGTCGCCTATGTAGCTCTGTGTGTGTGAGCGGCATGTCGTTGTGTGCGTGCGCCCGCTGCCAGCGTGCAAAAAGATTACAGCGGGCTCTTAAATGAAACTTAGCCGAGCGTATCCCAGCTTCGAAAATTCCCCCAAAAGTAGGCGAGTAAGGCGGCGAATACATGAATTTTATTCCCTCATGACTAGCATATTCATATACAGACCGACGGCTGGATCTCAATAGTCTACCTAATTCATTGCAAGCACCAACAAAGTTCCTGCCGTTGTCGCAATATATTTCATAAGGTTTACCTCGTCGTGATATAAACCTGCGGGGGCATAAAATAAAAGCTTGGGAACTTAAATCGCTAACTAACTCTAAGTGAACGGCTTGCGTACTTAGGCATACAAATAAGCACAAATAACATTTTGTAATTCGGTTGCCCCGGCCTTTTCGGCTGCATATCATGTATGGTCCTGCAAAGTCAGCTCCACACGAGTAAAATGAGAAGGTAGCATTAGTCCGTACCTCAGGTAGGTGCCCCATTATGGATTGCATAGTAACAGCGCGTAGCCTTGTGTAGGTGACACATCGTCGCGCCACTTGCCGCGCCAAACACCTACCACCGACTGGCCAGTATCGGTCGCGAACGGATGCTAGTAATAATTGTTGACCTGCGTGAAATAGCCGTATATGCTCATTGACCATTTTAAGTTTAGTAAAATGATGTTTCGAGTCTAACAGAATGGGGTGTTTTTTATCAAAATCAAATTTAGAATTATTTAATCGACCGCCCACACGAATTATTTTATTTGAATCAATAAATGGTGTTAACTGTAATAATTTATTCCTTTTTGGCAAAATTTTACCTTGTTCGAGTAATTTAATTTCATTAGAAAACGATTGAATTTGACTTAATCTTACTAAAAACATTAATGCATTATCTAACTCTGCAACACTCAATGGACCTGATAGCCTTTGTTTATTACGTTGAATATTATTTGCGAAGCGCAATACAAACGCAAAACTTCTTATTAATTTTAAATACGTAGAGACTTATTGAAATCAATTAGTGATGACTCACTGGAAATTGCTTGTTCGGAAGACACTAATAATGAGTTAACTTTAATATCTGGTAAATTTACGGTTGAATATAAATGCTGCGGCCATTCAGACTGTTTCATTTTAAGGAAAGAAGGACCCTCCCACCACAAAGTAGAGGACTCTAGAGCCTGAGGATCGACCCCCCGCGAAGCAAGGTCAGCTGGGTTCATATTGGTAGGTACGTGCCTAAATTGAAAATCATGCGCTAATTCGTTAATCTCGTTAACTCTATTACAAACAAACATTTTTAAATTTTTAACATCAGTCTTCAACCAACCGAGAACAACTGTTGAATCGGTCCAAATAATTTTTTCTTTAATGTGAACACGTAAAGATTTTAGCACTTTGTAACATAAGTTAGCTCCCAGCAAATTACCTAACAATTCCAAACGTGGGGTCGTAGTCGGCTTTATGGGGGCTACTCTAGCCTTGGCGCACAACAAGTTAACTGTGACTTGATTGTTTTTATCTACAGAACGTAAATAACAACAGGCTGCGAAAGCATCATTCGATGCGTCGACAAAGCAATGCAATTCTATCGAGACTGGGTTGTCACAAAGTACATTTCTTTTGATTCTAATGTTCGATATTAAATGCAAGTTACTTATAAAATTGTACCAAATACCTAAAAGTTTTTGTGGTATAGATTCTTCCCAACTCAACTTAGCTATCCATAATTTTTGCAGAAATATTTTCGCTTTAATAATACATGCACAAATCAATCCGAGAGGGTCAAAGATTTTGCACGTCGTAGATATGACAGACCTTTTTGTAGGCACTTGAGATAATTCAACATTAGCTGAAAATTGAATTTTATCGAATTTAGGACAATACCTTAAACCTAAAACGCTCGACTCCTTAGTTAAATCAATACTTCCTGTTGGTATCCACAAATCCCCTAGTCGCCTAGCGTTTAAGAGTGCCGTACGCGCATATTATCTACACAAACTGTCATAGAGTATTTTAAATATTTGTGTAATATATGTAGGGTTTATGAATTTAACATATTTATGTATATAGTATGTAGGTTTATGTTTTTTATATATATTATATATATATCTTACATATGTGTTATACTATTATTATAATATATTGTAAAGTTTCTCCTAATTTGTACTTTCGTCCAAAATTTGCTTTTGTCAGCACCACCTGTAGGTTGACTGGTAGAAAAGGCCCTGGGGCTTAAGTCCGCCTGTTACATTTTTGTAATAAAGTTTGATAAATAAATAAATAAATAAATAAATCGACTAAATCGGTTATCGAGTCGTCACTATCAAATGCTTGGGAACAGTTAGTTCGAATTTTTCTTAAAGGCAGACAAGCTGAATCTAAAACTTTCTTTACGTTTTTATATATATATATATTTCAGATCCCTCTCTGTCTCTGCTCCAGTATTTAAATCGTCTATATAAAAATCACTCCTAATTACTTTGGCTACGACCTCCTCCGCACACTCATTTGCTAATTGTAACAAGCACCTAGTACTCAAAAATGGAGCAGAGGCCATGCCGTATGTAACGGTGTTTAACTGCAACACACGTAAATTATCAGTATCTCCACTAACATTAGACTTGAGTTGTTTTTTCGGGGAAAGCAGATCTCGCCAAAGAACTAACTGGAGATGACGCTGAGATGGATGCAAGATGATTTGCCTGTACATCTTCTCCAGGTCTCCTAGAAGAACATACCGATGGCAGCGGAAACGCAATAAAATCGAAAATAAATCGCTTTGGACGACTGCGCCGACGGCTTGAATGTCGTTTACCGACTTACCTGACGACGTTTTAGCCGATCCGTCAAAAACAACGCGCAATCGCGTCGTTTCACTACTTTCCCGTATGACACAATGGTGTGGAAGATAGTATCCAAAATGTGGTTTTTCTACTTCACTTAAATGACCCATCGCCTGGTACTCCTCTATAAATTTACAAAAGGGTTCCTTTAATTCTGTATTCTTATTTAATTTATTTTCAATGTTTATGAACCGCCTTAAAGCTAAATTGAAAGATGCGCCGAGATTACTTTCGGGCTCTTTCAATGGCATCATAACACAGAACCTACCATTTTCTAATCGAGTCGTATTTTCTAAAAAATAATTTTTACATAATTGTTCTTCTAAAGATAATGTTTTCGTGTCTGAAGGCAGTTCTTCAATCTCCCAAAACTGCTTTAGGGAATTATTTAAATCATTTTCACTTACTTGATTGAAAAAACACTGGATCTTAGACTTAGACCTACTAAATCCCACCGGGCCCGCGATCAACCAACCCAGCTGGGAATTTTGCAGTGTAGGCATATTAACACCTAACTTAATTTGGTTCGTTCCTATGATAGACCAAAACACGTCTGCCCCTAGAAGAATATCCACACTTGATGGCTCGAAAAATCTAGGATCTGCCAATTGAATATTCTCAGGGATGCCTAACTCACATACATTTATTTCAGTGCTGGGCAAAACACCTGTAATAGTCGGCACCACTAAACACGATACTTGAATAGTGAATGAAGTAAAACACGACTTTAAGTTTATTTTACAACTGCCAGAAATGTTAGTCTTAATATTGTTTAGACCGCATACATTTATATTTTCATTTTGCATACAGAACCCTAATTTATTTCGCATATTTACTGTTAAAAATGAGGACTGAGAACCAGTATCCAAAAGAGCCCTAGCAATAATACTGTTATTGTTATTTGTATTGATAATTTCTACTTGCGCCGTGCACAATAGCGTGTGAGTCAACGTCACCGCTGATAACGAAACCTGTCCGAGCGAGGTGTTATTGTTATTAGTAGACGCGCTCAGCGCGGCTTGTTGCAGCGTGCCGAGCTGTCCTTAATTTGTTTATGAAGCAAAGTATTGTGCTTTCCTCTACACACCTGACATGAACCTTTCAATCGACACTGGAAATTATTATGACCACTTATCACGGGGTGCCCTGGCTGGTAACAGCCTTCTAAAATACCCGGCAAGATGGGCAACCCCTGATGAAATATATATAAATTCCTTGAGGACTTTGGCTCCTATGGGGTGTTAAATAAAATGTAATCGACCATCAATACTTATATTTTTACAAATAATAGGTAACTAAATTAAGTACATAAACTTATATGATATAACCAAATGTAGGGTAGTGCGAATTTGCCGTTACAATATTCTAGCTCAGTCTAAATACACTTAATTCAGGGCAGGTTCTAAATTTGACCCCCTACATACCACACTTTAAATAATTATCATTTGCGAATAGGCACTTAGTATTCACAGCATCTAGTACAATAGAAGTTGTATGATTGATCACCACGGAGAAATACTTTAAGTTTCTAGTTACTTCTTTGGTTACAAAATAATAATAAATGGAGTGTAGACCGACCTGATAATCGCAGAGTCACCTTGATAAATTAAGACTTGCTCGGAGACGTCAACCTCTTACAACAGCATGGCCCAAGATTTCATCCCTTGCAACCAGCGGAAGACAAAACAATATGAAGAAAGACTTCTTAGGAGATTGAATCCAAAGGAAAATGAAGATGTAAATCAAAATGTGTAATTCAAAAATGTGTAATCAAAATGTGTAATCAAAATCCCATTCCGCTGGAACAAAGAAAATTCACGGTTAATGTCTGACAATGAGAAATGTAGGTAGGCATTTACCCTCGTGGCTTGCCCGTCCCAGGACAAAGAAAATATCTCACCTGTTCCAATTTTCTAAGGGTTTTTTAGAACAACGGATCCCAACCATCCCAGCTCTGCAGAAATATTCTTGAGCTGAAAAGGACAATAAGAAATTCAGTCTACGACATCAGACATGTGACAGTCGAATTTTCCAACGACAGATTATGTTCCAAATACGTACCAGCGAAACCTTTTTAAAGATTTTCTTTCTGCCAGCAGAGCCCAGAACAAAAGGCTTAAGACGTTTTCTCCAGACAAATAAAACGTGAAGCGGCGACATGGTTCCGACCTTTGTCCTCCACGAGACCGGAAATCGCTCTTTTCTAGTTGCCCTTGTTTGAAAACGATTCTACATTGTCGACGAGAGGTTTTCCCAAAAGCAACAGACGACAATCCACTGCTGGCCTTCTTCGAGGCGAATAACAATGCAGAAACTGCATCACAACTCCTACGATGTATTTGAATGAACATTTAAATAAAAATATATCTGTATTTTGCAATTTTGTTTACTTATTGTTGTGTAAATATGAACAAACAAAATTAATATTCCCACAAATTGAGGAAACGTCATACGTCATAACCCTACCAATGTCAAAGTGACATTTGACGTTGAAGAAGTAAACATGGCATAAGAACAAATTCTATACAGCCACGACCATAAACCCATTCACGGTTTCGTTCCGTGAATAAAAAATCACAACGTGACAATACCCCCCCTCGTAAGGAAAGGTCCGATACCGGAGAACCACTCGCTGACCTCAGCGACCGAAAAAAAATTAAAAGAACTAAGTTGAAGGGTAAAACAACAAAAAACTACAAGACCAGCTGACGCAGCCATCAACTGGGCTTGCAATTCCGGAATGAATGTATACCAAACGGTATTGTAAAGTATTCTAAAAAATATGATGGTACCGATAGTCAAAATAAAAAAAACAAAAAAAACAAAAGTGCAAAACCTTGCACACCAAAACCCGGGCTTGTGATTCAGGGATGGGAGTAAAAAAACAAAACAACAACACTACCCAAAACCCAGACTTCCATACCTGCGACCCTATCCCTCGTTCGCCTCTTACGAACTGCACGGGAAGACATGCAGCTGGTACATTCTAAGTCTTTCATCACCCCCAGATCAGCATGGGGAAATTGCTCCAAAAGAGCAACAACCCAACGAAAAAAATTCCAAAACCTTACGAAAAGGTATCTAGTAAAATTGACACGCATGCATGTGTCATTAAACAAAACTCCTTACCCAATGAAGCAGTGAGACTCCGAGCAAGAACACTGCCAACGAGAAGAAAAAAAAACAAAGTTAAAGTTGGAGGAACCAAAACTGAACAAAACCTGTTCTACACACCATAACCCTTCTGGACTATGATGCAAAACCAAAAGTCGAACACGTCTGCTCGACAACCACTGAAATCAGCGAAAAAAAAAAAACAGACCAAATGTCCTACAAATCGTTTCTTACTGTCAAACCTTAACAAAATACCAGCTTTAGCATGGCAAAACCAAAAAACAGTAGATAACGACAAAACAAAACCTAGGTTCCAACCAACAGATAACTGGTGACATATTTCGACAGACAGCTTTCGCTCCTTCTAAAACATTCATACTTCAATCTTGTCCTTCATACTTTTAACACCATTGCGCTATAGTGTTCAAGCTTCATCTTGCATTGCTCATTCATACATCATACTTACATGCGTAGTAGTGAAACAGTAAGCCTGTTCACCACGTCCTTTCAAAACAGTGTTTAAATGTATTTCCATTTAAATCCTAATGCGATTGTTGTAGTCTCCGTGCGCAAGCTGGCGGTTGTACACCGTGGCGGCACGGGGTTCCCTACGCCACTCAGAAACATTATTTAAGGAATTACGTTTCCCGGAGGACGTTCAACCAACAGTTTTATTTAGGGAACATTTTTTTCCTTGATTTTTAATAATTCGATGGTTCGTTTTACCGAATAATTATTCGTGGATGCTACATTTTGCAACTAACGCTACTCAGAAATATTATTCATGTAATCATGTTTGCCAGACGACATTCAACAAATTAGGTAAAATTCTATATTTCTATTAATTCCCACAACCCTGGGGTCGTGGGTTTTTCGTGGGTCGCGCACCTATGCTTTTGATAAATAAAACAATTAAAATTTTTGAATAATCAGATTTATTACGACAAATCTTAGCAAAATAATTAATTTATGACACTAAATAAACATGAACTATTATGGTATGATGGTTGTTTCGATGGTGACAATTAACAAAGAAAAATAGTTTTCGTTTTACAGATCAATATGGTTTGCAATAGCTCTTAAGAATATACAATAATAATATTATATATTAATATATATAAGAATATACAATAAAAGGAGGTAAACCTCCTAAAGAAAGAAAATTAATAAGAAAGAAAAATTTAATTATATAGTTTAAATTTAAAATAAACAATTGATTAATAAAGATTATATTTAATATATAAAAAAGA
Organism: Acrobasis consociella; assembly: GCA_963555685.1. Classification (NCBI taxonomy): domain Eukaryota; kingdom Metazoa; phylum Arthropoda; class Insecta; order Lepidoptera; family Pyralidae; genus Acrobasis; species Acrobasis consociella. The sequence continues at coordinate 15,137,094 of OY743125.1, read as the reverse complement.
AAACATATTCTTCTAATAATAAGGGAATATAAAAATAAATAAAATATTCATAAATTTTCTTTAATTATAATAGATGATAATATTCATCCTAAATTATTAATTGAAGAGAATGCTATTAATTTTCGTAAGGAAGTTTGATTAATACCTCCAATAGCTCCAATGATAGAATTTAAAATAATAATAAAATTTTCATTAAAATAATATGATAATAAAATTATGGGGGTAATTTTTTGTCATCTTATTAAAATAAAATTATAAAATCAAGATATTCCTTCTATAATATTAGGAAATCAAAAGTGAAAGGGGGCAGAACCTATTTTTATAAGAAGTGATGAGTTAATTATAATAGAAATAATATTATTATATTCAAAATTTTTTAATAAAATTATTTTTAATAAAATAGAAAATAAAAAATTAATTGAAGCAATAGATTGAATAAGAAAATATTTTAATGAAGCTTCTGATGATAATATATTATTAGAATTAGAAATTAATGGGATAAAACTAAGTAAATTGATTTCTAAACCAATTCAACATCCAAATCAAGAATTAGAGAAAATAGAAATTAAAGTACTAAAAAATAAAATAAATAAAAAAATATTTTATTAGTTTATTATAAGAAAAATTTGAAATAAGAAATAAAAATTTCTAATTAATAATTAAAATTATTATATAATAATATATTATATTTTAGTGTAAGATGCACTATAGTTTTTGATACTATAAGATATAGTTTAATTCTATAAAATATAAATAAAGGTAAAAATTTACCTAATTTATCCTATCAGAATAATCCTTTAATCAGGCACTTTATTTTAAAAAAAAAAGGATTCCTTTATGGTTGGGGTATGAACCCAAAAGCTTAAATTTAGCTTATTTTTAATTTTTTATTTTATTTATATAAAAAAAAATTAAAAACGGTTAAATAAAGATATTAAAAGAAATATATATAAATAATTATAATATATTAAATAATGGCCTAAATTAATATTTTGATATAAATATTTTTTTATTTAAATGAATATTAAATTATTAATTGATGAATAATGAATTTAAATTTTATATTTAATATTATGAAAAAGAAAAAGAAAGAAAATATTTAATATTTAATAATTTATAAAAAAAACTATATTTAATTTTAATAATATAATTAAAAAAAATTATAGTTTAAAAAAATTATTTAAAATTTATTTTACATATAAATTTTTGTATAAATTATTATTTATTTAAATAATAAATAATATTTATTTTATAGTAATTAGTATTAAAAATTTAAGAAATTAAGATTTAGTAATATTTAAATTAAAAACTAATTTTGTGCCAGCAGTTGCGGTTAAACAAAATTTAAAATAAATTTTATTAGTAAAATTAATTATTATTAAAATTAATATTAATATTAAAATTTAAATTAAATATTAAATTATTAGGTGAAATTTTAATTTAATACAAATTTATATTTAAAATATGAACTTAATAAATTAAATAAAAAACTAGGATTAGATACCCTATTATAAATAAATTAAAATAATAATACTAAAATAGTATTTAATTATTTATTGAAACTTGAATAATTTGGCGGTATTTTAGTTCATTTAGAGGAATCTGTTTAATAATTGATAGTCCACGAATAAATTTACTTAATTTATTATTATGTATATCGTTGTTAAAAAAATATTTTTAAATAAAAATAATATTTAAAAATTTAAAATAAAAATTAAATCAGATTTAAAATAGAATAGCTTTAAAATAAGGGAGTATAATATACATTCTAAAGTAAATCTAATATCCACTCTACTGAAACGGCTAGCGTTTCGGCATCGACCACTACAGAGAAGAGAAGATCTTTATGGTTTATCTATTGTGTTTTCAACCTTACGAAGCACGGCTGGGTTGTATAATAATAATAAGTAAAATAATCGTCCGTCAAATGATCGTCCGTCAAATGTTCTTTTGCTAAAGAATGTTTCGGTAAAACGACACATCAGTGAAATAAGAATTGTACTTATGAGCACTCGAAAAAATAAATATTCGCATAATGAAGCTGTTGGTTGAACGTCCTCCGGGAAACGTAATTCCTTAAATAATGTTTCTGAGTGGCGTAGGGAACCCGGCGGCGGGTTCCCTACGCCACTCAGAAACATTATTTAAGGAATTACGTTTCCCGGAGGACGTTCAACCAACAGTTTTATTTAGGGAACATTTTTTTCCTTGATTTTTAATAACTCGATGGTTCGTTTTACCGAATAATTATTCGTGGATGCTACATTTTGCAACTAACGCTACTCAGAAATATTATTCATGTAATCATGTTTGCAAGACGACATTCAACAAATTAGGTAAAATTCTATATTTCTATTAACTCCCACAACCCTGGGGTCGTGGGTTTTTCGTGGGTCGCGCACCTATGCTTTTGATAAATAAAACAATTAAAATTTTTGAATAATCAGATTTATTACGACAAATCTTAGCAAAATAATTAATTTATGACACTAAATAAACATGAACTATTATGGTATGATGGTTGTTTCGATGGTGACAATTAACAAAGAAAAATAGTTTTCGTTTTACAGATCAATATGGTTTGCAATAGCTCTTAAGAATATACAATAATAATATTATATATTAATATATATAAGAATATACAATAAAAGGAGGTAAACCTCCTAAAGAAAGAAAATTAATAAGAAAGAAAAATTTAATTATATAGTTTAAATTTAAAATAAACAATTGATTAATAAAGATTATATTTAATATATAAAAAAGAAAACATATTCTTCTAATAATAAGGGAATATAAAAATAAATAAAATATTCATAAATTTTCTTAAATTATAATAGATGATAATATTCATCCTAAATTATTAATTAAAGAGAATGCTATTAATTTTCGTAAGGAAGTTTGATTAAGACCTCCAATAGCTCCAATGATAGAATTTAAAATAATAATAAAATTTTTATTAAAATAATATGATAATAAAATTATGGGGGTAATTTTTTGTCATCTTATTAAAATAAAATTATAAAATCAAGATATTCCTTCTAAAATATTAGGAAATCAAAAGTGAAAGGGGGCAGAACCTATTTTTATAAGAAGTGATGAGTTAATTATAATAGAAATAATATTATTATATTCAAAAATTTTTAATAAAATTATTTTTAATAAAATAGAAAATAAAAAATTAATTGAAGCAATAGATTGAATAAGAAAATATTTTAATGAAGCTTCTGATGATAATATATTATTAGAATTAGAAATTAATGGGATAAAACTAAGTAAATTGATTTCTAAACCAATTCAACATCCAAATCAAGAATTAGAGAAAATAGAAATTAAAGTACTAAAAAATAAAATAAATAAAAAAATATTTTATTAGTTTATTATAAGAAAAATTTGAAATAAGAAATAAAAATTTCTAATTAATAATTAAAATTATTATATAATAATATATTATATTTTAGTGTAAGATGCACTATAGTTTTTGATACTATAAGATATACTTATTTTTAATTTTTTATTTTATTTATATAAAAAAAAATTAAAAAGGGTTAAATAAAGATATTAAAAGAAAATTATATATATATATATATATATATATAATTTTCTTTTAATATCTTTATTTAATATATATATATATATATATATATTATAATATATATATATATATATATATATATATATATATATAATTTTTAATTTGATATGCGGCCTCTTAAGAGGCCGCATATTAAATTAAAAATTTGAGTGAAGCTTTTCCATCCGAAACTATAGGAACTATACTCTTGAAACTTGGTAAGTAGATGTATTCTGTGAACCGAGTTAAGATTTTTACACAAAAATAAAAAACAAAAACAATAAAGTTTGGGTTTTCCATACTTAGAACTTAAACTCAAAAATTTATTTTCATCAAACCCATACGTGTGGTCTTATGGATAGGTCTTCAAAAATGATATTAAGGGTTCAAATATATATTTTTTTCTAAACTGAATAGTTTGCGCGAGAGACAAGTGACAGAATATGTGTATTATGTTATTATTCTATAAACTTCTAGAACAATTCACATTATTTTAGAATTTGCTAATTCTTCTGGAATTCTCTACTTCTAGTAGCTTCGTGACACTATTTTTCATCATTGTCATTCTATGTTGTTGTCTGCAGTGATCGTTTAATCTTCCATTAGAGCAGTTGTGTCACAATCACATATGTCGCGCATTAACACAGTGCAGTGAAAGTGCTAACGCATCAAAACAAAGTCCATCGTCGTCACGTATCTTCGGCCGGCCGCGATGACCTACATCGGTGAGTCATTGCATTCGATATGATTACGTGCGACGAGTAATTGTTAAGGCGACGTTCTCATCTGCCTTGACAATGAATTCGTCTTCTAAATCTATTCAGTTAAAAACTGAAACGGAACATTATTTATATGACCGTTTCAAAAAAGAGCAGGAAGAAAGGCTTAAACAGCAGAGCCTTATTGAAGACTTAAAAAAAGAAATTGTGACTCTCCAACAGCAGTTACAAAGCGTCATTAAGACTAAAGCTGCGGCTCCAGCAGCTCCTAATGCAGAATCGTCGTCGGTACACGCTGAGTACAACACCGACGAGGAGGAGCTAGCTAAAGAGACAGAGTGGATAAGAACGAAATCAAGAAAGAAAAGAAAATTGAACACGTCACCCACACTCTCACCTCAAGAAAAAGAAACACCTAAACTAGAAAAGGTAAAGAAAGTTCCCCCTCCACCTCCCATCATAGTGGATGGGGTAAAGAACTACTAAAACTTTTATGACTTCTTGACACAAAGTCAGCCTGAAATCACCTTTACAATTAAATTATTGAATGGTGACAGCGTAAAAATAAATGCGTGTAATGAAGACGCATATAGGGCCGTAACGAAGCTGTTATCAGCGAATAACTTTCTATGGTATTCCTATGAAAATAAGCAGGAAAGGCCTATTAGAGTTAGGCAAAAAAGTTGCCTTCAACATGTAAGCCGGAAAGAATCGTAGAAGATCTCAAAGCAAAGGGCTTACAAATTGAAGACGCAGTCAACAAACTGAGCTGGAAAAGCAAAGAACCATTAAATATGTTCATGCTGACCTTCAATAACAAAGAGGAAATTGCTAAAATATATAAAATAAAATACATACTAGGGTGTTTGGTTGAGATACAACCCCTGAAATCATCGAAACTTATTCCTCAATGTAAAAGGTGTCAGGCTTACGGGCATACACAAATGTATTGTGCTAAAGAGCCAAGGTGTGTAAAATGCACGGGAAAGCACTTAACCAAAGACTGCAAAAAAGCAGCAACCGATAAACCAAAGTGCGTGCACTGCGGAAAAAATCATCCGGCTAACTACAGAGGTTGTATGATTGCCAAAGAAATGCAGAAGTAAAGAAATAAGACTGCTAAGAAACATATAGTCAGTCATGATAAGAAGCTCCAACCAATCCGCAGCGAGCAAATAATAAGTCTATCTCGACTGTAAGTACTCGTACAAACGTTTCTTATGCTCAGACTGCCGCAAAAAATTCAATGAGCTCCCAACGCAAAGAGCAAGCCACCCCTAATGAAAATAAATTAGACGAAATACTTAAACTTATAACTTCATTTGATGAACGTCTGAAAAAAATTGAAAATAGCACCAAGATCGCTATTCACAAAAACAAACCATGAACAATCTTAAAATTATGGCGTGGAATTGCAATGGGCTACTTAAACACAAAAATTAACTGCAAGTAGTCCTAGATATGGAAAATATTGATGTGTGTCTAGTGTCCGAAACACATTTTACTAAACAATCATATATTACACTTAAAGGCTATAAGGTTTACTATGCACTGCATCCAGCAAACAAAGGAAGAGGTGGCAGTGCTGTGATCATCAAGGAAAATATCCAACACCAAGAATACCTTAAGCATGAGATACCACAAGTTCAATGCACTGCAGTTCGACTAAACACCAAAAAATACCTGCTAACAGTGGCAGCAATATACTGTCCACCTCAACACAAACTAATTAAAGATTTGTATTTACATATTTTACACACGCTTGGCGATAGATTTATACTAGGTGGAGACTTCAATGCGAAAAACACATATTGGGGCTCTCGACTGACTAACACAAAAGGAAGAAGGCTGATGCAAGCCATCAAAGATCTACACTGTGATGTTGCATCAACAGGATATCCAACATATTGGCCAACGGACCCACTAAAAATACCAGATCTAATAGACTTTTTCATTTACAAAAATGTGTCATCTAATTTTATGAGAACAGATCAAAGCTTTGACATGAACTCGGACCACTCAGCTATATACCTAGAAATAAGTGAGAAAGTTCTAACTAAAGAAACTAATTTATCTCTAGTCAATAAACATACTGATTGGCAGAGTTTTCAAATTGAATTAGATAGAAAAACCGACCTTAGAGTACCATTAAAGACCCCCGAGCAGCTGAATATAGATCTTGAAAAGTTCGTTACTCTAATACAACGGACTGCATGGAACAACACTCCTAAAGTAAAGAAAAAAATTGTCAGAAATGTGTATCCAATAGAAATTAGAGAACTCATAACTGAAAAACGAAAGCAAAGGAAATTATGGCACCAAACTAGGTCACCAGAAGACAAGAGAAAATTAAATAACCTCAACAAAAAACTTAAACGCGTAATCCAGAATCATGTTGATGAGTGTACAAACACGTATCTCCAAAAGCTTACTAGTGACCGTAGCACAGACTATTCACTCTGGAAGGCTACAAAATATTTGAATCGCCCCATCAACCACATCCCTCCCTTAAGAATAGAATCTGGAAGGTGGGCAGTTACTAATGAACAAAAAGCTGCTAAGTTTGCTGATCATCTGGAGGATATTTTTTAACCCAATTGAAAGTCAGGAAGTAAATTGTGGGACAGACACCGAAGTAATCAGCGATATCAACGATGACCAAGACAACATTAAGCTTGCGACACCGAAAGAAGTCTTACGCGAAATAAAACAACACATAAATCCAAAAAAATCGCCTGGCTTTGATCTGATATCAGGGGAAATATTACACAACCTTCCCAGAATAGCTATAGTTAAGCTAACAAATCTGATAAATGCTGCATTGAGACTTAGATATGTACCAGACTTGTGGAAAATAGCTGAAGTTATAATGATAGCAAAACCTGGAAAACCACCAAATGAAACAACGTCGTATAGGCCAATCTCCTTGCTGCCCGTAATGTCAAAACTGTTCGAAAAACTGTTACTTAAAAGGCTAAAACCTATCATAGAAACGAGAAAACTTATTCCTGAACATCAATTTGGCTTGAAAATCACTCTACAATTGATCAAGTACATAGGATAACTAACATCATTGAACAATCTCTAGAAAATAAAAAAGTTTGTTCAACTATCTTTCTAGGTGTAGCACAAGCTTTTGATAAGGTGTGGCACGAGGGCCTCATTTTGAAACTCAAAAGAATGCTTCCCAATATCTTTGTAGAGATAATTACTTCTTATATATGTGATAGAGCCTTTAGAGTGCGACAAGATCATGCATACTCTGAAGTTAAGGAAATAAAAGCTGGAGTACCTCAAGGAAGTGTATTAGGTCCGGTCCTGTACCTATTATACACCTGTGACATTCCTGAACTAGAAGAAAACACGATTGCGACCTTCGCTGATGACAAGGCTATTATGGCAGTCGGAAACAGTCATGCAGAAGCAGCAGAAAAGGTTCAAGCCGCTGTTAATAAAGTTCATAACTGGACAAAGAAATGGCGAATAAAGCTAAACGAATCGAAGTCTGTCCACGTCAACTTCACAAATAAATATGATGACTACTGTCCCGTCTACATAAACGGACAGCAGGTGCCATATGAAAATACTGCTAAGTACCTAGGTATGACACTTGACGCGAAGCTTCGCTGGAAAGCCCACGTCAAAAAGAAAAGAGAGGAACTTGATATAAGGTTCCAAAAGATGCACTGGCTGCTTGGAAGGAACTCTGCGTTGTCAGCAAATAACAAAATACTACTTTATAAACAAGTCCTTATGCCAGTATGGACTTATGGTATAGAGCTATGGGGCTGTACCAAAAAAATTAATATTGAAATAATTCAACGCTTCCAAAATAACGTACTGAAGGCCATTGTGAATGCGCCCTGGTATATAAGAATCGATGATCTACACCGGGACCTTAACATACAGACCGTCGATAAAGTTATCAAGAAATACGCCGAAGCACATGAGTATACACTGCTTCACCATGTGAATGTCGAGGCGATCCAGCTCCTCGACAACACGGACATAGTGCGACGTCTCAAAAGAACTAAACCTTTTTAACTAGTGTAGTTTTAAAAAATACATTGATATTATAGTGCAGTGATGTGCCAGCAGAGACACAAGAACAAAGTGCCTTCCCCTTAATAGAGACAGTAAGAAAAGTGCCAATAGACATATTCTTAGACAATAACGTATAAAACTAGGTCAGTGTTAAATTACTTATTAGCCTGAGTTTAGGCTAGATTGTAATATTATTAGCGTACTTAATTATTTTAGTTAATTAGGAACGTTAAGAAAGGAAAAAAAACTTGTCATTCTGCCAAATTTCATCGAAATCCATTTATATGTTGGAAAATATTGGTTTTGAGCGCGCAAGGTTTAAAATGATAGTCAGATTTGCGTGCTTACATGAGGTTTTCCTGAAATAATTTTAACCGTCAATCAGCAGCAAAAGCAGCGTTTCCTGTCAAGCAGATTTGTACGTGTACTCTTTAAATGTATGCTCAGACAAATTATACTAATTTTCTAATTCTACAGTTCTATTTATTTTATTCGATATCCCTTTAACTGTCGGACGCCCGGAGCGGGCGTCTGATGTATTGTTTTACTATTGTGTCTGCTATGCCGACATTCGAAGGGATAACTAGCCGAAGCCCGCGACTTCGTTCGCGTGGACTTAATGTCTCTGGAAAATGCTCATCAGGGTGAACAACTTTTACTAAGGCGGCATTTTTATATCTCTTATAGTTAAGCTGGACTATTATGGTTCTGCATCAGGCGTTCCATTTTCCTAAACCATTTATACCCTATATGTTGCCCAGGCTTAATAGCTATATAACAAAAAAAGTTTCATTCGAATCCGTCCAGTATTTCTGGAGATTAGCGTGTACAGACAAACAGACAAACAGACATACAGACAAACAGACATTTTTTTTAAATTCTTACTCTATTACTACATCTCCATCGCCCCCAATATTTTTTTTGGTAATATATTTGATGTACAGACACACTTTTTTACTGTTTTATTATATGTATAGATGTATAGATAGATATAGATAAGGAAGGCGACTTCTACTCTAGCGATGCAGTCGTGTGTTTCATGAACGCGCTACTGCATCGCAACATTCTCCATCGGTTTATGACCAGCAACTGCACAGCTACTCCGTTTTTCGCGTAACGGAACGCGCCCGGGTGTGACCTGTCAAAATCACCTGATTTGTATTTTAAATAATTTAATTAGATTTTCTTATAAATACTGTTGTATAGCCATAAAAATATGAAGTTTTAATAATAAAAACAAGAAATCAACACACAATAGTGATTTTTATCAAGATTCGGTGATAAAATTGTCCAAGATACCTTCCTTGACAAGCCGGTACCAAGCAACCGACCGTTGTTTGAAATTCAATCTGCGAGAAATCATCAAATAAACCAGATGAGTATTGCTTTTAGTATTTAACATAAACTAGGTGTTTCATTTCAACGCTAACACTACAATTTTATATAATTTGTACGTGTTTCAATAGGTAACAAAGTCAGTGTTCCTTTGTCAATAACCTGCTGTCAATAACTTATCAATCAATAAATCTCTGAAATTACGCCCTAAAATAAATAGTCCGTATTTGTGCAAATATTGCAAAGCTTTCATACGTATGCTTATGTGTTTTTTTTTACAAGAAATAAACACAAAATAACTCAAGTTGGTATTTCAAAACATCAATATAACCTATAAGTGTTGTTAACTTTTAATACTTATTTGCAAGTTAGTATAGATAGTACTCTCTCCAAATCTCACTTATCTCAAAGAATAATAAATAATTACAATAAGATTCCCCTAAACTTATCAAAGACACTACTTGTAAGCACACTCAGTTGACATTTGTATATTTCAGTTGCCGTTACCTCCTGATTCATTATGCAGACCCGCAAAGCAGCGGCCAAAGAACTGGCCATGAAGTTAAGTCAGGCTCTTAGTGAACTCAAAGCATGCCAGGAAGAAAACTCACAGCTTCTTCATGAACGGGAGGCAACGGAAGAAGAATTCAAAAACTTAAATGATAAAAACTCCCAGCTGAAAAACGAATGTACTAACTTACATATTCAATACTCTCATTTATTAGACGAAAATATTAGATTCAAAGAACAGATGGAACAATCTATGCAATGCAGTATTGTACATGAACGGGCTCTAAGTCGCATCTCTGAGTTAGAACATAGTTTATGTGAAGCACAACGATCTGCTCTTAAAATACAACAGCAAAAAGATGCTGAGTTATGTAATAATACCTTGCAGTTATATAGCGAACTCATTGAGAGTGACTCGAGTCCGGCCGTGGAAATACCTGCATATACTCCGCAGTCACAGTATTTTATTTTAACAAGTCATATTAAAATTAAAAAATATATAAAAATAAACAAAATGATAAAGCGCACTCAAAAACTACTGTCTAGGAATAAAAATAAGAAAAGTATTAATCAATTAAGAAAAGAAAAATTATCTTTAATCAAGGAACTTAACTGTTGTGAAAAAAACCTTAATATGGCTTGTCGCATATATGACACTGAAATGTTTGGGCTAGAGTCACAAATCTCAACATTGCAGGCTACCTTAAAAAATCTCACAAAAAATATGAGTTAATTTTAGAAGAAAATAGGGAAATTAGTTTAGTATCTGACGGTGTTCCCCTGACAGTGGTTACGGAATCACCTGTCACGGACTCAACCCCATCCCCTACTGTTGACTGCGGTATAAGTCTAAGTATAAATAAATACCCTCACGTAGAAAATGATGTACAATCCAAAATAGAAACAATTGATAATAGCATAAATAGAAAAATGAATTGTAAAAAATTAATAATATATTCTGATAAGTTAGGTCAAGATCTTAGTAGTATGATTTATGATAACCTGAACAGTGAATGTTCAGTATTCAATGTATGCACACCCGGGGTCACATTTTTAAACCTAATAAATAACATAAATTATAATGACATAGACCAACATACCACAATTTTAATAATGTGTGGTGACAGTTCCTCTATTACAGGAAGGAACTTAAAAAAAGGTATAGACAAAATCAAAGATTTAAAACAAAAAAAGGATTGTAGATTTATCATAAGTGCCTTTCCATATTCAGACAATTTAGACAGTAAAAGTAACAGGCACATATATGATTTAAATGTACATCTGTACAATATGACTTATTGTCACGGTGACTTTATTTTTTATTTAGATATAAATAAATTTATTTGTAATTTTAAGTTGACTCTAGATACTATGTATCTGCCTCCTAGATATAAGCGACTATTAGCTACATTAGTAGCTTATAATATACAAAGTAGTGTTGTAAATAGTACAACTAGTAACTCTAAATTAAAAACAGTACATTGTAGTGCTGAATGTACCATAGCTGGAGATACTCAGTCTGATTTAAACTAATGAAAAAGACAACAGTCAAGGCCAAAGACTTAAATATTATTCACCAAAATATTCAGGGCCTGGCTAGCAAATTATTGCAATTAGAATTATATGCAAACGATAGGGATTTACATGTAGTATGTTTAACTGAACACTTGCAGTCACATCAAGTACAATTTAATATTGATAATTATTTAGTCTCTAGTTTATTTATTAGAAAGAGAAAATTAAGTTCATGTCGCAAAAACATAATATTGTGTGGCGACTTTAACGTAGATTTATTAGCGTCTGATAGCACCGAATGTATTAAATTTTTGAATTAATTTAAGTCATTCAATTTGTTCAATTTATTTTTAGAACCAACTAGAATACAAGGCGACTCTAAAACATGTATAGATAATGTTTTCTGTGATTGCACTGCTGTTGATAAAGCTATAATTAAAAATATAACATCTGATCATTTTGGTCAGTTCGTGAAATTTGCCAACAACGCAGCAGAAGTAGAATTACCTGAAATAACCTACAGAGCTATTACTAAAGATAAAATTAAAAAATTTAGGGATACAGTTTAGAAAAAATTACCGTTAATTGAAGAAACTTGGGATGATCCGGATATTTTGTATAATAAAATGTTCGGTGTGATTGAATCAGAATTTAATAATAATTTTCCACTTAAAAAGGGAAAGAAACGTAATCGGAAAAAGTTTAGCGAATGGGCTACCACAGGGATTCATATTAGTAGGAATAGGCTATATGAATTATTAGCTATGAAAGCTTATAACCAAACACCTAATTTCATTAATTACGTTAGAACTTACATTATACACCAGGAAAGCTATTCTAGATTCTAAAGATAAAATAAAGACAACCTGGAATATTATTAACACTGAAACCGGGAAAAACAAGCAACGAGTAAATAAAATCGAGTTAAACATTAACAATAAGGTTCTAGACACTAGTGAATATGTCGCACAATACTTTGAGAACTTTTTCACAAACATTCCCCTAAATACAACTGCCCTACTAATGTCCTCATCTAGGAAATCAAAAAAGCTATTAACCAATTGCGTACCTAAATGTAAAGATAGGCTAATATTCAAATACGTCACACCTAAAAATATCATTGATACTTTTTATTTTTTTTTATGTTATAAGTCGGCAAACGAGCAAGCGAGCCTCCTGATGGTAAAAGGTCATCGCTGCCCATGGACACATACAACACCGGAGGTGCCGTCTATACGTTGCCGGCCTTTTAGAGTCCTATTAACACACCTTTTGAAGAACCCCATGTTGTAGCGCAAAGGAAACACCTCAGCTGGAAGCTTATTCCACATCTGACACTTTACTTTACTGATACTTTTAAAAGCTTGAATAATAAAAAAACTGGTGATTTGTGGGACATTTCTGTATCCGTTATAATATTATAGATGTAATTGCGCCTTACTTAGCTTCCATATTTAATAAATGTGTAGACGCGGGATCTTTCCCTGACATGATGAAGTTAAGTAAAGTTATCCCTCTATTTAAGACTGGTGACAGAAATGATCCAACAAATTACCGTCCCATTTCTATTCTGCCAGCATTGAGCAAAATATTCGAAAAGATAATTTTTAACCAATTATTAGATTTTTTCAACAAAAATAGTCTGTTCCATGGTGATCAGTATGGATTTACTAAGGGTCGATCAACAACGGATGCAGGTGTTGCACTTTTACAAAACATCTATGATGCTTGGGAGTGTTGTCAGAATGCAGTTGGTGTCTTTTGTGACCTCTCCAAAGCCTTTGATTGTGTAGACCACAAAACCCTTCTATCCAAACTTGAGCACTACGGAATAAAAGGGAAGGCTCTTGAATTGATTAAATCTTATTTGAGTAGCCGAATTCAAAAAGTTAGTGTAAATCAAGTAAAATCTGAAGGATCAACCGTAGTGATGGGTGTGCCCCAGGGTTCTATCTTGGGTCCTTTGTTGTTCCTGATCTATATTAATGATTTACCATATTATGTAAAAGATTGTAAGGCTGTACTTTTTGCTGATGATACTTCCCTTGTTTTCAGCGTAGATAGGAAAACTGACACCTCTGATGAGATGAATAATATATTGTCGCAAGTGTTGGATTGGTTTACAGCAAATAATTTAGTATTAAATGCAAAAAAAACGAAATGTGTAAAGTTCTGCTTACCGAATGTTACAAAAGTTCCAACACGATTATTTATTGATAAGGAAGCAGTAGATATGGTTGATAACACAACATTTTTGGGAATAACGTTTGATTCAGGGTTGCAATGGGGTGCCCATATTCAAAAATTAGCTGGAAAACTTAGCTCTGCGGCCTATGCGGTTAGAAGAATTAGGCAAATGACTGACGTTGATACAGCGCGTTTGGTATATTTTGGGTACTTCCACAGTGTTATGTCCTATGGAATATTGCTATGGGGTAACGCTGCAGATATAAATACCATATTTGTTTTACAAAAACGCGCTATCAGATTTATATATAAATTAGGTGCTAGAGAGTCTTTGAGGGAACTATTTAAAGACATAAATATTTTGACCCTCCCTTCGCAATTCATCTATGCGAACATTATGTACGTGCGTCAGAATATACACTCATTTAAGAGAAATTGTGACATTCATAGTATTAACACGAGAAATAAAAATAAATTAGCCATCACAGCTTTGCGGTTAGAGAAAACAAAAAAATCTTTTGTGGGTCTCGGCTTGCGCCTCTATAATAAAATTCCAGATGATATAGTAGCATTACCATTAACTAAGTTTAAGACAGCCGTTAAAAATCATTTATTACAAAATGCGTATTATCATGTAAATGACTACTTATCATCATCTGAGAAAAATTTTTGGAAATAGTTGTCTGCAAATTGTAATTGTATAATTTAAATGTATAGCTTAAGTGTAAATCTGTATTGTAATTGTAACATAGCCCATCAGGCTGGGTAGGGACCAATACTGAACTGGGTTTCTTTCGGCGTAATCTTCCCAGCAGTGGTCGTTCCGAAACGCTAGTAGTTTTTAGCTTTTGCACTAAAATAATATTTAAAAAAAATGACCTTCAATAAGAGATAAATTTATCCTACATTGAATAAAAAATTTTGACTTTGACTTGACTTTGACTTTGACTTTGACAAAAAGAATTCACCGTGTGCTACCAGTAGTTAATTTATTGAGATTTTCAACACAGACTGTGTTGAAAATCTCAATAAATGATATGAAATCATGCTCAACTCACCAGTATTTTACCCGAATCAAATTTCCACTCTACTAGGTATATCCACTACCAACTTTAAGAGCATTAGAAATTAAGATTATAGGAAACTTACCAATATTTATACCCCAATATTTGTTCAACTCGATCCACAACACAACACCACTAGACACACACGCACCACTTTAGAAGTTTTTTCACAGGAGAGCACTCACAAATCCAATTTGTTTCGAATATATATAAATCATAACTTTACAAATGAATGAAACCTTTTGAACGAGTGTAGTTTTAAAAATACATTGAAATTATAGTGCAGTGATGTGCCAGCAGAGACACAAGAACAAAGTGCCTTCCCCTTAATAGAGACAGTAAGAAAAGTGCCAATGGACACATTCTTAGATAATAACGTATAAAACTAGGTCAATGTTAAATTACTTATTAGCCTGAATTTAGGCTAGATTGTAATATTATGAGCGTACTTAATTATTTCAGTTAATTAGAAACGTTAAGAAAGGAAAAAAAAGTAAATTCAAAATTCAAACATCCAGATGCATTGTTTACGAAATATAATTGCATTTCGAGTTTAGTGCTTCACCTCCACATACAAACTTTCAGATCTCTTCGAAGTCCCAGCGAGACGTAATGATTGATTATGATTTTTTTTTCATCCAGATGCCAGATCTAAATCTTGGACCTAAAAAAAAACAAATTCGGATTACGCCCAAAAACCCCTGAATAAAGATTTACAGCCAAATCGCAAGCAGTTAGTAACTTTGGGCAGCAATCTTGGATTTCTAAAAATTAAAAAGAAACACTTGGTGTGGATGGCTTGGGGTTTGCCCTCGCCACGCAGTTCGCCCTGTGGGCTTACATCACTCGACCTGTGCTGTGGCCTCGTGAAAATTGCTTAAGGGGAGCGGTAACAAACAGTAAAAGAAGAGGAATGGCTTGGCCTTCGGTACGACATGGCTACGTCGAGTTGCTTGGTGGTGGCATTTGTATGGAGGATGAATATCCTTTCGAAAATTAAAAAGAAAATACCGGGTCTGATAAGATTGTCATCGTTTGGATACGGAGCCCTAATTCTATCATGAAAAACAAACGCCAACATCCCACATAAAAAAAAACAGATAAACATTTCGATATTTAAATTATACAATACAACTAATAGTAAAAAAATTGTCTGTATATTGACTATATTTCCAAAAAGAAACAGCAAGCAGATAGAGACACAGTGAAAGAGAAAACATTTAAAGAGAATGTCTCTCTGTTTGTTTGTCTTTTTGTACACACTAATCTCCGGAAATTCTGGACAGATTTGAATGAAAACTTATTGGTATATAGCTATCTGGGGAACATACAGGGTATAATTGATTTTGGTAAATGGAACACCTGATGCAGAACTATAAATGTCCAGCTAAACTATGAGACATAATAAAATGACGCCACAGCAAAAGTTGTTCAGTCTGACGAGCATTTTTATCCACGCAATCGAAATCACAGGCATTACTTAGTATAAATACAAATAAATACATCATTGAAAGAATTAGAAATTCTTAGGACAGTTGAGTGACTAATCTATGTTCAATTCTAATGCACAGGGAATTAGGATGAAGGATGTAAATTAAAGTTTGGGTGTGCACTCTTTTACAGAAAAGTTTTATAGATTTTCGTTATTCAGAATATTATCCATACTCAGAATATTTATTATGAAGAATTTAGTAACAAAACAAATTTTCTTACAAATAATATTTACTTTTTTGATGGTTATAATATCATAATATCAAATCAAATATTTCAATTCTGAATATGTTTAGTTAATATAAAAATTCTTTTATACTTATGTTGTTTCTTACTTTGGAAGAGACCTATGTCTAGCTAGCAGTGGACGTTGTGCGGCTGAAATGGATGGATGGATGGATGGATGTTATATAACTTAACCTACACTCCACGGCAAAGTTGTTTTTGTGTCTGTGTTAATTTCGTCCTAAGCTTGATTTACTCCATAAGCATTGGAAAAGTGTTGCCGCTCCATAGTCCACTATTGACAGTCAATTGACTCACTATCGGTATTTTTAATAAAACCGACAGTAAGTCTTGAGAAACTTTCGATTGTTAATCGATAATGCTAATAGTATCGATTCTGATGACGAACAAACTATCGATACTCATGATAGTTACGAGTATTGCTTTTAATAATACATAAACTTTCGATACTATCGATATTACAAAAATTATCGATAGTGTCGATATTTTATGGAACGCATACTATCGATACTCATGATAGTTTGTTTTTCGTCAGATCGATACTATCAATACTATTGATAGTATTGTTGGTTATCAATCAATATTATTGGTCTAAACAGATATCCATACCGATATACCACTGTCGATAGTTTGGCATTTTTCAAAATAAAAATTCAAAAATTATATCTATTGTTTGGCAACACTACATTGATTGCATAAACATTGCAAGTTGAATAGAAGCTTGTAATAATATTATTACTAGCAGATTGTAGACAATGAGGTCGACGGTGCTCTCTGATTGGTTGATTTGAATCGGATGTAACAGTGTTGAATGCCAAAAAGGTGGATTTGTATAAAAATCTCTTAATTATTCTTATTACTCTCATTGACACTTTTGGCTCCAGTCGGAACAACATGCGCATGGCTGACTAGCATTGGATCTAGAAAAGGCACCCGGATCTACTTACGTAAATGGATCTAACAAATACTAGTCATACGGCACGATGGATCTGCAAAGTGCCCACGGGTATATCTATATAAAACTTCTGTCCCAAACGTCTGTTTATATATATATATATATATATATACACAAAATATATAAATTTATATATATATATATATATATATATTTATAACCCGTAACCGTTTCGATATATATATATATATATATATATATATATATATATATATATATATATATATATATATATATATATATAAACAGACGTTTGGGCACTACGTAGATCCAGCAGTGAGCCTGATTTTTGTTGATTCCACCTTTAGCGGCGGATAACTTGACTCCCTTTGTATATTTTTCGAGCGGGGTGGCAACGTCGCATTCTAAGAATGGATTCTGTCCAACATATTCGTAGAAATAAAGTTCTACTCGTCATTTTTTGTATTCAACTGTCGAGAAAACTTAGATCCGTCACGATTCTTTTTTGCAAAGTCATTTGCACTTGCTGCGTCCACATTTTAGTCGAAACCCATGCTTGTGTTGTTCCGTTGTATATATATATCATATGTTTTTGTATGAACTCCTTGGTACTTTCTGCCTCCGATTTTACTCAAAACCAATACTTATGTTGTTCCATTTTATATATATAGTGATTGACGGTTAGATAAGCCACAGCTGAAATATGAATGCCCGTCTTGATCCAGCAGATTTTATATTCACTACACCTGTGCATTTCAAGCTCCTATATATTTTTATGAACTCATCGTTACTTTTGATCATAACTGGACAAAGAAATGGCGAATAAAGCTAAACGAATTGAAGTCTGTCCACGTCAACTTCACGAATAAATATGACGACTACTGTCCCGTCTACATAAATGGATAGCAGGTGCCATATGAAAACACTGCTAAGTACCTAGGTATGACACTCGACGCGAAGCTTCGCTGGAAAGCCCACGTCAAAAAGAAAAGAGAGGAACTTGATATAAGGTTCCAAAAGATGTACTGGCTGCTTGGAAGGAACTCTGCGTTGTCAGTAAATAACAAAATACTACTTTACAAACAAGTCCTCATGCCAGTATGGACTTATGGTATACAGCTATGGGGCTGTACCAAACAAAGTAATATTGAAATAATTCAACGCTTCCAAAATACCGTACTGAAGGCCATTGTGAATGCGCCCTGGTATATAAGACTCGACGATCTACACCGGGACCTTAACATGCAGACCGTCGATAAAGTTATCAAGAAATACGCCAAAGCACATGAGTATAGACTGCTTCACCATGTGAATGTCGAGGCGATCCAGCTTTTCGACAACACGGACATAGTGAGACGTCTCAAAAGAACTAAACCGTTTGAACTAGTGTAGTTTTAAAAAATACATTAATATTATAGTGCAGTGATGTGCCAGCAGAGACACAAGAACAAAGTGATTGACCCCTTAATAGAGACAGTAAGAAAAGTGCCAATGGACACATTCTTAGTTCTTTTTATTATATATTTATATATTTTTGTGTATATATATATATACCCGTGGGCACTTTGTAGATTCATCGTGCCGTATGACTAGTATTTGTTGGTTCCGTTTACGTAAGTTGCTCCGGGTGCCTTTTCTAGATCCAATGCTAGTCAGCCATGCGCATGTTGTTCCAACTGGAGCCAAAAGTGTCAACGAGAGTAATAATAATAATTACGAGATTTTTATACAAATCCACCTTTTTGGCATTCAACACTGTTACATCCGATTCAAATCAACCAATCAGAGAGCACCGTTGACCTAATTGGCTACAATCTGCTAGTAATAATATTATTACAAGCTTCTATTCAACTTGCAATGTTTATGCAATCAATGTAGTGTTGCCAAACAATAGATATCATTTTTCAATTGAAAAATGCTAAACTATCGACAGTGGTTTATCAGTATGGATATCTGTTATAGAGCAATACTATTGATAACCAACAATACCATAATTGGTATTTATAGTATGATCCGACGAAAATCAAACTATCATGAGTATCGATAGTATGCGTTTCATAAAATATCGACACTATCGATATTTTTTGTAATATCGATAGTATCGATAGTTTATGTATTATTAAAAGCAATACTATCGATACTATAAGCAGTATCGATAAACAATCAAAATTATCTCAAGACTCACTGTCGGTTTTATTAAAAATACCGATAGTGAATCAATTGACTGTCAATAGTGGACTATCGAGCGGCAACACTTATCCAATGCTTATGGAGTAAATGAGCCGTTCTGGTAATGGAACCGGAACGAATTCAACAACCCTCAGTAAATAAAATAACATAGCCCTTAGATCATTTATTACAGGATAAGCCTTACCTGCGTGTTTCCCTCTGCCAAGGTATAAAATCAACTAATCTAATACATTTATAATGTAAGTTGCGAAATCGATTATGATCATTACGTAAATCTGTAAAGTATCGAAAGGACGGTGCAAGTGCTCCGTTAGAATTGCTATGTTAAACAGTTTCCTTGTGTGATAAGTTTTTTATTCTGAGGCCAAACTACTTATTGAAACGAATGAAATAAGCCCAAACTCGATGGAGTTGCGTCGTTTAATTACTGAATTGCATCGACCACCTTCCGTCCTCCGAGATCAGACCCTTGGCATCGTCTGCACTAATGTGCTCATTAAGACAATTCAAACGAGTCTTGCTCCATGAGGTTATGTAGTTTTATAACTCAGTCCTAGTGAATACCTCCCGGTTCCATCATCAGAACAGCTCATTAACTTCATAATATTGTATTTACAAGTATGCAAAATTTCAGCGAAATCGATTGAGAATAGCTGGTTGGAAATTGAGCTACAAGATTTGACCCAAACCAATATTCGTACGTAGATATCTGATACATTGCAAGTTAGTAACTAAAAACAAAAAATACATATAACCTTCTTAAAGATTGCATAACCTTTCACGGGCAATGTTTTTTATTTTATTAACGTTGTTTTGTATTTAGAAGTAATTCTGAAAAATGGTATCAATGAGTTTATCTTCTAGTATCGATTACGGTAAAAAGAATCCAGTCTAGTTTGCGACTAATTTCCATGCCAAACGATTTTCTCGCTTGTTTACTGCCAAACTACAGTAAAAATATTAATAATGGCATAACACAAACTTGCCAAACCCATTTCATTTTTCGATATTATTTTTTCACTGTACTTCGAGCCGAGACTAAATGTATCAATTACATTAGCAAGGTTCGATATTAAGTTCAAATTTGAAATACAATTAGTCGATGACGAAGGCGCACACGCTACGAAACTGCGCACTTCCCGTGAGACTACCATTTTATGATTTACAACCTTCCTATTTAATTCCTGTGCTTTAGATTTGAATATAGATTAGCCACTCAACTGTCCTAAGAAGCCCATACAACCATTTTGGTCGCAGCGTAGTAATAATTTCATTTGAACACAAAATCTGGTTGAAGTATGTTAATAATTACTACACTTTAGTGTCTGACTGACTGTAACTGAATTTCTAGTAACAAAGTGCACACTATGTGTCGACAATGTGTGAGACGAATTTCGGTTGCAATGTTACGTAGATATTACTAAAATGTTACTACATTTCCATTCTGGTTACAAAGGGGTTTCAATGTGTGCACAATAATACTACTTTTAAAGTGTGTAATAAGTAGAAATATTATTTTTAAATAGTTCCTGAAAAATGTGCACACTTGCCGTAACAAAGTGGTAATTCTGAATGATTCTAGAAATTTCTACCCCTGCTCAAAATGATCAGTGGTACTAAACTATTGGTGTGGAAATCAAATAAATAAATTACCTACATTGTGACTGTGCGTTTTGATCGTGTGATCTAATTTTCTGAACAAAAGAACAACCATAATGAGTAAACCTTTTAAGCATTCGACGACTTACTACCGACGACTACGCGCATCAAAGGTAAGAAAAAAATATTTGATAAAATTTAAGATTTACAAATATTACCTAACCCTTTTTTTTAACCTTACCTAACCTTAAAATATCCAAAGCTTGTTCTATTTTAATTATAGCTTAATTCTATTTCAGTCTGGATCTTCCAACTCTACAGATGGTGTTCAACAAGAGTGTTCTATCTCCCAGATGCAATGTATGACAACACAAGTGCTCAACCAACAAATACCGCTGGCTCAACAAAATGAAAACATCCAGGATGGTCAAGATAATTTGTTACTTAGAGCAACCACATCCCACTCTCAATATGATACTGAAACTGTTAGTGTTGACACTATAAGTGTTGACACTGTTAGTGATGACACTGTTAGTGACGATGATAAAAGCAACAAAATATCCGTTCAATTCCAATTGAGGGAAGATTTACAACAGTGGGCCTTGGAACATAACATTAAACATAACGCTATCAATGGCCTCTTGGCGATTTTGAAAAAAAACGAAATAAAGGCATATTTACCCAATGATGCCAGAAGTTTGCTACATACTCCGAGAAAAAGTAATATAATAACAATGGGTACTGGTTGTTACTGGTATCATGGTGTTAAAAATTGCTTGTCAGGATTTCAACAGGAGGCTGGGTTTTTATCATCCCCTCTTAGTATGATAGTGAACATAGATGGCATTCCCATTGCAAAAAGCGCCAAAAGAGAATTTTGGCCAATTTTAATAAAAGTAAATGGCTTTGGTGATTCTCCTTTTGTGGTTGCAATATATAATGGCAGTTCGAAACCTGTTGATGATTTTTTAAGACCATTCGTCGATGAACTATTACTTTTATTCAATAATGGATTGGAAATAAATGGAAAAACATATGAAATAGTACTTAAATGTTTTATCTGTGATACACCTGCCAGATGTTTTGTAAAAGGTAAACCAAAATATAAAAATTAAAACAGATTATATGTAACTAATTTATTCAAATAATACATACCTTAAAACAAGCAATTTTATGTTTATAATTGTCCTGGTAATCATTATGTAATTTTCATCGATGCTCTAGGTGCATGTAGCCGAAAATAATAATTGACCTTCTGAGTCATCTAGTTATATTAAACAAAATAATGAATTTACGCAAGTTACTTTGGAGACTGTCATGACTAGACGTGGCTGTTAAGCAAATAAACTTTCACATTTATTATATTACCAGAAAGTTAGGATACAGCTGTTTATAAATAATGATTCATATCCTTATATTTTTATTTCAGGTACTATTGGTTTTAACGGATATAATAGTTGTATGAAATGTACCATAGAAGGAGAATATGACAAAAGAGGTCGACATATGACCTTTCCACGATTCGATATGCCACTACGAACGGACAACTCCTTTCGTAATCGACTAGATCCGGATCATCATAAAGAGACTACCCCTATAGAAGATTTACCTATAGATCTTGTTGAAGACTTTGTTGTAGCAGATGCTTTACATTTGTTACACCTCGGAGTTATGAAACGCTGTTTATTGGGATGGATAAATGGCACCTATAATTTTAGATCAAAATGGTCCTCTAGAGATATCCAAAGTATTTCGTCTGATATCATGGATATAAAATCAACTACGCCTTTTGAAGTCCATGAAGGCAGAATGAGGGGGTTCGATACAATACATTTCTGGAAGGGCGCTGAGTTTCGAAACTTTTTAATGTATTTCGGGCCAGTCTTATTACAACACTATCTGACATCAGAAGTGTATGATCATTTTTTGCTGTTATTCTGTGCAACAATAATTTGTTCATGCGATTTATATAAGTCCTATCTTCATTTAGCTCAAACATTATATGAAACATATATTGAACAATATATACATATTTATGGGCATGATTCTATATCTAGTAATGTTCATAATTTGTGTCATGTAGTTAATGATGTAGTGAAATTTGGGCCTTTACCAAATATAAGTACTTATCCATTTGAAAGCATGCTGAACAATATAAAAAATTTACTGAGAAAAGGTGAAGCTCCGTTAGAACAAGTAGCTAATCGCATTCAAGAGTTATCATATGCAAAAACTGAACATCTAAAACAAATATTCTCTATGGTAAGACATGAAAAATTTCTACATAATTGTAAAAAAATATACACTACAATTTACATAAGGAAGAACTTTTGTCTTCGCTGTACAGTGAAAGATAAATGGTTTCTGTCTAGTGATAATCGAGTAATAGAAATGCAATACGCGGAAATCATTGAAGGAAATTTAATGATAGCTGGAAAAAAAGTAAAATTAACTTTTGATTTCTTTGAATTACCTATCAAATCTCGATATCTTAACATACATGCAACTATTAAAAATTTTGAACAAGAAGAACTTCAACTATATGAACTAAGCAACGTAAAATGTAAATTAATTTCAATTAAGGGTAAAAATAAAATAGTATTTTTGCCTATATTATCAACGCTACAGCATTCTCAGAATTAATAAAATTACGTGTTATTTTTTAATATTCTGTATGTCATAAAGATTTATTTTTATTTTCTGTAATAGAATTGTGTAATATGATTCGTAATAAAATAAAACACTTGATTTGATCATTTAGATATATATTATATATTCATTTCACCACTAGTAATCAGAACTTTTGGTTAAACAGCTACATATATTTCCATGAGATAACACAGGGTTATTTTTATCATCCCGCAAAATGAAAGTTGTGTTGTCCAGGGAACTGAACAACTTCCTCCGCAGAACAAAGGTCCGGAAACAACAAAAAAAAATCATATGCAAATTGCATCAGCCAATGATGCCATTTGTATGGCTAATTTAATAGATTTTTGTCGTTTCCGGACCTATGTTTTATGAAGAAAGCGGTTTAATACAGAATTCGCCTATAATGTCTGAGGGTTGATAAAAATTACTTTGTTTTAAGCACACATTTTTAACTATGAATTATAAAACTTTTAAGTAAACTTTGGAATGTTTCCATATGAAAATTATATAACAATGTGTGGAAAATCAGTCACTAAATCCAAATAATTTAACTATAAAACTAAAAAACCTTTAATAATATTTTTATAAAATGATATGTGATGTCTGAAAAATCTGTGAATAAATCAACACTTACCTATCAATTTAAACTTTTAAGTTAACTTTGAAAAATATTTCCATAACATAATTATAAATAAGGAAATGAATCCTAACCTACGCATAACTATAATCAGTGCACTTAAACTAGTTGAACATTTGGTTAGATGAGGTTAGGCCCATTGTTTGCCCATTCAAGCTTCTTCATTTTGATCCGTATCTTCTGATGTTATCTCATTTTTAAGAATTACTTTTTCTCTTTCTTGTAAGTGTGATAATTCTTGGCCCACAATATTTTCGCTGTTTGACATCTCAGTTGAAGATTTGTATCTGATAGAAAACAATAAAAAAAGATTTAATGAGCAATTCTTCTTTATTTTTGTAATATCTATATAAATAATTTCGTCAAGAAGACGGTAGACTCGATCGAATCCTTACCATAACATAAAACATAAAAAATTTAAGATTTCGAATTGACAACCACAAAATTCGTATTGCCGAGAATTTTATGAAATTCTAATGGTGCTGACAGACTAATCGCACTCGCCATATCGGTCATTCTAGCGAAATGTCACTGATATCGTATGATATTGAGTACAATAATTAATAAAAATTCAGTTTCATAGGTACTAGCGCACATAGGTACGCATATATATTTTCTTATGTCATGCTTTTAAGAGAGTAAGTTTTGAACATACTTTTTATTTGAAGTTTATGAAGCTAAGTTTATATAGGTTTGTGATAGAAAGTTAAAGAAATAACGTTACTTACTTTTTTCTCATCAAGCGTTGTTTGGTGTGTTTTATAGCGCTGTGCTGAAGAAATGCATCTACATCTTTGACCGAGCACGTTTTATCTGCTAAAGAAGCAATTTTAAAAATCATTTCCCGTACTCTACAAAAGCTTATGAAAGGAATTTTATCACACCCTTTGATTCCTTTCCAAGAGCATAAAAGAAGACATTCATCTTTGATTATGTGGCTCAGCATAATTAATCCAAATTTGTGCAGTTTTTGTGATCCGTCGCGCCCACAAAATGTTGAGAACTTTTTGACCTGAAATATATGTAGGGATGTTTTATTATACGTAATTGAAAAAAAATTGTCTTCCTACAATTATAGTCAAAACCACTGTTACATACTGACTGACTGACTGTAAAAATAAGTTTAAACTGTTTTACACACATAAAAATCACGCCTATATCCTTTACGTGGTAGGCAGGGCATCAAAGACCCGTGATAAAACTCAGTGCCACATTTAGCAAAGAATGTAGGATTATAAGATAGAAAACTGATGCAATAGTGATAGATTGCTGGCCTATTGCCTTTAAGCACTAAACCCTTCTATTCTTGTACTGATTTTTACAGTAGGTATGCACGGGACCGCTCCCAGTCCAGCATGGCAGTATGAATATAACTCAAAAGCACTTATAAATGTTTTTATTTATTTTATTTTATTTAAAAGTAAATTTTTAACTGAAGATTTCTCACTGATATTTTTATCTTTAAATCATCATAAGAAAGTTCAAAGTGGTTTGACCACTTCCAACTTTTTAATAGTGATTTTGACTGTTTGGTTTCAATTACATCGGTTTAAGAGTTAAAGAGGTTTTTATTTTACCAAGAAATTATTTTTAATCCGATTTTAGGCGCTGATCCTGAGTTGAACCAGTTGCGATATGAGTGACGCGTGATTAGTGATGCGTGATGTGAGGTGTGAGTGATAAGTGATGCGCGATCGTGATGCGTGAAGAATGATGAGTGGCGACGTATGAGTGATGCATGATGAGTGATTAGTAATTAACTAATTTATGCAGATTTTACTGTAACATAAGTAACGTACTGTAACTTACCAAAGCTTTTTCCAAATTTTTATCTGACAGATTTTTCTCTAATGTTTCTAAATCTTTGATTGATTCTATCGGGAACTTTAAACCAATCTCGGTAACATCATCTTTAGCGTTTTGCTCAATCTCAGTAGTTGTCTTTGGTTTTGTTTCCAGTAGCTCGATAATTTTGTCAAGTCTAACTTGAATCTTATAAAATCGGTCTTCTACGTTATCGTGATCTAAGAAAAGTTGATAAATTATTTTATAATAATTTATTATTTGTCATTTATGTAAAGTTTTTAGAATGAGTATAAAATGAGTGTGAACATTACCCACAAAAATACATCGTATACTAACATTTTTTGAAATCATTCACATATTCTTTAAGCTTACGATTTTCTTCAAGCAATTTATTATGTTCAGCGGCTAAATAATCTATAATGTTTACTGAATCATCTGTACAATAGACGTTACTATTTAAAGTGACGTCATCTTGGGTGGTTATAATATTTACGTCGGAAATATCTATATTTTTAAGTGTCTTTGTTGTGGAAACCTCTATATTTTTCTGTGAGTCTTTGGCAGTTATCTTTATATTTTTCAGTGCATCTATGGTAATTATATTTTTTGTGTCCTGTTGGTTATCTACGATGGGCGTTGCTTTAGTCTTTTTTGCACTATTTTTCGGTTGTGTCTTTTCAGTAGGTGGTTTCCATGCAACATCAGATGTAATTTTCACGTTGTCAACACTTTCAGAATTCAAAATATTAACATGAGTTACGTTTTCCTCACTTTCTTGTGATACTTTTTCGAATTCGGCATTAAGATCAATGGGATCATAATATTTTGGTTTTTTAATACTAAGATGATGCAAATATCTGAAAGTATAAAAAAGGAGGTTTTATCAAAAACCATCAAACAGTATTTTTTTTATTTTTGCTAATAATTAAACTTCTTTACCTAGTTATTGAAAGAAATTTTTTTGCGGCATTTTGTATGCTGCCTTCGATGAAATGGACAGCGATATCTTTTTATCGCGCTACACTTTTTACAAAAGTTACCCGACCCAACTTCTGGCGACCACTCCATTCGGGATCTCTTCACACGATATGTAGATGCAGGCGAAGATGGAAATATCTTCTGGTCTTCGTTTTCTTTACAAATCCTAATTTATGAGTTTCATGCTGTTAGTTAATTGACAAGATATATAGAGAAAGTTTGTGTTTGGGGAAATTATAAATTTTCAATTTTAGATTTGATTTTTTAAAAATATCACATTTAATAAACTGAACGTTTGTGAGAAATGAGAATCATTACATATTATACTAGAAAGTTCCCCGTCGCGTCTGTCTGCCTGTCTGTTCGCGATAAACTCAGAAACTACTGAATGGATTTTAATGCGGTTTTACCATCCGTGCGAAGCCAGGCCGGGTTGTTAGTAAAATTCTCAATGAACTTAGCTGAGTACGTACATTTGTTCTTCGTCTGTATCATCCAAATTAGCATACATTTCCTCTTGATTTAAAGCTTCCTCAAATGTCTCAATGTCTTTTACTTGGACGCGACATTTTTGATTCTTCCAATTTTTTTCAGGTATACTATTTCCATTGCTACGTAGACTCTCTTGTTCACTTTTTTTCATTGTTCTGGGCTAATACAAAACATCATCTTTAACCCAATTACTAGGCACGGCAGTAACTGCTAACCCGCCGCCTTCCTTCGTTATTACAATCGAAAACGGCATGATTTTTAATATTCGGGTAGGGAAGCCTAAAACAAACACACATTGCAAATTATTAAGAAATCAACACTAATTAGCATATTTTACCACACTAATAACTACTTCAAATGTCGATAAACACCGACTTACAATCTTTATACTTATTTGTATAAAACGTACATAAGAAAGGTATCGGTTCAGCCACTCGTTTTGGCGCAGCGCCGCCGCCGATACGCGGTACTTGTGCGACGGAGGTAGCACCAGGAACAACGAATTTAAAAAAAAAATAGTAGCGGACAGCAAAAATATGGCGCTTAAAGTCGTGTAAAATATAAGGACTTTAGATGGTTTTGTCTAGATATCATAGATAGTCATGTATACAAGTACCTACTAAAATTAAAGCCTAAATTTAGCTAAGTCGGTTACGTCTAGCTGTCCTTTTCTATTTATTTTATTAGAAAGTAACATAATTAAATTCTTTTTTATATATTTTTGTTTTATTTGATTTTAGTTATGTACAACTCGAATCGACCCCAATTTAACTTTATGTTGGGAACCTCTGCATTTTAGATTTACACGGCAGCCATAGTGAAATTTGATAAGAATTGCAAAAAAAGTGCACTTTGTGACTACTTTGTTACTAAACACTGTAAAGCATCATAAAATGAATGTTATCTGTTTTGCAACCTTAAAATATACTATATAATGAGACATTTACATTACAAATTGAATTAAATTCTATTCAAATTTTTAAGTTTTCTATGTTACCGTCAATATTATCAACTTTAACGATTTATCATTTCATTTTCATTCACACAAATTTAACAATTAAAATATTTATTTTACTTACCTGTTATAATATTGAGGCGCTCTTATTTATTAAGATTTTTATCAAAATTCCGTCGAGGAACTTGATTTCGTTCTTGTCAAACACTGCACTTACCCAGAAATATCCACATCAAAGAAAATGAAACCAAACACAACAAAATAATGGCCGCAGTTTTTTCTAATTTAGTGAAGTTGACATTTAATCCTCAAGTTGACATAAATTTCAATCAAACATTCATTATCATTCGGTCATCATTCACTCAATCTGTGGTCACAATTCAGTAACATATGTGTCTACAATATTAATACACTGTAGTACTAAATTACAACCACTTTTTGTGTCGGAAATTCCCCACTTTTGGTAGCAAAGACTGAATAAAGTAGTCGCAGCGACTGGTCTTGTTACTTGTGTAAAGATTCTGAGTGAGAACAGTTACGACACTGCGACCGAAATGGTTGTATGGGAGTGCTTACATTTTTTGAAAGACGTGTTAATTTGTGACTATCTGATGCCTTTGACCTCGTTTTCGTGGACAAAAAAGCTCGTTACCATTAAAAATAAAAAAAATATTACATTTGAATTTGGAATCCGTTACTTTTATATGATTTTTCATTGTCTTTTCTTATTTTAGCGCTAATATATTGAACAATATTTTGCGATATTAAAATGGAGTGGGGTGATATAGAGAACCGAATCGCTGTGATTGCATTACACAAAGTAGGTTTGAGCCAAATGCAGTTTTTAAAATTCTCCATACGCTTGGTATTAGTCAAATGTTTGTGTACCGATACAGGTATGACACTTCATAGAAACGGAGCAGCATAAATACCTAGTACTACTACAAACGAAACAATCCGTCCGTGCACACGTCAAATGTGTGAGTTGAACAATCAGGGTCGCTACCACAGAATTTGTTGCTTTGCTTACCTGTTTTCACCACTCGGAAATCTATACGATTATCTGTTGCTATACAAGGAACAACTATTGAACAGGTGGATGACATTACCTTCTTGGGAATACAACTGGATAGTGCCCTTACCTGGGAAACACAGGTTGATAAATTGTGCGGTAAATTGGCAAGCACTAGCTTCGCGCTCAGACGACTATCGGATGTGGTACCTAGAGAGGTGGTGAGGTCTACCTACTTTGCGATAGTGCAGTCTGTCCTGCAGTATGGCCTAGAGGTCTGGGGGTGCGCCGCGGAATGGCAACGAGCGTTTCGTATGCAAAAGCGAGCAGTCCGCGCGATAGTCCACGTATCAGGGCGAACAACCGTCAGACCATACTTTAAAACCCTTGGAATCCTCACGCTGCCATCCCTTTTCATCTTACAGGTAGCCACATATGTCTTTAGTAACCAAGACGTGTACCAAAGACCGAGAGATGTGCACGACATTGCGCTCCGCGATGTTGACCGACTGCACCTGATACCACACAGACTAGCTAAGAGTAAGACTGACAGACTGACTCATGTAATGGGGCCGTCTGTCTTTAATAAGTTGCCATCTGATATAAAACAGGCGACTACATTGACAAGCTTTAAAGTCAAGCTAAAAAAGTGGCTTCTTGAGCGTACATTCTACAGTATAGAAGAATTTTATGAATGTCGCTTATAATTCCAATTTAATGTGTTAATTTTCATTCGATTATTTTGTAATTATATGATTATTATTAGTTATGTATGTGTATGCGTAATATATTTATTTATATGTTTAATTTATTTTATTTTATTATTCAATTTTATTTTTGTATGACGTCTAAATACTTTTTATGAATAAATATGATTACGATTATGATTTTAAAATTTACGTTTTTTATTGTTATCCGTGGATAAACAATGATAATGTGCGCAGTTTCTCACCATTATAATTCAATAATCCTAAGTGACTCGCGTAATGTCAACGTGCGACTACCAATAACCCTGTTTTTCTTGCGCTTACACGTCCCAATAACAGGGGAAAGGTTGCGGGGACACCAGATTGCGGGGGACGGTGCGAGTTTCCGTTCTGTATGTAACACTATTATTAATTCTGAGGTACCGGACTATAACAGGTAAAATGAGACCTCCTCTTTGTGACAGTAAAAGATCTGGCCGTCCACGTAGTGTTCATACGAAAAAGGTGGTCATAGCAGTAAGGGAAAGAATTCGAAGAAATCCTGTCCGAAAGAAAAAGATTTTATCACAGGAGATGAAGATAGCACCTAGAACCATGTCGCTTATTTTAAAAGATGACTTAGGACTTGCTGCCTATAAAAGACGTACTGGTAATTTTACAACTGATAATTTAAAAAAGAATAGAGTAGTTAAATCGAAAAATCTACTGAAGCGGTACGCAATGGGTGGTCGCAGAAAAAAATTGTTTACGGATGACCATTTTTTTTAACATTGAGCAACATTTTAACAAATAAAATGACTGTAGGTATTTATGCCCCAAGCTCTAAGAAAGCTTCCCAATAAGTCGACAGAGTGCAGCGTGGCATTAGCCGACTTTAGTGATGGTTTGGTGGGGTGTTAGCTATGAAGGAGTGACTGAGCCATACTTTTGTGAAAAAGGTATCTAAACATCGGCATAAGTGTATTAAGATACTATTCTTGAAAAGGTATTTAAGCCCCTTAACAACACTATGTTCAATAACCAAGAATGGTTCTTCCAGCAAGACTCTGCACCGGGTCACATAGCTCGGTCAACGCAGTCTTAGTTGGAATCGAACGTTTCCGACTTCATCAGAGCTGAAAACTGGCCGTCGTCTAATCCCAATCTTAATCCGCTGGATTATGTTTTATGGTCAGTTTTAGAGAGTACGGCTTGCTCTAAACGCCATGATAATTTGGAGTCCCTAAAACAATCCATACGATTGGCAGTGAAGAATTTTCCCATGGAAAGAGTGCATGCTTCTATTGATAACTGACCTCAACGTGTAAAGGGCTGTATTGCAGCCAATGGAAACCACTTCGAATAAGGTTTTTATATTTTAAATTGTTTTATATTTATGTATTAAAAGCGAACAATTTAAGCTTAAGCCGAAAGTAACACAGACACAAAAACAACTTTGTTGTGGATTGTAGGTTAGGTTCATTAGGTTTCCTGTGACCAACACACGAGCGAGTGGCTGAAGCTTAGGGCGAAAGTAACACAAACACAAACAACTTTGTCGTGGGTTGTGGGTTAAGTTTGTTAGCTTTCCTGTGACTAACACACGAGCGAGCGAACGATTCAAGCTTAGGACGAAATTAACACAGACACAAAATCAACTTTGTCGTGGAGTGTAGGTTAAGTTATATGACATCCACCCATCCATCCATCCATTTCAGCCGCACAACGTCTACTGCTGGACATAGGCCTCTCCCAAAGATTTTCAAAATGACCGATCTAGAGCGAAGTTATATAACAATATAAGTATAAAAGAAGACTAAATATATAGAGAATTGAAAAAATTTGATTTGATATTATGATATTATTAACATCGAGAAAATTAATGTTATTTGTAAGAAAATTTGTTTTGTTACTATAAAATTCTTCATAATAAATATTGTGAGTATGGAATAAATATTCCGTATAACGAAAATCTATAAAACTTTTGTCTGTTAAAGAATGCACACCCAAACTATGCACACTTCCCACAAGACTACCATTTTATGATTTACAACCTTCGTCCTAATTCCCTGTGCATTAGATTTGAACATAGATTAGTCACTCAACTGTCCTAAGAATTTTTAACTCTTTAATGATGTATTTATACTAACTAATGCCTATGACTTCGTTCGCGTGCACAAAAATGCTTATCAGACTAAACAACTTTTGCTGTGGCGTCATTTTATTATTTCTCATAGTTTAGCTGAAAATTTATAGTTCTGCATCAGGTGTTCCATTTACCGAAATCAATTATACCCTGTATGTTGCCCAGATTTATACCAATAAAGTTTCATTCAAATCTATCCAGAATTTCCGGAGATTAGTGTGTACAAAAAGACAAACAAACAGAGAGACAATATCTTTAAAATTTTACTCTTTCACTGTGTATCTATCTGCTTGTTGTTTCTTTTTGAAAATTTAGTCAATATACAGACAATTTTTTTACTATTATATGTATTGCATAATATAAATATCGTTGTGTGCGTTTGTTTTTCATATTCATAATAGAATTAGGGCTCCATATCTAAACGATGTCAATCTCATCAGAGCCGGTATTTTCTTTTCAAGTTTCGAAAAAATATTCATCCTCCATACAAATGCCACCACCAAGCAACTCGACGTAGCCATGTCGTACTGAAGGCCAAGCCATTCCCCTTCTTCCACTGTTTGTTACCGCTAGCAATTATTATTCCCCCCTAAGCAATTTTCACGAGGCCACATCACAGGTCAAGTGATGTAAGCCCACAGGGCGAACTGCGTGGCGAGGGCAAACCCCAAGTCATCCACACCAAGTGTTTCTTTTTAATTTTTGCAGCTTGCGATTTTGCTGTAAATCTATATCCAGGGGTTTTTTGGGCGTAATTCGAGTTTGATTTTTTTAATGTCCAAAATCTGGATCTGGCATCTGGATGAAAAAAAAAATCATAGTCAATCATTACGTCTCGCTGGCACTTCGTAGAGATCTAAAATTTTGTATGTGGAGGTGAAACACTTCGCTAAACTCGAAATGCAATTATATTTCGTAAACAAAGCGTCTGGACTTCTGAATTTTGAATTTACTGACTGTACAGAAATTGGTAGGCTTGTATGTTGTGTTCAAAATTATTTGCATAATTGCTTTTGTTGAAAAGTACTTTTTCAATCGTACTATATACCATTAGTACCATTACGCAAGAGCGTAAGGCAAGATAGCAAGTTTCTTTGTGTGCATTAAGTCATAAACATGTTTAGATGTATAAATAATGCGAAACAATAAGGTTATCACATTCAGTATAAAAATATGAGTTTTTTTTATTGTTATGACTTTTTAGACTTCTTACTTGAATTAAAATGGCACGGCAATGCTAAAATATTTCATTTCAATAAAAACAATTTTAGAAAAAATTGCTGTATTTTTTAACAAAATCTACCATCCGATAGATTTCAGAATTGGCAACATTGTTGGAGCTTACAATGCATAAGCTTTGAGAATATAAAATGCCGTGCCTTAATTAATCTTTATATTAATTTATTATGAAATGGAACCACATAAGCATTGGTTTAAAATAAAATTCGGAGCTAGAAAGTATCGATGAGTTCACAAAAATACATAGGAGCTTAAAACGCACAAGTTTAGTGAATATAAAATCTGCTGGATCAAACCAAGCATTGAAATTTCAGCTATCGCTTAACTAACCGTCAATTACTATATATATAAAATGGAACAACAGAAGTATTGGTTTTGAGTAAAATCGGAGGCAGAAAGTACCAATGAGTTCATACAAAAACATATGATATATATATAAAACGGAACAACACAAGCATGGGTTTTGAATAAAATGTGGACGCAGCAAGTGCGAATTAGTTCGCAAAAAATAACCGTTACGGATCCAAGTTTTCTCGGAGGTTGAATACAAAAAATGACGAGTAGAACTTTATTTCTACGAATATGTTGGACAGAATCCATTACTAGAATGCGACGTTGCCACACCGCTCGAAGAATATGCGAAGAGAGCCAAGTTATCGGCCGCCAAAGGTGAAGTCTACTAAGTTCAGGCTCACTGCTGGATCTATATAAACAGACGTTTGGGCACTACGTAGATCCAGCAGTGGGCCTGAACTTAGTTGATTCCACCTTTAGCAGCGAATAACTTGGCTCCCTTCGCATATTTTCCGAGCGGTGTGGCAACGTCGCATTCTAGTAATAAATTCTGTCCAACATATTCGTAGAAATAAAGTTCTACTCGTCATTTTTTGTATTCAACTTATGTAAAAACTTAGATCCGTAACGGTTCTTTTTCGCGAACTCATTCGTACTTGCTGCGTCCACATTTCATTCGAAACCCATGCTTGTGTTGTTCCGTTTTATATATATATATCATATGTTTTTGTATGAACTCATTGGTACTTTTTGCCTCCGATTTTAATCAAAACCAATACTTATGTTGTTCCATTTTATATATATTGTGATTGACGGTTAGTTAGGTCACAGGTGAAATTTGAATGCCCGCCTTGATCCAGCAGATTTTATATTCACTAAATTTGTGCGTTTTAAGCTCCTGTGTAATAATAACTAGTTGGTAATTTCTGCCTACGAATTTTATTTAAAACCAATACTTCTGTGGTTCCATTTCATATATAAATAATATGACGGCTAGTTTAGTGTTCATGTTATATTCACAAAGTTTATGCATTGTGAGCTCCAATCCAACACGAATAATAATATTTGCGGAGACGGGGCGGGGGTGCGGGGGAAAAACTTAAGTCGCGCCTTCGCAGTTCGCTCTCTCATTCCAAATCCAGACGTTCAACTGTGCGGTCGCTGTTTATAAAGTACCCAAGAGCGGAAGTGGATAAGTATATAAAATCAGTAGTAGACCATTTGTTGTGTTAATAATGTCAACGGACGACGCGTATGAAGGTATGTACCTACTTGTATACTAGTTTAATCTGCTTAGGTAAAGTGTACATTTTATTTATATTAGTAATAAATGTCTAAATGTTTTAGTTTTACTTCAAAGCCTGATTCAAGAAAATGAACGGTATTTGTTGTTACCTGATTTGCGACTGATTTGCCGAATCTGTGGATTATTCATTAAATATTAGTAAAACCAGGTTCGCAATAAGAAACTACATGGGTACCTATTTATGGTAAATGGTGCATGTTATCTGATAAGAATGGGATAAAAACAAAAATATTATCAAGAAGGAAAAAGAGTATGTAACTCGCGTGCCAAAACTTCGCCTTGACGGTTTAATTGCTCGCGCGAATTTCAGTCTGCTTCCAATTGCTTTCTGTGTGGAACGTCAGGTTTTGAAAGCTAAATGACTCGTTATTCTCGTCCTAAAATAACTGTTATTCCTTAAAAAAAAATCTTTTTGTAGCTTTTTTGTAACTAGTTGGGCAAACGAGGGCAAAGATGCTGCATGGTTTGATCGGCGTGACCATATTTGCAAAAGGCCTCCGATTTTCAATATACCGCCACTTTACAAGCTTGTGAACACATTTGTCCTTCACAGTACGTAGTCGATGTAGGCAACTCCAAGCTGCCCCAGGTGAGAATAGTACCCAAAGGCAGCTCTCAACTTCCAACAGAAGAACAAAGTTAGAAGAAGGAGCTTATCGCCTATTGTATCATATTTGAAGTGGGAGGACTCTTTAAAACCGCATCGAAATTAGTCCATCCGTTCGAGAGCTAGGATTCCACTGACAGACAGACATTGGCGTCAAACTTATAACACCCCTCTTTTTGATGGGAGTTAAAAATGGCATACGTTTATAACTAATAACTATAATAGGTACTGACAAATAAATATAACACAATTTCTTGGTTAGGTAGGTACATTAATATTTGTCAATTCAAAATTTTAAGATTTTCTCATTCCCTCTGTCAAAACCTTCTAAACTAATTATCATTGTCGGTTCATATCGATATTTTAAATTGATACAAATATTCCTACAATAACTTGCGTAGTATTTAAATTATTTGAGTAACAATTAAGATATGTAAATTGTTCGTAGTCACAAGAATAGAGTTAAAGGTATATAGGTTAGTATAAGTAGGTACACTTACTTCTCTTCATATCGAAGACGAACGTCTGATGCTTTGATGTTTCTAACCACACACAAGATAGGCGGTGCCTAGAATAGGTTTGCCGTGTTTTTGCGCGGTTTTAGTTTTTCCTCACTAAATTACAGTCGGGACGCCAAAGTACCTATCTAAGTAAAATGTTGACTAAAAGATTTTATAGGTTATTTCGTTTTTGGTACATTATAGCTATTATAAAAAAACAAACAAAATGTTACACGCTCGGTTCCCATACAAATCGGTTTACTCTATCAGTATATCTTGATAATATATCTGTGGGATAAAAGCATGTCAGTGTTGTATGCTTAGTTTAGTAAGTGTCCGCACATGGGGTGACTATAAGACGTGGCATAAAAATTCTTGAGCTCATCCGCGCTTCAGAAAGCATGTTAACCTGTAGGTCCGGCTGTCATTGTATGGCTATGCCAGATGCTTATTAGCAGTATTGGAAGTTTTCAAGCTATGCGAGATGCCTATAAGCAGTATTGGAAGAACCATTAGGTGTGGGCTAAAATAAACTACTTTTTATCCGGTGAACTATGAAATTATATTATTTTTACTTTTACTTGGAACTTGGAAGTGTATGTAAGTGTTACGTCATGCGGCTACGCCTAGGTTTAGCCGGCTAGAACTAGGTGCAGCTGGTCTCAGATAGCTACACTTAGGGGTATCCTACTTATCTTCGGCTACCACTAGGTTTAGCCTTTATCATTCAGGCAAGAACTAGATGCAACCGATTGCAGGTGGTTAAACTTAGGCGTAAGAGTAAGCTGTCTATATTTTAGTTTGTAACGTCGATAAAATAAATGACCAAAATGTTGAAGTGACATTTAGGTATATTGTTTTTTCGATACTTGAAAACATATCTTAAGTAATAAGTGATGAGTGGCGGAACTACACAACGTGTAACGGAAAGGGTATATAACAATAAGAATTGGAAAAATACTAATAATATTATTATTATATTATATTCACTATGGGAGCCTGGTACTCTTGGTATACGAAGAAAGAGGAAGGAGAGCATTGCACTATTCTCCTCACTCGCCATGAACTCCCTCCGCGTCAACAGTTCAACATGCGCTTTTGATGCAAACACCGCCACTTGCGGTGTTGTTTGGCGGCAATCAACAAAGGATCGGCCGCGACCAAACGGCGGCGGTAGCACCTACGGCGGCGATCGTTTGACAAAGTATGTAACAAACAAATTTCGATTTAATGGCACTATTCCCAAGAATTATTTTACTTTAACAGAGTCTGATTTTTTTAATGCGAAGATTAGATAGGTAAAAAATAGTACTTACTTTTCAATGGAAGAGTTCAAAATGTCGCCCCTTTTGCTGGATGCATAGCATAAGCACCAGCTCGCCGGTACATGGATGCACGGACGTTACGCAGCATCTCTGGCGTCACGGTACTTC
The DNA here is from genome assembly GCA_963555685.1 of Acrobasis consociella. Classification (NCBI taxonomy): domain Eukaryota; kingdom Metazoa; phylum Arthropoda; class Insecta; order Lepidoptera; family Pyralidae; genus Acrobasis; species Acrobasis consociella. The sequence goes on along the minus strand of OY743125.1, from coordinate 15,098,964 downwards.
TTCTTCTTATCGTGTGTGTTAGTGACTAACACTAGTGTCAGAGTTTTTAAACCGCCTTAAAGGCCTCTGACATGGTTTTAGGTAACGACCAATGTCAAAGACAGTGACCGGGACCGACGGCTTAACGTGCCCTCCGAAGCACGGATCATCTTACTTATCAGACAATCAGATGATCAGCCTGCAATGTCCTAACCAAACTAGGACAACAACACAAATTCGTTGCCCCCGCTGGGAATCGAACCCGCGACCTCCGGGTATGAGCCGAATGCTCTAACCACTACACCAAGGAGGCAGTCACGGTACTGAAGGCGGCCTTTATGCGTTCTATCATTTCATCCCTTGACGAGCACTCCAAAGCATACACGGTATTTTTTATGTATCCCCATAAGAAAAAGTCTAGGGGAGTGAGGTCTGGTGACCGCGCTGGCCATGCAACACTGCCGCCTCGCCCTATCCACTGGGAGAAGCGAGTATTTAGGTGACTTCGCACATCACGAGCGAATTGTGCTGGAGCACCGTCGTGTTGAAATATCATATTATTGGTAATCACGAAGTCGATGTAACTAGACACAGGCATTACAGTTAATTCTTCATTTAATGGATCACTTAAACACTAAGTAATTTTCACCATTTCAAGTTTGTGCATATTTATTTTTACATCATATATTTGACGGAGCAGGAGATGACCGAACTCACTAAAATGTGACGATAAATACAGCGCTCCGCCTCGCGCTGTATCATGGATTCCAACCAAATGTGTCTGAATACCCCTGGCCCACACAGTTATTGAATCTGTGTCCACCTGGGCTTATCGTCTAGCTGAAACAACTATCATTGTAATATAATAAATCGGTTTACCAAATCCTCATCTATTACAACAATCACAATTAAAGAAGTTATGGCCAAGCCCACAGCACACTACACAAAGGAGATGTTCACAGTACGGCGGTCCGCACAAGACTGAGCCGCTCGTCACTAGGGCGACCGCTTTTATACTTGTTGAAACATTTGAAAATGTAGCAGTTATGTTTTGTAGTAAACAACTTTCTGTTTGCACATCGAAAACAATAATAAATGGGATTATCTTGAACTCGCCGACACGGCCAACCTGACATGCGTACGCCCTCGTATGCGCTCTCAATAGTAATTTAAACTAGTAAGTAGCATCAGGCCTGTCTCACTCCCCGGTAGGTATTAAAAACGCAAGTACGTACGGCGGCCATGCCTGCGTGGCTAATCAGTGCGCCAGAAAAGGTAAGCGTTACGCGATAGAAAGAGATGGATTGTCTAGGTGAATATAACTGTAAGTTATTAGCGTTGTGCGATCTGAATTGAACTTAATTGTATCGTAGCGAGAGTCTCTATTCCTTTAATTGATTTTTCAGAGTCAATCTTCTTTACTTGTACTATTATGTATTCTATGGTAGCATGGTTAGAAATAACCATAAAATGATTCTGATCTAGCTCGGCAATAAGCGTCCCACAAAACTATAACAAAATTTCAACTCGCAAAAATTCTACTCTAGAAGAGTGCCTTGCAAAACTACTTTTCTGAACCGGTCTTTTATTTGTCCTTCAGCCAAGATCTATACAGGAATAATTATAAAGAAATCATGACTAAGGGATTTTTCGCACATGCTTACGTATTCAATCATTCGAATCAACAAAATTTATGGATCAATTTAAAGGAATCAATTTTTAACTCGCCGACACTGCCATCTTGACAGTAACACCCGTCCTCGGGTTTCATATTTAAGATCAACACAAAGCACAAACGGTACACCGTTCGGCCAAACCTGATCAAAACAAAGCTTTAGTAAATTTTTTTTAGAAGTCTTGCTGTACGTCGAGGCAATGCCGCCAGTCTCTTAGGTATATGTTTTATTTTTATATTTTTTTAGTTAGTTATATTTTAGTTCATACTTTTAACATTTTAATTTAGGTAGGTTATTTCGTTTTTAGTTAAATTAATTATTGTGTTCTGTTTATATTTTTTTTTTGCTATAAATAACCATCTTTATTAGATGACTTACTTAATTGGATTAAACGATCTAAAATATAATAAACTCGAACGCAGCCAGCCTTCCTGCTAGTTCAAAATTGTTATTTATCATATGTTCTCTATACCAGTTATTAAAATTTAAATTGAATCAAAACGAATAGAACTTCTAAATTTTAACGAATTATTGATTCAGTTAGGAGAGATCACCAAGACATATCAGTAACAAAATTGCCATCGTTAGCCTCACACTAATACGTGATCACCAGGTCCACTTGACCTTATGATTTCCTCCAGAAACTCGACCTCCACAAGAGCCGACCGCATACTGCCCACTCACGGACTACGGGTCAACTCTAGTACGGTCACAACAAAACAAACAATGCAATTCATCACTCTACCTATGGCAATAAAGCCTTCGGCTATGCTATCGGACTTCCTAATGAGCTTCTCTGGCTTCCGCATCCTTCTCAACCTATCATGAAAACACTTGTGTATTTGCTTTGAGTGTCATGCCCGGAAAGCATCTCGATTTTTCAAATAATTGAACAGGTGAAAAAACCGTCATAATGATTCAAGTAGTTATACGTAAGAACAACCGGAATCATCTAGGTTTAGAATGTGGTGCGAACAGTATGCTCCACCCCCCGATTACATCCAACCATCAGAGGCGCTACCGCCAGGTCATAAACTGCCATGGGCTACTAGGAGGTGCTTGAATTGCCTCCGAACTGAAGTAGGCCGATGTAAACAATCTGGCGCGCTGGTGCCATATAGACCAAGCAGAAGCACAGGGCGATTGTGGTCATGACGATCACCTCTATGCCCTACCAGCTGTACCGTGCTTGACCTATACTATGCCTCGGAGGGAAGCGTAAAAGTGGCAACGTTCTTGAAGAACAAAATTTAAAATTCAAGCCAACGACGATATAAGAAGAAGAAGTGAAAATAAATGTCAACTGGGTAGAAATATACGCTATTTTCCAACAAGTCAAATCAGACACCTTCCTCCAAACGTCAAAACAAACAGTTTCCACTGTTTGCACTTCGACTGCACTGGGACTTTGTATGAGAAACAGGCAGATGACGACACAGATCCCGGAGCCAAACAACGCTTTCACCATCAGCCCTTTCGCAATAATAAATCCCAAACTACGCTAAAATGGATAAGTTCAAAAACAAACGACACCACTTTGCGACGCTTAACCTCGCCAATAGCTCAAAATAATTCATCCCTGGCTCAGGAAAACACCTAACTGTCAACAAAAACAAACGTTTACAGTACTTTTGTTACACTAAAGCGTAGCTAGAATACAGTAAAAGCGTTTGCAACTTAATCTTTTTTCTACGGACTTCCTAACAATAAAAATAACATTGCTTATCAGTACGATATTCTTAAATTTGGCTATAATATCACAATATTTACTCGACTTTAATTATCCAGATTAAAATTTACTCAAGTAACGGGACTTTACTTCAGTTAACCTAAAACACAGTAAATAATAAATTAATGGTAAAATATTATTACTCACATAGTAAACGGTGAAAGGTCCTTTTAAATAAAGTCATCACCATGATCATCATCATGGTCGGCTCGCCGTCCTATTAATCACCTCTACATCATCACTACCTCTTCATCAATAATATCTTTATCGTCATCACTATCTCTTCAATATCAATATCATCATCATCACCCTAGTCATTATCTCATTATAATCTTTATAAAAGTCATCATCATATTTAGCTATCTTAAGTCCAATATGAGGCAAAGGCTAGGAGAACTTATCTTTCCAACTTTACGAATAATGAAGTACGTAACGTACCTAATAACTATCATTTTACACAAGTATTCACACGTAAGCTTATAAGACGCTAAAAATTATAATTTAAAATACTCAAACTAGACTATTTGCTAGGATAATAACTGGCGCCTCTGCCAGCTCCGACTAACAGTGACTTATGCCACCTCCAGTGATGTTAAGCTCATCTATCAACTCATGACGATAAGATCAACTCACTAAGCTTAGGAGATAATACACGTTCTTATTTAAAATAGCGAAATCATAATTATTTTCTGCTTGCATAGTGGTCAAAATACTAGACATTATTCTACTTTATGTTTTAAAACTAAAGGTTTTGAAATAAATTGCTCTCTGCTCTACTCTTAAATCGAAAAAAATATAAAAACTCACCAGGTTATCTTTGCGATTCAGCAGATAAGGTTACGACACAGAAATACACACGATATCAACTCGCTTTTTCACTTCACCTCACTTCACCAGGAATCTCCAGCGCCTGCGGCACTGCCGCTGACTCCAACTCGGCCGCAATACGTGGCCAGCAGTTATGGTTCACTTGTTAGCACTTTAGCACCTTTGCAGAAGTCGCTGAAACTAAACACACAATAAGTATCTTTGTTATGATCGCTTCACTCTCGTTAGCACCATTACTGGCGCTAAAGGTTGTCACACAGGCCGGCTGCCATTCAGACAGACTTGTCACACAGATGGTTGACAGACAAGACGGTTGGCAGACAGACGGTTGACAGACAGACGCTTGTCACACAGACGCTTGTCACACAGACGTTTGTCACACAGACGCTTGTCACACAGACGTTTGTCACACAGACGCTTTGTCACACAGACGTTTGTCACACAGACGTTTGTCACACAGACGTTTGTCACACAGACGCTTGTCACACAGACGCTTTGTCACACAGACGCTTGTCACAAAGACGCTTGTCACACAGACGCTTGTCACACAGACGCTTGTCACACAGACGCTTGTCACACAGACGCTTGTCACACAGACGCTTGTCACACAGACGCTTGTCACACAGACGCTTGTCACACAGACGCTTGTCACACAGACGCTTGTCACACAGACGCTTGTCACACAGACGCTTGTCACACAGACGCTTGTCACACAGACGCTTGTCACACAGACGCTTGTCACACAGACGCTTGTCACACAGACGCTTGTAGAACAGACGGTTGTCACACAGACGGTGGTCACACAAACCATTTGTCACACAGACCATATGCAACACAGGATGGGTTGCGATACTAAAGCCAGAGCCTGTCAATGACCCCAAAAGTTGTCGACACATTGCACTGCTAAACTCCATCCACAAACTATTAAAAAGGCTAAGACTGAAGTCACGACACCAGCTCTATAAGATTGACTATTGAAAAACCACTTTACCATCAAAAAGAATAGAATTTGAATCCACCTGTGTGGATACAACCATCAACCCCACTGAAAAACTATCAGGGTTCTCTCTCCCACGCAGAGAATTGTGCCAGCTCCACAGACTGAGAACTGGATGGGGACGAACTAGATCGTTTGAATTCCGGTGCGACTGGATTGACTCCCCAGCTTGCGGATGTGGCGCTCCTGTATAGGACATGGACCACATTATTCGAGACTGCCGGAAGACTGGTTCACCCTGCAAAAAGACGCAATACAATAGATACAGAATAACGACTATAATAATAGCCATACGATTATTATTAAATAAATGGACAGGTTCCTGTTTCAGAATAAGCATGACGAATGGAAAAACACTTTTGGTATATCGGTTAGACCATCAAACAACATTGTAGTTTGTACACACACTCTTTCCTTTCTCTGAGAAACCAAAAATGACAAAGATACAGCGCATTGAAATTTTGCGTGACGTCACACAAGCCCCCACTCCGGAACCTTGACGCTCCGTATCCCTGTGAATTTTTACCTCTCTGGCAAACTAAAAATACGGGTCCATCATCTCTGGACAATTCAAAAGACGGTCCAATTATAATCACACTCTTCGAACCCTGTCGGATTTTTCACCCCTATTCTCCCATGGATTCACTCAAGTGGGCAAAAGATTCAGATCCAACTTCTGATGACGGAGCAGGAGATGACCGAACTCACTAAAAGTGTGACGATAAATACAGCGCTCCGCCTCGCGCTGTATCATGGATTCCAACCATATGTGTCTGAATACCCCTGGCCCACACAGTTATTGAATCTGTGTCCACCTGGGCTTATCGTCTAGCTGAAACAACTATCATTGTAATAAATCGGTTTACCAAATCCTCATCTATTACAACAATCACAATAAAGAAGTTATGGCCAAGCCCACAGCACACTACACAAAGGAGATGTTCACAGTACGGCGGTCCGCACAAGACTGAGCCGCTCGTCGCTAAGGCGACCGCTTTTATACTTGTTGAAACATTTGAATATGTAGCAGTTATGTTTTGTAGTAAACAACTTTCTGTTTGCACATCGAAAACAATAATAAATGGGATTATCTTGAACTCGCCGACATATTTTTTTGTTTTTTTATTCTTTTATTTTAGAAGTAACAGGGGGGGGGGGGACACATTTTTACTACTTTCGAAGTGTCTCTCGTGCAAACTACTCAGTTTAGATTTTTTTAATTTAAAACCTCAATATAATTTTTGAAGACCTATCCATAGATACCACACAAGAATGGGTATGAATGAAAAAAAAAAATGAGTTTTAGTTCTAAGTATTGGGAACCCCCAAAATTTATTGCTTTTTTAGAGTTCCGTACCCAAAGGGTAAAAACGGAACACTATTACCAAGACGTCGCTGTCTGCCACCAGGCTGTATCTCAAGAACCGCGATAGCTAGACAGTTAAAATTTTTACAAATTATGTATTTCTGTTTCCGCTATAAACAAAACATACTAAAAACAAAATAAAATAAATATTCAAGGGGGCTCCCATACAACAAACGCGATTTTTTATAGATAACTGGTACGGAACCCTTAGAACGTGAATCCGATTCGCGCTTGGCCGGTTATTTCTATTTATGTGTAAAAATCTTAATGCGGTTAACATAATACATCTACTTTACAAGTTTCAACAGTATAGTTTTTAAAGTTTCGGAAAAAAGTGGCTGTGACAAATGGACACACAGACAGACATGACGAATCTATAAGAGTTCCGTTCTTTACCATTTGGCTACGGAACCCTAAAAACCATGACTTTTAAGCGTTAACTCCCAATAACTTTTCAACGGCTGAACCGATTTTCATCAAACATAGCTAAGTACCACCGCAATAGAACTTGCATTCACGTAAAAAACTGCATCAAAATCAGTCCATCCGTTTGAGAGCTACGATGCCCCAGACAGACCGACAGATATTACAGCGTCAATCTAATAACACCCCTCTCAGGGGTTAAAATTTTTGTCTTGAAAGATGTTTTGTCTACTAGCACAATACGTTATTCGAATTGATCGGGAAATGCAACACAAGACTACCTAACCAAAACGAATGCTTAACTGAACTAAAAACCTAGTTCAAACCTCATATAAATAGGAAACACCAAAGTTTAACCAGTTGCGGTCGGCTGCATCTAGTTCTAGCCGGAATGATAAAGACTAAACCTAGTTCTAGCCGTAGACACAGAATACATACTAGTACTTACGTACAGAAGTCTTACTCTAAAAAGAAATTCAAAGAAATATCTATTCAATATTGTTAGCGATATGGTCTAATTTAACTCGCGTCAGAATTCGACGCCTACTCGTTTAGATACCTAGAATTTCAGTTGCAAGCCAATTTCATTCTTATTACGCTAGACAAACGGTTCATCACAGGTAGGTACCTACACAAAACCGATTGAGTGAGCAGTTCGCCTAGGGTTGTCAAGATACTAACATCGCCATCTAGCGCAGGCAATTTCAAATAGGCGTTTTTGGCTGCGCATATATTCAGCTACCTTGTTGATTGTACATACATAGGTAATATATTATATCGTATATAAATCTTTTTTCGTAATAATAACCATATATATGTTACCAATACATCTTAATATACCTATCATATGATAATTCATAATATACTAAATAGGTACGGTACCTATTTAGAATAAATAATTTAATATAAATACGTGTCCTAAAGACGCTGAAAGGTAAGGTAAGCGTAAAATAAGTTAAATCTGGATCACTGTCTGTGTTTAAGCAATTAAACACTTTTTAAGGTTCCGTACCCAAAGGGTAAAAACGGGGATCTATTACTAAGACTTCGCTATCTGTCCGTCTGTCTGTCACCAGGCTGTATCTCAAGTACCGCGATAGCTAGACAGTTAAATTTTTCACAAATTATGTATTTCTGTTGCTGCTATAACAACAAATACTAAAAACCAAATAAAATAAATATATAAGAGGGGCTCCCATTAAACAAATGCTTTGCTGCGATTTTTTCCCCTTTTTTGCTCGATATCAATAATGGCAACAGGTAGGCACTTTAAATATTCACAAAATACTCAGTTGTATTTTAATTTTAATAATAAATAAATAAAAAATTAAGGGAGGCTCCCATACAAAAAACTTGATTTTCATAGATAATGGTACGGAACCCTTAGTGCGCGGGTCCGACTCGCACTTGGCCTGTTATTTCTTTTCCTTTCCATGACGATTAAGTCGGTGAATCTGGTGAACAAACCGCGCGTGCGTCACTGCTCACTGCTCGCTAGCGACTAGCGAGAGTAGCGAGTGAGTCGTCCTTGCTGGATTAGCCTCCATATAGAGGCCGCAATGCGTAGGTATATTTTCGATACCTAAACGGGGAGTGACACAGGCCTGCCGTAGATAAGCAGGATACACCTAAGTGTAACCATCTGAGACCGGCTGCACCTAGCTCAGCCGGCTAAACCAAGGAAATAGCCGCATTTCGGGTTTTAGTCGTGTGCCTTACCACACTAGTGAGTTGCGAGCGAGTTGACGTGTGCGCGGCGAACCCGCCCCGCGAAGACGCCGCGCAGCGAGCTCGCGGCGAGCAGCGCTATCGACGCCATTGTAAGTACAAAACGCGGATCGCACGACGCGAACTGGCTGCGCACCCGTGGCATCTTCGCGCCAAGCTCGCTGCGCACCCGCGACCTCTTCGCACCGAGTTGGCTGCGCACTCGCCCCGCTTTCAACTCGCTAGTGTGATTAGGCCCATATGCGTCTGACTCCGAGCACAGTCTGCAACGGAATGAACGAGACAACTGGGCGTTGCACCAAATACAGACATAAACTTAATTGCTTTAGTATTGCCAAAGTAAATCATAAAGATTGATTTTTGCAAATTCAACAATATACCTAAATCAACAGGCAGCTTGAAAAATCTGACACGCACGAGTGCCGCTTGTATAAAAGCATTCACAGGGGCCGCAGCGACACAAGGCTGACGCTGCGGCGCGGCGCATGTATTTTTTTAAAATGTGTATTGACTACTACACAAGGCGTCGCCGCGGCACCGTCGAGCGGTAAGTATAGCTGTATGGGTCCACAAAAATGCATACATTTAAGTGTACACATTGGTTTTATTTGTACTTGTGTGGACACACGGTGTCGCCGCAGCAGCTAAAAGCTTTACACTCGTAAAGATCCATACAAATGCCAGCAGGGGCCTGCGGCAAGCGACGCCATGTGTAAGCAGCGTAATTCGGCTAGCTGGTTATTGCTTTAAATTTACTTTTTCTTACGGTGACTAACAAATGTAAATTTGTCGATTTACAAAATTAATAAAACTCAAGTATTTTCGCAGGTCACGAAAAAACTTTTCCGATTCCTTCGTATTTACCAGGATTGGACGACTTATCAGATGATTTAGATTCTGATTCTGAGCTTGGAGTGGCGAAAACTATTTATTTAAGTAAACTAGAAAGATTGGTAGCCGATGGTATCATATGCGAATCAGAATCTGAAACTTCAGACGAAGATGAAGGTGTGGTGTTACTGCAAACCATAAAAAATCACCCTGATAATCAACCTTTCATCATCGAGCCTACTGACAAAGGGGATCTTAGAAAAAATCACTGGATTCTAGGTTATGGAGACATGAGGTATCCTTACTTTATACTAAGTATTTATCATACTTTTGCATAAAAAAGTAGCTTGTAATCAGTATTTGAAGTTGCATAAATTTTAGTCGAAAACAAACTCGCTTTTTCTTCCAACGAATATCATATCTAAATGTTGAAAGTTTGTAAATGTGCTTATATAGTTGGCACTCTCTCATGGTGATTGAACTACACAAACTGAATAAATACGTATAATAAAATATTTTTTTAATTACTTATGGAACTGAAATCGTGAGTTTGCTACTAAATTAATAATTAATTGTATTTCATTACTTTAGTTCAGCGAAGGTAAGTACTACAAGCACAAACGAAGAAACTAGACAATCAACCGATATTGTAAGTTAAAAGAAATATAAATCACATAAGTTATGTCTGTTCTGTCCTCTCACCAAAACCTCATATTTTTTAGAAAAAAGTGCTGCGTACTCCAAACAAACACGTTAACTACAATGATAAAAGTGATAATGAAGACTTTTCGGCCACCGAAGGATCGGATTACGATTGTAATAAGGAAATTCGAAAAAAAAAATGTTTCTCAAAATATGTGAACAAAACCAAAACAAAATTTAATAACAAAATAACCGTTCAAGCCATTGTACACGCCAGTGCTAACACTGTCAGAAAAGTAAGATTAAAGTTACACTGAGTTTGTCACTGTCTGTCTGTCTGTCTGTGTAATAGCTGTTTATAAATTTATTACTTCTTTTTTTAGATTTTATCTGCACATGTTTTGGTTTCGGAAACTCCTGAAAAATCTTTTGATGAGGTGAGCCAAGAAATATTTTGTTTGAATAAATATTGATTTTATCACTGTCGTAATAACTAATTCGCGGATTGACTTTAAAATATATTTTTTTTTTTTTAGATTTCATCCGCACATATTTTGGTTCCGGAAACCCCTGAAAAATCTTTTGAAAATGTGAGTTAACACCGTTAAAATTATAGAGACAGTTCGAAATATTTATTTCAAATAGTATTTTAAATTATTGCCTTCGCAATCGCACAAATATACTAAGAATAATACTAATATGAAAAAATTTACAAGCTATTTTTCTGTTATTAAAATTAAACTTATAATTGGGTAGTCAACTAAAATATGTAAAGGTTTAAAGGTGCCTTTTATCGAAAATATAGCCAATTTTTTAATTTAATTTTAAACATAATACCGGAAGTAACGACACACATCAATCGAAATTTACATTTTTCCTAAGCCCGCAGTTAAAAAAAAAGACATCTGTCAACTGTCAATGTCTACTGCTTAAATAACCGTCGTAATGTTAGTTGTTGTCTAGTTATGTTGGTAGATGACAGTGACAGTGACATATAATACAGTGGTGCTATTTTTGAACCGTGGAGTCATTAAACGAACGGTTTTTTGTATGTAAAAACTAATCGTTTAGGTGACACCGCGGTTCAAAAATGGCGCTCCAGTACAGTACTGAAAATGGAAATTGCCAACATTACTCAAAAAATCTTCATTGTGACATTATTTCCTCAAATATGCTTGACCTTGCTTGAAAATGAAGGTCAATGGGATTTTTGCAAATATCTAAATAAGTAAAACCTTATTTTAAAATCTGATTATGAAAAGCTTCTTCTAGAGGCTATTCCTCGAAAAGGATTGCGAATCAGTTTTTTTTTTAAATTACTTGACAACCCAATTCTAAACTTTTTTAGTTTTAAGCTATATTTTTTTAATAATGAGAAGTTACCTTTCACTGCACTCTTCATTTAATAAGTTTTAAATGTGTCACAATCATCATCATATCAGCGACAGAAAGTCCACTACTGGAAATAGGCCTCCCCAAGTATTTAATAATACGTCATAATCGTAAAATGTAATTCAACTTCCAGAATGGTGCAGACAAAGTAAGACGTTCTATTCTATTTTGCAATAAATCAATCGAAGAAGATTCTATTACGAGAATAAATTTTGATGATAAAAATGACATGTAAGTATTAGTGCCTCTTAATAAAGGGGCTAGATAAGAAATCCAAAATTTAAAATCACACACCTCACGAGTGCTATTTTTGAACGAGAGAGTCACATTATGAATGCTTACGCGAGCGTTTCCAAACGGGAACATTTTTCAATTGATTGCGTGCAAAGGATTTGCACGAGAGGTTTTGGCAACTCGTCTTTTTGTCATCTGTGGCACACAAATGTAAAAAAAAAACCTTCACAGAGAATTAGTTCCGTTTCACGTTGTTTTTTAGGGTTCTGTACCCAAAGGGTAAAAACCGGACCCTGTCACTAAGACTCCGCTGTCTGTCTGTCCGTCCGTCTGTCAGTTACGAGGCTGTATCGCACTTTTCGACTCGCACTTGGCCGTTATTTTAATTTACTAACATTGAATTATATTTTCTGCGTAAAGCAATATTACTTATCGCTGACACGATGGTTTCAAAAATACAATCAAATTATATTTTATGCGAGCGGTAAAAAACTACACGTTTTGCGTTTCGCTTACTCCCTCGCTCAAAAATTTTACTCCAGGTTTGTGGGCACATTGTCCCTTGTCTGTAATAGCCCTTTCAACTTTAAAGAAAATATATCAATAATCATGTCTCTAGTTAATTATCTTTTTTGGCGGCACTAATAAGACGTAGGAAGTCCCTTTAAAGGTAATTTTTACTTAAAACGAGATCCTTAATTTATATGGGTTTAAATGGGTTATTTTTCAGATTATTGTATGAAAACACGAAAGATAATATTGTAGATATTTTACGCGAAATTTCAAATGAAGACTTACGCGAAATTTCAAACGAAGACTTACGCGAAATTTCAAACGAAGATTTACGCGAAATTTCATACGATGACTTACATGATAATACCTATGCTTCCAAAGATGTAAGTTAATTACTTTATGCTTCTTATTATCGAGTGTGCTAATAGCTAATAATACTGGTGTTAGATTTTTCAAGCCTGCTTAAAAGCATCTGACAAAGCTTAATGACTGTCATCTAGAGATAGCAAACATTTTAACTTACTAGTATTTGTAAAACTATTGTGAATGTTTCCTTTCGATGTTTTCTTTTCCTAAAAGTAAGTTGTTTAAATTATTCAGGAAACTCAATGGTACACGTTGGGCTGAGCCATCGAACATTAGACCTTTTGTACCTTTTTTGAATCTTTTGAACTTGAGATCTAAGTCTTATGAGTAATTTTATTGTACTATCTACTTATTCGCCGGTTGACTGGAAGAGATTCCACTAAGGGATAAGTCCACCGTTGTCAATTCCCCTTTATGTTGTTATTGTATTTAGTTGTGTGTTACAATAAAATTATAACTAACAAAACTTTCGGTTAAAGGATGCGCTTTTAAACTACAGTTACTACAGCTGTAATCAAATTATGCTGTGTGCTTCTGGTTAATATTAATTCCTAAGTTACAAGTTGTTCGCCGCGAACTTAGACCTCGCGATTATTTGATAATTGAAAATTAAAAAGCACCCCGACTTTCAAGCATTCACCCCTTGCCCATAACTTTTGAACAGCTAAACCGGTTTCCATAAAACACAGCTAAAAACCACCGCAAGGAAACTTGCTTTCACGTAAAAAACCGTATTAAAATTGGTCCATCCGTTCGAGAGGTATGATTTCACGAACAGATAGACAGACATAAAAAGGCAATAAAAATTATCTGAATAGTTGCTACATGCATTCTTAATATCATCAAAAGTAGTTTAAAAAATTAATTAAAAATTATGTAAACGTTTCGAAAGTTAACGGGGAACATTTACATGCATACAGACACACAAACATACATATTTACACACACACACACACACACACACACACACACACACACACACACACACACACACGCACGCCCGCACTCACGCAAGCGCACCCACACGCACGCACATACCCCCACATGCATACATACATACACACAATGGTTTTTTTCGCCCCATCTACATTGTAGCCCTTTCTCGCTTCGCCGGCTCGGTCAGTTATTTTGTTAGTTTTTAACCCATTAATCATTTAAATTAAATTTTTCAGATTGTTAAGCCATCAAGTGGACGAATTTGGAATAGGCGAAACTGTTGCATTTTTTGCGAAAATTTAATAACAAAATTTACGCGTCACTTACAAAGAAATCATTCTGAAGAAATAGAGGTCATTAAACTTATGGCTATCACCGACCCAGATCCAAAAATTCAAAAAAAAAGCGGCAGGCTTTTACTGATAACTTGAGAAACCGTGGCAATTTCATTCATAATACTAAAGTTGTCGCAAATAATGAAGGGTATTTAATTCCAAATCGACAGAAAACTGATGAGGAAAGCACTGAAAGCTATGTGATTTGTAAAAAGTGTTTGGGTACTTACAAACGATCTACGTTTTACAGACACAATAAAAAGTGTGATCCAGCTAACGAAAACGATTTCACTATAAAACATGCCCTCGCTCTACAAGCTTTACCCATTATTTCAAATTTTAAGCATGTGTCAAAAGAATTCCAAGAAAATAAGTAGGGCAAAAATGGGGTAGCTGAATCAGCGCAAACTTAATTGGTTTGCGCCAATTCAGCTACCCCATTTTTGCCATCATTTTAATAGATCGATAAGGGATTTTACAAAATTCTCCCAGTATTACCATTATTTCGAATAGATGCATAAGGGATTTTACAAAATTCATTACATGTTAAATGATTCGAAGAAAAGGTAAATAAATTGTATAATTTACTTAACTGATACTCTGTTGTGTATTTTTCCAAACTACTTTACAATAATTACAGCTGTTCAAAATCGTTACTAAATACTAGAGTATAATATGGCTAATCAGACTTGAGTTTTCATATATGTGTTTCGAATTTCCCATAGTTAAAAGTTTCGTATAATTAAGTCAGGTTAGAAAAAAAAACCATATTGCTTAATCTCTAAATTTATTTAATATTTTCTATACACCATTTGTACAAACAAGATACATTTTTGAAAGCACAGCATTTTGTATGGTATATACAACTTTGAATATCAGCAGATTGAGAGTACATTTCATGTAATGTTTCTAAATTAGGACAGTTCAAATCTTCTAAATTTTTCACATTTTCGTTTTCTGTAATTTGTTTCATCCATGATACTTTTTCAACACCTTTTACAAAAATACGTTTGTGTTTTAAGTAATTGTGTAGCAAAAAATTAAAGTTATAGTAAGGCACAAATCCTTCATTCCACAGTATTCCTCTGTTTTTTTCGATCCAAGCCACATGTGTACGTTCTTTTCTTGTGAGATTATAAAATGGATATGGTGGCTTTATCAAAAGTACTAAAACATGGTCTTTAGATCGAATTGCTATTTCTTTTGGTATAAATTTGTTATCTTCACTTTTGAAACCTTGTAAGTCGATTATGACATTCATGATAATTTCCGTACTATGTTAGTCAAAGGTTTATACTCAAAAAGTCGATCGTTAATAATCAGACAAAAAGCAGATGTGTTATCTGGTATAGCTTCGGAGCACTCGAATTCTAGACGTACGTCAACTGGTCCAGTTTTCAAATTATCGTTTTGTCTCGAACAGTTAATGACAAATAACGGAGCTTTTTCTTTAAATGTTTTTAGATCAAGCAACGGGTCTATGCTGGAGTCGTAATAAGACTGACGAAAGTTTGCATACATTTCGTATAATATACTGTATTGGTCCTGATCAAATTTTAAATTAAGTGAATCATACGGAAAGTATTGAGAGTTCAAAAATAATTTAACATTGGTAACTTTACAGTGATCAAACGTTGACGAGCTCCTAGACGAATTAAATTTTCTATCAGTTTGCAGTCCGAATATAACATA
The DNA here is from genome assembly GCA_963555685.1 of Acrobasis consociella. Taxonomy (NCBI): domain Eukaryota; kingdom Metazoa; phylum Arthropoda; class Insecta; order Lepidoptera; family Pyralidae; genus Acrobasis; species Acrobasis consociella. The sequence continues at coordinate 15,083,297 of OY743125.1, read as the reverse complement.
TCTCGGTTTTTCTAATTGAGATGCTGTTTTAACAGACCATGAATGCTTTGTGGTTTTAGGCAATAACGGATATTCGTATAAATCCCAATTCCTAAATGCTAATTGTATAGGACGATCTTTTTCTAAAGTTTTAAGTAATAACAATCTTTCACGATCGGAAACTTTAATGTGCGGTACACGCCATTGCACCTTATCTATGTCTAATTGAATATGGTCATTTATGTCATTTATGATTACACAATTCAAAATAGATGTGCTTCTATTTAATATGAGCTCATGTCGTCCATTAATAATGATTTTGTTGTAATCTTCGGCAAATCCAAGAATTTTATTTAACGGGAGAATAAAACTGAAATGTCCATCAGTCTCTTTAGTTCCATTCAAATTCCACCCCCACAATGCAGCCGCTTTACCTTGATTCATTGAGATATAAGACTTCATAGAAGTTGTTATCCCAGCATTTTTTATGCGATCTATTTCGACCCCATTTAATTCGTATCTTATGTCTTGAAATAAAAATGTTAGTGGATTATTTATAAAATTAACCTCCTTTTTACTCACTTTTTCATCTTTACTATTGCTCACTTTAATAAAGCCTTCAATATAAATTGAGCTAGCTGATGGAAGCACATAAACGTCTTGCTGGTGAATAGGTATTCTGATTTCATCGTTATCTTTGAAACTGTTATTATAAGGGCTATAGCTATGTATTTCATAACTTTCAATTGAATTATCATAATGAGCTAAATCTGTAACTTGAAGCATTTTAAATTTAAATTTTAAATCCAAGAGCGCGAAGAAATTTTTTATTTTCTTTACTAATTTTTTTAACAGCTAAGCGTTGTGGTCGTCTTACTTCTCTCGTTTTTGAAGATGAACTGTAGGTTTTCTTGTTGAGGATGACAGTTTTATTAAAAACAATCATTATGATATGACGTAATGTTAGTTTATATTTTTTATTTTAAATTACAATTACAATGTTTGTAATGTTACTACGAGATGTAAATACAAAATGACTAAACTAAACAGGAATATGCACATTTAAACTATTATGAGCTTTCCAAAATGACTTAAGGAACTTTAAACACAAATGTCCACAGTTATATGAACTATTTCCTTGAAGATTATTATAGTTATATTGGATATTGCGTCCTACATATTTAACAAATTCTTTTGGTGGTTTCAAATTCCCGTAACTATCAAAATACTCAATATAGTCACTAATTTTTCCATAGGCTACCCAGTGAGTTCCAGAGTTTTTGGAGCAATCTAGGTTAATAATTCCGCACTCGATTTCCAATGGTTCTTTCGGTAATTCATCTCTCATAAATACTCCACGAAAATAAGGAATAGTTTTCGAGTGACACATGATGTCTATGTTAGTTAAAGCTCTTCTAGGTAGCCGAGTAATTAGTTTTTTTGTTTTGTGACGTAGATTCCTAACCCATCTTTGTAAGGCTTGAGATGTAGGCCTTTTCCTACACATATTGGTTCCGTATTTCTGCTGTCTGTTTTAGCTTTGGACATTAGTTTTCTAGCGACTTTAAATACTTTGATAGCCCGTCTCATTCCAGCAACACCACCGGCTAAACTGCCTGCTGCAGACAATCCTGCAAATATAGGTACTAGAGGAAGAAAGCCCCCGGTCTTTGGAACTGGTATAACTCTCGGTATTTTAATAGGCAAATCTGATGCTAGCTCTTGAGCTGCTGCATATGCTAATTCCATCAACATTTTTTTGCAAGTTGGTTTCAAATTATTAATGTGTCGTTTCGTATGGGAAACGATATTTTTGAAAGTTTTTTTTATTCCAGCTCCTGTTTTTTTCTTTACATTATTAATATTTTTTTCTTTTTTTTTCTCGCACATGCTATGTTTTCTAGTCATAGTGATAAGAAATTCGTATAGTCTTGCTCGTGGAAATAACAAAAGAGAAATGAATCAAGATAACTGAGCACCTTTATTTTATGCTATTTTTGTTCATACTTGTTGTTAACATATATTTGTTTTGTCTATCCAACTATTTTCACTCGAGGGAAGCCCTAACCACTTGACATATACTTTACGTCCTTTTTTCCTTAAAACTTTTTCAACTAAATACAAATCCGGATGTGTAGTTTTTTGAATTTCTTGAGAATAAAATGCTCCTAAAATAGGTCTACCCTTCCCATCTTCTAAAAGATACGTAGTAGGAAATGTGTTTTTTATTCTAGCTATCTTGAATATTTCTGTTGACCAATTTGGTGTAAAACCTTTCTCGAAACAACTTTTATATTTACTGATTCTTACAAAATCTCCTTCTTGAAATCTTTTACATTTTGATGTATGTACATTTGGTGTAGCAAGGGGTACGCGTTTATATCTTTGTAGTATAATTTCTTTATTACTACTGTTAACCAAGCCCGGTTTTTCTTTTATCGTTCTATGAAAAGAATTATTATATTCATGTAACACGCTGTCGAGTGTACCATCACTCCATTTATATTTTCCTCTTAAACTAAATTTTTTATACAATTTACTTTTTATGGTTCTTATAAGTCGTTCCACAATTGAGGCTTTCTTGGTAGAATATGTTGAATAGTGATTAATATTAAATTTTGTTGTTATAGTTTTAAATTTGTCATTATAAAATTCAGTTCCTAAATCAGTTTGTAAATTTTTGGGAATTCTTCCTTTTTTTAATAAACTGTGAAATGCGTGAGATACAAGTGCTTTATTTTTTTTTTAAGAGGAATTGCCCATGCGTATTTTGAGAAACAGTCAATAACCATTAATATATATTTAAACCCTGCATTTAGTTTAGATATCGATTGCATATCCATTAAGTCTGCTTGCCATAAATCATCTATATCTTTAAGGATTACATGTCTTCTAGGGAAATTTACTCTGGCATTTTTGTGAATTTCATTTACAACATCTGCTTTACTCATAATGTTGGTTTGGCAAATGGAAGTTATTTCCTTAATATATCAGTATGTTTATTTTGTGAGAAGAAATCAACTTAAAAACAACACAATAAAATATCTGCAAGTATTATAAATTATGACAGTGCTCTAGTAATTGTGTATTGATATTTTTATATTTTATCATTCATGCATGATTGTCTGTTGATTAATGTCTGTTAATAATGCGTTACATCAGTTTTTATTCTTTTATGATACCAGCTTCTTTAAGCTCTTCAATTATAGAAATTATTTCATTGTTATGGTTACTGTTGCCAGCTACTTTGGATGCAATTAACAGTTTCAACCTTTCAATCAACTCGTTAGGATCATCCCAATAAATATAATCCGTATATTTTTTATATTCTTTAAGATGTGTTAAGTTACGTATGACATTTTTATTATTTTTTTTCAGATGACTTAAGCGACCGCCAGTCTTAGGCTTTTGCTTATTTCCAGGTTCTTTATTACTACAATATTGCTGTGCGTATAGGGGTTTAATAATATTACAATATTTCAATCCTTTGTCCCCTTTTATCTGCCCATGGGGATCAAAATCTCTTTTGTGAGCATTTGTAGAATCAAGTATATTTTTATACACATTTTTGTCCTCACTGGTCACTAACTCTAGTTTAGGTTTATTGTGTAGTAAGAGTTCTCTTAATCCAGGAGTTAATTCATATTTTTTATTGTTAATAGCGACAACATAAGAATTGTTATTTGAATCATTTCGAACTAACAATATACGGACCTCTGAATTTCCTATTTTAAGTTTTTTATTTTCACTATGGATACCAAATGGTATATTGATGTCATCACATATTTCCATCATATCTTCTTTTTTTATTGAGACTACTGAATCGTTATTTGTATTATTCGTTGAAGGAGTTTTATCAATATCAGGATCATAGTAATTTGAATCATTATTGGACTTATCTTCGGCAAAGTTTTTAAAATCAGCGTAATCAACAGAAGAATTCAAATCATCAAATTTAACATCACTATCGTCTGATTCATGTTCTTGAGAAAGATACTCATATTTCTTGTGGTTTACATCAGTATTTTTGGATATACCGGTAGTATTAGGGGTTTCTTTTACGTTTACTTTTATAAGTGTGTCTAGAGGGTCTGTTATATGTTTAAAAACTTTTTTAAGTTTTAAATCGGTGGCATCATTCTCATTTTTAATCATTTTTATCTTATGTTTAATATTGTTTACAGATTGTATCAATTGATTTTTTATATCTTCATTCATTGTTTTACTCGTGTTCATTATCCAACTGTTTTATTCAAATACTTGACACTTAATGGGATATTTTAAATGAAACTTGATAATTTATGTACTTTTATAATAAACATATATGTCAAACCCTCTATACCTGTCCTTATTTAATTCGCAGTTTTTCGGAAATCGGTTATGCATGTTAATAGCTTATATGTAAAACAGTCAGTCAAATTTAAAAAAAGTATCAAAATTCTGTCGGTACCTTCCATTATTCAATGAAGATTCTTTATTTATAAGTAGAAAATTATAAGGTTTACTCCAAACAGTTTGACAAATATTCTTGAACTCTTTCCATTGTAAATCGGAACTAACATGCTCTTTATAAATATGTTTTAAATTCACATCATCTTGCCTGAATATAATAAGAAAATTTACATTGTCACGTAACAATTGTTTTGGAATTTTTGAATAGGTTTGAGATAAATAGAAGCAATCTATTTCTTTATGCCTGCCCATACAAAAATAATTGCGGATATTTACTTGACTTTCACATGCCACATCATCGAAAATAAATACAGAATTCGTTAAAGCTTCAGTCGGAGAAATTACATCTTTATCATCACTGAACTCGTAAAAGTTTATCTGTGGTACTCTTTTTAAAACTTCACTCAAGAAACGGTATTTTGGTTGAAAAGTAGTTTTAGAGTAAAGATAAAGGTTTCTAAATTTGAGTCCATTTTGATGCAGCAGTAAACTAATCATAACATTCGTTTTACCACAGTTTGATGGACCACAAATTATGCATCGAATGTTATTTGGTAATAAAGCACTATGTCTAATGTAGTGAATACAATCCTTTAATCTTATATTATTAACATTGAGAGATATGGGTTGCTTGATCAACTTCATCTTACCTATTAATTCAAAAACTACATAACAGACACCTTATATACTTGTTTAAGTAACAAGTTGAAACTTGTGTTAAGTACGAGAAATATTCTCATCTTTCAAATTTATACATTATACATAATATGTAATCTGAGCTATAATTTTTTTGTAGTCAACATTTTCATTACAATATTAACATTAAACGAGTGAATCATTACTCATTTAGTGTCTGGGCTTTGTCGTGCATGCATTAATCTGGTTGCAATATTCTACATCAACAGTAAGTTATTTTAAATCTTGTTTATTAATTTGATATTAATGTATATTTTATTTCATTGGTATATTGTAATGATATATATCTTTGTTGTTACAGAAATGCCTAACACAATTACCAGCAATAATGACGACATTAATTCTATCACAAATCCATTTTACTATGTCCAAGATATGTCTAAATATTTGACTAACTATAATATTGAAGATCTGAATGTAAATGAAGGTGCAAAACAGACTGAAAAATCTGAATTAAATAAATCAATAAAAAAATCTGGTCGAAAAGGCTGCAATAAAACAGCAGCTGCGGTAGCATCGACATCCTATGTTATTCGTAAAAATTCACGCAAAGGGTGCAATCTAATTAAAATAGACATACAACCGATGAATGACAGTGAAAGTGATAATAGTGTCTCAGTGCAGTATATTGTTGAAAATGTGTATGATGAAATCATGAACGCCACGGAATCAGTTATTAATAAAATTGTTAAAAGAATAACTGAGTGAAATGTTTATAATTAATATAATTTAATTAATACTTTCATTTTATTTTCTGTTTACTGTTTGTCAATGTTATGTAATAAAACACTTTTATTAAGTAATGGAAGTCGTTTATTCATTCTCATAAACATAACATAAAAAATTGCAGTTTCTATATTTTAACTTATTCAATAACTTACATTAAAAAATTGTATTACAATGCCCCCATGGTAGAGTATAAATTTGATTTGAAAGTATTTGTCTTTTATCATCATTTCTACATAACACTTGTTTACTTGTTTCTTGAGAATATAAAATATGACGTACAGATCTAATAGTATTCATTTTACATCTCTTAATCTTATTTTGCAGTAACGCTTGTTTGTAATTTGATAATTTAAGTTTTTTTGTAACTGTTTTTGTTACTCCTTTTGCTTTTTTTATTTGAGTTTCCACACTATTAATATAATATAACTTTGCTCTTAAACCAATAAATTCAGAAATTACTTCTCCTCCCATTTCATCCTTGAATAATCCAGGAACTTTAGCATTTATTTGAGGAATGCCATAAGGATTATCAGGGTTATAATTACTAGTATCGAATTCTGACAAATATTTGGACATATCTTTATAAAAATCGTAAGTATTAATTAAATATAATAAACTATCAGTATCTGTATAGCATAACTGAGCATCATTTTTATATATTTTTTTTATAAAATCATAATGAAATTTATATAGGTGCTGCTTTGCATATTCTAAAACTGAAAAACCAATGTATATAGGTCTATCTAAAATTATTTTATCAGGGCTTAATTGAATAGCTGCAAAGTTTTCAGAAAATATGCATATATTTTGAAAATTGGGTTTAGTGATTAACTTTTCAGCACCAATTTGTTTATTTGTTATATTATCATTGTCACGCCATTTCGTAGCTAATTTAACATTAACTTGTTTCCTCTTATTTTCGATTGTTTTACCAAAAATAGCATTGTTCATAAGCTTGAAAAAATCTTTTTCAAATTCAGTCGTGCATGTTTTGCGGAGTTCGGTATTTAAATTAATATACTTTCTCAAGTAACTGTCTTGTCTGAAAGTAATAACACGGTGAATATTTTTTAAAATCAGCCCATTTTTTAAACATTATTTAAGATGCACATAATGAATTACATAACTGTATTTATCATATAAATTGGCGATCAACTTAGGGCTCTTTCCTCCTGGAGAAATAAATTTTTCGGGAGCAAACGGTAAATCACTATGTAAGTAATGTAAATGATCTGGATATAACATATCGACTTCTAAAATGTATCCAAATATATTGTCATCCGATATACTTGTAATATCTAATTTTTCTATTTCCTGCCTTGATAAAAATCTAAAATCTGATATTGGATAGCTTTTAGTCATGGCATAACCATATAAATTGTTACAATCAAGATAAACTAAATAACTAGATTGTATATCGTCATTGTAATGTGGCAAATACTTATTATTAGATTTTGCATAACGCAACGAGCATTGAGCTAGCCCACCTCGAATACCTTTTTCTAGCATTTGATACATTTCTAAATTGCTAATTAATTCCAATTTTACATCTGTATACAGGAGCATAGCATCCCAACTCAAACTTGGAGAAGTTACATAGTAGGCCGGATCGAGTTTGTAATGTATTAAACTTATATTACGGAAATTTTCGAAAACATCACATAATAGTAATACGTCAGATTTTAAATATAAATCTGTGTATTCACCAAGATTTTGTATATTAAATTTCTTCCAAACTGATAAAGCATGATTGTAATCATCCTCGCTTATATGTTCCATATTTAAGCTATTATAGAATTTTTCTCTTGCAGGTAGTGTTGTTTCATCATATTTTTCCCATGAATCCATATAGTCATAAGGATAAATTCCTTTTTGACGCAGTAATTCAAATTGTTCTTTTTGTGAAAATTCTTGATTGAGATGACTAAAACTTGTGTTAGATAAGCTCTTACTTAATGCGTCTAAGCTTGTGCTGAGGAAATGAAACGAATCTATAAATTTTATTTGAAGGGGGCGCTGACCATATTTACTTGGTATTGTCTTGGTGATGGTCAAATATTTTTCTTTACTTTTAGGAATTATTTTAGTAGGTCCTTTGAGTTTTGTTAACTTTTCTATAAACATGTGAGAATCGTAACCTGATAAATTGTGCATAATAACAGGTATGAAAGGGCAAACTCGAAACATCAAATTACAATATGAGTGGGCAGCTCCTCTGTATTCAGATGTTACATGATCATGATCAAGAACTTTATCACCAAATAAGTAATGCCCACAAATGTGACAAGTCGTAGAATGCAAGTAATCGTGTTCTTGCGCAGCTGTCAAGGGCTTTACTGGTAGCTATTTCGAGAGTTTGTCATTAATACATTGTAAATCTTCTACCAATAGCTCAATAAACTTGTCAACGCAATCTGGACCTCTATATGTAACATATTTATTTGATTTGGAGTCATACGAACAACATATGTAATATGCAAAACATGCTGGTGTATGTACTTTGTACATACGGGTGTACTCACCAACACATTCATTTGAGTTTTCTAATAAACTTTCAAAATCAGCATAAATAACGAACGGAATTTTTTGTTTTCTATTATAATTTTGAAACTGTAGCATAGTGTTAGAGTCAGGTAATATGGTCAATATTTTCGAGCATTGATGTGAATTGTATTTTGGTTCATTTGTAAAAAATTGCAGACATGCTTCGCATAAATAAACTTTACCCTTATGATGAGTGACTTGCCGTCTTACTAAGCGTACAAGATCTTTAATTAAACAGTAATGTCCTTTGCGATCAATTTCAAAATATAACAAATTTACGTGATTTTTTTTCTTAGATTTTGTCATATAAAGAGGCCCAGTTACAAGATTTTTCTTATCCAAACCATACACATTTAAACTAATATCAATATTCTTTGATTCAAATAACTTAATATCTTGAAAAGAAGGCGGGAAATTAATTTCATCTGTACTTAATACGGTTGAGTAATGTGGATATGAACTCGTCCTGCACACATTTCTTTTACTAGGATATAATGCAGCTACGATGCTCCACAAAAAACATTTATTATCAGTATTTTTTATATTCAAACAACTTTTTGTATTTTTTATTGGAGAAGGTAAATCTAAATAAGATCCACCTCTCATTGGACTATATTTGTTAATGTTAATCTCAAGGTGGCTTATGGATGTGTAAGACCAACCCGACTTACAATGTTCAAATTCACTAACTTTTCTCTTAAATGTTTCTATTACATGAGAATATAATTCATTTATATCAGTATTATGATATATAACTTCATACTTCATATTAAAAGATTTTAATAGCTGTTCACAAGAATTAGGTAAAACAAAGTTTGCAAATAATTCAAAGTTTACCTTGATACAATCATGTTTTAATAATAATAATTTTATTAGACTGACAATTTGATTTTGATTATCCTGTAGGAAGTCCTCTGGGGAGAGGTAATCTACTTCATGTGCAGGGTTTAAACGATATGTCATTATTCTGTTTTTGAATGCTGTGGCTATGATATTTACATTCTGGAATTGGGTCTGTATTAAACTATTTGACTTATGGATATTCGTTCTCAAGTGGTACTGGTATTCTTTTCTAGGCATTTCAATATTACATTGTTTACATTGGATTCTTTCATTTATATTACTAGACATTGGATCATTGATATGCAGTCCGCCATCTTTAGGAGGGTATCGTATAACTGTAAAAAAAGACAACATTCTTATAATACAGAAGCACTTTATTAAGTATAAAATAACATTGATTAAATGGAGGATTATATTGATTAACGTACGATTATATCATAATCCGAAGCATACAACTTAACGTCACAAATTCATATTCTTAATATATAAAGATCTATTAAAAATATGAATTTATGAATGTTGGAGGAGTACCACGGAACTCCTTCCGAGTGGCAGCCACAAAATCTGAAAGGTGACGCCACGCCTTAGTGTTGTCATCAGTTCTATTTTTAATAGATACTATGGCGTGACGCCACCTATTCAGTGGCACCACTTTTTTGATTTCGTCTGCTCTATAAATTTTGAGCTCAATATAATGAGACCCAGTTTTTATTTCATCAATTTGCCTTGAATAACCCCGTGCAATCCTCCTTGTAAAGTAGGAGTGCATGGGGTGGTCTTTTTTACCGGGCGGCGCGGAATCTGCTTCATCACTATTATCCTCGCTGTCTGTGCCAAACAAGTCTCGTGCCGTAGTTTTGGGCAGCGCAGGGACCGGTGAGATGACTGGCATGCTGCGTCCTGGCTTGCTCTTCTTAGCAGATTGTGAGCTCGACGGCTTAGACGATTGAACCCTCTTTTTGGGTTTTGCTTCCTCCCGCTGGTCCTCTCGTTGCTCTCGCTCCTTACGTTCCACTCGTTCCTCATGCTCACTATCGGATGGGAAGAGCTGATCAGCGGTGACTTGTTTACTGCTCCTATAAAACAAAAAAAAACAAGGATTTAGTTATCACACTCTATATGCAGCGTTTATTTACTTCATAATAAATAAATAAATAAATAAAATATATAGGGATAAATTGCACTGATTGAGCTAGCCCCAAATTAAGTCCAAGACTTATGTTACGGGATACTAACTCAACGATACTATATGTTCAACACATTCACCTCATGATATAGATGAAAATTAGTAAAAGGTTTTCTGGAATCGTACGAATAGTTTCTGAGATAACTTTTTACACGGACATGTTAATATAACTTAAGTAAATATAAATATATATATATATTCCATCACATCACATACACATACACATATATTCAAAAACATATGAATTGAATACATTTATCTCTGCTTAAAGATATGTCTATTCAAACTGACACATTTATTCACATGTATGCATATATTTGTATAGAAGTGTGATCTGAATAGATTTACCTGTAAAAAGATATTTCCATTCAAATAAATACATTAATAATTTTATTCACAAAGATGCATCTGTTCATACAGATGTATTATGTAAATAGATGTATATGTGAATAGAGATATCGATTCAAATAAAAAGGTACATTTATTCGCAAAGATTCATCTATTCGTACAGACGTGTGATGTAAAAAGATATATCTATGCGAATAAATAAATCTATTCAAATGGACAGATATATACATATCACACGTCTTTTCAACCAGACAGAACATTGAAGAAATATAATTATGTTAAAAAAAAAACAAATTGTATGTACTTACATTATTACTGCTTGCGGTAGTTGTCACAGATAAGATAACACAGGTAAAGAACTAAACCAACTTGCTTGTGATTCCCGAAGGTGGAGAATGATGGCAGGATACAAGACCTGTGCTCTTAAATACCCTCAAATCTACCCCATATAAGGAATTGATACGTGCGGTTATGATGCTTCAAATCGATATTGCAATTCAGCAAAAATTATCTACTCGCTACCATTACCAAGGGTTTGCGATGTTTTCGCCTTGGCGAATGTATTAAATATCATTATATGGAACAGAAATGTGATTACGAGTCGTGAGTAATGAATTCGAGAACTCGTGGTAAGTATAGGATATGATCATATAGTATCAAAATAATAGTATCAAAATATCGTGTCAAATGACCTTTGTGGCGCGGTGGTAATGTAAATATCTTTTTCATTTTGTCCTGGGTCTTGGATGTAGATAAACATACATACTAATATATAGTACGTACAAGCTTACCGCGGAAAAAGTAATGTATGTGTTAATCCAGGGTGTCAGCTTTCTGCATGCTAAATTTTATAAAAACACACAGACACACACTTATAACACCCCTCTTTTGTGTCGTGGGTTCGTAAAACATAATGCTGAATTGCATCCTAAGCATAGTAAAAACATCATACCCACTTATAACACCCCTAACATTGTAGGCTGATTGTCTGATAAGTAAGATGATCCGCGCTTCGGAGGGCACGTTAAGCCGTCGGTCCCGCTCACTGTCTTTGTCATTAGTCGTTACCTAAAACCATGTCAGAGGCCTTTAAGGCGGTTTAAAAACTCTGACACTAGTGTTAGTGACTAACACACACGATAAGAAGATAACACCTCTTTTTTGCAACGTGGGTTCATTAAACATAATATTTTATCGTAAATAGAATTGCATAACTAAGCATAGTAAAAACATCATACACACTTATAACACCCCTAACATTGTAGGCTGATCACCTGATTGTCTGATAAGTAAGATGATCCGCGCTTCGGAGGGCACGTTAAGCCGTCGGTCCCGGTCACTGTCTTTGTCATTAGTCGTTACCTAAAACCATGTCAGAGGCCTTTAAGGCGGTTTAAAAATTCCGACACTAGTGTTAGTGACTAACACACACGATAAGAAGATAACACCACTTTTTTGCAACGTGGGTTCATTAAACATAATATTTTATCGTAAATAGAATTGCATAACTAAGCATAGTAAAAACATCATACACACTTATAACACCCCTCTTTTTGCATCGTGGGTTCATTAAACATAATTTTTAATCAAAAATGGAATTGCATCCTATGCATAGTAAAAACATCATACACACTTATAACACCCCTCTTTTGCATCTAAGGTTCATTAAACATAATATTTAATCATAAATAGAATTGCAACCTAAGCATAGTAAAAACATCATACACACTTTTAACACTCCTCTTTTGCATCGTGGGTTCATTAAACATTACATTTAATCATAAATAGAATTGCATCCTAAGCATAGTAAAACATGCTTGGGCTGCAATTTTATCAATGATGAGAACAAATCATTGTACTCTCGACCCTATTTACATGAAGAAATTATGTTTTCGATGGTATATAAGAAATGAAAGCATTTGCGAAAAAATCAGAATATTTTGGACAGCGACAGTGGTGCCTGCAATAATATGTCGGTAAGTGAAATAGTTTGTAAAACTTTCATTATTTTTCTATGATTGGATGTTTACTCGAGATTATAATCTTTCTAACTTATAGTATTTTATTTACAGGATTCTGAGGATGTTTTCAACTTCGTGCGCCCGGACGGCACTCCTTTCTTCAATGAACCACCACCACCACTTCGCACCTTCACTTCGCGAAAGAGAGGTCGCAGCGAGCCAGACCAAGCAGTATATTCGTATGTTAAGAAGCCTGCCGGTTCTCCATTCAAAATTATACGCATTGAAATTTATAACGCAGACACATTTAGAAAAGTTAATGCGAATTCAATATGTAAATGTGAGGCAGATATTTGCGTACAGCATGTTACTCAAAGTATTTTACTTGATGACATTTACAATACTGTTACCGAAGTGATACATAAAATTCAGTCCAATTTGGAAACAAGATCTTAGATGTTTGCTAAGTTAATTATATAGCTATGTATTATGCGAATCTTGTTGATATTAGAAGCAGTAAAGTTTAACATGACTTGTAAATATGTAAATTTTAAGTAAAGCATTAAAGTAAATAAATAAACACTTCATATCGTGTTATTTTGTGTTTTTATTTGTATAACTACGTGATCTAACAGTCAAGAAACATTATTTTGGATAAAATTCATTAACTCTCTATAGTCGCTCCGTCTCCAATCAGTCGCCATATATGGAATAAGTATTTGAGAATATGAGACGTTCGCGCAAGACCACCTACGATGTAGCTAGTAATAATATGCGCACACATTTTTCCTACCTGTTGTTTGTTAAGGGAATCGTGCAAACGCGAGTCTTATCGATCTATTCAAAATAATGGCAAAAATGGGGTAGCTGAATTAGCGCAAACCAATTTAAGTTTGCGCTGATTCAGCTACCCCATTTTTGCCCTACTAAAATATCCTACCAAGACTACGTAATGATGACATTTCTCTTATAGTGAAACAAGATCCATTAATCGTAGCTTATGGGTGTAGACTTCTTAAAAAAAAAAAAGAAAGAAGAAGTAGAAAGTCTATATGCTCTAAAATTAGGGATCTAGCGCATATTCTGAAGATAGTACGAGAGAATCATCCTGAGATCATGCAATTAAAAGATCTCATTGACCCTAAACACTACGAATATTTTATAGAGGCAGTTAAAATAATGAGTGGTTTTAATGAAGAAAATGGATTCGTTAAAGTAATTAGCATACCTGCAAGGATTCGTCCTGAAATAGTGGGTTGTATTGAAATTTTGTTTACTAATACAATCATGGACGGTACAATTTCTACATCGTTAAAAGACCACATAAAAAATAAACTTAACGATTTTAAGACACTTCTTGAAGCCAATTGGCAGTGGGAAATATCATCAAATGCTGAAAAAACCCGAAAGCGTAACCTAATGATGAAATCACAAGTAATGCCTAATGAGGAAGATATTGAAAAAGTTATGACAAAAATTCATGAACTGGAAATAAAATACTATGAAGACCTGAAACAAGATATTACTATTATTAATTACGAACAGCTTTGTGAGGTGACAATTTCACATATTATTCTTTTAGATCGCAAGCGAAGTAGCGACGTTGCAGAAGCCGAACTGCAATTTTATTTAAATAGAAAAACTGACGAAATTCCTGCAAAAGTTTTGGAATCACTGGACGAAAAACAAAAAAAAGCAATGTCAGAATTGGATATTTTTCAAATTCCGGGTAAACGCGGTAGATCAGTGCCGATTCTACTGACGAAAATAATGAGGCGAAACATTGATTTGCTCATAGCTTGCAGATCGACTGTCAATATTTCACCTAATAACAAGTACTTATTTGCTCGTCCGTTAATAGAAGAACCGTTTAATGGAGGTCGATGTCTTGATATAATTAAAAATATGTGTACTTTGAAGAAACCTGAAATGTTCACTTCCACAGGATTGCGTCACCATATCGCAACTATTTCCCAAGTATACTCCAAAACAGATGGAAAATATACTCAACATTTGGCTACATTTCTTGGCCATGATTTGGCTGTACACACTAGTAATTATAGATTACCACTCCAAGCGATTCAAAAAGGCCTTGTAGGCAGTCGACTAATGGAAATTGAAGAGACAAATAAATATAAAAAACAAAAAGAAACAAGCGAAGACGAATCTGATGAGGACATAATTAAAAAGAAACAAGAAGGTCAAAACAATACACAAAAGAAAAAAAAATACGACGGGAAATATGAAGAAGTGGCGAAAAAGAAACAAAAAGGACAAAAGAGAACACACAAAATTATGAGCGATGACGAGTCCTATGAATACTCGTACGTATCTAAACAGAAACAAGAAGGTCAAAAAGTACACAAAAGATAACAAGTGACGACGAGAAAGATGAAGAAGTGATAGTTAAGAGACAAAAAGGACGAAAAAGTACACACAAAATTATGAGCGATGACGAATCCTATGAATACTTGAACGTATTTAAACTGAAACAAGAAGGTCAAAAAAGTACACAAAAGATAACAAGTGACGACGAAAAAGATAAAGAAGTGGTAGAAAAGACACAAATAGAACGAAAGAGTACACATAAAACTATGACCGACGTCGTATCCAATGAAGACATTATTAAAAAGGAACAAAAAGGTCAAAAAACTATACAAAAGATAATAAATAAGGATGAGAAAGACAAAGAAGTGGTGAAAAAGAAAAAAAAAGGACAAAAGAGTACAGATAAAATGGTGAACGATGACGAATCAAAACAAGACTTGACTAAAAAGAAACAAAAAGGACGAAAGAACACACAAAAAACTACGAGCTATAACGAATCCAAAAAAAACATAACTAAAAAAAATAAAAAATAAACAAAAAGAACACAAGGAATAACAAGTGGTGACGAAACAGATGAAGAAATAATAGAAAAGAAGCAAATAAGGCGAAAAAAAAACACATAAAAAATGGAGCAGTGATGAAATAAAAGCAGTAATGCGCAATTTAAAAAAATATATACAGATGAAAAAAAATCCTGGAAAAGCAGTATGTGAGGAAGTGTTGCGCAAAGAGCCAGCTTTGCACAACAGAAATTGGATGCAAATTAATTCATACATAAACAATATTTATAAAGAGAATTTGTGAATACATAGCTTATTTCTTTTTCACTATGTTGAGTAATCTTCTTTATAAACACGAATAAGAATTATGTTTTTTATTAGTAAAAAATATGCGTACAATTTTTTTTCAGGTAACGCATTGTCATAAATGATGCGCTTTTTTGGATAATTTTGTGTTAGTTTAGTACGCATCTTTAAAAAAAATACTGGAGATTTTGTGTAAGTTTTGTAAGCCTTTCTTTTTTTAATTATGACAAGGATTTATGTCATTTAATACTTTTTATTCAATACGATATAAATATTATTGTTCTTGCTAAATAACAAATACAGTTTTGTAAGCATCTCTTTTTAAAATCATGACAAGGATTGATGTGTTACTTATTTAATACGTTTTTTTTTTCACTACGGTAAATAATATTGTGTTTGCTAAACAACAAAGACAGTTTGTAAGCATCTCTTTTTTTAAATCATAACAAGAATTTATGTTTGCTTAATACGCATTTTTCGTTTTCACCACGTTAAATAATATTGTTTTGTTTAGTACCTATCTTTTGATTTAAAATTTAGAATGAGTGTTTATTTTTTTTTATTTTTTTGTGTGTTTATTTGGTACGTTATTTTTTAATATTACGAAAGCTTGCTTTGGTAAAATAAAGTATAAATTAATAATTATGTGTTTTTATTTAACGTCAAAAAAAATATACCGAAAGTATTTCAAGGGTAAATTCAGTCCTTAATACTGAACAATGCTCCAAAGAACGTATATTGCTATATGAAAAATATTTTTTTGCATACAAACTCGAAATAGCTGATCTGTCAAGTACGCAAGGAGAATAATTATTTCTTACGTTAAGATTTAGTATGTTTCTAAGGTATATATAAAAAAACGGTAGGTATCATGGACTAAATCCACCATAAAAATAATTGCAGTTTGTTATATTAGCCCCTGTATTATTTAACCCATTATTTCCCAGTCATCATGATCGTATCAGTATCTACTGTTGGATATAACCTTCTTCTAGTAATCTACAACCTTGTATACAATCTTCCATAGCAAAATACATGCGAACTTGTGTATTTGCGTTTATTCATACATGCATTCATGAACTGCACATACAAACAGGCATATGTATCATCATTATCATCATCATTTCAGCCACATAACGTCCACTGCTGGACATAGGCCTCTCCTAAAGATTTCCTAAATGACCAATCTAAAGCGGCTTGCATCCAGCGCCTTCCAGCGACCTTGGTGAGGTCGTCAGACCACCTTGTGGGTGGGTGTCCTACGCTTCGCTTGCCTATACGTGGTCGCCATTCGAGAACCTTTTTGCCCCATCGGCCATCAATTCGTCGCGCTATGTGTCCCGCTAACTGGCATTTCGACGAGCTAATCCGCTAGGCTATGTCAGTGACTTTAGTTGTCTTACGAATTTCCTTATTTCTTATTCAATCACGTAGAGAAACACCGAGCATAGCCCTTTCCATAGCGCGTTGCACGACCTTGAGCGTTCTTATGAGACCCATAGTAAGAACCATGTTTCAGAGCCATAAGTCATCACTGGTAACACACATTGGTTGTAAACTTTAGTCTTAAGAAAATGAGTTATTTTTTACAAGAAGACACTGAGTAGCTTCAAGAACGCTGCCCAACCGAGTCGGATTCGTCGAAAGACCTCTTCCTCGAAGCTGGCACTTTCTGCCTGGATCAATTGACCCAGGTAGATATACTGGTCTACACTTTCGAGGGTGGAGCTCCCAACATAAACAGGTAGGGGCGCAACATGGACATTCGACATTACTTTCGTTTTGTCCATGTTCATTTTAAGGCCCACCTGTTGGGAAACTCGATTTAGATCTCCGAGCATAGTACTTAGGTCTTCCATCGATTCTGTCATGACAACGATATCGTCGGCAAATCGAAGGTGAGTGATATACTCGCCATTGATGTTGATGCCAAATCCTTCCTATTCCAGAAGCTTGAAGGCATCTTCCAGAGCAACGGTGAACAGTTTCGGAGATATAACGTCTCCCTGTCTTACACCTCTATGCAGACTGACATAGTGGCTTACTGTATAAGCAACATTTCGATATACCGATAGTCAATAGTGCCGTGTGGTTTCCGGCCGTGCCGTGTGGTTTCCGGCCTAGAATGGAACCACTCCCTTTCCTCCTGTGGATGTCGTAAGAGGCGACTAAAGGATATATTCGTCACGAACACCAAAACAGGCTTCCGACGGGCAGCAGCGTCGGAAGCTTGATAGTGACACAACACTGCGCTCGCCAACCCGCCTGCCAAGCGTGGCGAGTATGGCAAACCCCCCTAATGGAGGAACAAAAAAAGACCAGGCCCCCAGTACCCGGCGGCCCCGCTATTCCTGGCTCCGGTAGCGGTCATGGTAACGGCGGGGCAGGGGGTGCTAAGAATCTCCGGATGAGATCGGGCTACCACCCACGGCGAAAACTGGCCCTGGTAACGCACAACGTCCGCACTTTGAGGCTGGACGAAAAACTGTCTGAGGTAGAAGAGGAAATGAGTAGGTTACGTTGGGATATTGTAGGGTTGTCTGAAGTCCGAAGAGAGGGCGAGGGCACGACGACCTGGTAGTCCGGTAACCTACTCTATCACCGGGAAGGAGACGAAATAAAGTCTCAGCATGGTGTCGGGTTTCTCGTCCACAGGTCCCTCGTAAATAACTTAGTTACTATCGATAGTGTTTCCAGCAGGGTAATATACCTGATACTCAGAGTATCGAAAAGGTACTCGCTGAAGGTTATACAGGTGTATATGCCAACCGGAAAACACTCAGATGCAGAGGTTGAGGTCGTGTATGAGGACATTAGTAGGGCCATACATGCCTCCAAAACCCAGTTTACGGTTATTATGGGGGACTTTAACGCAAAATTGGGCAAGGGACGCGATGGAGAGACCAGGGTGGGGCAATTTGGATATGGCGAGCGTAACGACAGGGGACATAGGCTGGCTGATTTTCTGGAGGAAGAGGGACTCTTTGCGATGAACTCTTTCTACAAAAAGCCGCCACAGAGGAAGTGGACCTGGATAGGTCCTAGTAAAAACGACCAGCCCCCTGTCAAGAACGAGATAGACTTCTTCCTGACGACCAAGAGGCAGATATTCAATGATGTCTCCGTGATCAACAGGATTAAAACCGGCAGCGATCACCGAATTTTGAGAGGCATCATGAATATCAGTCTCCGACTCGAAAGGTCCAAGTTGATGAAGTCTGCGCTACGACCATCACAGAGTCAGATCCAAAACCCCGAGAGCTTTCAAATAGAACTCTCCAATCGCTTCAAAGGTCTCCAGGATTGCGTTTCAGTGGACGAGTTAAACAACGGGCTTGTTGAAACTGTTCAAGCAGCGGGATCTAAGTTTTTTAAATCCCGCCCTAAAAGGAAACCTCAAAAAATCTCTGCTCAGACCCTTAACTTGATGGCAGAACGACGATCCATGACGCTGCAAACCTCCGAAGATGCTGAGTCGTATCGGCGGCTCAATAGACGAATACAAAGGTCCTTGCGACACGACATTCGCTCCTTTAATACTAAATGTATTGAGGAGACAATAGAACGAAACAAAGGTTCCAAAGTGTTTGCAAGGATCATGTCTACTGGGCAAAGCAGGCTGACTAAGCTGAAGACGGAGGGCGGTAACATGGTTTCGACAAAGGATGGGGTGCTGGCAGAGATCGAGAGGTTTTATGGGCAGTTATATACATTCGTTGCAAAACCTGTGAATATGGCTACAGATCCAAGAGCCAAGCTCACCCGACACTATACCGAGGATATCCCGGACATCAGTCTGTACGAGATTAGAATGGCCCTCAAACAGTTAAAAAACAACAAGGCGCCGGGCGAGGACGGGATCACAGCAGAGCTTCTGAAAGCGGGCGGAACGCCGGTACTGAAAGTCCTTCAGAGGCTCTTTAATTCCGTTCTGCTCGAGGGCGTAACGCCAGAAGCGTGGAACAGGGGCGTGGTGGTCCTTTTCTTCAAAAAGGGTGACAATACTCTCTTGAAGAACTATAGGCCCATCACGCTTCTTAGTCATGTCTATAAGTTGTTTTCGAGGGTTATCACGAACCGTCTCACTAACAGATTTGATGCCTTCCAACCTCCCAAACAAGCCGGATTCCGAAAAGGCTATAGTACCATGGACCACATCCATACATTGCGGCAGGTTATAGAGAAGACGAGGAAGTATAATCGGCCGTTGTGTTTAGGGTTCGTGGACTACGAAAAAGCCTTCGATTCGATCGAAACGTGGGCCGTGCTTCAGTCTCTCCAGCGGTGCCGAATTGACTGTAGGTATATCGAGGTGTTGAAGTGCTTATACAATAAAGCCACTATGTCGGTCCGAGTACAGGAGCACAGTACGAAGGATATTCCATTGCAAAGAGGCGTAAGACAGGGAGATGTCATATCTCCAAAACTGTTTACCGCCGCTCTGGAAGATGCCTTTAAGCTCCTGGAATGGGAAGGACTGGGCATTAACATTAATGGCGAATATATCACTCACCTTCGATTTGCCGACGATATCGTTGTCATGGCAGAATCGATGGAGGACTTAAGTACGATGCTTGAAGACCTAAATCGAGTTTCCCAACAGGTAGGCCTAAAAATGAATATTGACAAGACGAAGGTCATGTCAAATAGGCACGTTACGCCTTCACTTGTTTCTGTTGGGTGCTCCACCCTAGAAGTTGTAGACCAGTATATCTGCCTGGGTCAATTGATCCAGGCAGAAAGTTCCAGCTTCGAGGAAGAGGTCTTTCGATGAATTCGACTAGGCTGGGCAGCGTTCGGAAAATTGCGCAGTGTTTTATCGTCTAGAATACCTCAGTGCCTCAAGACGAAAGTGTTTAATCAATGTGTGTTACCAATGATGACTTATGGCTCTGAAACGTGGTCCCTTACTATGGGTCTCATAAGAAAGCTCAAGGTCGCTCAACGGGCTATGGAGAGGACTATGATCGGTGTTTCCCTACGTGATCGAATCAGAAATGAGGAGATTCGTAGAAAAACGAAGGTCACTGACATAGCCAAGCGGATAAGCTCATTAAAGTGGCAGTGGGTGGGGCACATAGCGCGAAGATCCGATGGCCGATGGGGCAGAAAGGTTCTCGAATGGCGGCCACGTACCGGCAAGCGCAGTGTAGGACACCCACCTGCTAGATGGTCAGACGACCTACGTAATGTTGCAGGAAGGCGCTGGATGCAGGCCGCTTCCGATCGGTCGTTTTGGAAATCCTTGGGGAGGCCTATGTCCAGCAGTGGACTTCCTGTGGCTGATATGATGATGATGATGATGATAGTCAATACGGCATCGCTGGAAAGACTGAAGCACGGCCCATGTTTCGATAGAATCGAAGGCTTTTTCATAGTCCAGAACCCCAAGCATACATACATACATACATACATACATATTATCACGTCTTTATCCCTAATGGGGCAGACAGAGCAATAACCCCAAGCATAACGGCCAGTTATACTCCCTCGTGTTCTCTATAACCTGCCGCAGCGTATGGATGTGGTCTATGGTACTAAAACCTTTACAGAAACCAGCTTGTTCGGGAGGCTGGAAGGATCAAACCTGTTTGCGAGAAGATTCGTGATGACCCTCGAAAACAACTTTTATACATGTCTCAGAAGCGTGATAGGCCTATAGTTCTTCAATAGGGCTATCTTCCTTTTTGAAGAACAGGACCACCACGCCCCTAGGCTGCTCCACGCTTCCGGCGGTACGCCCTCGAGCAATGCCTATAGGCATTATATATAATAATGCCTGAGCAATAAAGAGCCTCTGAAGGACCTTTAGTACCGGCATTCCGCCCGCTTTCAGAAGCTGTTATTCCATCCGTGCCCGGCGCCTTGTAGTTTTTAGGGTTCCGTAGTAAAACAAGGAACCCTTATAGTTTCGCCATGTCTGTCGGTCTGTCTGTCTGTCTGTCTGTCTGTCCGTCCGTCTGCGGTCCTACTCAGAAACTATAAGTACTAGAAAGCTGTAATTTGGCATGGATATGTATATCAATCATGGCGAAAAAGTCGTAAAATAAAATATGGAAATAATTTTTTTTAGGGTAGCTGCCATACAAGTAAAGAGGAAGTCAATCTTTTTTTCCTCTACAAACACATCGTGTGGGGTATCGTTGTTTAGGTCTTTCAAAAATATTGTGACCTTGGGAACACCATTTTTCGATTAAGGGATCCGTGTCTGAAATATTTATGTTTAAAGTGATTTTTTTTTTAAAGTCACGTGTTCATCCCATCTGTCTGCTAAACGGTTATATAACGTCCCTTTTAATTAACTACAAATACTTTAACTGCTGTTTCATTTAGGGAGGAACACAGTTCTGACGCATAAATAAAAAATCTGCAGGTTAGTTTTCGAGATAACTTCACTTACAAATTTTCCTTAAAGAGACACAAACAACATCTTGTAGAAGATATTGCGTATTGCGTACTATTTGTTTATACTATAACATTACGTTGTACACGCCCATATTATGCAAATTCATTCATAAATTTAAAAAATATCACCATCCGAAATCCATTCAATACCTACGGTCAACTAACTTTCAGCTGTTCTAAGCTACTGTCATAGATAAGTTGAAATACAGACAGTTCGTTCCATTAGCGTTGCCATTGTAGTACGAACACACTCATAGTGAATCATAATATCATTCTGACTAACACCTTAGTTAGTTTAGGTCATCACTGCGATTAGACACCCTGTTGTGAGAAATATCGTACTATTAGCGATTCAGCACATGCGAAAACCTTTAATACACTGTGTAGTTTCTCACATCATCATCATCATCATATCAGCCACAGAAAGTCCACTGCTGGTCATAGACCTCCCCCAAAGATTTCCAAAACGACCGATCGGAAGCGGCAGGCATCCAGCGCCTTCCTGCAACATTGCGCAGGTCGTCTGACCATCTAGTAGGTGGGTCACACCTCACATACTTAAAGACATTACCATCGTATAATTTGTTAACGGTAAGTACCTACTAAGTACATCTTAAATCGTAAACATTTTAAAAGATAAAAAATAGACTTTCATTTGTTTGTATTCATTGCAATATTAACAAGTGTCACATCTGTACTGTACGAACTCTTTGCAATTGCGGCACTTCTTTGTGCTTTTCTAATAGCCGGCCGCGGCAATCCTAAACGAAAGCGGTATCTTTGTAATTCTTTAAACATTTGCCGACATTACCGACACACGTGTACAGATAGTCTTTTATCTCACTCTTACCTTGTGTCGCATCTCACTCTAGCCTCGTGTCGCCGAAACCTCTATGTACTTACCTAGCCTAGACCCGCCGGCTTTCGGTTCGATTCGTTCAGTCTGTTTGAGTCCATGGCCTATCTAGGTAGCATGTAATTAAATAATTAATAACAAAAGCGCGTAGGTGAAATGTTTTAACCATTTTTTAATTGGAACCGGCAATTTTCGTCATGAAATTGGTAAAATTTCTATTCGCGGCTTTTCAGAAGTTGTTGGTACACTGCGTAGTGATAAGTATTTACCTATTTAGGATAACAGTAACTATCTAAATTGCGTCACAAAAAATTATAAAAGTACAGTGCACAGTGTAGTGTAACCAGAGTACAGGGGATTCTAAATATTCGTAGATAATGTTCGTATTGGTAGGTACCTACCACAGTGCAGTGCGTTAGTTAAATTTCAGGCGTTTGAAGTGTTTTTGAGTGCTTGAATGCCACCACTCGTTTGGTGTTAAAGTGTCAGTGTAAATGTGAGTGTAAGCCCAGGTGAAAAGCGCAGTCGCATGAGACCACATGGTCCATTTGACGGAATAGCCCTAACAAGTAGCTCCAGCCGCTCGCAATTTGAGTAATGACTCATGCGTCTGCTTGAGGTTTTCTGAATTTGTAACAGGTATGTATCTACCTACTTATTTCTTATTGTTTATTACTAACTAAAGGTGTATGTAGTTACCTAGAAAGTGATAGTCATTAATGACTTTGTCTATCACACACACTCTACTATAGTAAGAGAGAGATAGATCGCGATGGGCGGTGCCTATAAGTGTTTAGAAGTATGAATGAATTTTAGTAGACCACATACAGGAGGTAAATAATTTAATATTTTTGTTAGAAAAAGCGAAAAAGAAAACTAACCTGCGGATTTTTTATTTTATGCGACAAAACTGTTGTTCCACCTTAAATGAAGCAGCAGTTAAAGTATTTGTAGTTAATTAAAAGGGACGTTGTATATGGACACGTGATCACAGCTATAGTATATATAATGTAGTTTAAAGGAAAACCATTAGAGCTAAGTAGGGTTAACAAATGAAAAAGTTATAGGTTATAAAATATAACTTATAAAAAGTACTGAGAGGAAAATTTCATACAAATTCAATAGATACTTAAGACGTTTTAGACGTTTTTAGCGGCATAAACTCAAAGTTTGCATTTACAACTACGGAACCCTACCCTGAGCGTGGCCCGACACGCACTTGGCCAATTATTAAGCTGTTTGAAGGCCATCCTAATATCGTACAGGCTGTCCGGGATATCTTCGGTATAGTGTCGGGTTAGCTTGGCTCTTGGGTCTTCAGCCATTTGTCCGCAGGGTTGTGAAACTGAGGTATATAGTTGTCCATAAAACCTCTCGATCTCCGCCAGAACCCCTTCCTTTGTCGATACCACGTCGCCGTCCTCCGTCTTCAGCTTCATCAATCGGCTTTGCCTAACCAACATAGCTCTTGCGAACATTTTGGAGCCTTTGTTCTATCGTCTCCTTAATACATTAAGTATTAAAGGAGCGAATGTCATGTCGCAAGACTTTTGTTTACGTCTGTTGAGCTTCCGATATGATTCAGCGTCTTCAGAGGTCTGCAGCGGCTTTGTTAGGGCGTACATATGTACATACATACTTACATACATACATACTTCTTCTTCTTCTCGTGTGTGTTAGTGACTAACACTAGTGTCAGAGTTTTTAAACCGCCTTAAAGGCCTCTGACATGGTTTTAGGTAACGACCAATGTCAAAGACAGTGACCGGGACCGACGGCTTAACGTGCCCTCCAAAGCACGGATCATTTTACTTATCGGACAATCAGGTGATCAGCCTACAATGTCCTAACCAAACTAGGACAACAACACAAAGTCGTTGCCCCCGCCGGGAATCGAACCCGCGACCTCCGGGTATGAGCCGAACGCTCTAACCACTACACCACGGAGGCAGTTACCACTACACCACGGTACATACTTACATACATACTACATACGTAATGCATGCACGCAAGCATGCTCGCACGTACGCATACTCGTTCGCTCGCACGTACGCATACTCGTTCGCTCGCACGTACGCAGGCATGCCCGCCCGCACGCATGCACGCACACTCGTGTACACTTACAGACACACACCCTCACACACATATACACATACATAAATACTTTACTTTCTAATGGTCCTAAGGCCCCAGGTAGTTTAGAAGGCTGCGACGGTCTTTCTCCATCAAAGACGGTCTTAAACTACGCGTTTTACTTCGGGCAAGGTTAACCTAATTGTTTTCATCTTCGCTGCAACTGTGTGGCGCCAGGTCAGCTTGGGACGGCCAATTTTTCGCTTGCCCTGAGGGGTCTACTCTAGGGCTTACCTCGGAATGTGCGTGGGCTCTCTCCTGAGAGTATGGCCTATCCATGTTCATTTGAGACGCATAATGTGCTTGTTTATTGACATTTCACGGCACGTCTCCCACAGGCGTCCGTTGGAGGCTCAGGCCAGCATTGCATCGGTTCTGCACCCAGCGTTAGTGGTACACACATACATACATATATACAAACATGAATGTATCTCGGCATATTTTATCGATAGTGGACTATAGAGCGGCAACACTAAAGTCAATGAGCTGTTCTAATGGAGATGGGACTCCCGGCTCCACCATAATCGATAGAGTTGTGATGTAGCGTCTTCCAGGACTCGAACCTCTGGACGCTAGCAACAACACAAATTAGGAGCGAGGATGAGGTGTCTCCCAGGAATCGAACCTGGGTGGCGCTGTCATCTGCCTAATCTGAGAAAGGTCCTTGTTACCTGCTCGGTATGACAAGGATCCAGATATCTATGAGGAGTCCTACAGGGGAGTGGTGAATGGAAACCAAGTATACCAACAGTAACAAAAGTAAATTTACAAGTTCTGCATGAACGCTTAAACTAGACTTAGCTTCTAGGTTTACTTTTACTTAATTACAACGGTACTTATGTCTATACGGGTATTTATCTTGAGAGAGTGAGGAGCTTACTCTCAACGGTGTATAATTACGGACGCGAGCACAGCGGCAAGCGATACGGAATAACGGATCCAGGGTAAAGACCCTGGAATAAACGGGGTGCGTGCGGGCACCGGACGGGTAAGTAAGCTAGGAGCGAGACGGACCGACCGGGTGGCCTAATCTAAATGTTACACGCAACGGGTCACGTCAGTGACAGCACCCTGAAGGGGTGCGGAACGGGACGCGCGGTTGCGCGATCGGGAGGGTGGCGCAGGAGTGCCCACCCTACAAGCGGGTACGCAAGACGCACGCGGGCGTCGGCGTCGGGACGCTAACCCTGCGGTCGAAGACGCGAGGGGAGCGGGGGGAATACGGGAGTACCCCCTGAGAACAGGAGTACACCCTATAAACGGGACGCGCGGAGGGCGCGAGCGGGGGCGCACAACCGACAAACGGGTACGCGGGACGCGTCGGTACTGCGACGTCCTACCTCACGGGGTGAGGGAGGAGGTCGCGGATCGGGCCGGTCGCACAAGGGTGCGCCGGGATTCACGGGACGTGCAGGAGCACGTGGCGTCGCGACGTTCCTTCGCAAGCGGTTGCGAGGGGGTGCCGCGATGGCCCAAAGGGTTGGCGGGGGTGAAGGATGCTACGTCTCTGAGGTATCTGACCAAGCCAGCGACGTGAGCGGGAGGAGGGAGAAGGTACCTAAACCAGATCTCTGAGGTATCTGACCAAGCCAGCGACGTGGTTAGGTGGGCAGCCTGGGAAAGACTGACCGCCTGTATGAGGCCTGATTTCGCTTATATAGCCGCGGCGGGCGGCGGCGGGCGGCGGTCGCGGGTCGGGAGACGGAGGTATCATTGTAACTGCGCGTGCGCGGATATCGCTTATCGCTGTGTGTGTGTTATGGACGGTTCATGGAATGTTCTCGAAGCGCGTATATGTGTGCGGTGACGACGGCTAGGCGCGCCGCATCACAGAGTATTGGTGTTTTTACTAAAACCAATACTATTGATGGTATCGATCTTGACGATGAACAAACTATCGATACTTTTCGTCGTCAGGATCGATACTATAGATAGTATTGTTGGTTAATAATAATAGTATTGTTCGAAAACATCAATACCATCGGCATTGAAACTCTATTGTAAAACTTTCGACTTTTCGACAACACTTGTTGATTCCTTAAGCATAGGACTATATAAACATTGCAAGTTGAATAAAGCTTGTAATAATAATTGAGCTCGCAGACTGTAGCCAATGAGGTCAACGGTGCTCTCTGATTGGTTGATTTGAATCGGATGTAGCAGTGTTGAATGCCAAAAAGGTGGATTTGTATAAAAATCTCGTAATTATTATTATTACTCTAGTTGACACGTTTGGCTCCAGTTGGAACAACATGCGCATGGCTAACTAGCATTGGATCTAGAAAAGGCACCCGGAGCCAACTACGTAAACGGAACCAACAAATACTAGTCGTACGGCACGATGGATCTGCAAAGTGCCCACGGGTATATCTATATATATATATATATATATATATATATATATATATATATATATATATATATATATATATAATATATAATATATAATATATATATATATAATATATAATATATATATAGTATTTGTTGGTTCCGTTTACGTAGTTGGCTCCGGGTGCCTTTTCTAGATCCAATGCTAGTCAGCCACTATCATCAGTATATCAATTCGACGTCCCATACAGACGTAAATGCATTTAAAATAGCGTCCACCTGCTTTTTGCGTCCCATATACGGTCGCCAGATCGATTTCAATCGCCAAACCACTCCTCGTGGCCTAAAGTACCACAAGGATTAATTATTTAAAAAAAAATTGGACTCCATTTTGGAACCACTCTACACAAACTTGTATTTTCATTAGTTCTTGATTATTCCACTTCAATGGAGCAGCGCTGTAGTTGCGCAATATACCGTTCGCAACAATGTATTGAATGAATACGACCAGTGAGATTGTTATGGCTAATGACTAATAAGAATTCGGCTTATCTACTTCCTGGCGTGGCTACACACAGTGACCTTTGCCTAGTACGAAATGAAATGCATTACTTACATCTAACACTGATTTTAATTTTTAACTCAATATATAAGGTCTAACAAAATATACTGAAATCATTTTAAGGGTGAATTCAGTGCATGATACTGAACAACTTACCCCAAGGAACACGTATCAAAATATGATAAGTAATGTTTGGCCTACCATACAAGTTGACCGATCAGCTGACCCAAGTGTAAAGAAAGCCAAAAATCATTTTCCATATTTCGACATATGTTTCTTGGAGAAAGTTGTTTACAATCACAGACTGAAGTCGCCCTTAAAATAGTTTCAGTATATTTTGTTACACCTTATATAGTCGACACTCTGAACATACAGTTCAACGTAATATTCGACGTCCGTCAGTATTATGGAATATCTTGTACAAGACGATTTACTCTATAATACTCACGGGCACGATACTTAAGAACAACTAAGCTGAAAAGAATACGTGTTATCATTTAATAATAAAAAGTTGACAAACTTGGAATATTAGTGTTCAGTGGTCTTTACATTTAAATAATTGGCATAGTGCGTGTCGGGCCACGCGCAGTGTAGGGTTCCGTAGTTGCAAATGCCAACTTTGAGTTCATGCCACTAAAACGTCTAAATATCTATTGAATTTGTACGAAATTTTCCTTTTCGAGTACATTTTATAAGTTGATCGCCTATAACTTTTTAATTTGTTAACCCTACTTAGCTCTGATAGTTTTTCTATAAACTACATTATATATACTATAGCTGTGATTTTTTTCACGTGTCCATATGTAACCGTTTAGCAGATAGATGGGGGGGACACGTGACTTTAACAAAAAAATTCACTTTAAACCTAAATATTTCAGACACTGATCCCTTAATTGAAAAATGGTGTTCCCAAGCTCACAATATTTTTGAAAGGCCTATTTAACGATACCCCACACAATGTGTTTGTAAAGAAAAAAAAATTGACTTCCTCTTTACTTGTATGGCAGTTACCCTAAAAAAAAATTTGTTTCCATATTTTATTTTACGACTTTTTTGCCATAACTGATATACATATCCATGCCAAATTACAGCTTTCTAGTACTTATAGTTTCTGAGTAGGACCGCGGATGGACAGACAGACAGACAGACAGACAGTCAGACATTGCGAAACTATAAGGGTTCCTTGTTTACTACGGAACCCTAAAAAAGGACAAAAAGTTTGTCTTCTTAATTTGTTTTTGATTTGGCAGTTTTATTTTTAACCCCCAATAAAAAAAGAGGTATGTTATAAGATTGACGTGTGTGTTTGTTTTGACTGTATTTTTTGTATGTATATTACGTGACAACTCCATCATTAATGAATTTATTTTAAAAAATCTTTTTGCATTTGATAAAGTACGCTTTCAATTCAGTTTATATAAAATTTTATCAAAATCGGTTTATAAGTTTTGTAGTAGTTGATTGTTATATCTTTAAGATAGCATAATTATATTTGAAAGCTGCACTTACTCAGCTTTACTTTTTTTAGATTGATGGATCAGGGGCTAATTGAAATTTTCAGTTTCCATACTGATCTGGTAGAAAAAGATAAACATAGAATGTGCCAGCAGCTTTTCTTCCCGCGCAGTACGTAAAAGATATATGAGAAAACGGGTGAAGAACTAAGGAATATTTTTAATAGGCGATGCGGCTAGCAACCCAAAAACAAGATCAAATAGTGATATTTGATCCCATTTTTTTACCTAAATGCCCACAAACTTGCTGAATGTGGCCTTTGGGTTTTGTACCCCAGGGCTTTGTCTACACTGTAAGGTGTAAATCCGTGATAGTATGTATGTATGTTACTTCGTCACTTTTGGTGTTCCGTACCCAAAGGGTAAAACCAGGACACTATTACTAAAATTTCACTGTCCGTCTTTCAGTCTGTCACCAGACGGTATCTCAAGAGAGTTTGTATATTTACGTATTATGTACTTCTTTTGCTACTATGACAACAAATACAAAAACCAGTATCAAATATTTAAGGCGGGCTCCCATACAAGAAAAATGATTTTTGCCGTTATTTGCTCGTTAATGGCATGGAACCCTTCCTGCGTGAACTCGACTCGCTCATAGCCGGTTTTTAGGGTTCCACAGTAAACAAGGAACCCTTATAGTTTCGCCATGTCTGTCAGTCTGTCTTTCTGTCTGTCTGTCCGTCCGCGGTCCTACTCAAAAAACTATAAGTACTAGAAAGCTGTAATTTGGCACAGATATGTATATTAATCATGGCAAAAAAGTCGTAAAATAAAATCTGAAAATAAATTTTTTTTTAGGTTAGCTGCCATACATACAAGTAAAGAGGTAGTCAATATATTTTTTTTCGACAAACACATTGTGTTGAGTTTCGTTGAATAGGTCTTTTCAAAACATTGTGAGCTTGTTAACAAACACCATTTTTCGATTTAGGGATCCGTTTCTGAAATATTTGGGTTTAAAGTGCAAATTTTTGCTGGACGCAAGTGTCCCCCCCCCTCTATCTGCTAAATGGTTATATATGGCCACGTGAAAAAATTCACAGCTATAGTATATATAATGTAGTTTAAAGGAAAACTATCAGAGCTAAGTAAATACAACAAATACATACAAATTAAAAAGTTATAGGCGATAAACTTATAAAATGTACTCGGAAAAAGAAATTTTAATACAAATTTAATAGATAATTAGTTTTAAACGTTTTTAGTGGCATAAACTCAAAGTTGGCATTCGAAACTACGGAACCCTACACTGCGCGTGGCCCGACACGCACTTGGCCAATTATTTAAAGCTAAATTCAAATATTTTTCTACACTTACGTAAGCACAGACAGATTAGTTCCAATAAAATGTTATCAAAATAGTTTTTAGTAGTTTTCTGGGCACGATTCAATATTTTATTGCTACTAACTTCGCACATGGTCGGTACATTGCATAAGGTCAGTTCGTCCAGTTTGATCATTTTTTCAGTTCTTTACACATTTTGTAAGTAGGTTTTGTCTTATTTCTAGTTCATCCGTTTGAACAGCCAGGCGACAACTGTCTTTACATACGGTTATTGATAATAGCTGCAAGTGATCCCAGGATGGTTAATTATTTAGACGTGGATAAATTTTTAACGCGATCGGATTATGAAC
Organism: Acrobasis consociella; assembly: GCA_963555685.1. Lineage (NCBI taxonomy): Eukaryota > Metazoa > Arthropoda > Insecta > Lepidoptera > Pyralidae > Acrobasis > Acrobasis consociella. The sequence goes on along the minus strand of OY743125.1, from coordinate 15,051,987 downwards.
AGTTGTTAAGTAATAATTTGCTTAGGCCTTGGGACATCTTACTTTCACAACCACAACATTTAGTCATTAATTTAAACTTTGATCATAATGTACTAATTTTACTTAAACAGTCATGGTTTTGGTGCAGTAACTGTACCTATGTAGTGTATGACCATTACCCAAAAGATGAGTGCGAATATTGCCATCAAGTAAGCTAGGTATTTATTATTATGTCTAAGATATTTTTTCTAATCCGTAAATATTAAAAACAGAGATGCCTAATGTGTAGTTATCATTCCAGTAACATATCGTATTAACTTTTCATTTAATATATTATTATTTTTAAATCAAATACCTATTACAAGAAAGTATAATTCGAGAAGCAAATAAGCGCCTAAGTGCAAATTGGACTCGCCCATGAAGGGTTCCGTAGAAGCAAGTAACATAATATAAAATTCTTATAGTATGTTATTTTATATTTTTATATTTGAGTTGATTAAATGAAAATTAAACTACGGTTTACGATTTATGACGTATTAAAAAAGTTATTTGCAAGATCTCGTTTAAACCAATTTTCGCTGGTAGTTTACATGGTAATGAACATCATATATATTTTTTAGTTTTATTATTTTCTTATTTTAGAAATTACAGGGGGGGACACATTTTTCCACTTTGGAAGTGACTCTTGTGCAAACTATTCAGTTTAGAAAAAAAAATTATATAAGAAATCTCAATATCATCTTTGAAGACCTATCTATAGATACCCCATACGTATGGGTTTGATGAAAAATAAATTTTTGAGTTTCAGTTCTCAGTAACCATGTCAATAGGCGATACCGCTTAGCAACCCGTCACTAATTTGATTCCGTCTTCTGCTTATATGCCTACCAAAGTGCTAAATATAGCTTTAGGAATTACCTATAACCTTGGGCACTGTCTTCCCCGCTAGGCATAAAGACGTGGTAGTATATACGCATGTCAATCTTCCATGCTGTTCTGGAAGCGAAATAAAAACATAGAATGTACCAGCTGCTTATCTTTCCGGGCAGGTCGTAAAAGTCGATCAAGGGATATAGCGCCGTACAACCTTTGCCAATTTTTCCTAACCTAGGGTTGCTTTTAGTTTACCTTTTGGCTTGCAAAAAGTAACCTCGTCAAATCACCTAGTTTAGGATTAGCGGACCCCGGATTCTGAAACGTTATCGCTGAAAATGCAACCGGAAATACACTAAGATAAGAAGAAGAAGTATTTACGTATATATCACACTGTATGCAGGCAAAGAATATTGGTGTAACAAAAAGTATTGTTTTTCTGTTAAAATTTGGTGTACGTACGTAAAAACCTATTTCGTTAAAATTATATAAATAACCGGCTAAGTGCGAGTTGGACTCGCGCACGAAGGGTTCCGTACCATTATCTATAAAAATCAAGTTTTTTGTATGGGAGCCTTATCTATTATTAAAGTAAAAATACAACTGAGTATTTTGATATATTATTTCAAGTGCCTACCTGTTGCCATTATTGTTATCGAGCAAAAAATGGGCAAAAAATACGCTTTTAATGTATGGGAGCCCCCCTCAAATATTTATTTTATTTTGTTTTTAGTATTTGTTGCTATAGCGGCAATAGAAATACATAATTTGTGAAATTTTCAACTATCTAGCTATCGCGGTTATTGTGATACAGCCTGATGACAGACAGACGGACAGATGGACAGACAGCGAAGTCTCAGTAATAGGGTCCCGTTTTTACCCTTTGGGTACGGAACCCTAAAAAGTAAGAAAGACAGACAGCGGAACCCTCTGATTACAGAATCCTAATCATTACAAAATACTTTAGCTGAAGCACACAAAATCAGCTATAGTTTTATACAAATATTCCCGTCTGCCCGTGACTTCATCAAAACAAACATTATCATGTCTTTGTACAGAGAGCGATCGGTTATGATTTTATTATATGTATTGATATATATATAGCAAATTTTGCAACGTTTGAAAACGATACATAACAAAGTATGAACAGAATGGACGTCATGTGCGTGGAATTTGGGAGAATGGCTGAAATATACAGCGACGCCCAGTAAGAGTTGATTTGAATGTGGGTTCTAATGGGTGCCAGGCTAAACATAAATTGAATATTGGTAAATATAGTGTTTTTTGTAGTTATAAATACATAACCTAATATTGGATACGAGTATAAAGCAATATACGCAAAGACATGAAGACAAAAGCTATTGGAACACATGGACGCAATACTGATGGAAATTAGAAAGACGCCAAAACATAATTGGGATTTAAATATACACGGTACCCAGGGGTATATATATATATATATATATATATATATATATATATATATATATATATATATATATATATACGATATGTATATACGATATTATATACGATTGTATTTAATTAAGTAATAAATAAAAGATGGTATATATTTTCGTGTTTTATTATTATCCATAACCATGAACTATATTTACAAAAAATACTCTATTTTCTATCAACTATACTAAAAAAATCTTATAGTTCTAACATTATTTTATTTTCCATCAACCATTTCTTTATACATAAAACATTTTTAGTGCACATTGTCTTAGATGAATAAAACAATTTAATGAAAAAGATCCTTTACAATACTTAGCTAGAAGCTCTTTTAAATTTGGAATATTTTTTTGTAATATCTTCAATATTTTGGTGGTCACATAACTGCTGAATAAAATTTCACAATAATTTTTCGTCCATTTAAATAAGGTTTTATAATCCTATGAAATTCTTTGTAATCGACAAATCCAGAGCCCCATCGATATCCGAGATTTTTTTCGATCCACCGAACACGTTTCCTTTCTTCAGGGGTAAGTTGGGAGAAAGCATAAGGCGGTTTTATTAAAAATATATGAGTATGCTCTTCAGTAGTTATTGCAAATTCCTTTACAATGAATTCATTGCTAGGGTTTTTGAAACCTTGTAGATCTACGACAATTGTGTTTTTATTCATGATATCTTTTTAACAATGTTGCTCAAAGGCTTGTATTCAAATATGCAATCGTTTTATATCAAGCAATATGCTGCTGTCTGATCAGGTATTTCTTGGTCAGCTTCAATTTCTACTCTCACGTCTATAGAGCCCTTCAATGTTTCCTGCTGACGGGACCAGTCGATAACAAATAATGGAGAAACGTCTTTGAAACAAAGGTTCTGCTCGACGTCTATAATAAGACTGCTGAAATCTTGCATATTGTTCGTATAATAAAGAAAACTTATTTTCTGAGAAACTTATGTTCAATCCTTCATAGGGGTAATACGATGAATTAAAAAAAACTTTTATATCGTATTGATATAAAAGTGATCGAATTCTGCCATTGACGTTTGTGGTTGATGTTTACGATTGGTTTGGAACCCAATAATAACAAACCGTGGTTTCTCAGTTTGCGATGTAGTTTTAATTGCCCAAGTGTGTTTACGAGTTCTGGGGAGTAATGGGTATTCATAGAGATCCCAATTCCGGAAAGCTAATGTAATAGCACGATCTTTTTCCAGATGTTTCAATAAATTAATTCTTTCACGATCAGATACTTTGACGTGTAGAACTCGCCAAACTATTTTATTAATAACTATATCATCAACAATTTCTTCATTATTTAATATTATGGATTAAGGTTACTGTTGCTTCTTAGTAACACTAACTCATGTTGGCAATTTATTATGATTTTTTCGTAATCTTCCGCGAAGCCTAATATTCTGTTCAATGGTATTGAAGCAGAGAATGAACCGTCATGAACATTAGTTGTACCAATAGGAGACCACCCCCATACTTTTGCAGATTTAGATTCATTTTCATTTAAGGAAAGATATGATTTTATGGAAACTTAGAATGTACCAGCTGCTTCTCTTCCCACGCAGATCGTAAAAGCCGATCAAGGGAATGGGCAAAAATGCAATTCATTTTAACAGGCGATGCGGCTAGCAACCCATCACTGTATTGATTGCTTTTCCATCTTCTCGCCTACCATGACGCTAAAAGTGGCTTTTGGGTCTTGCGGCCCTGGGCTCTGCATAGAACCGCAAGACCCAAAATGCTCTGTCTGCCCCATTAGGGATAAAGACGTGATAGTATGTGTATGTATGTATGTATGATTTTATGGTTGTAGTAATACCAGCATTTTTTTTTTCTATCTATTTCAACTCCATTTAATTCATACCGAATATCTTGAAATAAAAATAATGCAGGATTGTTGACAAAGCTAACATTTGAAAGTACTTCTTTTGTTTTACTATTGTATACGTTTGCTTTACCTTCAATGTACAATGTGCTGAGAGAGGGTAATATGTACAAGTCTTGTTGGTTAATAGGGATTCGGATTTCATCCTTCTTGTTGAAACTTGTCACGTACGGCTTGTATGAATGAAATTCGAAACTTTCCACGCTGTTGTCGTAGGCTGTTGGTTGAGATATATTTAAAATATTCATTTTAATAATCCTACCAATTTTAAATATTCTTGGTTATTTTTTAAAAGCTTCTTCTGTGAAGAATGGAGAGGTCTTCTTTTCTCAGATGTTTTCTTGAAACTAACTTGAAGAGAGGACGCAATAGGGATTTTATTAAAATTAATCATTTTCTTCTGAAATGTAAATACAGCTGAACCTCCTCACCGCGTAAATTGATTTGATTGTTTTCAGCGTCCAGCAATCTGATATTCAGATCAGTAATCGAATTTTGGTTGATTGGGAAATATATTATATTCTTGGGAATTTCAATAATGCGATAACCAGGTGGTACGTTAGGCACAAATTCATGAATTATGTGACTAGGTTTTCCGTTTACAAAAGATCCGCTCACTACATCACATTCGATGCGCACGAGAGTAGTAGATATAATGCTGACAGGATAACGAGATTCAGTACTTTTATTAGCTTTAACAGTCTCTTTTCCGAATCCTAAAATTCTACCAATTGAATCACGTTTTTAAAAATAAATATCTTTGGAACAGAAAATATTAGTTTTCAGTGTATTGTTATTACAAGTAAGTTTAAAGGAAGCATTTGTAATATTACTACTTAAAACTGTACTGCCAGTGAAAAGGGATCTAAGTCAAAAAATGTGGTTTTGAGAAAATCGAGTTCAAAGTTTCAAAAAATTCCTGCACGTTCTATACATCAGCTAGAAAATTTTTGATTAGTGATATTGATAGATAATTCAAAATAAAAGAAGTCTCTATGACTAAAACAATTTAAAATAAATTGATATTAGAGATAATCGAAAAAAATTACAAGTTATATCACTTGACACGAAAAAATATTCGTGTAAAATGCTATAAAATGACATGCAACTATTTACACATTTTGTATTTCGTTGGTGTCAAATGATACATCATCTTCATTTTTATAGTGTTTTGAAGTGTATAAGAAGATAATCAGGAAGTCCCAAAACAAAATTTACTTGTTTCATGATCAGCTATTTTTACGTCAATTTTATTTTGTCCAAAAGTCATAAAAATATTACTTACATCAGTTTACACATTTTAGTATACCTTAATATTTTTGTGTATTGTGATATATATCAGATATTTAAGCGATCTAACTATGAAATGTTAAGGTGTAAAATGATATAAGTATAAACATATTATTATGTAAAAGTAATGCCTGTGATACAGGGTCCAACCGACGTCTACCTTAAGGTATTCGAATCCCAAGCAAACCTTACCTATATCTCTGGTGCATCCTGATAAGCAAAATGGACGTGGTTGTGGTGATATCAACTCGCGCGCGGAGGGATCTGGTCGAAGTCTTTCCACTCTTGATTACTAAATTAGTTGCAAACAATTGGCCAAGTACGTGTCTGGCTACGCGCAGTGTAGTGTTCCGTAGTTACGAATGACATTCACGCGACTAAAATGTCTAAAAAACTAACTATCTATTGAATTTGTATACAATGTTCCTTTTTGAGTACATTTATAAGTTGGTAACCTATAACTTTTTGATTTGTAAACCCTACTAAGCTTTCATTGAAAAAACACTTTACAAGCTTTAATTTTACCACTTTTTCATACTCATGCAGAATTACAGCTTACTAGTCCTTGTAGTCTCTGAGTAGAACCGTGGATTAGCAGACAGAATTTGTTTACTATGGAAGCCTAAAAAGTCCCTAAGTGCCCCTCCAGAATAGAGAAGGGACCAAGACGACCAGAGGTCAGAAGAGCTCAGAATTCCCGAGCAAAACTGTTTAATCGTCAATTGTCCACACCAGATACAAATCTGCTAAATATATGAATTCATGACATTTTAATGTGCATATGCTAAGAATAGAAAAAAGATTTTGCAGAGATAGAATATTTTTTGCGTTTAGCAGAAGTAAGCAAGACAGGGGAATAGACTGAGGGAAAAGAAGATAGAATATTTATTTTACAACAAGGAGAATACGGGAAAGACCCCGTGTGACTCCGGGTTAGAGCAGGATCACTCCACCTCTTCCTGTGGATGTTGTACTAGGCATCGTAATTCGTAATAGAACTAAAGAAAAAATAGCAATAAAAGCACGACCTTTGTAACACGAATTACAATAGCATTCTCAAGGAGTTGACGTTTGGTAAGCAGCTGGTTGTAAAATAAAGCAAAATCCATAAAAAAATAAAACAGACTCCACAGCATTAGAGCTGATGATGCAACTAGTATGCTGAGATGAAATGGAGTGAGAGGGAAAAAGGAAAATATGAGGTAGAATTTATCGTCGCTAATAAAAATTATTAATAATATAACACAATTGAATTTATAGACTCGAAAAAGAATTGCAGTGTGTTGGTAAATAATGACCAGACATAATAGTGATATAGGTAACCAACAACAACTAACCATCTTATTAACAAAGCTAACTTACGATGATCATCAAAATACATGGATATCTATTACTAATTTTAAACAAATTTAAAGGATCGAAGATATTAGGTACACGAAAATGTAATCTTATACCTTTAAACGAGCAATTCTTGTAAATTTATTTATATATTTTTGTCATCTCGAAAACGGCTCTAACGATTTAGCTGAAACTTGGTATATAGGGGTTTTCGGGGGTAAACAATCGATCTAGATTAGTCTTATGTTTGGGAAAACGCGTATTTTCGATGTTTGATATGTAACCGAGCAAAGCTCGGTCGCCCAGGTACTAAGTATAAAAATGTCCATATCACGTGTTGCTTGTAACTTATTATAATCATGTTTTATACAAATAGCCTAGGTGATGATGATGATGATAATGATGATAAATGTTAGTTTTTTTCAATTTGTAAATATAGACACACCAGTTACACTGACAACTGGAACAAATTCACACTGTGTTTATGGATTTGTATTGGTAGATATATATAATGCATTATATTTTAAACATATTTTTTAATAAATACCTAGTTGGAATATATACTTATGATCTGTTTTTTTAATGTTCAAATAATGTCTTTATTTACTAACGTTACAATCATCAGCATTTTTTACTTCGCTGTCCGTAAATAAAGAATAATAGTAATACCATAGATTTGTTCATATAGTTATGACTGATGGAACATTTAGGTTGTTAAAATCAATTTATATATAGGTATTACATTTTGAGCATTTTGAAGTTTATACATATAATAAGACAGTAAAAAAAGTATGTCTGTACATTAAAAATATTACCAAAAAAAATATTGGGGGCGATGGAGACATATAAATAGGTATATTATTACTCTGTGGTAATAGAGAAAGAATTTAAAAAAAATGTCTGTCTGTTTGTCCGTGTGTCTGTTGGTACACGCTAATCTCCGGAAATACTGGACGGATTCGAATGTAACCCTTTTTTTGTTATATAGCTGTTAAGCCTGAGCAACATATAGGGTATAAATGATTTTAAAAAATGGAACACCTGATGTAGAACTATAATGGTCCAGCTAAACTATAAGAAATATATATAATAGACTGATGAGCATTTTCCAGAGATATAAAGTCCACGCGAACGAAATCGCGGACTTCGGCTAGTCAATATTAAAGATTTTGTTTGCATTATTTTCGTAAAATTATTTGTTTTGGTAAGAAATTAGATATATAGTACCTAGGTGACTGAGCTTTGCTCGGTTATTACTATTTCTTGTAGTATTTCAGATAAATATACTCGCAAGTAGATAGATACTTATTTTATAACTAAACTGATGGTAAAACACTTACAAATTTTCGCTAACTTATATTATTATACACCATCCAGCAAATTTAGTAACTCTTGAACTTGTAATATGTATTTGATTCAATTCAACTTATATCAATTTCCACAATAATTAAAGCTGTAATTATGACTAGTGTCAATTGATTTATATAAAGTTGTATCACTAAACACCTATTTTGTCTTACTTATGTCGCAAGTTGAGTATTTCTACTACAGATGAAGCGTTTTTCACCAAGGAATCCTACAAACATTTTACGTGTTTATAGAAATAAGCAAACTTAAATCAATATGTACGAATATCGACGTTTTAATTTTCCGTTGTGTAAAGTGTGATAACTAAAGTTAAATTAATTTACACTTTTAAAACTGAAAAAATACTTCGGTTCATTTTGTTGTAAACGCATTTGTATTATAATACACAAAAATAAATTAACGAAACCCTGAAAAACACCTACTTAGATTACTGTGCACCAACGCTAACTTTGGCATTTTAAGCCCTAGGACTATGGGAATAAGACAGAAAAATAGCAAATTTTTTTCTGATTCAGAATATGCAAAGATCTCAAAAGCGATCTAACTCGACTTAGATCCCTTTTCACTGGCAGTACAGAAAAAATCTTAAATATCTTGAAGTTCACAAGACCCTTCTGGAATCTCGATAACTTCATTTCCATAATATAATTTATTATTTCTCTCGTCTATGTTGGGAATCGAATTAAAAGTAGAAAAGTATAAAAGACCACATTCATAATCTCCAAGTAATTCTAGAGTTGGTGAATAGTTTGTTGTCAAGGAGCTTCCCACCCCAGTTATTGACACAGTGAAAGACATGTTTGTACTAAAAAAAAATTTTTTTTATTCACTTAAATACATTTTTCCAAAAATTTATTAAAAAATTCAAGCAATGATGTCCACAGTTCGTGGATCCGAAGTTCTGATGTTGAATGTAATTATATTTAATGGGTGTATTTTTCAAATATTTTATTAACTCTAATGGTGGTTTTAGATTGCCAAAACTATCAAAATATTCAGAATAATTATCAAGCTTCGCGTAGGCTACCCAGTGAGTTCCAGGGTTATTACAACTATCAAGGTTGAGTATTGCGCACTCTATTTTTCTTGGTTTCGTAGGTAAAGAATCTCTTATAAACACACCACGAAAATAAGGTATATCGTTAGCATACTCTAATAAATCGAAATTAGTAAGTGGTCGTTTGGGTAGCCATTTCATTAGTTTTTTGAATTTTTCAGATATAATCCCGCTCCTTTTTTACTATGCTTGATGTATAATCCTTTTCCAAGAGCAACTGCTTCCATTGTTTTGTTGTGTCGTGCAGACTCTTGAAGATTCTGTTTAGCCACTTTGTAATCATTTACAGCTTTTGCTATACCTGCAGCTCCACCAGCTAGTGAACCGAGAGCCGATAATCCAGCAAAGATGGGAATCAAAGGCAAAAATCCACCACACTTAGGAATAGGTATATAGCGTGGTAAGCGCATATCACATTTCTTTGTAAATATTTTCTTTGCAGCTGCATAAGCATATTTAATAGCAGTGTTTTTGTCTTTACGTTAAATTTTTTTCAAACCAGACTGTATTTTTTTCACATTTTCATAAATGATTGCGCTCCTGCGCCTGCTTTTAGTTTTGCTTTCATAGCATTTTTTACAATCCATGAGGCAATTTTTTCTCTTTTACCTGCATTTTTGGATTTTAACCTTTGTTTTGCCATGTTTAAAAGTTCTAAATCAGCGTTATGTCGAATGTTAATATCACTGTTATTATACGCAATATCGTGATACATGCACGCCCTGTCTAAATCGTTAATACCTCGGTCACCTCTTAATAACCTTTTCTGTAATTTGGTTCCTGGACCGCAAAACTGATATCCGGGTAAATGTAGTTCAAACGGTAACTTATCAATTAAACTGTTAATAATACCAATTCCTTTCTTCATGAATAAGCCGAAACTGATGTTTAACCTTCCGTTACTTGACTTATGTTACTGCAACAGCGCACTTTTGTCAACCCAACTGTTTTCGGAATCACTTAGTCCTAACCATTTTACAAACAATTTAGTTCCTTTTCTTTTTATAACTTTTTCAATGAGGTAAAGATCAGGAAACTTAGTCTTCTGTAATTCATAACCGTAAAATGTTCCCAAAATTAGTTGCTTATGTTTGTCTTCTATTTGATAAGTAGGTGGTTTGGTGTTGGTACAAGTTACTTTTTTAACAGTAAATATTTCCGTTGACCAGTTAGCGGTGTAACCTTTACTGAAATCTCCTTAATACTTACTAATTCGAACATGATCACCAACATGAAACAGGGATTTCGTGATATGTTGTTTTTGAGTTTTATTTTTATTAGCCTTGACTAAAGTCTCATTATACTTATTAACGTCTATTGGTTTAAACTTTGTTATGCTATGGGGTGTCCTGTTATAAGGTTGAACAACGGATTTCAAATTACTGCCTAACCATTGATACTGTCCATAAAGACTAAATAATTTGTATAGATGACTTTTTAATGTTCTTATTACTCGCTCAAGTATCGATGCTTTTTTTACAGAATAAGTAGAATAATGGTTTATTTTATATTTGCTCATCAATCTTTGAAAATGTTCATTGTAAAACTCTTTACCTAAATCTGTTTGCAAATTGCTTGGTTTTCGAGTTGATTCAGTCAATATATGTCGCATTGCATCTGTAACACAGTCCTTTGTTTTGGCTTTAAGAGGATTCACCCAAACATATTTCGATAAAGCGTCAATAACAACCAATATGTATTTGTATCCTTTATTAAACTGTGCATATTTTTGTAAGTCTATAAGATCAGCTTGCCACAAATCATCCATTCCTTTTATAATTGTACAACGACGTGGAAAATTCCTTCTCGCTGATCTATGGAGCTCGTCAACTATATTTTGTTTACTCATTTTTGTTTAACCTTGACATCATTGAATCTATATCAGTTTTTGTATAGTATGTGGAACATATATTAGACGAAACAGCTTTTTCTAAACCACTAAGATAATTTTTTACATTTGTTTGTATTTGTTTTAATTCAGCTCTTAAATCTTGACTTTCTTTATCCAAATAGGCTTTGTTAACCGCGTCGTTATCTTCCTTTGGATGAAACAATCCCTTTAATCTTGTTAGTTTTAGATTGTAATCTCCTGTTTCCGATTTGGTTAATAGGTCAAAATATTTAGAAACTCTTAAACGCTTATGAACGTGGTGACCGAATTTGTCTATATTCATTGCAATATAATATAAGTATACTGCTTAAATCTCTTAATGTATGCTCTTTATATATTCCTAAATTCTCTCGATACTACTAAGATATAATACTACTTAATTTTCCCAGTGAATGCTCTTTAAGTTGTACATTCACTATCCCAGCTTCTTGTAATTCTGTTATAATTTCAATAATTTCGTTATCTAATCCTGTGTTGCCAGCTGCCCGTGACCCTAACAATAATTTTAGTCGTTCTACTAACTCATTAGGATCATTCCAATAAACCAAATCAGTATTTTTTTAAAGATTTTTCAACAGCTTCATACCTGACCCCTTTGAAAGACTCTCAGTACTAGTGGTTACAGTTCTAGTAAACTAGAGGTTTAATGATGTTCGTGTATTTAAAACCTTTATTACTATTAATAGGCTTCTTAGGATCGTAGTTACGTCGATGAGCATTGGTTTCCAATAACAACAATTTGTAATATTGTAAATCTTCATCTGTAATTAAATCCATGGATTTAATTACAGAATTTGGTATTTTCTTGAAAAGTAATTCTTTTAAACCCGGTGTCTTTTTAATAATACGAGTTCCTATTTTCCATGTTACATCTTCGTCGAAGATACGTATGTTGCCTAGCAAGACTTTTCCGCGATCATGTCTGATACCAAAAGGAATATCATTAAGTGCTTCCGATGACCAAGACATATCATCATGATGTGTTTGATCTTTAGAGGTCGGTGATGAGCGAACAGATTTGAAGGACTCATCACTTAGGTTGTGTTCAGAGGGTGATACAGTAAGGGTTTTGTTAGAATTGTGTTTATGAGAATCATAGTTTTCTTCATCGTGTTCTTCCTCGTCAAATGGTTCATCTAAGTCTTCTTTAGTAAAAAATGATTCTTCATTTTCACTTAACTTCCTTATTTTTGTTTCGGGTATATAATTCTCCTCTTTTTCTTCGTCATATTTTCTAATATTTTTACTTGACAGTTGATTAAGTGGATCAACGATAGGTTTGAATATTGTTTCTAAAGCCATGTTGCTCGCGTTTTTTGTATCTCTTATCAAACCCACCTTTCTTTTTACAGCAGCTGCGGATTTCACGATTTGTTTTTTTATTTTTTTCTCCATTTTATGATCCGTTCTTGTTCAGAATATCTCATAAAGTGAATTGTTATCATAATGACAGTTTCTTTTTAATGCTAATCTATAACTATAAATGTATCAAATTTCATCCTGTAACATCCTTTATTTCGCTCACAATCCTTATTTATTACAACATAACCATACAGTTCTTTCCATACTGTTGAACACAATTCACGGAATTGATACCATGACATATCAGAACGCACGTGTTCTTCATAAACGTGTTTTAAATTGACATCATCCTGTTTGAATAATACAATAAGGTTTGCATTATCTCTCACGAGTTGCTTCGGTATTTTGGTATAAGTTTGATTAAGATAAAAACAGTCAATATTCTTATGACGTCCCATAGCGAAATAATCCCGTATATTATTTTGATTTTCACAGGCAACATCGTCAAATATTATAATAGAGTTTGGATCAGCTTCCTGCGGATTCAACACTTCAGTATTATGACTATATTTTTTAAACGATACAACTGGCATTATATTTAATACTTTTTCTAGAAATAAGTATTTTGGTTGGTATAAAGATTTTGAATATACGTACAAATTACGAAATCGTAGACTATTTTCATGCAATAATAAGCTTATCACTAAATTTGTCTTTCCACAACTTGATGGTCCGCATACAATGCAACGTATTGTATTTGGCAACAAGTTGCCATGTCGCTTAACCCCATTCGTCAGCATAGTAGGGCAAATACATTGTAAGTTTAAGGATTCCTTTTGTTTTATAAATTTCATAATTAGACAATTTAATAAACTTGACTGTCACCTTTGCTATATCTTAACAAAATGAAAAGTTACAACTTTGCTATTATATTTATTAAAGGTGCCCACGAATTAGATCACCAGCATGAGCGATCGGCCTATCTAAAGCGGTTATCCATTGCATAATGCACTATGGTCAGATTTTTTAGGTTTCAGCAATTTTATATTGCTAAAACTCAGTGTTTCTGAGTGTCTAGTGAAACATGTCACATGTCTGTGTTTAACTGAAACAAGCAGTGTTACATGTGAATTTGTCAGAGTTAAAATTCTAAAAGTGGTGTAATGTGTTGCGGATCGAGTTCAAAATTAATATTGGTAAGTTTTATACAAATATCTTTTACGCGACTTTCGAAATATAGTGTTATATGTGAAGTTACGTTGATTTTAGGTGCTCTTTTATTATACGATTCAAAACACGTCATTGAGCGATTGAAAATAAGCTCTAAAGGTAAAGTAATTCCCAGATATTAATTGATTACTTCAACACAGTTTCACACGCTATTGAGGGAATAAAATGACCGAAAATGGCGTATAAAACTGTGTTGAAGTAATCAATTAATATCTACTTCTACTTTTTTCCATTTTTCGTCCACTGTCACCATTTCTGCTGCTAATATCTTATTATTTTTGTTAGCGTTTCACGCCGGCACCGGCACAGATGTAACATTAACCTCGTCAATGACATTGACAGAATGTTGCTTGTCTTCGGATCGACGTGACGATGAGGTGACAGTTGTTGTGACTGTGTCGGCGAAAGTGTTGGCACGGGCACGGGCCGCACAGTTATCGGTAAATCACGTAAATCGGCATGTGTAGGATGCGCCACAGAGGTACTTACTACCTGTCAAAGTTGAATTTGTCGCGCTCGTTATAGTAGGCAACCGCGACGTTTGCAAAAGCGGGACGGTGCGATCTAAACACTGCAAAGTGGAGTGAGAAATATGATCTTCGGTTGGCGAAATTTCATCCACAGCTTCGTGAGATTTTTCTGCAATGTGGGTAAGTCCCATCGGGCCGCTGTCAAGGCAAAAACTGTCGGTTAACATACCTACACCACCACCTCGTTTCAGATTAATTTTGCTATCATGATTATTCTTCTCATCTGTAATACCTCTTAGCTCTCGTTTCAATTCAGTTAATTGTGAGGATGTAACATATGATTCCTGTATATCTTTTAGCCCCCGCTGTAAGTCTAGGATATCTTTTAATAGCCTTGTAGCATCGATGTGATCGAAACAAATAGGTGGGAGTTTCTGAAGGTCTCGGGCACAAAAGACAGGTACTAATTCGGCGTCAGTCTCTTTGAATAAAGCGATCACATCATGTGAATCTCTCTTCGACTTACCGTCCCGCCGCCTTCTTATCCTTTGTGTTGTGGTTTGCACTGATTCAAATAATAAGCGCTTTGCATTCACAATCTCATTTTCTGAGAACGATTCTTTACAAATACGCACCAAACACTCCTCATTCATTATGTCCACTTTATTTTGAATAAAGGCTAACACTTCGCAGATCACAATATTACAGTTATTACATTTAAAAACGGACGAAGCCATTTTGCTGCACACACGATGACAGCTCGAGTCAGACCTTTTTAATAGATGGTATTTATTTAGTTTTCAATCTCCTTTGCACCTATATTGTAGTCCGACGGTATTGTGATATCTATAAGGTAAGTGTTATTGCTTTGCTTGTGTGTGTATATGATGTCAGGTCTGTTATGTGCGATTGTGCTGCGATCAGTATGAACTGGCATCTCCCACATCAGCTTCGCCTCATCGTTCTCTATTACTTTAGGTTGACTCAACTGTTCTTTCCACCAAAATTTCGAGACTTCAAAGTTGTATTTTCTTGCTTAGGTCCAGAATATATATTGTACCACATTGTAATGCCTCTTGACATAGTAGGTGCCATAGTAAGATGTTGGACAGTTTCATCTCTGTTCCTGCATAAACGGCATTTGCTGTCTATGGGTTTTTTCATGATATCCCTTTCATGCTGTCTGGTGGCTACTGCTTGGTCCTGTATGGCGAATGTTGACGAGACTAATGAAGAAGATACCTGTTGTTTTTTGATCCATCTGAATGAGAACTCTTTGTCTATGTTAGGTTTGTCGAGAATGGAGTTATAAAATTGACCGTGAAGTGGTTTAGATTTTAATGTATTTATCCGTTTCTTCAATATTGCATTTATTAGTTCATTAACTATGTACTTACTATTTATTGTAAATCCTATTTCACTTAAATTATTATTTGCTTCTTTATGTATTGAGTATTTTACCCTAGATTTATCATGTTTTACTATGGCTTTTATAAGATAATCGGCTTCATTTTCTAAGTATTGCCTATACTTAATAATCTGAGTTTTATGCAGTGCTTCTATATTCATAAGGCCTCTCCCTACTTCTTCTATTGGCATGTATAATCTTTCGATATCAGCTTTTTCTTGATGTAGTTTGTTTAGTGTAAGTAATTTTCTGGTTTTTATGTCTATTTTCTTTAAATCGCTGTTTTTATAGTTGACTATACCAAATGAATATAGAAGCACTGGAACTGCATACGTATTAATTGCGGTTATTATGTTTTTGGCATTAAGGTGTGTATGGAACAGTTTTTTAACTCTATTAAAATATTCCTTCTGTATTTGTTCCCTAAGCCTATCATGTTCTATAGTTCCTGCTTCATTAATGCCTAAATACTTATATTTTTCGCCTTCCTTCAGATGTTCGAATTCTCCACCGCTTGACAGCACATGCCCTTCTCCTTCGCAGCCTGTTCTTTTACCTGCTTGCATATGTAAGATATTGCATTTACTTGACCCGAAGTTCATACCTATATCTTTCGTGAATATTTCCGTACTATCTATGAGAACCTTCAGATTATTTTTGTTGTTTGCGTATAATTTAAAATCGTCCATATATAACAAATGATTTATACATACACTGTCTTTCAGTTTGTATCCTAAACTTTCAGATTTATTTAATACCTGTGACAGAGGATGAATTCCTTGACAGAAGAGAAGTGGGGACAAAGAGTCTCCTTGAAATATACCGCGTCGTATGAAAATCGGTTCCTTAGTTACTGAGGTCCCTACTGCTCGGGCAGTCATAACAACCTTCCATTTCGGCATAACCTTTCTGAGGAAGTCATTGATAGCAGTTGGGCATTTATATATATCTGGAGTCTTTAGTATCCATTCATGAGACATACTATCATCAAAGGCCTTCTGGTAATCAACCCATCCCATACTCAGGTTCTTCTGATTTTGGTGGGCATCCTCAAGTATAGCTTTATTGGCCATCAGGTGGTCCTTACAGCCACGAGCGCGTCTTCTACACCCTCTTTGCTCTGGGGCAATCAAATTATTTCTGTCACAGTGCATGTATAACTCATTTGCCAATATAGAAGTCAGAAGCTTATACATACTTAGGAGACAAGCTATTGGCCTCCAGTTCTTCGGGTCTTCTGTTTTGTCACTTTTTGGGATTAAAATAACCTGACCAGTAGTAAACTATTATTCTATTTCGTCTGAACCTTTAAATATATTTGTGTATAATTTTGCTAAGTTTATATGTATGCTAGTAAGGTATTTTAAGTAGAAATTTTGAATTTTGTCGATTCCTGGTGTTTTCCAGTTATGTAATTTTTTGATAGCGTACCTAACATGTTCTACTGTAATTTCAAAAGTGTCTTGATTCTGTTCTACTTCTTTAGTTGTTTCCTCAATCTCTGTAATCCATTGAGCCTGTTTATTGTAAGATATAGGTTGTGATAGAAGAGGTGACCAGAAGTTTTCTAATTGTTCTTTAGTTGGTATTTTTTCGGGAAGATTTTGTTGTCCTGCTAAATTACGGTAAAGTTTGTGCTGGTTTTCTTCAAAAAATTTGTTCTGTGTACGTTTAGTATTCATGTCTTCATAGCGTGTAATTCTCCCTGACAGTGCCTTTATGTTTTGTTTTAACATTTCTTTTATATTGTCTCTATCGTTGTTAGTGAATATTAGGTATTTATCGTATATTTTATTTTTTTATTTAATTATTTTCCTAGTTTCTACTCCGTTTTCTATTCCAATTAATCTTCCTAAGTCTTTCCTAAACACTTCTATTTTATTGGCTATTTTTTGTTTCCATGGTGGATCTTTACGCGGCTTTAGCGTGTTAGAGCTAACATAAGGTTTTTGGTTATTTGCTAAAATCAGAGTCTTTGCCGTTGCATATATTATGTCATTCGTTTCTCGGAGAGATGGGTCAGTTTCAAATAAGGATGGCAGATATTGATTTAGTTTTCGAAGATTACTATGAAATTGCTTGTAAAATTTTGGTTTCGGTAAAACTAAGCGTTCTGAGATATTAGTTTCTTTAGTCTCGGCAATATTTTGTAATAAATTTAATATTAAAGGATCTTCGTCAGTGTAGTTTTGTATGACTTGGTCTACGATATTTGAAAGTTCAGTGCTTATTCCAGTGTTGTCATCTATTCTTGGTGTTGTGTTTTCTTGGTGTGGATTTTCATTTGACTGAGAAGCTTCAATTATTGGTAATGGTTGATCGAGTGTCGTATGTAAGGTGTTTGATTGTGTAGGTATGTATGTGGTGTGTGTGTATCTGTACTGGTTGTGGTGTGTCGTGTGTCTGACTGTCCTGCTTCTTGTCGGATTTCGTTGAGAACTTCAATTGATAGTGTTTTACGGTTCAATATTGTTCGAGCTTGGTTTGATAAAGTATTACCATTAAATTTATGAATCTTTGGATTTTGAGGATTGCGTTCTTTAAATAATTTATAAAATCGGGTTATGTATACAGACCCTCCTACTTTAGCCTTATAATAACCAGGGATCGGATATTCACAGGAGAAATTAGACAAATACAACAAAATATAGAACAGGAAAACACACAGTCTACAACCACAGACACAAACAACCAGACACAATCATCAACATCAACAGATTACACACAACAAGACACTTACACTAATGTAGGAAACTCACAACCACACAGTGGAACAGACCCCCTAAGACATATAAATGACGACTCTAGGAAAAAGTGGACTGATGAGGAATTAAGAGAGCTTATGTTCTGTTATTATCAGGGATCGGATATTCCAGTGCATATTTACCTAAACTTCGAGGAACTACATAACATGAGTGGATAATACCACCTCGAAAATATTAAATATTAATCATAATATAGGGATTTAAAAATCATGAGTTGTTACTTTATTGCATTGAAATAATAAAAGAAATCGGATACAACTTATTGATTGAAGCATAATTTATTATATTTTTAGAGTTGAGTTTTTTTGACATAATTTTTACAAAAAAACTCTAGAAAATGGACTAATATCCTTCAATCAAAAACTTTTACCTAAAGTTTTATTATTTTTATGCAATAAAATAACAACTCATGATTAAGAAATCCCTGTAGTATAAATATGATTTAAAATTTTCGAGGTGGTATTATCCACTGATGTTATGTAGCTCCTCGAAGTTTAGGTAAATATGCACTGGAATATCCGATCCCTGATAATAACAGAACATAAGCTCTCTTAATTCCTCATCAGTCCACTTTTTCCTAGAGTCGTCATTTATATGTCTTAGGGGGTCTGTTCCACTGTGTGGTTGTGAGTTTCCTACATTAGTGTAAGTATCTTGTTGTGTGTAATCTGTTGATGTTGATGATTTTGTCTGGTTGTTTGTGTCTGTGGTTGTAGACTGTGTGTTTTCCTGTTCTATATTTTGTTGTATTTGTCTAATTTCTCCTGTGAATCTTTTTTGTTTCAGTATACTGCGAACCTGATTAGATAAAGCACTTCCATTAAATTTGTGTATTTTTGGGTTATGTGGGTTTCTTTCCTTAAAAAGGTTTTCTAGTCTATTGATGTACCTTGCCCCTCCTGATTTAGCCTTGTAGTAACAGAATAAAAGTTCTCGTAATTCCAAGTCGGACCACTTCTTCCTCGTATCATCATTTATATTTGTTGTTGGTGTGGTCGACTCTGACGCACCGGCAGTACTCTCGGGATCTAAATTATTCCCGCACCGCAAAGCGTAGTCAGTGTTCCTGAAAATGTCGGCTGTAGTATCTTCGGGTTGATCCCCCCCGACCCCTGCCCGCCTATTTAGCAAAGGGTCACTGACGGTCCACACTGTCTGTAGCCACGTGCAGCGCCAGCTCCACACGTGCCCCGGCGACCCCCGGGTAGCGGCCCTATACGCGCATTCTCATTATTTCTTCTCATTTTTAAATGGTTTTCCAGAGCCTCGTTAGCCAGGTAAGTTTTACTATAATAAGTACCTGTTGCCCGCCCCCCACATGGACAAGATGTGAAAAAATCCGGGTATGAGGTTGTATTGGGGGGCATATTATATTGTATTGTATTGCATTGCATTGCATTGCATTGCATTGCAGTGTTCAGCGATACGCGCTCGGCAACAGTCGCGTACCGCCGCATTGCACTGTCACGAATATTTATTCGCGATACCATGGACGAGATCAGCATCTTGCAAATCTGCAAGTCGAATTTCAAGTTAGAGGAGATTTGCAGTGGCAAGGAGCTGCTGTACAGGAGTCTTGACATGGCTGACCGGATGCCGTCCCGCAGAAGGGATGAAAAGGGGGAGAGAAGTTTGCAGGATATCATCAACCTGCTGAAGGTCACAGACCCGGATGATGTGCCCACATTCGTGGCGAAGCGGCTGGACAAGCTGCCTCCCGTCACGTTCGACCACGTCGACGTCACTAGGCTGCTGAAGGACATCACCGCCCTGAAAGCCAGCCTGGCCGAAGTACAGTTTAGGTTAGGGGTCTCCGAATCTACCATCAGTGAGCTACGTACCGAATTATTAACATTGAAAAGTGGTAATTTGGTAAGTAGGTCACCTGAGACTACTAACGTAAACATGCGACGAGTAGCAGTTTGCAGTCGCCGCCTGTTGTTGTGCGCGCTACCCAGCCCGCCGCCCGCTCCCCCTCACCCGCCCCGGTGACGTCGAGCCCGGGTGTGCCGCCGCGGCTGCGGGCCTATGCCGAGGCTGCCGCTGCGCCCGCGCCCGCCGCCACACCCGCCGAGACCACAACGCGACTTTTGGCACAGGGGCCAACAGGGAGACGGCGTAAGCCAGCTCCTACCAAGCCGTTGCCACCACCGGGTCCCGAGAGGAACCAGCGCGATGAAGAGGGCTTCGTCAAGGTGGAAAGGAAGAGGAGGAAGCCCGTGAGCCGCAACAACTGCGGAACCGCGCCGCCCGGACCGGACTCTCCGCTGCGTCCTGCCGTACCATCGACACAGCTGTACGTGTCCCGTCTGCACTGGTCTACGAGGGTAGAGGAGGTCGTGGACTACGTCCGAAAGAAGTCTAACTTCACCTTGAGGGTTGAACGGCTGCAGTCTCGCCACAAAGCGAATTTTAATTCATATGTGGTGAGAGTGCCGACGCATCATCTGCCAACCTTCATGAAGGAGGACTTCTGGCCGCAGGGTGTCATATTTCGGAGGTTCCGAGGTCGGCTGCCCGACGATACCGTGCGTCACACGTCACCGACACTACGTGTAAATTATGATAGTAATTATATATAGTATGTATGGTAGTTATAAGGTATTTATAATATGGGTCTCTGGCATTGTACAAAATTTGTAAGTACAATGCTATTGCCTGAAATAAAGGAATTATTATTATTATTATTATTATTATTATTATTGCATTGCATTGTATTGTATTATATTTTCTTAAGTTTGCATCTTCTCGACCTTATCTTCGGTATTGAGCTGAACTCCCGCCCTGAGACCCTCAGGGAGAAGGAGTTTCAGCGTCCCCTCCTACAAAAACTGTGTCGCCTAAAACTCTGCTTAAGATATTTGTTGTATGCAGTGCCGCTTGCTTCTGCATAATGCTTATGTCTATGTTTGAGTCTAGAATGTCACAATACCGCCAGAGGCTTATTGCAGTTACTCCTGTTGTAGGCTAAAAACTAAGATTACGGTATGTTGCACGAGTCCGGCAATCCCACCGGCAACAAAAAAACACACAAACAAACCTACGCAGTCTGCTACCACCCTAGATAAGGTCTAGGGAACCTTCTAACCTAAGCCTAAAATATATGAATGAATTACAGTATATTACAAAATTTGGCAAATTTAATATCTATCACTTACTGTGCATATATTGGTCGGACGGCCTTCGAACGACCTCGTCCAGCTTGATCTCGAAGTCCTCTTCGGGGTTTGGCGACGGCCTTGGGTCCTCCACAGATCCCAAGACAGTGGTGAACAAGATTGGGTCCCTAAGCCCCACCCTGAGCTCATATCGCCCCAGACGAATATGTCGAATATATCACCACTTCACAACAGATTTCACCGTCTTTATTGTAAATTCATTTTGAGTAGATATAACCTAACAAGCGAATTATGACCTGACACCATGTGACGTTTTTCATTCCGATTTAAGCGTTTATCACTATTTATACATCTAGTTTTATCCATAAAACCAACAAATAGTCTATTTTAGAATCAGTTCACATAAATACATCCGTTCTAAACGGGCAATAGGTTAAAACCAATAAGTCTATGATTATGCAATGGGCACGTTGTTCAAACACTTGACAATACACAGTAATTAATTTAGGACGTCATGCCTCTCAAACAATAGACAAACGAATTGGGCACTCAAACAAACTATAATTAGTTAATTAGCGATAAATCTCCACGACATACGCTTTTTACAAAAAACAATCAACGCCGGCCGCCCGCGTTGCGTGATTTCTAGAACTGACAGAGGCCGCGCGCTGGACCTAGTGATGCTACGCGGCGCCTACCAATAGATTTTCGCTTAATCGATAAATCTTGCCCGTGTTTGTGGAGATCACACGCAGATGGCGCTAGTCTCCTAACAATAAGTACTTTTATTCAAAACATCCCCCCGTCCCGGTCTGAGAAGCAGACCGCTAGCTTACTCTACGGGGAGGCGAGAGAGAGAAGACACAGCTCTCCGCAGAACTGAACCCTCGACCAACACCTCAGCCACACGCGGAGTTCCGTCTCCGCCAAAAATCAAACGCAAAATGCACCCTCAACAAATGCAAATATTCAAGAGACCAGCGAGCCCAAAAGTTCTGGCTCATTTGCTGTAACATTTGAAAACGTAACAACCGCGATGTACTTTCATTCCTCCACGGGTTCGGTTCATTCGGGTAGGGCATTTAAAGACCCTCCCACCAAAAAATGACCAGGAGTGAGGACTTCCAAGTCATTTGGGTCCTGAGATAATGGACAGAGAGGACGAGAGTTGAGGACCGCCTCAACTTTACAAAATACTGTGGCCAGCTCTTCAAACGTTAGAGCTGTTTCCCCTAAAATGCGGCGGAGGTGGGTCTTTGCCGACTTCACAGCGGCTTCAAAAATCCCTCCCCAATGAGGGCAATTTGGGGGGCTGAACCTCCAAGTAACCCCCCTTTGGGCAGCAATTTGACTTAAACTATTACAATTCTTATCAATAAATTCACAAACATCCTTAATATAATTTACAGTACCCTTGTAATTTGTGCCGTTGTCGGAGCGAATGATAAAGGTAGACCTCTACGCGACACGAAACGATCTAACGCAGCGACGAAGGCTTCCGTAGTCAAAGCTGACACCACCTCCAAGTGGACAGCCTTGGTAGCCAAACAAACAACTACGCACAAATACCCCTTTACGATCCGGGCATTACGAAGGGTGGTCATTTTGACCGAATAGGGTCCTGCAAACTCGGTAGCCACACCGTCAAACGGCCTCGTAGGCCGGATACGATCAGCAGGCAGATCACCCATCTGCGGCTGCATCGTAGATGCTCTTACTCTATAAAAAGAGATGCATTAAAGCAAAACACCTTTTACTGCTCTTCGGGCTGACCAAATCCAAAATTCCCGCTGCAAAATAGCCAGCAACGCACTGCACCCTGCATGAGCGTTCCGAATGTGTCAATCAGACAACAAAAGTTGCACCAAGGGTCCGCCCTTGGGCAATAACATAGCATGGCAACTCCCAAACGGAAGGTCCGCCTTCCAGAGCCGGCCACCAACTTGAAGAAGCCCATCTGAGTCGATGAACGGGTTCAAACTAGCGACCGCGCCCTTCAACTTAGCGCGTCCCTTGCGCAAAATACGAAATTCAGACTCAAAACGTTCGGTCTGCACGACACGAACCCAATGCAACAACGCGCTCCGGCGCTCTTCAGCACTTGCTATTGATTCCAATCGTTTTGCCTGGGGATTCCGACAATTATGAATGAAGCGCTTAATCCAACTGGTAACACCCAGAAGCTTCTCCAAACTACTATACCGCGCAAGCAACCAATCCGGTTTTGAAGTCGTCTCAGCGACTGCAGTATGTACACGTAGCCCAGGCAAAATTTGTGCTGTTCCATCTGTCTTACAGACAGGCCAAGAAGTTTCTGGTCCCAATAACCACTCTGGGCCCCAGAGCGGGTGTGAAGTCAACTCGGGAGCCGTGCACCCACGGGAAGCACAGTCCGCTGGGTTAAGCTCTCCCGGCACGTGTCTCCAGATTATATCTATTCCAATATTCTGTATTTGGGAAACCCGGTTTCCCACAAAAACCTCTAAGGTATGTGTCCGCATATATACTGACGCGGCGTAGCCCCGCTCCGACGCGTCGCAAAAGCCATGACGGCTGGCTTGAAACTTCCCAGGTGGCAATATTCGACGAGGCAAGGTAATCCGATTGACTTCCTCAATCGACGAAAACCATTCGAGCCAATCATCCAGTGTTGACCCGGTCAGCGGCTCGTCCCTCTCAATTGAGAGCTAATTTATTTTTACACTCTGTACATACAGAGGTATTACTAATTTATTTGTTTCTTTGTTACACACCCTGACGCAGGTAAACCTGCATTTCCACCAACATGTCGGACGACGAAAGAGACCAATTTCAGGAAGCAAGCGGTAGGGAAACTATACCCACCACTACTACTTCCACATTTGTTAATACTCGGCCACGGGGAGGTGTCATTGAGGCCCACCCATCCCGCCCGTCTACTTCAAACTTATTCACAATTAGAAGCGCCCGGTCTTATACGTCAAACCACCTCAAACATATTAGGAAAATTTATATATGTATAGTAGGGAATAATTACCATAAATATTTTTTGAATTTGGGATTCAAATTAATTAATTTTACTACCACAGCTACTTGTGCAAACCGTTCTGTCGTTGAGGTAATAGGTAAAATTCTATTACCAGTCAATTTCAGAGGTTCCACTTATAATATTGAGTTTATGGTAATCCCAGCGGTATCCGATAATTCTATTTTTGGCATGGATTCTATAATAACATTAGCTGTCAATGTTGTGACAGGACATACACCATTCTTTTTGGCTAAAGGTCGAGAAATGATGACGGATGGCATGCTGCATTCTGTACGAGGTGGCATTCCAAATTCGCTGGACGACCTCCAAATTTCCAACCGGTCCGAAAGAGCAACTGCCCTTAACGAGATGGCAGACATTTTCCAAAAGGTTACCGATGCTTTGACCAAAGCGTACAAACAAAACGCGGGACGATATAATCTGCGCCGTAAGGAACTACGGTTAGGCGTAGGTGATATTGTATGGAGGCGTAACTTTGTACAGTCAAATGCAGCTCATTTCTTCTCCGCTAAACTGGCACCGCGCTTCCTTAAATGCAAGGTGGTTAAGAAGCATTCGGATGTCGTTTACGACCTTCAGGAGATAGATACGGGTAAAATTGGAAAATATCATGTCAAGGACATAATAAAAGTCAATCAAGGTGTATGCACAAGTTAACAACAGATTTTGGATTGGATTAACCAACAAAATAATTTGGATTGGTCTAACCAATAAAAACTCTTATTGGCCAAGCACCATCGCACTCCTTCGACCCCAAGAGGTCAAAATTTTTTCCAAGCGTTTTCATGAAAACCAATTTTTTGTATAACTACACACCCTAAGGTACCAGGGTAATATAAGGATATTGAAAAATATTTATTTGTTCGGTAGAGAAAAAGAAAAATAAGTTTTTTTTCTCATACAATACAAGGCCAACGGCTGAGTATATTTGAATTTGAACTTATATGAAAGCTACAAGTTAGCCACCATTATGCAAGTTGTTTATAGGTTGAAAACACATAACTAGTTACCAAATTATATAAAGGTACTAGTTTTAGAATTAGATTAGCATATATACATAGGCGCACCATACTTAGATATTATAATTAGTGCTAAGCTATGTTTAAGTTTACACATAACTTATAGCAATAGTTAAAATAATTGAATCTAGGAGATATTTAAAAAAAAATATCTCATTTAGGTTCTACATAGCTTATAAAACCTAAAGTAGGTATATAGATAAGAACTATTAGTAATAGTTAAGAATTAATAATGAAAACCAAGCAATATTTTTGGTTGGGTTGAAAGAACTACAGCGGTCCGGCCGGACGCTGTGATTTCTGCAACACAACATGCAATGTTCATGGTCTAGAACATAAGTTCAAGTTTTAGGTTTCATTAGATAGTATAAAACAGCATGAGCTAGTTTATAAGTATACTTAATAGCTTTCCAGCTATACTTTATGTTTTTTTTAATCTCCTTCGGTTACCCCGGCTGTTCCGGTTAAGTACCACTTAACCTCCTTGCCGAAAAGAGGGATATTGTAGCGCTGGCTACATATTAGATTTGTATGTATAACCTTCCAACTTTGGAATGCAATATTTTGGTCAATACAATAAACGCGTAAACACATTACTTACGTAGTTCGTTACCTGTCCGGAAACCTTTCGTCCCGGCAGAATATTAGTATTCTAGATTGCCCAGTTTCGACACACCAACTCAAGGAATATAGCTGACTTTGCTTGAAGCTTCACACATTGGTTGCAAAGAGTCCGGTGAAAGAAATTTGACAATCTACACATGGAGACATTCTTTGAATCGCATTATAGTTATCCGAATCATCCCCTCGTTGTATCTCCAAGCATTTTCAAAACCATACGTAAAAATAAATATCCTCGAGAGAAACTCACTAAACAACAAAAACATACCATAAGTAATTTGACGTTTGACAGTTTGACATAGACATCTAGCGAGATCCGTTTCTCCCAGTTTTGGATGAATTTTAGCGAACGTCACGAAATTAGGAAATATTGTTAGAGTCATATTTAAATCTTAATTATCGATGAATAATATTGTCTCGCTAAAACATTATAAATACCAACAGGTATAAGTCTGATCGAATTGCTTTCCAATTTTGAAAGATTGCGAGTTGGTTTGACGTATCGCGAAGTGGTGTGGAAAGGAACGTATTTAGATACAGTGGAGGCCGAAACCTAATAGGGGCTCTCTCTGGGTTTGTCTTCCGACATGGTGGCCTGATGTAAAGAAAAATATTAATTGATTAGTGCGTGGTTCCCGTATCCTGTAACGGGACCAAGGACTGGAGTCGACTGTCGCGCGTAGCCGCGTATATTGAAAAATATGCGCCCATCGCCGCCTCCGCTTCGGAAACAACGGACCATGTGCCGCCATCCCGCCACGTGGTGCATCACCGCCCCTGGACGCGCTTAGCGATCCCTGGCGCAGCCGCCGCAGGGTGCAGCTTCAAAGGATCCGTGGGCTGCACGCCGCGCGAAGCCCGATTTCGTCGCCGGCGACCCCAAGGCGTCGTTACACGGATCCACGCCACTACGGCCGCCTTCCATCGTGCCAACCTCTGCTCGGCTTGGCGCAACGGGAGTCCGGCGGGCATAAATTGAGGCACTGTCGCGCTGGAGCAACGCCACCGCAGTGAGGACCTGACGAGCGGAGCCACCCCGTGCCGGCCTACGATCTCCAGAAGAGTAAGACACGACGTGTTCGCCAGATAAATGGGACGGAGCAACATGAGTGCGCGTAGACTGTGGTATACGGTCCTGGCCAGGTACCTTACTTGCGTTTTTACCATCTAATAGTGCGGTTAGTCGTAAGCGGTGTGACGAGTCCACCAATCTCGCCTTCAGCGATTTGGAATTTTAGTTTTTGTCCTAATTGTATTTCAGTCCGCCTTCAGCGGGATTTGTCCTTCGAATAAATAGCATGCATTGTAACCTGTGTTATTAATGATATCACCCCGCCAAGTTCCCAGGGCTTAAGGTCACACATCACAAGAGGTCCTTGTACTTCAAAGGTTCAATGCTTTACTCTGAATACTATCTTGGTAACCTTTCTCATGAATTAATGTCGTGGAACGTTAAACTAGCAACTAGGTAAGTAAGAGACCTTCGTTATTAATATAAAGATTATACATTTATCCGTCGCCGTTGAAGAAACCTATATCACACATATATCACACACACCCCCATTCAGTCCAGCTTCTTTCCTTTTTTTTTTATACACGACACATGTTGGGATCATCCACATCCGCAAACAAGTGAGGGTTCTGTTGGTGATCCTCCGGGATCTCTTCGAGAACTCGAGGCTCATTGGACAACCATTTACGCAACTCATAGCCACCTAACTTAAGAATTGCAATCAATTCGTCCCGCAGTAAGAGGACCTCCTCAACACTTTGGGCTCCGGTGCAGACGTCGTCAACGTACAAGTCACGTGACAGCACGGAAGCTCCACGGGGAAAGCGGGTCCGTTCCCGCTCGGCCAATTCAAGCAATGACCTGGCGATGGCGATGTAGGGGCTAGATTTCAAACCGTACGTATTTGTATTCAGTTCATACACCGTCACAGGATCCTCAGGGCGCTCACGCCAGAGTATCAACTGGAATCGCCTGTCCTCAGGATGTATGACTATCTGGCGAAACATCATCCGCATGTCCGCTCCAAAAACCACCTGATGTCTTCTAAAGTTCAGGATGATATCAAATATATCTCTGTGCAATTTGGGACCGGAATGTAAACACTGATTTATCGAAATCCCGTTCGAAGTGGGTGCTGACCCATCAAAGACAGTTTTCTATTTGCCTGTAGAGGCCTTCACAACAGCATGGTGTGGCAAGAAGTAATGCTCAGTTGAGCTCCAATCAACTCGAGCCGGAGAGATGTGACACAAATCCTCGTACTCGCGCATAAATTCTATATATTTATCACGAAGTACGGGATCACGCTGCATGCGCCGTTCCATGGACAGCAGTCGTTTCTCCGCAAACATCCTACTATGCACTAGGCTAGGACGAGAAGCAACAAAGGGTAACGTAGTTACCAACCGACCGGAAGACAATCTTTCCGTATTGGCCTGATAAAAGGCCTCGCATTCTGCGTGATCCGGATCCATCTTGAAGACCATAGGTGGCTCTTCCACCTCCCAAAACCTTTGCATGGTCTTGGCCAAAGACGCATTCGCGAGAACTGTTGGCTCCTCCATGGAGTCATGTTCAAAGACAGGGCCCATCAGGGCGTAACCAAAAATTGTAGACACTGCCACCAGTGAAGAAGAACCTAGAGCCTTCTGGGTGCCCAACAAAATCCAACCCAATACGTCCGAACCCAGGAGCAAGTCTACTGAGGCGGGATGAAGAACAAATGGGTCAGCCAATTCCATACCTGACACCATAGACAACAAGTCTGGCGGTATGTCTGTAGAGGGCTGCCAACCCGCAATGGTATCCATTACCAGAGCCGAAGTCGTGATCCTCATTGTCGAGGATTTCAGCGACGAAAAAGTGACAAGTGTCTGTCCCGTCAAACACTTCACTTTTATACCACCAACTCCAAGAAGTGGCACAGGCGAGTCCTCCACGGCTAAGCCTAATTTATGTGCCACTCGAGTGGTAACCAAACTTTTCTGAGCCACCGAATCTAACATGGCTCGTACACTAACCGCCTCCCCCCCATGTCCCCATACGCGGACCACCGCGGAGGGGAGCAGAACCGTCCGCGGTTCTGTCCTACTGAGGGAGCAAGCTAGTTATGGGCTCCCCATTCTCTCTAAACCTGGGGGGTGCCACTGGCCCGGATAATACGTCGGGCGAGTGCACGTCCCCATGTGAGGGGGCGCATAACCCGCTGCCCTGCCGTACCTAGCGTAGGGCGGGTGGTACTCCAACTGAGAGTACTCGTGAAGCGGCGGGGAAAACCGCTGTGGCTCCGTCTTCCGAGGAGGAGCCGGTGCGGAGGGAGGTATCCCACCTCTCACTTCCGCTCTAGGGCCCCCGCCCATGGGGGCTCTATCCAAAGCCTGACCAGCCACATACTGGCCATGCACCGTAGGCGCAGGATCCCGGACCGCCGACACCCACGCCAGCACTCGACCCCCATCCCGAGGGAGGGTGCGACGAGCGAAGCCACGTCCGCCGTCCGACGGTGGAGGGCTTCGCGCAGGAGCGCCCCCGCCCATGGGGGACCCCTGCCTCCTTGCCTGAGAGTCAGCCTCGCTCCGGTTCATGCAGAGCATCAAGTGGTGCCGCCCATGGCACGCACTGCATGGCTTGGCATAACGGCAGTCACGCGCGTAGTGACTACCCAGGCAGTAAAAGCACAACTCATGCCGCTTCTCCACGCGACGCCTTTGTTCTACTAGCAGCCGCTGCCAGTCCCTACATTGTGGTAGGCTGTGACCCTTCCGGCCACACTGCAGATAGTCCGCGTCCCTCGTGACTGCTGCCGTATTAACCACCCGAGCACCAGCTCCACGCGGTGACGGTGGCTGCGCCTGTCTGGGCTTCCCTCGCCATGAGGGTCCCGAGGATCCGCGTTCTGGCGCCCTAGATGGCGCTGGTTCCGGCATAGAACTCTCCGCGGCCCTAGCCTCAAACTCCAAAAACTTATACAAGTCGGAAAAGGTAGGTAGGGTATTGCTGTCCCGCTCAGCATTCTCGCGTTCGAAACGCGAGCGAATATCGGTGGGCAGTTTGCCCAACATGTTATGTACCAACAAAAATGACCACTGGTCCACCGGTAGTCCCAAAGTACGCAGCGCGTTACAGGCCACTTCTTCTTCGTCGTGTCGGTGACTGAATATTCCAAATCAAATTATTCCCGACCAGTAGGAGGCCACAGCAACAGCATTGTCTGTGCACTGCATCAAGTCGGAACACCACTGAACATGAAGCAGGACATGAGGGACAACAGAGAAGGTGCGGCATTGTCTGCCTCGGTTGGCCGCACTGACATTGTGGGTTGTAGTTTGCTCTGTTGGTAAAACCCCATTTTTGTATATTACTCCTGCATCGTCCCACTTGGGTCCTCAGTCTGTTGAGTGACTTCCGGACAGACCATGGCTGGTCGTGGCCTGAGGGCAGTGACTCTGCAGGAGCAATGAATCCTGGAGGTGGAGCACGACTATTTTCCCAAAGACTTAACTTGAAAGAATCCGAAGTTAAAGGGCTAATTGCCTTGGTATTGAGCATAAAGCTATTTCGGCTTATAAGTCTAAAGGCAGGTTTTGGTGGACAGTTATATAGAAGGTGCCTTTTGTCCGTCTCTTGTTTTGATTTTTCGATCGAGCACGCTGCTTCTCTGCGTACGTGGGGTGGAGCTATGCCTGCCAGAGGGTACAGCATTTCAATTGGAGTTAGTTTTAAACATCCAGTTATAGCTCTACAGGTCTCCACAGGTACCCGAGGCAGGGCCAATAGCTGCACCGCATGTGCGTCGGCCAACAGCCAAACGTTCTGGTAACGGCAGTTCAGCAACTCCCAGGCCGTGTCATACTGATCATCCTCCACACGGAGGTGATGGACGAACGACCGCGCTTCATCCTCCAAGGTGGAGAGAAGGTACGCCATTTTTTGCGCCTTCGTTAAGTCGTGTCTCGCTCGAGTCGACCAACGACTCGAACATGTTCTTGAAGGCCACCCACTCTTCCATCCTACCCCCAAAGTGGGACAGCTGAAGGGTGGGAAGCCGACCAGTTACAGCTGGCCCTTCCGGTCCACTGGATGTGCGAGGGGCGGGGCCGCGGGTGGCCTGTCTCGCTCTAATTTGTGTGGCCCTCTCCACGATGTCATCGTGAAAGGCCAGAATCTGGTCAAAGTCCTTGAGATGACCTGCCCAGACCTCTGGGTCCAACTAAGCTTCGGTAAGCACCGTCATGGCTGCTTCCGTATTGGCCAATCGCGTACGGAGCTGTTCCGCTGGCTCCAGAATCGCAGCGTCCCTGTCCGTACGGGACAAGAGTGCGCTGGCACTCGCAGACCACCTAAATTCATTGGCGAGCGCCGCCCTTGCGGAGGCTGTCTTCGACATTGCGTTAGACAAGAACAAAACAAACTAATTTAAAATAATTGAATATATAGTCCGACAAGGGCACAAACCAAAATTCTTAATTTTTAAGAGGCCCAATAATCTTTTTTCCTCCGCCAATTTAGGTATTTTACGCCGGCAGCAAGCGCACGCACACAACGACATGCCGCTCACACACACAGAGCTACGTAGGCGACGTAAAGCGCGGTATAGTGCGCTCGGCGACATTCTTGATTGTTGATGTTTTTGGTTAAATATACTGGTGGTACATTATGTTTTGGTGCAATAAAGATTTTAACTAACTTACTAACTGGTATAAACTAACAGATATTATTCAAATTTTGGTAAAAGTTTTATTACATAGTAAATGCCATCTTAATTTAAATGCGAGTAATAATATATAAATATTAAATCCTTAAGTGCTTTGAATTACGGGTAAGTAAAAAATATTATGATAAAATAATATGATAAATCGTGAAGGTGATAATAATGGAGACTTCTATTCTATATAAGCAGAGTTGAGCACGCACATTATTTAGTTTCTATAGAAACTTAAATAAGGCAAGTTTTAACAAATTAGGTAGTGCAAAGTATTATTTATCATTAATTGTAAGCCAGATTACTCCGTATTACTCTCTACATGGTGATTTTTTAATGGTTTTGGAGCCGAAGGCCACTTCATAAAGATCGTTAGTAAGTCCTAAATAGCTAGTTAAAATAAAAATTCAGAAACCAAACATTTTGACTAAAACTCGTGAAACGCGAGATCAATTAGTAGTACCACCACCTGGCCGGCCTGGCAGAGTTAATCGAGCTCACGCGGCGTAACTACTATTAGGTATTACTTTTATTTAAAACTCTTAGATTTGTTGTAGCAAATAAGTATCACGATTTGTAAACAGTATTGGCAGTTGTCATTAGTGTTGCCAAATTAATAAAACCTAAGTGGTAGTCGATTTATACAGTTGCTACATGCGTCGGGTATCTGTGGCAAGTTGTAACGAGCAGACGGATATTTTAAAAATTGGCAGCACTAATTGACCGATTGGTGAGCATTCATTCTGAATTAATAATAAAGGTAGAAATTAAATGTCTTTGATGAAAAAATTGTAACAAGCTTTATGAGGCGTTATTGGTGGAGATAAACACGTGTCATGGAATCTATGCGAATCTTTTATTTAACACTACGTGGTCTCGATCACAAGTCATTTTTGCAACATTTTTGTCTTGTCGTACACAAATATGGATAGAAAATTTATTTACCCTATGACATTTTTTTCCAAAACCAATGAAAAGTCAGCGTGTATATCGAATGAAAAGGGGTTTAGGGAGGTAGCACACGGTGAATTCTTTTTGTAGCTGTGCAGTTGCTGGTCATAAACCGATGGAGAATGTTGCGATGCAGTAGCGCGTTCATGAAACACACGACTGCATCGCTAGAGTAGAAGTCGCCTTCCTTATTATCGAATAAAATAAATAGAACTGTAGAATTAAGAAAATTGGTATAATTTGTCTGTGTATACATTTAAAAAGTACACGTTCAAATCTGCTTGACCGGAAACGCAGCTTTTGCTGCTGATTGACGGTTAAAATTATTTCAGGAAAACCTCATGTTAGCACGCAAATCTGACTATCATTTAAAACCTTGCGCGCTCAAAACAAATATTTTCCAACATATAAATGGATTTCGATGAAATATGGCAGAATGAAAATGATGAAAAATAGTGTCACAAAGCAACTAGAAGTAGAGAATTCCAGAAGAATTAACAAATTCTAAAATAATGTGAATTGTTCTAGAAGTTTATAGAATAATCACATAATACACACATTCTCCCACTTGTTTCTCGCGCAAACTATTCAGTTTAGAAAAAAAAATATTTGAACCCTTAATATCATTTTTGAAGACCTATCCATAAGACCACACGTATGGGTTTGATGAAAATAAGTTTTTGAGTTTAAGTTCTAAGTATGGAAAACCCAAAATTTATTGTTTTTGTTTTCTATTTTTGTGTAAAAATCTTAACTCGGTTCACAGAATACATCTACTTACCAAGTTTCAAGAGTATAGTTCCTATAGTTTCGGATGGAAAAATGGATGTGACATACGGACGGATAGACAGACAGACATGACGAATCCATAAGGGTTCCGTTTTTTTGGCATTTGGCTACCGAACCCTAAAAACCACAAATCAAAAACTTCGCACTTTTTGCAAATAACTTGCTGTCTTTCTTTCTGGAGTTTTATTCCCCAGATCCAAAACCCTTCATCAGATCTTCATTCAAATTATAAGAATCTAATCTTATAAGCGATTCTTCCAAACAAACATTGAATCATTAGAATCGGTTTATATTAGAAAGTAATATGAGCTAGCGAATGTATTATAAATATTTGAGCTGCAGTTGTCTGTTGAGGAATTTCGTTCTCCAGCGCTAAGAACTTTTATCCGATCTTAAAAAAATGACATGGGACCAACCTTGCATTCTTAAGAGCCCGCTGTAATATTTTTGCACGCTGGCAACGGGCGCACGCACACAACGACAAGCCGCTCACACACACAGAGCTACGTAGGCGACGTAAAGCGCGGTGTAGCGCGCTCGGCGATCGTTGATGTTTTTTGGTTAAATATACTGGTGGTACATTATGTTTTGGTGCAATAAAGATTTTCTAACTTACTAACTGGTATAAACTAACAGATATTATTTAAATTTTGGTAAAAGTTTTATTACATAGTAAATGCCATCCTAATTTAAATGCGGGTAATAATATATGAATATTAAATCCTTGAGTGCTTTGGATTACGGGTAAGTAAAAAATATTATGATAAAATAATATGATAAATCGTGAAGGTGATAATAATGGAGACTTCTATTCTTTAACTTATACCTTTAAACGAGCAACTCTTGTAGGTATATTTATTTATTTATATATTTATAAATTTCGATGATCTCGAAAACGGCTCTAACGATTTTGCTGAAAATTGGTATATGGGGGTTTTCGGCGGTAAATAATCGATCTAGATTAGTCTTATATTTGGGAAAACGCGTGTTTTCGAGATTTCATGCGTTTTTCTTTTCACGCAGAATATAGTCGCTAATTTCTCCGCACCGGCCGCCATCCGTTTGGCTCAGCGGTTAAGGATGCGGACCGTTAGAAAGAGTGTTACGAGTTCGAATCCCAATCGGTGACTGTTAATGAGTACTTTTGTTTTTTTATGTTCAAGTTTATATATAATTTTTTACTTTGTATTGTTTTTAGACAAGTTTGAAATGTAGTTAATGTTTGATATGTAACCGAGCAAAGCTCGGTCACCCAGGTACTTTAGCTGAGTTGAGCACGCACATTATTTAATTTGTATAGAAACTTAAATAAGGCAAGTTTTAGCAAATTAGGTTGTGCAAAGTATTACTTATCATTGATTGTAAGCCATATTACTCCGTATTACTCTCTACATGGTGATTTTTCAATGGTTTTAGTGCCGAAAGCCACTTCATAAGGATCGTTATTAATACCTAAATAGCTAGTTAAAATAAAAATTCAGAAACAAAAACTCGTGAGATCAATTAGTAGTACCACCACCTAGCCGGCCCGACAGAGTTCATCGAACTCACGCGGCAGTTTTGGTCAGGCGTAACTACTATTAAGTATTACTTTTATTTAAAACTCTTAGATCTGTTGTAGCTAATAAGTATCACGATTTGTAAACAGTATTGGCAGTTGTCATAAATGTTGCTAAATTAATAAAACCTAAGTGGAAGTCGATTGATACAGTTGGTACGGTCGGGTATCTGTGGCAAGTTGTAACGAACAGATGGATATTTTAAAAATTGGCAGCATTAATTGACCGGTTGGTGAGAATTCATTCTGAATAAATAATGAAGGTAGAAATTAAATGTCTTTGGTGAAAAATTTTTTACAAGCTTTCTGGGGCATTGACGGTGGAGATAAACACGTGTCATGGAATCTATGCGAATCTTTTATTTAACACTACGTGGTCTCGATCAGAAGTCATTTTCGCAACATTTTTGTCTTGTCATACACAAATATGGATAGAAGAATTTTTTTACACGATGACATTTTTTTCCAAAACCAATGAAAAGTCAGCGTGTATATCGAATGAAAAGGAGTTTAGGGAGGTAGCACATGGTGAATTCTTTGGTAGCTATGCAGTCGCTGGTCATAAACCGATGGAGAATGTTGCGATGCAGTAGCGCATTCATGAAACACACGACTGCATCGTCTATCATCGACTAGAGTAGAAGTTGCCTTCCTTATTATCGAATAAAATAAATAAAACTTTAGAATTAAGAAAATTGGTATAATTTGTCTGAGTATACATTTAAAAAGTACACATACAAATCTGCTTGACAGGAAACGCTACTTTTGCTTCTGATTTTCGATTAAAATTATTGCAGAAAAGTCTCATGTTAGCACGCAAATCTGACTACCGTTTTAAACCTTGCGTGCTCAAAACAATTATTTATAACATATAAACGGATTTCGATGAAATTTAGCACAATGATGAGAAATAGTGTCGCAAAGCTACTAGAAGTAGAGAATTCCAGAAGAATTAGCAAGTTCTAAAATAATGTGGAATGTTCTAGAAGTTTATAGAATAATCCAGAATGATGAAGAATTAAAAAGAAGGTTGTGGAATGTTTGAGAATAATCCCGAGTTCACATCAGTCAACCAATACTAACATTCTAAGTCGGGGTGACGGAGGGTCAAGCACATGAATTTTCTAGAAATATCTATTCTCGTACCTTGGCAGGCGTATATAAAAGTGGTGAGATAACTTCAAAGAGATTTAACAAATATTATCGGCGCGTAACCTATATGACTTCAGCGACGAATTTTGGACTATGACTGCATGAAGACTTGGACAATGGACGTTTCGAAGACCATATTAGTGTGTCAATCTTTGGTTGCATAGTGAATAAATTCCCTAAGAAGAGTGTTGGCATTTTTTTCCAAATCTCAAACCCCACTTTCGTAACAATAGCTAGGATACTTATTGAAGGTACAAGCACGTATTAATTATAATATAGGGCTCATAGCTGCAGGAGTTTCATTGAACGACATTTAGGCGGATCGATGATTTCCAGTAGTAATAATTTATGATAAAAATTTATCAACCGGTCTTACATTTTATTTTCCCAAATCTCATCGTCTCGCCTGATAATTTCAGTTTTAATTAACAAATCAGGTCCAGTCTAGAGACCAAACTGACAAACGTCTTGTATAGTGACTTACTTAAGCTTACTTTTTGCCTTTTGCAGAATTAGTGGCACCATAGTATTTATTTTTCCGATTCACATTATCAACGTTCTTTTTTTAGCTCGTTTGCCCATTCTATTTTTTTTTTAGTCTGCATCCTCCAACATAATCGGAGACTGTATTCTCCAAATTAAAGTTTTTACTAACAAGTTTTTGGAATAAAAATTAATTTAACTATTTTTTATTGATTTTTCAAAATTTGTTTCATCTTAAATTTGGGGTGTGGAGGACGGCATCCGGTGCCAGCACTCAGCTTCCGTGCTACACTCTTCAAATGAGTACGGCAAATTAAATATAAAAAATCTTTCAATAATTATGTTTGGTTACTTAGACGATATTAGTGAAATCGCATTTTCATGTAAACTGAATTTCTTAAAATGGCCGCTACATCGCGTCCCTTTCCACCGCGGAGCAGACAGTGCCTACGCATATGGCTTAAGCCACACCAGCGCTGAACACCACCGCCCAGCGATGGAATGGGAGCAACATCTTCATTTTAGAAATACGTGGCAATTAGGGAGAACTTGATAAATTTTCTATTTCTTTTCAAGTTTGAAAAATTTATCCGATAGCCCATTATATTTACGACAGTACGTTCAACGAAATAAATAAATTACTATAAGTAATCAAGTTTTCCAATGATCAAATCCTATCAGTCACTCTATGGTTTGCGCACGTCATCGCACAGTGACTACGAGGTCGGCGCTGGCGCAAAGAAATACGTCCTCTCGCTGTAAGCGCTGCGCGCGGACTGCCGTCGGAGAGTAAACCGCATCCTATTTAAATAAATTTTTATGCGATATGATTTTATTTTTTTACATTATTTAAAAAAATAATTATTATAATGTGTTTGGCATATTTAAAAAGGGCATGAAATGGCGTTTGTAACGTTATTTTTATTTTTCTAAAATAGGAGCTCAAAACACAAATACAAGCGACTTTATTTACATCGATTTCGGCGAAAATTACGCGACTTGTTGATTTTTTTTCCTTGTGAATTTAAATAAAACAATGAAAAAAGCTTCACTCATGTCATAAATTACTTATTCAGCTATATTTGTGTATTTTTTTTACCGGGTGTTAATGATTAAATCATTTGAAAATCTCGAAAGCCCCGCCACGCGTCTTGCGAAATTTGGCAAAACGCACGTTGGATTCCAGTGAATTATACTAAAACAAGCAAGTTCATAGGCAAAATGGTTCACTCATGCTAAATAATATGATATTATCTTTCATAATATATAAATAAATTTAATGATAATCCTGTAGTTTTCTCAAAAACACGACGCAAAGTTGAGTGAAATTTGTCAAATTTAATAGACGGCCTCTTAAAAACGAGACATATATCTTTGAAATTAATTCATTTTTAACGGAGTTATGAGGTAACATACACAAAAAAATAAAATATATACACGTTGAATTGATAACCTCCTCCTTTTTTTGAAATCGGTTGAAAACTAATCGTCTCACCTAATAATTTCAGTTTTAATTGGAAAATCAGGTCCAGTCTAGACACTAAAATGACAACCGTCTTGTATAGGGACTTACTTAAGATTACTTTTTGCCTTCTGCAGAATTAGTGGCACCATAGTATTTCTTTTTCCATCCACATTACCAAACGTTCTATTTTAGCTCGTTTGCCCATTATCCCTTTAAATGTCGGACGCCCGGAGCGGGCGTCTGATGTATTGTTTTACTATTGTGTCTGCTATGACGACGTTTGAAGGGTTATATTTACGACAGTACGACAGACACAAATAAATTACTATAAGTAATCAAGTTTTCCAACGATCAAATCCTATCAGTCGCTCTATGGTTCACGCACGTCATGGCTCAGTGACTACGGAGTCGGCGTTGGCGCAAAGAAATACGTCCTCTCGCTGTAAGCGCTGCGCGCGGACTGCCGTCGGGAAGTAAACCGCATTCTATTTAAATAAATTTTTAAGTGATATGATTTTATTTTTTTACACTGTTTAAAAAATAAAAAGTATAATGTGTTTTACATATTAAAAAAGGGGAATGAAATGGTATTTGTGACGGTATTTTTATTTTTCTAAAATAGGAGCTCAGAACACAAATACCACTACTACTACTTCCCAGCCCCGTAGTTAACTCCAGAAATAAAGCAGTTAATGGTTAGAAGAGATAGGGCAAAGTTGAAATGGCGGTAAAATCCTTCAGCTTCCAACCGGGACAGCTATATCGCACTGCGTAACTTCTGTAATAAGAAATGTTGTGATGCCAGGCGAAAACACGTACACAATAATGTGGACGTTGTTGTTGCCCTCCCAATAAACTGTGGAAATTTCTAAAGGGTTTAGGTGTTGGTAAACAGAATGTGGGCTTTGATCAACAATTCGATCTTAATTTTGCACTGAACTGGCACTTCTGCACTCCTCCAGTCAGTCTGTTTCCGAACACCAGGCTGGCTTCTCTGACTAGATTGTTGAGAAAGGCTCCTCCTGTTTGTCCTGAGTTTACCATTGACAAAATAACAGACGAGGAGGTTGTTAAAATCATTCGTTCCATTAAAACCAGGGCAATTGGAAATGACGATATATCTCTAGAAATGATAAAACCAATAGCAGCCTTAATTGCCCCCGTTGTTACTGATATTATTAATTGCTCCTTGGACACTGGTGTCTTTCCTAGTGCGTGGAAGTTGGGGCATATTATTCCCTTACCTAAACTATCCAATCCTTCTTCTCCTTCTCACTTTCGTCCCATATCTATCCTTCCGCTTCTTTCCAAAGTATTAGAGCACCACGTTCAGGAATGTCTTTCAAAATACCTCACTAAACATAATCTTTTGAGTCCGTTCCAGTCGGTATTTCGTACTGGGCACAGTACGGCGTCGGCACTTTTAAAAATTACGGATGACATTCGGTTCAATATTGACAATAAAACCCTCACTATTTTGGTATTATTGGACTTTACTAGTGCATTTAACACGGTCGACTATAATTTATTACTTGCCACAATGCAGTCATTTAATTTTTCTCCTACTACCGTCTCTTGGTTTCGATCTTATTTGACAGGACGTAAACAGTTGGTTAAGGTGGATGACAGTCGATCTGACTGGTGTGATCTCTCGGCTGGTGTACCACAGGGAGGAATGCTTTCACCTATCCTTTTCTCCATCTTCATTAATGGCGTTACATCCTGTCTCTCCTCCTCCTACCATTTGTATGCTGACGATTTTCAGATTTATACGGCCGCCCCTTTCGATAGCTTCAATCAAGCAATCAGCACCATTAACTCCGACCTCGCGAATATTGCGGAATGGTCTGACAACTTCGGGCTC
Organism: Acrobasis consociella; assembly: GCA_963555685.1. Lineage (NCBI taxonomy): Eukaryota > Metazoa > Arthropoda > Insecta > Lepidoptera > Pyralidae > Acrobasis > Acrobasis consociella. The sequence continues at coordinate 15,011,897 of OY743125.1, read as the reverse complement.
TTGGTCAACGCTGCTAAATCACAAGCAATAGTTATTGGCAGTCCCCATTTTGTCTCAAAATTCAAGTCCTCGTCATTTCCACATGTAGTCTTGGGCAACGACGTCATTCCTTTTTCTTCTGTTGTAAAGAACTTGGGGATTTTCATGGACGAAACCCTATCATGGTCACCGCAAGTTAATGAGCTTAGTCGAAAAATCGTTGCCTCTCTACATTCTTTAAGACGCTTGCAAAATTTTCTGCCTATGGACACTAAAGCTCTTCTGGCTCGCTCTTTATTGATCCCTATTTTGGACTATACGGACGTGGCCTTTCTAGATCTCACCGAGGAATTGGCTGATAAACTGGAACGCCTTCAGAATGTGTGTATTCGGTATGTGTTTGGGCTACGAAAGTGTGAGCACATTACTGAGTACCGTTCTCGACTTAAATGGCTGCCTATAAAAACCCGCCGCAATATCCATGTGCTTTCTTTTCTCTTTAATGTTTTCACTAATCCTACCTTTCCCAATTACCTTCTTGAAAAATTTAAATTTCGTGATATTGATCCCCGCCTTCGTTCTAGTAATACCCTTCTTTTAGAAATTCCTAATTACTCCTCCCATAATTTTTCTAAATCTTTTGCAGTTATGGCTGCGCATCTCTGGAACAGACTTCCTTTGGAAATTAAAGAGTCGCGTACCTTGAATTCCTTCAAGAATAGGATTCAATTATTTTATGAAGGTTCCTGACTTGGATTGAGTTAAATATAAATTGTATATGTTTATTTATATATCTTATCGTATTTAGATCTGTCAGTATAAGTATGTATAGATAATGTGTAATGAAATTATGAGTAGCATTTAGTGTCTTAGTTTGTAAGTATTGTACAGTGTTCCACCCCACCTTTGGTTATTATCTCCTCTGGTTGTAGGGTTGACTGGAAGAGATCCCTGACAGGAATAAGTCGGCCTTTGTACTGCTGTGTTTCATCTATGTTTAACTTGTGTCAATTTATGTACAATAAAGAATTTACAATACAATACAATAAAAATACAAGCGACTTTATTTACATCGATTTCGGTGAAAATTACGCGATCTGTTATTTTTTTTTTTCCTTGTGAATTTATATAAAACAATAAAAAAAGCTTCACTCATGTCAAAAAATACTTATTCTTTTATTTTAAACTTTTTTTTTTTACCGAGTGTTAATGATTAAATCATTTGAAAATCTCGAAAGCCCCGCGACGCGTTTTGCGAAATTTGGCAAAACGCACGTTGGATTCCGGTGAATTATACTAAAACAAGCAAGTTTATAGGCAAAATGGTTCACTCATACTTAATTATATGATACTATCTTTCATAATATATAAATAAATTTAATGATAATCCTGTACTTTTCTCAAAAACACGACGCAAAGTTGAGTGAAATTTGACAAATTTAATATGCGGCCTCTTAAATACAAACAAACAAATTAAAATACTATCTAATAGTAAAATTGACACGGACTAATATTTATTAATTACAAACAAACAAGTTATAATACTATCTAATAGTAAGATTGAGACGGCCCAATACTTGACTACTTACATACAAACCAACAAGTTATAATACTATCTAATAGTAAGATTGACATGGCCTAATATTTATTAATTACAAACAAACAATATTTTACAAACAAAATTATTATATCCCAATTTTTTTATGGGAAATAATGTTTACCCTACCTTATTAACAAACCAAAAACAAACTATATTTGGGCCCGTAATCAGAGCCGTTAGTTAACTACGCTCTGCTACCAAAATTGTAGGCAGAAAGCTAAGATTACGGTATGTTGCACGAGTCCGGCAATCCCACCGGCAACAAACAAACACACAAACAAACCTACGCAGTCTGCTACCACCCTAGATAAGGTCTAGGGAACCTTCTTACCTAATTATAACCTAAGCCTAAAATATATGAATGAATTACAATAAATTACAAAATTTGGCGAATTTAATATCTATCACCTACTGTGCATATATTGGTCGGACGGCCTTCGGACGACCTCGTCCAGCTTGATCTCGAAGTCCTCTTCGGGGTTTGGCGACGACCTTGGGTCCTCCACAGATCCCAAGACAGTGGTGAACAAGATTGGATCCCTAAGCCCCACCCTGAGCTCATGGGCACGTTGTTTAAACACTTGACAATACACAGTAATTAATTTAGGGCGTCATGCCTCTCAAACAATAGACAAACGAATTGGGCACTCAAACAAACTATAATTAGTTAATTAGCGATAAATCTCCACGACATACGCTTTTTACAAAAAACAATCAACGCCGGCCGCCCGCGTTGCGTGATTTCTAGAACTGACAGAGGCCGCGCGCTGGACCTAGTTATGTGACGCGGCGCCTACCAATCGATTTTCGTTAAATCGATAAATCTTGCCCGTGTTTGTAGAGATCGCAGATGGCGCTATAGAACGGGAGGTCACGACAAATTTGGTAACGATAAGGGATATGGCTGACTCTGATTTTATAGAATAAAGAGCACCTCTCTGATGCAAAATATGTTGGTCTGCCTGCGTGAAGTGGTTGCGTTACTTAGATATGGCGCCTGAAAAGTTGGTTATCGTGACCAAAAAAAAAATGATAAGGGATATGGCTTACTCTTGTTTCACAGGATGAAGAGCACCTCTCTGATGCTAAATATGTTGGTCTGCCTGCGTGAAGTGGTTGCCTTACTTAGATATGGCGCCTGAAAAGTTGGTTATCGTGACCAAAAAAAAAAATGATAAGGGATATGGCTGACTCTTGTTTCACAGGATGAAGAGCACCTCTCTGATGCTAAATGTTGGTCTGCCTGCGTGAAGTGGTTGCGTTACTTAGATATGGCGCCTGAAAAGTTGGTTAGCGTGACCAATAAATGATAAGGTAAATGGCTGATTCTGGTTTCACATAATGAAGAGCACCTCTCTGATGCTAAATATGTCGATCGGCCTGCATGAAGTGGTTGCGTTACTTAGATAGGGCGCCTGAAAAGTTAGTAACCTAGACAAAAAAAGAAAATTATAATTATTTTTGTGGTTAGGCGCAACATAAACACGCAAAAGTTATTGCTCTGTATTTATTATATTTAATTAAATAGTAATATATAACAATATTGGTAAATAACTAATTGGCGTGCCTGCCGGACTCACCTGTGCTCACTACAAAAGTCTCCTATCAAGATTCCTTTCACTATTATCACGGTACACACACTTACTGTACAATGGACTCAAGCCTTGCCAATAATCTTGATGAGCTGCAAAAAGTAATCAACGCTCGAATGCAAGACTATGAAGACAAGCTGCAGAAGGTCTCTGAGGGCACTAGGACTGGACACTCTGACCTGTCATCACTCTCTCGTGAGTATAATGTTTTAAAAAGGTTTTTTGGCAAGCTATGTCCTTAATGAAATCCCAAATAAATTTATTATCGCTTGGACAAGATCGACATGAGACTGCAATGAGGAGAAAGGTTCTTTTGCTGCATGGAGTCCCTGAGAAGTCTAATGAAAAGGTGCAAGATACTGTCCTCGAAGTGTTAACCAACCGATTGAAGTTGACTGATATCTCCCAAGAACACATTGCTGTTTGCCATAGATTGGGCTTCTCTCAGGGTACTAAGACCCGCCCTATTCTCGTACGGTTCACTGATATGGACCACCGAAACTTAGTATGGGGTAACAAAACTTCCTTAAAGGGTAGCGGTATTACTATCTCAGAGTTCCTCACTAAGACTCGACATCGCGCTTTTATGGCTGCACGTCTTCATTTTGGCGTGAAGAACTGCTGGTCTGTGGAAGGCAAGATTGTTGTGATGCTCCCCGATAAGACCCGGCGCAAGATGGAATCATTATCCGAGGTGCAGGCGCTCATTGTGGCATACCCTTTGCCCGAAGAAGGGAAAGGTTCTACTGCTGCAAGCAGCAATGTTGCTGCATCAACTACGTCTAAGGCCTCCGGCAAAGCCCCAGGGCCCGCAGGAATGACAGCGAGCAAAGCCTCTGGTCTTACGGCTTCGGGCAAATTCAATCGCCGAGCGTGAGCTACCACTCGACTTTACCGGGTTATATCTTATTTTTGTTGGCGGTATAAGCATACTGTGACACATTCTTAGCGGCAGGTAGATAAAACAAATAGTACGCTTTTTTTTAATCCACATATAGAATATAATCACAGGTACAGGTACATAGAGACATAATGTTTAATGTTTGTCTGTTGTGTCACTTGTGTCTGTCAAATGTCAAAGACAATGCAACATACAAATGTCATTTATACGTCAGCTGTCACTTTTTTTTTGTTTTTTTTCTTTCCCCTCTGTTCAAGTAATTAAGTTCATGCAGCCAAAGCGTAGTTTGATTGTGATCCATTATTTTGTACTTATTTCTTTTTTGTATAACAATAATTAAAATAGATTAAGTGCTGTATTTAAATGCACAAGGTGTTTGCTATAAATATCTATTTATTTTCAACTTTTGATAAGTATTTTTTTCTTTTCATAGGCTCTTGTGTATGGTGTTAAAGAAATCTCTTCTATCAATTATTCATACCAGTGAGTGAGTTTTCAGTGAGTTTGGCAAGCTAACTGTAAATCAAAAGGTTAAATTATTGGATATTTACCATATTTTATATATACTTATATACTTGTATTTGTATTTATACTTAGTTATATTACTTATATCATATTATATTACTATTCAATATGAATGATGATGTCTTTTTTGAACTAGACGATAGTTTCTACTCTTGCTCGTCTTCTTGCAGTTTTGGTAGTGCTGATAGTGACTCCTCTTCTTTTCGCGATTTAAATCTCCATGACCAACTTTCCTCTATATATTCTAAGTTCCCGCAAAATTTCAACATTGCTCATATTAATGCGCAAAGTGTCCCTTCCCACTACTCTGACTTATTAGCATCTATAGATTGTGCTCATCTCGATGCTTTACTGATTTCCGAGTCCTTTCTAAAACCTTCCTTTCCATCCTCCCATTTCGTAGTACCAGGCTTTATTCTAGTACGCAACGATAGGGTTGGAGCACAATGTGGCGGTGTTGCTATGTATATTCGTGATACAATTCCATATACCGTAGTAAATGCCTCTCCTGCTAAATACTCAGCGTTTGCTGAACATCTTTTTGTTGAAGTTGTAGTTCACCACACCAAATTACTACTAGCTGTCTACTATAGTCCTGATCTCCGCGTGGATTACTTTAATTCCTTAGACTTGCTTCTTAGCGACTACTGTCCCATGTACGACCATGTTATTCTGATGGGCGATTTTAATACATGCCTAATTAAAAATGATGAACGCACTCATAAGATTCAAAATCTCTTTTCTTCTTATCATCTTCATATCTTACCTCTCTCTGCAACGCATCATGTACCTAATTGCACTCCATCTCTTCTTGATTTAATGATAGTCTCTTCCTGTAATCATGTTGCCACCCATGGTCAACTTGCCGCTCCTTTTTCGCACCATGATCTAATTTATCTCTCATATTCTATTCGACCTCCGAAGCGAGAACCTCAATTAATTTTCCGTCGTAATTTTAAAAATATAGACATGGAGGCGTTCTTTTCTGATGCTAATGAAATTGACTGGTCACCCATCTATGATGCTAATAATATTGATGTCAAAGTTGAGCATCTTAACAGTAGCGTTCTGAACATTTTTAATAAACATGCCCCTCTAAAACGTATCAAAACAAAACGCAATCCCGCACCGTGGTTATCATCAGCTATTAAGGAAGCTATGGCACGAAGGGATAGGGCTAAGCGTAGATATAAGCGTAGTCCTACCGAACGTAACCTAACTCTTTTCAAAGTCCTACGTAATCGCTGCAGTCGTATGTGTAGAGATGCTAAGAGACGCTATTTCCACGATTCTCTCACCTGTCGTAGTCCTGCGGAAGTCTGGAGATTTCTGAAGTCTGTCGGTATCGGTAAATCTCCTACTTTAAATCATACCAATATAGACCCATCCGAAATCAACCGTCACTTTTCTACTCCTCCGGTCACTATTCCACCAGATATGAAAGCCGACACTCTAACTAAACTTTTAAATTTACCTATCCCTTCTTATACTCCATTTGAACTAAAGACTGTTTCCGAGGATGACGTGAAGGAATGGATTTTACACATTTCGTCCAATGCTGCTGGTAACGATTTAATCTCCTCTATAATGATTACTCTTCTTCTTCCGGTTATTCTCCCTGTACTTACTCACATTTTCAACTTTTCTCTAACTTCAGGCACTTTTCCTTCGGCTTGGAAACTAGCCCAAGTTATTCCGCTACCTAAAGTCTCTTCTCCCTCCGTCGTTTCAGAACTTAGACCTATCTTTATTTTACCCTTCTTATCAAAAGTTCTTGAGCTAATAGTCCATAATCAATTTTCTACCTTTCTTTATGAAAATAACATCATCACTCAATTTCAATCGGGCTTTCGAGAGGGTCACAGTACAATGTCTGCCTTACTCAAGGTTACGGATGACATTCGCTGGGCGATTGATATCAAATGTCTTACCTTATTGGTTCTCCTTGATTTTAGTTGCGCTTTCAACTCTGTAGATTTTGATATTCTTCTTGGCATTCTTCGTTCTATAAATGTTTCTCCTTCTAGCTTATCCTGGTTTGATTCCTATCTTCACGGTCGCTCGCAGTGTATTCGCGTCGATGAGTCTTACTCCGATTGGCGAGAGCTCAGTCCGGGTGTACCACAAGGCGGTGTTCTGTCTCCTCTTTTATTTTCTGTATTTATTAATACTGTTACCCAAATTATCTCTTCTAGCTTCCATCTCTACGCAGACGATTTGCAGCTTTACAGACATTGTCTACCTGTTGACATCGATACAGCCATTGATGCTATGAATTGTGATCTGCATAAATTAACTGTGTGGGCTAAATCGTTTGGTTTATTAGTAAACCCAAAAAAATCGCAAGCCATGCTTCTTGGAAGTCGGTATGCACGAAATTCCATTGGCCATAGTACTGTTCCTCCTCTAATGCTAGATGGTTCCATCATTGCATTCTCTGAGACTGCCAAAAATTTGGGTGTGCTAATCGAATCGACGTTGGGTTGGACTGCGCATATAACTGAAGTTAGTCGCAAAGTATATTTTTCCTTTCATAGTCTCAAAATACTCCAATATTTCTTACCTTTTAAAACTAAAGTCTCTTTATGCCAGTCCCTTATACTCCCACTTCTTGATTATGCAGACTCCTGCTATTTAGATGCTACAGAGGAGTTACTGAATAAGCTGGAGCGATTGCAAAATTTATGCTTGAGGTTTATATTTGGGTTAAAAAAGTATGACCATGTGTCAGAATACCGCAAACAACTTCAGTGGCTCCCTATTCGTTTGCGTAGAAACCATAGAATCCTATGTCTTCTTTTCAAAATTTTGTACAACCCTTCCTATCCTACTTATCTACGTGATCGGTTTTCCTTTGCCCGTCCGCCTAATGTACTCTGTAGATCTGACTATACTTCTGCGTGCTATTCCCACTCCTTCTCTGTTCAAGCGGTGAAATTATGGAATTCACTACCACACACTATACGAGACTCCAAATCATTTACTGTTTTTAGGAAGCGAGTAAAAGAGTATTATCTTTCCTTAACATAATGAATAGTACCTATATGTATACATATTTTTATATTATATATTTATAATATATATTTTTAGTTGCGTATATATTAGTCTATGTATATACATTATGTATTGTATAATAATGTATGTGTGTATATGTTTAAATTTTTAGATAAGTAGCTACATGTATTTGTATTTAAATTTAGTTTATTATGTACACGCCTACTACTACCTGTTTTCTTCACTTTTCCTCTCCTGGGTCTGCTGGAAGAGATTTCTTATGAAATAAGCAGTACCTATGTACTCAATTTTCTTACTTTGTTTGTTTCTTTGTTTATATTTTGTGTACATGAATTTTGTAAATAAATAAATAAATAAATATAAGGTAAATGGCTGACTCTGGTTTCACAGGATTAAGAGCATCTCTCTGATGCCAAATATGTCGGTCTGCCTGCGTGAAGTGGTTGCGTTACTTAGATATGGTGCCTAAAAAGTTGGTTATCGTGACCAAAAAAAAATTATACCGTAATTGACTAACTCTAGTTACACAGGATGAAAAGCACCTCTGTGATGCTAAATATGTCAGTCATTGTCACGAGGTCCGCACCTGTGCTTCCACTGCTCTCCACCCCGCGCGGCCCATATAAATACGGAGGCGTGAGGAGCCTCGTCCTCTTTCGACCACGACTGGACGCCGGGCTGCTTCAAAGCTGAGTACTTTTGGAAATCTCTTCTGGAACAACGAATCTCGTGGCTGTGAACCTACGACCCTTACCTGTGACTACTTTCAGCACTCATTGTATAATTGTTAAAAATTAAATTAAAGAGTTTGGTCTTTTTAAATATTGTTTCTTTCAAAATAATCACAACGTCACAGTGGCGCCACAACAGAGGAGTTACCACGAGATTCGTTGATCTTCTAAATTTTATTACTGTGTTTTGAGTGCTTTATTTCGTTCAAAAGGGTATGTACTAGTGTTTATTTTTTTTGGTGTTTTCATTCCGTACCCAGTGCAGCGCAGTGCATAATTATATAACATATCTAATTCCTTTGTTCACGCGGTGCTATCGTCCGTCCACGTGCTTTTGCGTTCGTGCAGCGTGGTATATCATATCCCACTTTAACTTAATTAATCTCACGTAATAATATCCTTGCTGTTAAACCCTTTTGGACGGAATCAAATTGATTTTTTTTCTTTTCGCTCCACATAATTTTTCTGGTTTCGTAGCTGCTCCACACATTTTTTTTTTTTTGGTCACTATGGCCTATACCATAAAATTTACTTTATTAAATAAATCGGAACTCGAATATGAGGTAGAAATAAGAGGTGGTGACTCCTCAAAGTGTACTGTGGAGGAGTTACGTAAATTAATTACCAAACTTTCATCTAGTTCTCCTTCAGAGGACATTTTAGAATCATGTTTTACGGTCGAAGAGGATATTTCCGCGGTAAATAATTCCTTAATACGAGTAAAAAACAACGCGAAAGCCTTGCAATCTAAATTTGATAAAAATCTTTACTCTAGAACTGAATCTATTCTCAGCCACGTTTTTCATAGGTTATCACGCATTGACATCACCTCAATTAGTGATACACAAAAATTTAATTCGGTCTGGAACGAGTTTCATTCCATTTCCGAAATTCTCTCGTCCTTAACTTCTTCTAAACCTGTAGTATCGAGCGGAGTCGAGTCACAGAACTCTGATGAAAAATTCTTTGATGCATTAACCTACGATCGTAAATTATTTTCTGAACTCGGTAAATTTAAATATAACGGCAAATCGTGTGTGCGCGCCTTTATTCAAAAAGTTAACGAATTTATGTCTTGTAGAAGCATTCCAGATAGCAAAATCTTTTCTTTCGCTTTTGAGATATTTTCAGACGATGCACTCCATTGGTATCGTTCTATTAAAGACAGCGTTGATACTTGGGACGATCTTTGTAAATTACTTAAGCGTGATTTCAGTCCGCATAATTACGACGATAAACTAATGACGGAAATAAGACTTCGTTCTCAGGGCGAGAAAGAGAACATAACCTTATATATAGCAAAAATGCAAGGATTATTTTCCCGTTTGGATGAGCCTGTCAGCGAGTCTGTCAAATTGAACATCTTGTTAAATAACACAGGTCGCGAGAGGCTGACGCAGCTTTCAATAAATTAAAGGATTGTTTGTCTTCTTCGCTGGTACTATCTTGTCCAGATTACACACAACCATTTGAAATTCACGCGGATAGTAGTGACTTTGGTATCGGAGCTGTTCTATGTCAGGTCTTGGAGGGGAAAGAAAGAGTTATAGCCTTCTACAGCAAATCCCTTACGGACCAAGAAATAAATAATAGTGCTACAGAGCGCGAGGCGCTTGCTGTTCTGTCAGCTATTGAACACTGGCGTTGCTATGTAGAAAATGGCAAGAAATTTAATGTGTACACTGATCACGCTGCTCTCAAGTGGTTTATCAAACTCAACAATCCTACGGGTCGACTGGCTAGATGGGGAGTCCGTCTTTCTTCCTATAATTTCGAAATAAAGCATCGTCGAGGAACCGATAACGTTGTGCCAGACTTCCTTTCCCGTTCTCCTGTCATGCCTACGCAATGCAACACAATAGATGGGAATGTCATTTCTACTAATGATGGTCCTTAATAATAAATTATATCGTTTTAAAAAAAGTCTTAACCCTCTTACTAGAGAGTTTCAATGGAAAGAGGTTGTTCCATCCGAAGAGAGATCGGAGTTAATAAGGCAAAACCATTCGTTGCCCACAGCTGGTCACATGGGCATCTCTAAAACATACAAGCGCCTGGCCCTTAACTACTATTGGCCAGGTATGTATGCAGACGTGGTTAAGGCCGTCAATTCTTGCAATGATTGTATCGCTCATAAACATCAAACTCACTCCACTTTCGGTCATATGGGCGGACCAAAGTCTTGTCTTAGGCCGTTTCAAACGATAAGTATCGATCTGATTGGACCCCTCCCGCCTACAAGAAAACAAAATAACTATATTTTCGTTGTCTGTTGTTGTTTCTCCAAGTATTGTTTGCTTTTCCCTATAAAGCGTGCCACAGCAGAAATAATAACAAAAATACTCGAAGATAATGTTTTCTTGGTTCACGGCATTCCTTCTACTGTCATAGTAGATAACGGTAAACAATTCGTTAGTGCCCAATTTAAAAACTTTTTATCTAAATATAAAGTTCCGAACACACACTATACTCCATTTTATACGCCTCACGTTAATACGGTTGAACGTTATAACAAAACTATAACTACAGCTATCTCTGCATTCATTGAAAACGATCACAGAGTGTGGGATACGCTAGTACCTAAAATCCAATTCGCCATCAATTGTGCGGTAAGCGAAGTCACAGGCTACACGCCCTCTTTTCTTGTTTTCGGTCGCGAATTGATAACCTGCAGTTCACACTATCTAGATTCTGATCCGAACTTAATTCACGAACCACGTGACTGTTATGCGGAGTCCCTTGGTCACTTGTCTTCTATCTTTGACAAAGTACATGCATCCTTGTTATCGGCCCACGAGCGTAACTGCCAGTCTTATAATCTTCGCCGTAAGCCGGCAGAATTCAGTATTGGCGATATTGTTTGGGAGCGAACATTTTATTTAAGCGATAAAGACAAATATTTTTCAAAAAAATTGGCCCCTAAATTTATAAAATGCAAAATAGTATCAAAAAAATCTCCTTTGGTGTATAAACTTTCAGACATGTCTGGTAAGCCACTGGGCGAATGGCATATTAAAGATATAAAACAAATAAATTATAAAGAATAATTATCAAAATATAATCAAAATTTAAACAAATGAAATACTATCTTCTATAACCAATGTATAACATTTTTTTCTTGTACCCTATGGTTTAGTGGTAAAAAAGTCTCTCGCTTGAATCAAGTATACAGGTTCGAATTGTCTTTATAACATCTTAACTAAATTCTATTTACTGGCGATATTGTGTTCACCTATTTCTTTCGCTATTGAATGCATTGACACTTGCAAGCTACGACCGGTTCTTGACCTTGGCTTACCGGTTTTGCATACCACAGCTGTTCACGCACACTTGTTATTAGATAACTATAATGATCGCTTTACATTGTTGTTTCATATCGCATCGCATCTAACGTTTCGCGCTATATTTTAATTATTATTTCTGGTGCTAAAAATAAAATAAAAAAATAAAATTGCTCTGTGAGGTGACTCGGCTCGGCTCGTATAATGTATTTCTAACTTTTCAGGTAACCTTACTGCAATACCTAGAATGTTACTCATTCCTTTTCTCTAAATTTCAGCTGTCCTGCTCCTCCTGGGTCTCCAGAGTCCGCAACCCCGTCGTATCCTGCCAGTTTCAGCCAGCGAGCAGATGAAGCCGAATTTTCCGGCAGGAAAATTCTGTCCCAACGAGGGGGGTGTGTCACGAGGTCCGCACCTGTGCTTCCCTCCTTACCCCGCTCTCCACCCCGCGCGGCCCATATAAATACGGAGGCGTGAGGAGCCTCGTCCTCTTTCGACCACGACTGGACGCCGGGCTGCTTCAAAGCTGAGTACTTTTGGAAATCTCTTCTGGAACAACGAATCTCGTGGCTGTGAACCTACGACCCTTACCTGTGACTACTTTCGGCACTCATTGTATAATTGTTAAAAATTAAATTAAAGAGTTTGGTCTTTTTAAATATTGTTTCTTTCAAAATAATCACAACGTCACATCATCCCACGTGAAATGGTTACGTAACTTAGATATGATGCCTGAAAAGATGGTTAGCGTGACCAATAAATGATAAGGTCAATGGCTGATTCTGATTTCACATAATGAAGAGCACCTATCTGATGCTAAATTTGTCGATCTGCCTGCGTGAAGTGGTTGCGTTACTTAGATATGGCGCCCGAAAAGTTGGTTATCGTGACCAAAAAAAGAAAATTAGTTAGTAACCTAGACAAAAAAAGAAAGTTATAAGGTAAATGGCTGACTCTAGTTTCACAGGATTAAGAGCATCTCTCTGATGCTAAATATGTTAGTCTGCCTGCGTGAAGTGGTTGCGTTACTTAGATATGTCGCCTGAAAAGTTGGTTATCGTGAACAAAAGAAAAAATAATAACGTAAATAGCTGACTCTGGTGTCACAGAACAAAGAGTACCTCTCTGATACAAAATTTGTCGGTGAAGTCTTGTTTGTTTTGTCGGTCTGCCTACGTGAAGTGCTAGTGTTACTTAGATATGGATATGGCGCCTGAAAAGTATGTTATCGTGATCAAAAGTAAAATTAAGGTAAATGACTGACTCTGAACGGCTGCATATCGAAATACATCTATCGTTAGTATCCAATATTATATATACATGCCGCAGTTAACAATGGTACTAACAACAGTTTTGTCAACTTTTCAGTAGAGCATATAATTTAGAAAGTTTTCTTAAATTTAGACCAGAACGGCACAAAAATAATGACATAATTTCACGTCTATTCAAGAGTCTAGTCCTTTGACTGCATTATATCCAAAATTGTGGTATTATAGTAGTCTAATTTCAAAAATAGTAAAATAAACTTTAGTCCATTTGTGCACTAAACCTCATTATGTTAACAGGCAAATATTTTTTCAAAACTTAAATACACTTCACCCCCAAACTACACAACCGATTTCGATAAAAGAATTTCCCAAATCGGTGAAGGCACCTTCAAATAATCGGTAACAAATTATGCACTTGCATAACTTTAACACGTGTGTAAATGTTTTAAATGCGTATGATACGCCAAACTTTGAAATTTTGTTGAAATCAGTCAATACTTGAAGATTGAATTTATAAAAATAAAATTCCGGCGTATAAAATAATACTAATTATGGTTAACGCCGAAATCTTAAAAAGTACAACTGTAAAACTAAGTTTTTGGTAGAAAGAGTTAATTTATCTGGTACTAAAAAAGTAAAAACCGAAAATTTTGTAGTTAGTACATTTGCGAACTACGGCATCAATATTAGGGAGACACAGGGTAGACAAATTCATGTGTTTGTATGAACGCACGCTACTGTATCTAAGTAACGCAACTACTTCACACAGTCAGACTGACATATTTAGCATTAGAGAAGTACTCTTCACCCTGTGAAACTAGAGTCAGCCATTTACCTTATCATTATTGTTTCATCACGATAACCAACTTTTTAGGCATCATATCTAAGTTTCACAACACAACCATTTCACGCTGGCAGACGACAAAATTTGTATCAGAGAGGTACTCTTTGTTCTGTGACACTAGAGTCAGCTATTTACGTTATTATTTTTTTGTTTTGTTCACAATAACCAACTTTCAAGCGAATTTACGCAGGCAAACCAACATATTTAGCATCAGAGAGGTGCTCTTCATCCTGTGAAACCAGAATCAGCCATTTACCTTATAATTTTCTTTTTTTGGTCACGATAACCAACTTTTCGGGCGCCATATCTAAGTAACGCAACCACTTCACGCAGGCAGATCGACATACTTAGTGTTGGCAATGGACGCGCTGCTTCTGAAAATAAAACTTAAAAACTAACAAAATTAAACTAAAACGTAAATAAATTTAAATATAAGTAGATTTGAAAGTAAATACATAAATACTTACCTGTTTGCTGCTCCTGTGAACCTGTAACTGAAAAATAGTATTAATTAAAGAAGAATTTCGGATGCGCGAGGGAAATAAACATATACGTACCTATATAATTATGTACTTACTGCTAGATGCAAACGTTTGTTCGTATTAAAACGCGGTCCCCACCGCTGGATCCTTTAGTCGCACTTTTGGTTCGCAACAGGACACGTCTGTTTTTATGTCCTACACGCACCGCGATTCGATAGCTGGTCCATCGACCCGGATATCACGTCGTCAGGAAGCAATTGGCCGTCGAATATGTTCCATACGCCTAAGACGCCACGTACGAAGCGAGTAGCTCGCAGCGCGCCCGGGCGCCCAGAATGTTCGACGCACGAGGTTGAAGAAACAGAAGAACGGTTCCTAGTGAGTTTAAAGAACAACGCTGTTGAAAAGCCACAAAGCGATAATAACAGTTCACAAAAATCTCCGAAAACCGCCAGGTCAGTACATACATCCTCGACCTTGGCACGTCAGCGAAAGCTTGAACTGGAAATGGCGAGAGCTAAAGCAAGCTGGAGATGGAAGCGGCTCAGGCAGAGGCTGAGGCTGCCCAAAAAATGGCTGAAGTAGTAAAAGGAAAGTTGAAATACAGTCTGAGCTATTGAAAAAAGAGCTAGATGCTGAATTAGAAAGCCTTAAGAAGTGTTCACGTTCCGTTTCTGGATCTGCAGTGTCATGCATGGATAAAGTGAATTATTGGCTGGAAACAAGCGCGGGCCCATCCGGGCTGCCGCCGCCGCCGCCGCCCTTGCAAAGGTCAGAAAGGTCACCTTCACCTCCCGCTCGAGAGAATAAAGAAAGTGATGTAGACAAACTCGCGGTCGCAATTCACAAAGCCATTGCCACTTCATCCCAGAAAGAGAGTAATCAGCAAATGTTGACGAGGCTAGCTACTTCCAAAGATCTTCCTATTTTTTCTGGTGATCCTTTAGAATTTTTGCACTTCAAAGAAGCGTTTGTAGAATCAAAAAAGCTGTGCAAATACACAGACAATGAAAATATGTGGCGGCTACGCAAATGTCTTCGTGGAGAAGCCAAAGAATCTGCAGCTTCTCTGCTAATGGGCAGCACTACCCCTGAACAGATAATGGAGATTCTGGAGCTAAGATTTGGACGGCCTGAAACTATTATGAATAAATTGGTGCTCCAACTTAGAAAAATTCCCCCACTAACTGATGCTTATCACCATAACATTGTCAGTTTTGCTTTAAAAATCAAAAACTATGTATCAGCAGTAAAAGCGGTCAAGCAAATTGATTATTTGCAAAGCCCAGAAATGGCAACAACAATAATAGCAAAATTTCCAAATTCGCTTGTATCCAAATGGACTGATTACGTCTTTATTCATCGAGAAAGCCCTCTGACAAAGTTAGAAAAATTATCAGACTTCTTATATACGGAGGCCGTCAAGATAGCGGAATCAGGTGTGAGTCACATCTATAACAGTCAAAGTACGAGCAAACCAGATGATCGAAAAAGTAAGCCGCACACAGTACTAATGACCGATACAAACATCGCAGAAAATAAGAAGTGCCCATTTTGTCACGCATGCGGCCACCAGATATGTAACTGCCCTAAGTTCAAACGAGCACTAAGAAAAGATCGATGGCGCTTTGCCCGAGCCACGAAACTATGCTTCAAGTGCCTGGGGTCTAGACACAGTGACTCAATGTCTTGCCAAGGCAGCAGTTGTGATGTTGACGGGTGTGGCCAGCCACACCACCGCCTTCTACACTGGGTCACACCAAGAAAGGTTAAGGAGCCCCAGAGCGGGGAGGAGCCTCAGTTACAAGCTGATAACCAGTCGACGTCGGGTGATCACCATAGTGAAACGATAACTCATACGGTCTCAACGCAGTGTTCTAAGGTTTTGCTAAAAAATTGTGCCATTAACTGTCCATGGGCCCAAAGGAAGTATTCACGTGCACTGCCTGTTAGATAGTGGATCCTCAGTGTCATTAATTTCCGCGGATGTAGCAGATGAAATAGGTCTTCGTGGTAAGAAATTCGAAATGCGCGCGCGCAGCGCCTGGGACGGCTCCGAGTTGGTGTGTGATTCGGAAATTGTGAGCGTGGACATTACGAACGATACCGGTGACCGTTTTAACTTATCCGCGCGTAAAATAAAACAACTTAATTTGCCCGTGCAAAAACTGTCTGCTAAAGACCTTAACTACGAACATATATGGAAAATTAGGGACTTTAAGATCTGTGAGTGTGGTGCTCAAGCTAAAGTGTTAATCGGAGAGGATAATCATCATTTGATTACTCCCATTTTGTGCGTTAGAGGTAAGAAGCAGCGCGAGCCATACCTAACAAAAACAGCTGTTGGCTGGTGCGTCCACGGACCTGTGGTAAGTGATTTTACGCAGTCTAATCGTTTCGTCTCACTCGCACACGATTGTTCGGAGCAGGAGAGAGAAAACACTGCCTATGTTTATAATTTATTTACTATTGAAAGTAATAGTGAGCTGATGTCACAACCTGTGTCTTCTCTCTCATCCGAATACCATATTTCGAGTGATACAGAATTGCATGATTTGGTTAAAAAGTCATTTGCATTAGATGCTATAGGTATATGTACCAAGCCGCGCCAAAGTGCAAGCGATTTACGTGCTATTTCAATTTTAGATAGCACTGCCGTTTTTGTTGACAATCAGTGGACTGTCGGCTTGCCGTGGCGTTATGATTATTTTGTTATGCCCGATTCTTACCCTAATGCCGTTAAAAGATTAAAGTCTGTCGAAAATAAAATGTTAGCTAATAACGATTATGCTTTACGTTATAAAGATAGGATTCAGCATTTATTTTCTAACAATTATGCCCGTGAGTTGCGCGACGATGATAAATGTTGCGAAGGTCGTGTATGGTATCTACCACATTTTGAAGTAGATAACCCCAAAAAGCGTAAACTAAGGCTAGTTTTTGACTCTTCAAGCAAAAGTGGTAACGTGTGTCTTAATGACTTCTTATTACCAGGTCCCGTTTTGTTGCAATCCTTATTGGGAATTATGTTTAGATTTAGGGAACACGCTGTAGGTACAATTGCTGATATCCAAGATATGTTTTTAAAACTTAAGGTACGTAACGAGGACTGCCATGCGTTTAGATTTTTATGGGAAGGTAAAAGGTACGTCATGACGTCATTAATATTTGGCGCTTGTTGCTCACCATTTATCGCCCAGTACATAAATCAAACTAAAAACACTGAGCGATTTGAATCGAGTATGCCAGCCGCGGTAAAAGCGATCCGCAGGAATTCATATGTAGATGACTATATAGACAGCCATCCCGACACGGAAACAGCTAAGAAAATAATTAAAGATATTTTCTATATTAATCAACAAGGTGGTTTTTTAATGCGAAACTGGCTAATTATCCTGAGGTGCTAATCAACACGCCAAAAGAAACCTTAAGTGAAAAAGCGGTAAGGTTCAATGTTGAAAGTCAACCAGAACGTACACTTGGTTTGTTATGGTATCCAGCCAGTGACACATTAGGTTTTGATTTGTCTTTTAACCGCATACCGAGAGAGGTTTTAGAGTCTAAAAGAAAACCTACTAAACGTGAAATTCTACGCATTGTTATGTCAATATTCGACATACACGGATTCCTTGGCCCGTTCACCATGCAAGCGAAAATTATAATGCAAAATACTTGGAAAGCTAATATACAGTGGGACCAAGAAATTACTGATAACTTGTTTTCTTCTTTTAACGATTGGCTAAGACAGTTAGAAATGATAAGCAAAATACGTATTCCGAGATGGTACTTTAACGCACGTAGTGAGGGTTGCACCCCGCCTGGCTCCGTTGCAGCGGCTCGCCCGTTCCAATGTGCAGCGATTGTGAGCACGCTACAACTTCACGTGTTCTGCGATGCATCGCCGTCCGGCTATGCGTCGGTAGGATATTTTCGTAAGCGAAACAGTAACGGATCCGTACAAATTTCTTTCATTGCTAGTAAAAGTCGAGTAGCGGGAAATCGTTACGTCAGCATTAGTAGGCTCGAACTTCAATCTGCATTATTGGCTTGTAGATTAGCGGATACAATAAAATCAGAGCATCGCATTAAACCTAACGAAACCTATTATTGGACAGATTCTACTACGGTACTTCATTGGATACGAAATGAAGATAAAAATTATAAAGTTTTTATTGCTAATCGCTTAGGTGAAATATGTGACCTTAGTAGAATTTCTGAATGGCGTTATGTACCGACGAAAACAAATCCCGCAGATCTTGCTACGAAGAAAAGTGACCATGTTTTGAGCAACGGGTCCCCATCGTTTACTGGTCCGTCATTTTTGTATCTGTAACCAGAACACTGGCCTCGCGATCCTATAAAAAAAGAAAATATTAGCGATGAGATGTTAGAAAAAATTCTTACCGTATCGAGTGATGATAGCGAACTTTTATACCTACCCGTACCTGACTCGTGCCGATTTTCAAGTTGGTTGCGTTTATTGCGTACTACTGCTATAGTTTTATTGTTTATTACGAAAAGTAGAAAGATGAATATTTGCAACTTGAATGCCGATTTACTGAAAGAAGCGGAAATATTATTATTTAGAGACGAAATATTAGCACTTAAAAAAAAATTACCTATTAAAAAAGATAGCCGTTTGCGTTCCTTGACCCCATTTTTAGACGGCTATGGACTTCTTCGCATCGGTGGGCGTATTGGCGCCGCTAAAGGAGTTGAAGAAGAAGTGAAGAATCCTGTGATTTTGGACGGAAAGGACCACATGTCACGTCTTCTTGTTGGAGACTACCACGTACGTGCACATCACGGCTATACTGAAATGGTAGTGAACGAATTACGCCAAAAATATTGGGTTTTGAACCTAAGGCCTACCGTTCGCACTGTGGCTTTACAATGCCTGATTTGTCGAATGCGAAGGGCGGCCCCTGTACCGCCGCGTCTTGGTGATCTACCTGCAGGTCGCATGGCGCACCATCAGAGGCCCTTCACAATTTGTGGAACCGACCTTTTTGGCCCAGTAGAAGTTACGGTAGGACGACAAAGGCACAAAAGGTATGGCGTACTGTTTACCTGTTTGACCGTACGCGCTGTTCATATCGAGGTAGTGGCATCCTTGACTGCTGACGCAATGATTACGGCTTTAAGAAGGATGGCCGCTCGACGTGGATGGCCACAAGTCATATGGTACGATAACGGGACAAACATGAGAGGAGCGGACACAGAGCTAAAGAAATCCTTCATGGAACTTGACCAAACAGCACTAGCTACCCAAGCGCTTAATAAAAATGTATCTTGGCGTTTTATAAGTCCGGCTTCACCACATATGGGTGGAGCTTGGGAACGCCTCATAAGAAGCGTAAAAACCGCGTTGAAGGTAGTGCTGAAGGAAAGGGCCCCTAAAGAGGAAACGCTCATTACTCTTCTTGCCGAAGTTGAAAACATAATCAACAGTCGACCTTTGACCCACGTGTCTGTAGACCCGCGTAGCAATGAGGCACTGACTCCAAATCATTTTTTAATAGGAAGTTCATCAAACTTACCTGTTCCTGGTGTATTTGACGACGGAGATCTGTACCTCAGACGTCAGTGGCGCACTGCTCAGCGGTTGACTGACCTTTTCTGGCAGCGTTGGCTGAAGGAAGTCTTGCCAGCACTCATCCCACGTAGCAAATGGTCGTTGAAGGCTCGTTCTAGTTGTAGATCCGTCATCGCCTCGCAACACATGGCCAAAGGGCATTGTTCAAAAGGTGTACCCTGGTTCCGACGGTCGTGTGAGAGTGATAGATATTAGGACTAGTGGCACTGTGATGAAGCGTCCCGTGACTCGTGTAGCATTAATTAGCACGGGTCGTGATGAGTGTCGCACTAGCGACACTGGGGGGGAAAGTGTTGGCAATGGACGCGCTGCTTCTGAAAATAAAACTTAAAAACTAACAAAATTAAACTAAAACGTAAATAAATTTAAATATAAGTAGATTTGAAAGTAAATACATAAATACTTACCTGTTTGCTGCTCCTGTGAACCTGTAACTGAAAAATAGTATTAATTAAAGAAGAATTTCGGATGCGCGAGGGAAATAAACATATACGTACCTATATAATTATGTACTTACTGCTAGATGCAAACGTTTGTTCGTATTAAAACGCGGTCCCCACCGCTGGATCCTTTAGTCGCACTTTTGATTCGCAACAGGACACGTCTGTTTTTATGTCCTACACGCACCGCGATTCGCCCCAAAAATAATCCGTTTTTATATTCAAAACACTTCCTGATAGACCCCTAAGGAACCATTCCCTACACTTAGCATCAGAGAGGTGCTCTTCATTATGTGAAATCAGAATCAGCCATTGCCCTTATCATTTATTGGTCACGCTAACCAACTTTTCAGGCATCATATCTAAGTTACGTAACCATTTCACGTGGGCAGACTGACATATTTAGCATCACAGAGGTGCTTTTCATCCTGTGTAACTAGAGTTAGTCAATTACGGTATAATTTTTTTTTGGTCACGATAACCAACTTTTCAGGCACCATATCTAAGTAACGCAACCACTTCACGCAGGCAGACCCGACATATTTGGCATCAGAGAGATGCTCTTAATCCTGTGAAACCAGAGTCAGCCATTTACCTTATAATTTTCTTTTTTTGTCTAGGTTACTAACTTTTCAGGCGCCCTATCTAAGTAACGCAACCACTTCATGCAGGCCGATCGACATATTTAGCATCAGAGAGGTGCTCTTCATTATGTGAAACCAGAATCAGCCATTTACCTTATCATTTATTGGTCACGCTAACCAACTTTTCAGGCGCCATATCTAAGTAACGCAACCACTTCACGCAGGCAGACCAACATATTTAGCATCAGAGAGGTGCTCTTCATCCTGTGAAACAAGAGTCAGCCATATCCCTAATCATATTTTTTAGGTCACGATAACCAACTTTTCAGGCGCCATATCTAAATAACGCAACCACTTCACGCAGGCAGACCAACATATTTTGCATCAGAGAGGTGCTCTTTATTCAATTAAACCAGAGTCAGCCATATCCCTTATCGTTACCAAATTTGTCGTGACCTCCTTATCTACTAGTCTCCTAACAATAAGTACTTTTATTCAAAACACCTGTTGCTCCTATTACTATCGGTACTATTGTTGTTTTGGTGTTCCAAAGACTAGTAACTTCTGTTTTTAACAGGTGGTATTTATTTAGCTTTTCTATCTCTTTTGTAGTCCGACGGTATTGTGATATCTATGAGGTAAGTGTTATTGCTTTGTTTGTGTGTGTAGATGATGTCTGGTCTGTTATGTGTGACTGTCCGATCAGTATGAACCGGAATCTCCTACATTAGCTTCGCCTCGTCATTCTCCATAACTTTAGGTTGGTTCAACTGTCCCTGCCACCAGAGTTTTGAAACTTCAAAGTTGTGTTTCCTTGCTAAAGTCCAAAAAATGTACTGTACTACATTGTTATGTCTCTTTACGTAGTAGCTACCGGCTAGCTTTTCACACTCTGAAATAAGATGTTGGGCGGTTTCATCTCTGTTCCACTTCCTACATAGCCGGCATTTTCCGTCTACGGGTTTTTTCATTATGTCTCTTTCATGCTGTCTAGTAGCTACTGCTTGGTTCTGTATGGCGAACACTGACGAAACCAACGAAGGAGACACCTGTTGCTTTTTGGTCCAAACAAATGAAAGTTTTTTGATTAAAACTAACGTGAGGTACACCCATTGTTTTATTTAGAGAACGGGTTACTCACGTATAGAGTCAGCTACTGCCGACATGTTTCGACCTCATCCGGAGGTCTTCATCAGTGTGACGAGAGGCCCGTACACCGCACCGGCTCGCGACACACTGATGTTAGTCGCGGGAGGCGCAGGACGCGCGGGCGGCGCGGGCGATCGCCCTCTTTGCCCGCAGCGACAGTTCGGTAGATGGTGGTGGCTGTTGGATAGTTGCGTCAAGGACTCCCGTGGATGTACTGGGAGCCGTTATTCCTTCTTCATCATCTTCTGCGGCTGGTGATAGCGCCAGTGCGTGAAAAAAAGCTCACTGTATCAGAGACTGTCGGCTGTACATGGCATCTATTATGCGTCTCTTGAAGCACCGGTTTCCAGGCGGCCCCAACCTAAGCCCCAACCAACCTCACGATTAAAATTAGGACGTCGCCCAATTTCTATTGCTTCACGTATTTTACGAGGGACAAAACCTTTCTCTCTAGCTAAGACTGGCCCTGTCGAAGCGTATGTAATGTGTGACGTCCGTCTCTATCGCACGTTCGGCGATGGCTGACCCGTTGCCGTCAGTAGATATTAATTGGTGGCTTTAACACAGTTTCACATGCCATTTCGGTCATTTTATTCCCTCAATGGAGTGTGAAACTGTGTAAAAGCCACCAATTAATATCTGGGAATTACTTTACCTTTAGAGCTTATTTTCAATCGCTCAATGACGTGTTTTGAATCGTATAATAAAAGAGCACTTAATAAAAGCAACCTAACTTCACATATTTCACTATGTTTAAAAAATCGCGTAAGAGATATTTGTGTAAAACTTACCAATATTAATTTTCAACTCGATCCGCAACACATTACACCACTTTTAGAATTTTAACTCTAGCAAATTCACATGTAACACTGCTTGTTTCAGTTAAACACAGACATGTGACTAGACACTCAGAAACACCGAGTTTTAGCAATATAAAATTGATGAAACCTAAAAGATCTGACCATAGTGCATAATGCAATGGATAACCGCTTTACATAGGCCGATCGCTCATGCTGGTAATCTAATTCATGGGCATCTTAAATAAATATAATAGCAAAGTTGTAACTTTTCAGTTTGTTAAGATACAGCAAAGGTGACAGTCAAGTTAATTAAATTGTCTAATTATGAAATTTATAAAACAAAAGGAATCCTTAAACTTACAATGTATTTGCCCTACTATGCTGATGAATGGGGTTAAACGACATGGCAACTTGTTGCCAAATACAATACGTTGCATTGTATGCGGTCCATCAAGTTGTGGAAAGACAAATTTAGTGATAAGCTTATTATTGCATGAAAATGGTCTACGATTTCGTAATCTGTACGTATATTCAAAATCCTTATACCAACCAAAATACTTATTTCTAGAAAAAGTATTAAATATGGTTCTTGGTGTATCGTTTAAAAAATGTAGTCATAATACTGAAGTGTTGAATCTGCAGGAAGCTGATCCAAACTCTATTATAATATTTGACAATGTTGCCTGTGAAAATCAAAATAATATACGGGATTATTTCGCTATGGGACGTCATAAGAATATTGACTGTTTTTATCTTAATCAAACTTATACCAAAATACCGAAGCAACTCGTGAGAGATAATGCAAACCTTATTGTATTATTCAAACAGGATGATGTCAATTTAAAACACGTTTATGAAGAACACGTGCGTTCTAATATGTCATGGTATCAATTCCGTGAATTGTGTTCAACAGTATGGAAAGAACTGTATGGTTATGTTGTAATAAATAAGGATTGTGAGCGAAACAAAGCATGTTACAGGATGAAATTTGATACATTTATAGTTATAGATTAGCATTAAAAAGAAACTGTCATTATGATAACAACTCACTTTATGTGAGATTCTGAACAAGAACGGATCATAAAACGGAGAAAAAAATAAAAAAACAAATCGTGAAATCCGCAGCTGCTGTAAAAAGAAAGGTGGGTTTGATAAGAGATACAAAAAACGCGAGCAACATGGCTTTAGAAACAATATTCAAACCTATCGTTGATCCACTTAATCAACTGTCAAGTAAAAACATTAGAAAGTATGACGAAGAAAAAGAGGAGAATTATACACCCGAAACAAAAATAAGATAGTTAAGTGAAAATGAATAATCATTTTTTACTAAAGAAGACTTAGATGAACCATTTGACGAGGAAGAACACGATGAAGAAAACTATGATTCTCATGAACACAATTCTAACAAAACTCTTACTGTATCACCCTCTGAACACAACCTAAGTGATGAGTCCTTCAAATCTGTTCGCTCATCACCGACCTCTAAAGATCAAACACATCATGATGATATGTCTTGGTCATCCGAAGCACTTAATGATATTCCTTTTGGTATCAGACATGATCGCGGAAAAGTCTTGCTAGGCAACATACGTATCTTCGACCAAGATGTAACATGGAAAATAGGAACTCGTATTATTAAAAAGACACCGGGTTTATAAGAATTACTTTACAAGAAAATACCAAACATTGATTTAATTACAGATGAAGATTTTCAATATTACATATTGTTGTTATTGGAAACCAATGCTCATCGAAGTAACTACGATCCAAAGAAGCATATTAATAGTAATAAAGGTTTTAAATACACGAACATCATTAAACCTCTATTTTAATTTACTAGAACTGTAACCACTAGTACTGAGAGTCTTTCAAAGGGATCAGGTATGAAGCTGTTGAAAAATCTTTAAAAAAATACTGATTTGGTTTATTGGAATGATCCTAATGAGTTAGTAGAACGACTAAAATTATTGTTAGGGTCACGGGCAGCTGGCAACACAGGATTAGATAACGAAATTATTGAAATTATAACAGAATTACAAGAAGCTGGGATAGTGAATGTACAACTTAAAGAGCATTCACTGGGAAAATTAAGTAGTATTATATCTTAGTAGTATCGAGAGAATTTAGGAATATATAAAGAGCATACATTAAGAGATTTGAGCAGTTTACATATAATATTCGCTCTATATACTTATATTATATTGCAATGAATATAGACAAATTCGGTCACCACGTTCATAAGCGTTTAAGAGTTTCTAAATATTTTGACTCTTTAAACGACCCATTAACCAAATCGGAAACAGAAGATTACAATCTAAAACTAACAAGATTAAAGGGATTGTTACATCCAAAGGAAGATAACGACGCTTTCAACAAAGCCTATTTGTATAAAGAAATTCAAGATTTAAGAGCTGAATTAAAACAAATACAAACAAATGTAAATAAAACTTGAGAGATGTCAAGGGACACCCGGATGGAACGAAGTTCCTTTCGATTATTGAGAGAGAGAGAGAGAGACAGAAACACGCGCACGCCGCACAGCTTACAACTATAGCATAAAGTGTCGTTACAACTTTTGGTCTTAATTTTTTCCGTCTAGCCCCTTCTCGCAACGCGCGATAAGGAACCTCGTTCCAATTAAACATTATATATAAACTTGAACATAAAGAAAAAACAAAAGTTAGTCACCGAGTGGGATTCGAACCCGTTACACTCTTTCTAGCGGTCAGCATCCTTAACCGCTGAGCTAAGCGGATGGCGGCCGGCGCGACGAAATTAGCGACCATATTCTGCGTGGAAAGAAAAACGAATGAAAACTCGAAAACACGCGTTTTCCCAAACATAAGACTAATCTAGATCGATTGTTTACCCCGAAAACCCCCATATACCAATTTTCAGCGAAATCGTTAGAGCCGTTTTCGAGATCACAGAAATTTATAAATAAATAAATATACAAGAATTGCTCGTTTCAAGATATAAAAAAATTATAGGTAGGTTAGGTACTTAGTAGGAATATCGACATCTGAGGAGCTTGATGATTCAGAATGGCCAACGCTAAGCGTGGAAATTCAATTTTTGGATTGATAACCTAAAGTCGTGTTATATCTATCGCCTGTCCCGAAAACGCCATCTAGCAGCAGCTCCGTGATCATCACGTTCCGATAAATGATTTCGTTTAATTTTGATTTCGTGATATCTTCTAAACTATACATTTGATTGCCATACTGTAAAGGACAATGTTAATTTACTTTAAAAAACCAAGGTAACTAAAGTATTTAAAAGGATAAGTATTAATATTCTGTCGGTGAAAATATTATTTAATATTTGTACGCGTAACATAAACTTAAAAATGGTTATTGTGACCTAACCTTAGGAGATAGACATATGCTATCGCGAACTTTTTGGTAGACCTTATAAAGACCTACAACTTTCTCATACCTTGTTTTTATGTAACTTTTAAATCTTAGCCAGCGTTAGCTCTGAAAGTGCCTGAAGCAGTGTCCGAAATCAATTTTTTGACAAAAACTTCAGTCAATATAAATAAAATACATGCAAATTATATACATATATCATCCGGAATAAACGATCTGTCTAATAGTGAAAACTGCAACAAAATCTGTTCAGTAGTTTTTTAGTTATAAGTGTACAGACAGACATACGCGGCGAGGGACTTCATTTTTAACTATGTACCAATAAAAAGTGTTTTGGTCCTAATTTTTTCCGTCTAGCCTCCTTTCGCAACGCGCGATAAGGAACTACGTTCCAAAAATTATCTTAGTGGTTTAGAAAAAGCTGTTTCGTCTAATATAAGTTCCACATACTATACAAAAACTGATATAGATTCAATGATGTCAAAGTTAAATAAAAATGAGTAAACAAAATATAGTTGACGAGCTCCATAGATCAGCGAGAAGGAATTTTCCACGTCGTTGTACAATTATAAAAGGAATGGATGATTTGTGGCAAGCTGATCTTATAGACTTACAAAAATATGCACAGTTTAATAAAGGATACAAATACATATGGGTTGTTATTGACGCTTTATCGAAATATGTTTGGGTGAATCCTCGTAAAGCCAAAACAAAGTACTGTATTACAGATGCAATGCGACATATATTGACTGAATCAACTCGAAAACCTTTAAAATTTGCAAACAGATTTAGGTAAAGAGTTTTACAATGAACATTTTCATGATTGATGAGCAAATATAAAATAAACCATTATTCTACTTATTCTGTAAAAAAAGCATCGATAGTTGAGCGAGTTAATAAGAACATTAAAAAGTCATCTATACAAATTATTTAGTCTTTATACACAGTATCAATGGTTAGGCAGTAATTTGAAATTCGTTGTTCAACGTTATAACAGGACACCCCATAGCATAACAAAGTTTAAACCAAAAGACGTCAATAAGTATAATGAGACTTTAGTCAAGGCTAATATAAATAAAACTCAAAAACAACATATCACGAAATCTCTGTTTCATGTTGGTGATCATGTTCGAATTAGTAAGTATAAAGGAGATTTTAGTAAAGGTTACACCCCTAACTGGTCAACGGAAATATTTACTGTTAAAAAAGTAACTTGTACCAACACCAAACCACCTACTTATCAAATAGAAGACAAACATAAGCAACTAATTTTGGGAACATTTTACGGTTATGAATTACAGAAGACTAAGTTTCCTGATCTTTATCTCATTGAAAAAGTTATAAAAAGAAAAGAAACTAAATTGTTTGTAAAATGGTTAGGACTAAGTGATTCCGAAAACAGTTGGGTTGACAAAAGTGCGCTGTTGCAGTAATATAAGTCAAGTAACGGAAGGATAAACATCAGTTTCGGCTTATTCATGAAGAAAGGAAGTGGTATTATTAACAGTTTAATTGATAAGTTACCGTTTGAACTACATTTACCCGGATATTGGAGTTATATATATTGGAGGTATATTTGGAGTTCGGCTCGTATCGCCGTGTGACATAGGCGTGTCCACGAAGGCTAGTACTGCAAACCAGTTAACCAAGACCTCCGCTTTACGGCGTTTGTGTGTTACCATCGTGTCTATGTTCACCGGTCGTTTGGATATCGGAACGACCAGCGCAAGCGACCTCTCTCTTATGGACGTTAGCACGGGCGGCCGGTGTCTCGCACGATTTGTCAAAGGGATAGCCCCGGGTTCGAAGTGCATAACATCGCTGCCTCCTTATTACACCTACACAGCAAGTCTATAAGCAAATGTGACAGCAACCAACTCTGCCTACGCAAGAAGCTCTGCGTTTCTACCTACACTTACCGGCATTGCTACAGCTCACCAACAAATTAAGTAGGTAAATCTTCCTTTAAAATCTAACTTTTGCACTGCGCACCGCTTCAAAATTGCAACTATACTAGATATGTCTCTGCAGCGCACGACCCGGCCTCTATTAATCAAGCCCAGTCTGAACCAAACCTAAGCCAATCAACACCAGTGTCTGACTTGGACAACGTCAACCTCCTAAGTCGAGCTAGCAAAAGATATCGCTGCACAGAACCTTCGGATGATGAATCTCACGATCTCAGGACAGACATAAAACAAATATTAAATGCCTGGAAGGTGGAACAGGACGCTAACCTAAACCGTGTGTTAACCGAACAAAGCCTTCATATGTCGAAGCTTTCTGCTGACTTAGCTGAATTAAAAATCCAAAATCTTTCCATTCAAAAATCTAACATCGAAATTGAGAAATCCTTGACTTTTATAAACTAGCAGTATGATGACATGAAGAAGCAGATCGACTGTCTCCAAAAGGAAAGGAAAGAATACTTACACACTATACAGGAACTCGAAAGGAAAGTCATTGACATACAGCAAGGCTCTCGAAGTTCTGCCATCGAGATACGCAACGTACCTTCCTCCGAGCGGGAATCCCTAGATGACCTCTCTCAGGTGGCGCTGAACCTTGGCAAGGGACTTGGAACACCTATCGACGGAGTGCGCGACATCTATCGTATTCCGGGCAATCACGGATCGTCTTAACCGATCGTGATCGAACTCACCTCAGTGCAAGATAAGTAGAAGATACTTATATCCACTAAAAATTATAATAAATCACGTCCTCGTGAAGACCGACTAAACACTGGCCAGATCGGTTATTCAGGAAAGGCTATTCCTATCTACGTTTCAGAATACCTACCGAGTTCAACAAAGAGGCTATTTTATCTAGCTAGAGAATTCGCAAAGCTAAACAAATACGCTTTCTGCTGGACTACCAACGGAAAAGTATTTCTTCGCAAAGAGCAAGGCGCAAAACACATTATCGTCCAATCTGAACAGTTCCTGGCTGATCTCCAATTACTACAGTGATTTTCAGATACTAAAAGTCTTCATGCTCATGTCTGTGAAACCTTTTAAATAACCTCTGTGCTCTATTTATTAGTTTCTGTATCCATTCCAGTATCTTCATTCTTTTATTTTTGTTTTATTTTTGTATTCTGTGACCAATTTCTAAAACTAAGTATTTTTTTTTAAACTAGTTGTTACTTATTATACTTACATTCCTTGCAAACCAACACTCTCCACTCATAACCGTCCATTTTATTTTACATTTATATAACTCACACCCACACGCCTTAATCGTTTCACACTCGTTCAACGCCAACATTAAACGACTAAAACTTGACTATTTTTCTCACTATTATCTTAATTTCTTTTACACAAATGGCCACCCTGTTGGAATTAAACTCTGAGCTAGACTCCCTCGACAGCTCCAATTCCCACTTATGTGAACCGGACATATGTAGCTCAATTTTGGAAACATCGGCTGGAAATTCTCTAACAGTCCTACAATTAAATATCCGTTCTATTAACCATAACTTTGACCAATTTAGAATTCTCCTATCCCAGATCAAGGTCACGTGCGACGTCATTGTACTCACAGAGTGTTGGCTTCAAAAATGCCCAAACATACTACCCCTGGAAGGATACACTTTTTATTCAACAACCAATCCCCCAAACCAAAATGCGGGTGTCATAATTTACATAAAATCTTCCATACCTCATACCATAACTGAACCAAATTTAAAATATGCGGACTGTTTAACTTGTATTATTGACAACAAAATAGTAATATTAGGAATCTATAGGACTCCTTCCGCCTCCAAGAGATACCAGTTCGATCGCTTTCATAACAGTTTAAATACTTTCTTAAACACTCTGAAATCATTTAACGACGTCACACTCGTTGGTGATATTAACATTGATATAAAACCCCATAATGATGATGAATTTTCAAATGAATATTTAATTCTCAATGCTACACATGCTCTGTTCCCAACACATGTTCTCCCGACTCGTGAAGATAAGTGTTATGAGCATGTCTTACTCAAAACTAAACTTTCCTTTACTACACTTGTTATAGATTCTCATATCACGGACCATAAACCAACACTTCTTCATCTTCAACTCAAAAATAACATTTCCAATAACACTCGTCGTAAGACCATTATTGATATAAAGAGTATACACAGGGATATTTCTAATACAGATTTTTCTCATATTCTATTTATTGAAGATGCAAATCTTGCAGCCAATACTCTTGTGACAATCTTATCAAGCATCATCGCTAAACATACAAAAACAATTCTGATTTCTAACAGCATAAAAATACTTAAACCCTGGATTACCCCAGGACTATTACGGTGCATAAAACACAGGGATCGTCTTCACATTAAGTTCAGAAAGTCTCCAAATAATCAAATTATTAAAATTACCTACAAGCGATACCGTAATTTCTGTAATTCTCTGTTGTACAAGCTTAAAAGGTTACATGAAAAAAGTGAATTACTCAAAAATAAGAATAACCTCAAAGCTACTTGGAGCACCATTAAACAAATTACCAACACAGAAAAACCTCGTTCTCCTCCACTCGAATTTCTAAGACTAGCTGACGACATCAAGTCCTCACTTAACGCAGTAAATAAATACTTCGTCAAGATTGGCAAAACTCTGGCCACGACGATTCGCCCGACCAACTCTGATCTTACACCTTTCCTAAAAGAGCAACCTGTTACGAACTCAATGGCACTCTTCGACACTGATGAAACCGAAATTGATAGCATTATCATGAGCCTCCGGTCTAGTTCAGCAGTTGGCTGGGACGGAATTTCTACCTCCATACTCAAATCCAATTGTCGGTTTTTGACCTCTGTAATCACCCATATCTGCAACACTGCCTTTCACTCAGGTGTCTTCCCTAATGCCTTTAAAAAGGCCCTACTTCACCCAATTCACAAAAGTGGTGATAAAAGTAACTCTGGGCCTCTCTCAACTATAGGCCCATTACCGTCCTAACTTCCATGTCTAAAATACTTGAAAAACTTCTTAATAAGCGGCTTATCCACTTTTTAATAAAAAACAACATCTTATCAGATCAACAATACGGGTTTCGTACTGGTATGTCTACTGAAGATGCCGTGACAGATCTAGTTACGCATATCACCACAAAACTAGAAGAGGGACAAAAATGCTTGGGTATCTTCCTTGACCTGCAAAAAGCCTTTGACACCGTCGACGTGCCTACACTTCTATGTAAACTCCATCATCTCGGAATTCGAGGTATCACGCATGACATCTTCCGTGACTACTTCACCAATCGCCGTCAAAGCGTTACAATTGACGGGCATACTAGTGACGAAGAACCCATTGAATATGGCGTCCCTCAGGGATCAATTCTCGGACCTACATTATTCTTGATCTACAGAAACCAATTATGCAATATTACCTTGCCAAAATGTAAAATTTTTACATACGCGGACGATACCGCGTTCGTGATTCACGGTTCGGATTGGCAAGAAATCAAATCTACAGCAGAACACAACTTGATGATTATTAATAGCTGGCTGTCACAAAACCTTCTGACTCTCAATCTCTCTAAAACACACTTCATTCCGTTCTCTATTCGAAACAATACGCAACCTCCCTCAAATTATAAGATATATATCCACTCCAACTGCAACCAGGATCACAGGTATGGCTCTTCATACAAACGGAGCAGCATATATACCTAGTACTACTACAAACGAAACAATCCGTCCGTGCACACGTCAAATGTGTGAGTTAAACAATCAAGGTTGCCACTACAGACTTTGTTGCTTTGCTTACCTGTTTTCATCTATAAAATTTTCGTTATTTATTGTTTTCCGTCGATAAACAATGATAATGTGCGCAGTTTCTTACCATTACAATTCAATAATCCTAAGTGACTCGCATAATGTCAACGTGCAACTACCAATAACCCTGTTTTACTGCCACTTACACCTCACAATAACGGGGGAAGGGTTGCGGGGACACCAGATAGCGGGGGACGGTGCGAGTTTCCGTTCTGTATGTAATACTATTATTAATTCTGTGCCAGGATGATAAATGCAACTGCTTTCCTATATCACAAGTACCTTCTATTAAATATCTTGGCGTTTATATTGATTCTAACCTTAACTGGTACCATCATATTGATGCTCTTACTACCAGAGTAAGGCGTCTTATCCACCTTTTTAAAACTCTTAGACACTCAGCTGACTCAGAAACCTTAAACCTAGTCTACTCCGCACTCTGCCTTTCAGTACTAACCTATTGTGTAACAGCTTGGGGATGTGCTGCTAAAACCCATTTCATTAAGGTTGAAAGGGCACAAAGAGCAGTCCTCAAAGTTATGTACTCCAAACCCATTCGGTTTCCCACCCATCAACTTTATAATCTTGCATCTGTGCTGACTGTGAGACAGCTCTACGAGTTCAGAACTATCCTTCGCAAACACTCTAAACTTTCACTGCCAGACCCATCGAAAAGGATAACTCCGCATAGAATATGTCCTGTATCTAGTTTCATGTGTCTAGTTCTATTATCTACAATTAACAATTAACGAAAATCTAAATATTTATAAATTAAATAAGTACGAGGTCAAAACGAAACTAACCAACGCTTGTTACAACTGGACTATGATGATACAGAGAAACTGCTTCCTAGCAAAATGTTAGATATTGCTGGGTAGCAGTCTGTCTACCCCCTGTCTCACTTAATACTACTTTCATCACCTCACTTACAGTCACACACATTTCTATACATACACACACACATACACACGCCGCATGCCTGTAAAATGGTTATGTATTTAAATCTTTTATTTTGTATTATTTCTAGTTATTGTTTTAGCCTAAGCATCTACATTTTTTATACATTTAAAAAATAGGTTCTCACTTATAAATACGGTCGAACACTGAATTCCAAAATACAGGCGCCTGCCTAGTTTGGAAATCAGGGTTTAAAATTAATTTGTGCTAACCTATAACAACCTTTTTGTATTATAACTACGTTATAAAATTGCTGTACAAATCTTTAAGTGAATAAAGAATTATTATTGTTATGTTGGTACGCTTTTCAGCTACGGGTCCATAGGGACCCGGTCCTTTGAGGCGTTCATGGGGCCAAAGCCAACATGAAGAGGCCTTTTAGTACCTTTTTATCTAAAATGTGAGATGGCTGCATCTACGGAGGTCTATCCCTTAATGTACCATTGAGATACACTAACGGACAGTCCTCCATAGCTGCCGAACTATTGCCAGGGAGGGATTGACTTGGTTTGGGCTATGTGGATGGGATGTTAGTGGGCCGGATAACTGGGTTATGGAGTGAGATACGGACATCTACCTAAAAATCTCTCACAATAATTTTAACCTGGTAGATGGTGACTTGCTGCTCGTTGGCTACACTGCCTGTGGGCACCCTAACTAACCACGAAAATGCGGCCAGGGCGCAACACAATGTGAGCAGCTGAGGGTGTCGAGAGGTGTGGCTCCGGTTTCACTATCACGGGGCTTACCCCCGAGAGCGGGTAATTATTATTATTATTTATATTTTTGATTTATTTTTTCTCTCAAGGCTAGAAGCTTTGAGGAGTATAATTGATTGTGGCCAAGCGTTATCAATTTAGAATGAAGTAGAATTTATGAATCTAAAGAAAGAAATTTACGAACAATGCGACATGTATTCAGAATTACAGCTTTTTGCATCAATATGAAGGTAAGTGGATGTATTTGTAAGGCTTTTAAGCTATCATGCAAGGATTTTGGAATAACGCCTGTGGATGAGATAATGATAGGGATAATTTTAACTGTGTCTACGCGCCATTGTGTTTTTATTTCTATTGCGAGATCTGTGTATTTCGTTATTTTATCAGTGAAGGTGGAGCTAAGGTTGTGTGTGTTTGGGATTGCAACATCGATCAGGTACACGGTTTGATTTTTCTTATCATGCAAAGTTAAATCAGGTCTATTGTGATGGATCGTCTTGTCGGTAAGGATAGTCCTGTCCCAATACAGCCTATATTCGGGGGAATCTAAGACAGTCTGGGGTGAATATTTATAATATGCAGTCTTTTCATTAACAAGTTTAAATTTAATAGCAAGGTACTGATGGAGAATGGCTGCAACCTGATCATGACGGTGTTTATAGTCTGTTTGTGTTATAGCTCTACAGGCTCCTGTTATATGCTGTATTGTTTCAGGACTACTATGGCAATGGCGACAAGAATCGTTTTGTGCATTGGAGTCTATAATAATGTATTTCCTGTAATTTTTGTTGTCAATCACCTGATCCTGAATGGCTAACATAAACCCCTCCGTTTCAGGAAATAGTTCTCCCCGCTTGAGCCAGGCGTTAGACGCTAATTTGTCTACTGTTGGATTCATCAAGTCGAGGCGATGTCTTCCATGAAGGGATTATTGCAGCCAATCATCTAATTTCTGTTGCGGTGCAGTTAGAGTTTCTTTAGTCTGTTTGGAATGATCTTTAAGGTTCAGCGGTGTGTACTTTTTGTCAGCTTGGATGATTGATGAATGCAGTGGCGAATGTTGTGAGTGGTGATGAAAGAATGTCCTGAGTGCTGTTATTTGCTTGTTGTGTAGGTTCTGTATGTCTATGATTCCTCTACCTCCTTCGTGTTTGGGTAAAGTTAGTCTCTGGACGCAGGACCGAGGGTGATGTTTTCTGTATTTAGTCATTAATGTGTTGATGTTGCGTTGTAGGTTCTTTCGATCACTTTGCGACCAATTTATTATCCCAAAAGAGTACGTTAAGCTGGGTATTGCGTATGTATTTATTGCTTTGGTGGTGTTACGGGCGTTAAGGTATGTATTAAGGATTTTGTGTAGTCTATTCTTGAATTCATTAACTAGTTTCTGTTTAGTTTCTTTATGGTGTATTTGTTGTGTCTGTTGATAGCCTAAATATTTATAACCTAAGCTTTGATCTACAGGGTCTATGTAATCATCATTCTGTAGAGTGTAACTGTTGTTTTCTATTTTACCTCTCCGCACTGACTGTATTTTGCATTTGTCAATGCCGAACTCCATTTTAATATCTAAAGAAAACTTTTCGGTTATGTTAGCTAGTTCATGGATTTCTTCAAACGTACTACCAAATAGTTTTATATCATCCATGAACATTAAATGTGATAGAGTATGTTGGTTGTTTTCAGATTTAATTTTAAAGCCTTTCTTATTTGTTGAAGTAAATCAGATAAGGGGTTTAATGCTAAGCAAAACCAAAGTGGACTGAGTGCGTCACCTTGGAATATTCCTCTACGTATATTGATTGCATTAGTTTCGATGTTTGTGTTGTGATTGTTTAAGACAAGTTTGGTTTGCCAATGCTGCATTAAGTTTTTCAAAAAAATTGTGATTGTTGGATGGATTTTATAAAGTTCTAAAATAAAAAGTAACCAGGAGTGCAGTATAGAGTCATATGCCTTTTTATAATCAATATACATAGTATAAATATTCCTTTTTTTGGTGTAGGCTTGTTTTGCTGCCACAGCATCTATTATTAGCTGTTCTTTACAGCCTCTGCTATTTCTGCGGCAGCCTTTTTGTTCCTCGGCAAGAATGTGATTAGATAGATAGATAGATAGATAAAACGTTTATTTGTGGCTATAGTCACACACATACAGAATAAAGATACAAAAATTACAAAACAAAACATGTAAAAACAACGTATTGAGGACATATATCTACAACTTTGTATCTGTGTGCTACAGCAGTCCAAAAAGGTCATAGCTCAGTGATTCGTGCTGCTCAAAGAGTAGCTCACTGATTTTCAGCTACGGCCTGTCAAGTGCGAGTGCGCATCTACGGAATTTTATCAAAAGAAGGCAAGAGAGATTGAAATTAAATATTAAATAAATAGGTGATTATCTGGAGACCAATATCATACAAGTTACACACTATATATACTACATACGATATACTATACATATATACACACAGAAGAATACAACAGCGATACAGACAGACCAGGATAGTAAAGTCTGTGAGTAAAGTGCACAAACAAATTATACAGAATATGTGTAATGTGAAAAGTATGTGAAAATAGTGCCTACGTGAACTATCAGTAGTGTCAGTGTCAGTGTCAGTGGCAGCAACAGCTACCGGCGACTCATCATTGGATTGTTAGTGTTCTGTTTATCTAACAAATATGAGCGAAACAGTTTTTTGAAGTTTGATATTGACCCAGTATGCCTTATTGGAGGTGGTATGATGTTCCAACATTTAGTCGCCTGATATCTGAAGCTGCCCCTGAAAGCAGCAGTTCTGTGACGGTGTACGAGTAGTGGGGGCCGGCATGATCTGGCATTTGGTCTATCGAATATGAGTTTCGAGTGAATATACTTTGGTGACTTGCTCTTGATCACCCCGAACAATAATGTTGCTAAATGTAGTTGTCTACGCGAGTCCATATTTAACATTGAAGCATTATTGAGATAAGGCGAGATGTGGGTACGCGGAGGGACGTTGAAGGAAAACCTACAGCATGCATTCTGAACTCTTTGTACAAGACGTCGTGTTCTTTCTAGCAATCGGGGCCCATAGACGATATCGCCGTAGTTCAGGCGAGACAGCACTAAGGACTCACAGAGTCTCTTGCGAACTTTTTCAGTCAGTAAGTTTCGAATCTTATAGAGGATCTTTAGGCGGTAGAAACAGTTCCGAACCACATTGAGGACGTAGTTTTCAAATCGCAGCTCAGGGTCCAATATTATTCCTAAATTTTTTGCCTCTTCTACCCTCTCTATAACTTGACCCATCATCATTATAACCGGGTTATTGTCAATAATTTTAGAAATCTGTACTTTAGAGCCCAAGATTATGCATTTAGATTTAGATGGGTTTAATGTAAGACAATTATTGCGAGACCAGTTTGCGATGCTTTCTAAATCCTCATTCATTTTTTGCACAGCTGTACATATATTTTCCGGTGTGTCTGAAATATAAACCTGGACATCGTCTGCATAGCAGTGAAATTTGCAGTGATTTACTACAGCAGCAAGGTCGGCACAATATATGACAAAAAGCAAAGGACCAAGAATAGATCCTTGCGGCACACCACGACTCACAGGTTAAGAAAGGGAAAAGTAGCAAGAACCATCTTCTTTCACTAGTTTCACTCTCTGAGATCGACCACTAAGGTAAGAGTTAAACCATCCAACAGTATGGTGATCTAGGCCATAATATGACAGCTTAGAGAGTAATAAAGGAGTTTCAATTCTATCAAAAGCACGGGAATAGTCCAGCAAAGCAAGAATAGTGCCCCGACCGTTGTCTTGCTCAGCGAGCACATTATCAGTGACATCCAGAAGCGCTGTTTGGGTTCCTCTGCCTTTTCGGAATCCAGATTGGAATTCTGAAAGAATGCCATTAGATTCAATGTACTCGAACAGTTGAATATGTGCAGCCTTCTCTAAGACTTTTGAAATAAAAGGCAATATGCTAATCGGTCGAAGATCAGCTAAATCTTGAGGATTATTTGTTTTCGGAATAGGAGTGACTACCGCTTCTTTCCACTGCTGTGGAAATGAACCTGTGAGGAGCGATGTGTTTATAATTTTTGTAATAACACTTAAAGTAGTAGGCAGTGTAAGAAGAATCATATCTCTGCTAATACCATCATGTCCAGTTTCATTAGATTTAATTGAGAAAATAAAATTAGCGACGTCATTTTCAGAAACTGGTTTAAATGTAAAAACAGAGTCATTGAATCTATGGAATTCGAAGAATGTCAAATTGGATAAATTATAAGTCACACTAGAGCTAGGAATATCAAGAAAATGATTATTTATATTGTCAGGATTGTTAAATATATCTGGTAAACAGTCAGTTTTTGAAGGATCAACCAAAATCTTTTCTTTCAGGTTTTTCCAGAATGTTTTGCTCTCATTTGCCTTCGAGTTAACATAATGGTTAAAATATGCAGTCTTTTCGTTGGCAATACTTTCTTTTACAAGTTTTTTGAGGTCAGTTAAATATTTTTTGTCAGAGTCAGATTTAGTTTGATGATATTTTATACGGGCTTGATCCCTTAGATCTATCATGAGTTTACATGTATCTGTAACCCACGGCAATGAATGTTTAGAGCCTATTTTAGTTTTTACAACTGGGGCGTGCTTATCAAAGATACCCAAAACAAGTGAATTAAACCTGTCAACCATTACTACCCCCAGTTAATTGAAGACAAGTCTTCATTAAAAGCATCCATATCAATTTTCTTGAGAGGACGGTATGAAATATATTTGGGTGGTATTTTGTTTTTTTTCAACTGGAGTTCGACATTAATCATTGCATGCCCGTCTACCGCACCCGTTATATTTGTAACCGTTACTCCTCGAACAGGCGCATTAGTGCAAACGACGTCTATCAATTTTTCAGAGGTACTAGTGAAATGTGTGAGCTCAGTGACAACTTGAGCGAGGTCCATATACTGCAAAAAATTTGTAAATTTTATAGTTTCAGCATTAGTAGGTTCCTTCATATTGATATTAATATCCCCTAGGAACACCACGTAATCGTGATCAGAGAAGTGTACTGTGGATTCCGTTAACGCGTCAATAAACTGATCGACGTTCACCCATTCTGCCCTATATGCAGTGCCTATCGCCACCGTATGCCCATTCACTCGCGCAGACAACCACATTTGTTCGATATCAGCCTCTGGATGCCTCACGACACGGACGCGCAGACCGCGCCTCACGTAAAAGCCAACCCCACCCCCTCGGCCTCGACGCATATGCAACGGACGCGCCGCAGTATGCAGGCGATATCCGACAGGGGCCGGCGCGCGCGCCTCCTGGCCTTTTTTAACCAGGTTTCGTTAATTGCAATAATATCTGGTTGAAAACGATCCATCGCGATTAGGAAGTCGTCACTTTTAGCGGGTAAAGATCCAGGATTGTACAGTCCCAGTTTTAACCGCTTACTTTTTTGAGCCATCATTAGAATAAAAAACATATACAATAAAATTGGGTAAGTAAATATGATATAATAAAAGTGTTATGACTTCCAACTTAGTAATATAAATACATAATAATATGTTAACCAGATGATGTATTACAAATGCATAAAAGTGTAAAATTCTATAACAGTAGCATTCCAAAGTAAATAATTGATGCACTCTGGTTCTTCTAGCATTATTTTGCACTGCTGCAACACCCAGTAAATACAGGTTAACCTTGACGTACATAATACTATATAAAATACGTGTTAAAAATAAAAGTAAAATAGTATACTCAGTAATAAGCACATGTCGAGAGGAAACACACTTATTTACATGATTATATATATTCCAGGTTTCCAAAAAGTGTATGCAGTGAATTATAAAAACGAGGACTAGTGGCAAACAGTCAATTTGAAACAATTGCATAACTGGAGGTAAGTGAACTAATTGACATTTATTCCTTGGCAACCAACTATTCTCAACTTTTAACCATGGAAGAGAAAAAACTAGATTTTTCCCTAAAATTTCAGTTGTGAACAATAGTAATATACAAGAGTATGCAGTGCAGGCACTAGGTACAGGATCTGATTTAACAAGATGATATTTTTCTTTCAGGACTTTGATGACAACATATAACCTACATAGATATTTAAAGAGAAAACAGAAGTAAATAACATATAAGGCTACAGGTAAATATGGACATACTTTATATACTTTAAAACAAGACTTTAATTTCGCTCTGTGAGCACATGCTTGCAAGCACAAAATAAAATGTAAAAAAATAAAACATTTATACTCAATAATTTGATGTGCAAGTAAATAAAAAAGGATAAAAACATGTAACAAATAGTAGTTATTATTGTAAGATGAAGTTGTCATTGAACTCTGGTACTTATTGGTTTTCAGTGGAACCAACAGCTCCCGACCCAAAAACACGAACAAGGTCCTGCTCACTACGTATACGATGCCGTGGAACATCAGGAGCCTGGCGCTGACGGACGTAAATCCGACCGTCCCGGGTCCAGACAAATCGCCACCTGTGCTGGGCAGCTAGTTCACGTGCCCGACGAAATAGGTGTCGGTTCACTTTGGTCAACCGTTCGTTGACATAGAACCGGCGTGGAGGGCCGGGCAGTCTTGTACCCTCCGTCGTAGCACCACGACGCACGCGCGCTGCCTGGAGCAGCCGATCACGAAGAGCTCGACGAGCTAAACGAACGACGATAGTACGGGGACGCCGCTCAATTGTTGTGTATATGTAAATATATAGTTTCGTTAATGCAAGAAGTTATGATTTTGTACAAGGTCTGCAAGCAGGTTATCGGTCTGTATTTAGCGGGGTTAGTGGGGTCTGATTTATCTTTTGGTATTATGTATGTTAGTCCTTCTGTCAGATATGTCGGTATTGTCTCTGGTGATTGAATGAAATTGTTAATATGTGAATGTAGAAATTGGTGAAGAAATGTGAATTTTTTGTACCAGTAGTTGTGTATGTGGTCTGTTCCAGTGGCTTTCCAATTATGTGTTTTAGCTATAACTAGTTGTAAGGTTTCTAATGAAATATTTTCAAATTGCATGTCAGGTATGTTTTGTGTGGATTCCTTAACTTGATCTATCCATTCATTTTCTATGTGTTCTACTGGTTTAGACCATATACTAGACCAAAATTCGTGTAATGCTTCGGGTTGTGGTGTTTGTGCAGTGTTATCATTATTAGTCTGTTCTTGTGTAAGTGATCTATAAAACTGCTTTTCGTTGTTGCTAAATCTTTTGTTTTGCTGTTTTCTTAATGTGGTCTGTTTGTATCGGCGAAGTCGGCTACTAGCTGCATTTAATTTTTGTTTTAAGGTGTCCAGGAAATGTGCCAAATCGGTGTTAGGGTTTTCATGTTGTGAATGTATTTGATATTGCCGTTTTATTAACTCTACTTGTTTTTGTAAGTTGCGTCCACAGTTGCCGTTTATATATTCTGTAAGTCTACCTGCTTTGGCTCTAAGATCGTCTATTTTTCTCTCCAGCCGTTTTTGCCATGCTGGTTTATATTCTTGTTTTTTTGTATTTTTATGGGACTCAGGTATTTTTGATCCATTTTGTTTTGCTGCGGTGTATGCTGCTGAGTATATTATAGTCTGTAATGTATAAAAGTCAGTTTCAGCAGATACATAGTTTGGTAGTATATGACGGTTGAGAGAGCTGACTATAGCTGCTAGCTTTTTCGATGGCTTTTGTTTTGGTATATGTGGTCTGTTAGTGGAATCTGTGCAACGGTATTTATCTAGCGTAGTCATGAACATTTCTTTTAACTGGTTTTCGACTTCAGTTGAGAGATCTTGAAATTCTTGTGTGATTTGTGGTTCATTTTGGTCCCGAAGTGTATGATCTTGATTATCTAATATATTAACCTCCAGCTGCTGCATGTTATCAATTTCCGGACTATTGTCAATATCGTATCTAGGTTCTGTCAGTGATGTATTAAGTGTTAGATCATTTGGCTCTGTGTTAGATGATATGGGAGTAAAGGAAGACATAGAAGATAGTTCACGTGTAACTTTATCTCGAATTTGCTGTAGTTTCTCGTCACTCAGTAGTCTGTTGTTTACTATTACTCTTCGTTGGTCTGAGATTCTCTGTTCTGATACGTGAGATATTTCTGGGTGTTTTTTTATAACTGTTTGATGTAAAATCTGTCTGTACGCGCTTTTATTAGTCTCAAGATGTGTGATAGTGTAATATGTAGTCATAATAGTCTCATTAATTTCATCTGGCCATCTCATTCGTCCTGTTTGATTTGGTATAATTGGTTGTGTAGTTTGTGATGTTGGTATATTTTGTAAATCTCGTTAAACTTCATGACTAATTTGGTTAATTTGTTCGTTTGTGAGTAGTTTATTTCGGACTATGGCCCTACGCTGGTCTCCCAAGCGTTGTCTAGATGCTTGTATTTCTGGAAATTGTTCACAAAATTTTGCATGTAATGTTGATAAGTAATTTCGCATGTTTGTCGTTTCTAAAGATGTGATAGCTAAATAGGTACGCATTATGAAAATATTTATGTTCTCCGTCCATTTTCTGCGCACTTGTCGATCGGTAGTGGTGGGTGCAGGCAAATTGGCAAGAGTAGCCTCCTGCACAACATCCAAACCGGATTGAAGAGAAAATGAAGAATTAATGGAAGAGACAGGTGAAGATTATCTTTGTAAATAAGATGGTGGAGAAGAAGGAAGAGATGGAAATAGAGACGAATGTAATGATGTCGGGCTTAGGTTGTTTGGTACTATTGATTTATCTGGGAATGATGATGACAGATGATTATCGACTGTAGGCACTTGTTGGGAGAGAGTTGGTCTGCTCAGCTCCTCTTTGCTGAAAATCGATAACGAATCTCGAAACCTATTAGGGCGAAATCGTAGAAAATATCTTTTTTTATTATCAGCTTCCATATAGTTCCCACGAAAAGCTAGGGAAACATAGTCGACACTCTGCAGAGCCCCGCATGCAGAGGCAAGGCTTTCTACATCCCGAGGTCGCCCGGTATCGGGAGTCCACCGTTCGTGACCAAGCTTCCCCTTGATCACGCATCCCTCGGCACGGTTGGTCACACCTTGGATTGGTTTTGGGACCGTTGGTTGAGGGAGAGAAGGTATCTAGATGGTCAGATAATAACAACTGCGTCAAAGCTCTTTGACAGAGTGTGTCCTCCTGTCCCCCCACCACGTCAAGATGGCACCCCGGGGGGGTTATTATTATTATTCGCTTTTCAGCCACGGGTCCATAGGGACCCGGTCCTTTGAGGCGTTCATGGGGCCAAAGCCAACATGAAGAGGCCTTTTAGTACCTTTTTATCTAAAATGTGAGATGGCTGCATCTACGGAGGTCTATCCCTTAATGTACCATTGAGATACACTAACGGACAGTCCTCCATAGCTGCCGAACTATTGCCAGGGAGGGATTGACTTGGTTTGGGCTATGTGGATGGGATGTTAGTGGGCCGGATACCTGGGTTATGGAGTGAGATACGGACATCTACCAAAAAATCTCTCACAATAATTTTAACCAGGTAGATGGTGACTTGCTGCTCGTTGGCTACACTGCCTGTGGGCACCCTAACTAGCCACAAAAATGCGGCCAGGGCGCAACACAATGTAAGCAGCTAAGGGTGTCGAGAGGTGCGGCTCCGGTTTCACGAGTCTTACCCCCGAGAGCGGGTTTCCCCGTTATTACGCCATTACGTGCAATACACTTTCACCCTGGAGCGTATGTCCTGCTCTTGCGACTCCACTCTGGCCGGCCAGTTAAGGCAAGACAGAGGCGGGGGGTGTGTAACTGTGTGTATGTGTGTGTAAGCGCATGTGTGTATGGTCCCCCTGGAGGTAGGGTACGTGGTGTCGCCGCTCACCATCAGCTCGCCACAAGCTGCCCTGCGTTGACTGACTGCACTGGGAATCCAGTGGGCGATGGGGTCGTCACGTCCCGACGCCGTTTTATTATTATTATTATTATATCAGTTTTGCGGTCCAGGAACCAAATTACAGAAAAGGTTATTAAGAGGTGACCGAGGTATTAACGATTTAGACAGGGCGTGCATGTATCACGATATTGCGTATAATAACAGTGATATTAACATTCGACATAACGCTGATTTAGAACTTTTAAACATGGCAAAACAAAGGTTAAAAACCAAAAATGCTGGTAAAAGAGAAAAAATTGCCTCATGGATTGTAAAAAATGCTATGAAAGCAAACCTAAAAGCAGGCGCAGGAGCGCAATCATTTATGAAAATTGTAAAAAAAATACAGTCTGGCTTGAAAAAATTAAATGTACACTGTAAGACAAAAACACTGCTGTTAAATATGCTTATGCAGCTGCAAAGAAAATATTTAAAAACAAAAGTGGTATGCGCTTACCACGTACATACCTTTTCCTAAGTGTGGTGGATTTTTGCCTTTGATTCCCATCTTTGCTGGATTATCGGCTCTCGGTTCACTAGCCGGTGGAGCTGCAGGTATAGCAAAAGCTGTAAATGATTACAAAGTGGCTAAACAGAATCTTCAAGAGTCTGCACGACACAACAAACAATGGAAGCAGTTGCTCTTGGAAAAGGATTATACATCAAGCATAGTAAAAAAGGAGCGGGATTATATCTGAAAAATTCAAAAAACTAATGAAATGGCTACCCAAACGACCACTGACTAATTTCGATTTATTAGAGTATGCTTACGATATACCTTATTTTTGTGGTGTGTTTATGAGAGATTACCTACGAATTTACCTACGAAACCAAGAAAAATAGAGTGCGCAATACTCAACCTTCATAGTTGTAATAACCCTGGAACTCACTGGGTAGCCTACGTAAGCTTGATAATTATTCTGAATATTTTGATAGTTTTGGCAATCTAAAACCACCATTAGAGTTAATAAAATATTTGAAAAATACATCCATTAAATATGATTACATTCAACATCAGAACTTCGGATCCACGAACTGTGGACATCATTGCTTGAATTTTTTAATAAATTTTTGGAAAAATGTATTTAAGTGAAAACAAAAT
Organism: Acrobasis consociella; assembly: GCA_963555685.1. Classification (NCBI taxonomy): domain Eukaryota; kingdom Metazoa; phylum Arthropoda; class Insecta; order Lepidoptera; family Pyralidae; genus Acrobasis; species Acrobasis consociella. The sequence goes on along the minus strand of OY743125.1, from coordinate 14,967,264 downwards.
TTTTTTTTAGTACAAACATGTCTTTCACTGTGTCAATAACTGAGGTGGGAAGCTCCTTGACAACAAACTATTCACCAACTCTAGAATTACTTGGAGATTATGAATGTGGTCTTTTATACTTTTCTACTTTTAATTCGATTCCCAACATAGACGAGAGAAATAATTAATTATATTATGGAAATGAAGTTATCGAGATTCCAGAAGGGTCTTATGAACTTCAAGATATACAAGATTTTTTAAGTAGTAATATTAAAAATGCTTCCTTTAAACTAACTTGTAATAACAATACACTGAAAACTAATATTTTCTGTTTCAAAGAAATTTATTTTGAAAAACGTGATTCAATTGCTAGAATTTTAGGATTCGGAAAAGAGACTGTTAAAGCTAATAAAAGTACTGAATCTCGTTATCCTGTCAGCATTATATCTACTACTCTCGTGCGCATCGAATGTGATGTAGTGAGTGGATCTTTTGTAAACGGAAAAGCTAGTAAGTACATAATTCATGAATTTGTACCTAACGTACCAACTGGTTATCGCATTATTGAAATTCCCAAGGATACAATATATTTTCCAATCAATCAAAATTCGAATATTGATCTGAATATCAGATTGCTGGACGCTGAAAATAATCAAATCAATTTACGCGGTGAGAAGGTTCAGCTGTATTTTAATAAAAACCCTATTCCGCCCTCTCTTCAAGTTAGTTTCAAGAAAACTATTAAGGAAAGAAGACCTCTCCATTCTTCACAGAAGAAGCTTTCAAAAATAACCAAGAATATTTGAAATTGGTAGGATTATTAAAGGAATATTTTAAATATTTCTCAACCAACAGCCTACGACAACAGCGTGGAAAGTTTCGAATTTCATTTATACAAGCCGTACGTGACAAGTTTCAACAAGAATGATGAAATCCGAATCCCTATTAACCAACAAGACTTGTACATATTACCCTCTCTCAGCGCTTTGTACATTGAAAGTAAAGCAAACGTATACAATAGTAAAACTAAAGAAGTACTTTCAAGTGTTAGCTTTGTCAACATTCATTTATTTCAAGATATTCGGTATGAATTAAATGGAGTTGAAATAGATAGAATAAAAAATGCTGGTATTACTACAACCATAAAATCATATCTTTCCTTAAATGAAAATGAATCTAAATCTGCAAAAGTATGGGGGTGGTCTCCTACTGGTACAACTAATGTTCATGACGGTTCATTCTCTGTTTCAATACCATTAAACAGAATATTAGGCTTCGCGGAAGATTACGAAAAAATCATAATAAATTGCAAACATGAGTTAGTGTTACTAAGAAGCAACAGTAACCTTAATGCATTAATATTAAATAATGAAGAAATTGTTGATGATATAGTTATTAATAAAATAGTTTGGCGAGTTCCACACGTCAAAGTATCTGATCGTGAAAGAATTAATTTATTGAAACATCTGGAAAAAGATCGTGCTATTACATTAGCTTTCCGGAATTGGGATCTCTATAAATACCCATTACTCCCCAGAACTCGTAAACACACTTGGGCAAATAAAACTACATCGCAAACTGAGAAACCACGGTTTGTTATTATATTCCAAACCAATCGTAAACATCAACCACAAACGTCAATGGCAGAATTCGATCACTGTAATATTCGTGATATAAGAGTTTTTTTAAATTCATCGTATTACCCCTATGAAGGATTGAACATAAGTTTCTCAGAAAATAAGTTTTCTTTATTATACGAACAATATGCAAGATTTCAGCAGTCTTATTATGGACGTCGAGCAGAACCTTTGTTGAGCTTAAAAGAATTCAAAGACGTTTCTCCATCATTTGTTATCGACTGTTCTGGGCTCTATAGACGTGAGAGTAGAAATTGAAGCTGACCAAGAAATACCTGATCAGACAGCAGCATATTGCTTGATATTAAACGATTGCATATTTGAATACAAGCCTTTGAGCAACATTGTTAAAAAGATATCATGAATAAAAACACAATTGTCGTAGATCTACAAGCTTTCAAAAACCCTAACAATGAATTCATTGTAAAGGAATTTGCAATAGCTACTGAAGAGCATACTCATATATTTTTAATAAAGCCGCCTTATGCTTTCTCCCAACTTACCCTTGAAGAAAGGAAACGTGTTCGGTGGATCGAAAAAAATCTCGGATATCGATGGGGCTCTGGATTTGTCGATTACAAAGAATTTCATAGGATTATCTTATACCTTTAAACGAGCAATTCTTGTATGTATGTATGTATATTTATATATTTATTTATAAATTTCGGGTTTTTTTGGGGTTTTCGGGGGTAAATAATCGATCTAGATTAGTTTTATGTTTGGGAAAACGCGTGTTTTCGAGTTTTCATGCGTTTTTCTTTCCACGCAGAATATGGTCGCTAATTTCGTCGCGCCGACGACCTTGATTTTAGCTCAGTGGTTAAGGATACCGACCGCTAGAAAAAGTGTTACGGGTTCGAATCCCACTCGGTGACTTACTTTTATTTTATTTTATGTTTAAGTTTAAATATATTTTTTTATTTTGCATTGATTTAAACAAGTTAAAAAAAAATAAGTTAATGTTTGAGATATAACCGAGCAAAGCTCGGTCGCCCAGGTACTAAAACCTTATTTAAATGGACGAAAAATAATTGTGAAAGGTGAAGAAAAAGTTATGTGGGTTCAGCAGTTATGTGACCACCAAAATATTGAAGATATTAGTTAGCACGTCATAATCGTGCTATACTGCTGAAACAGCTGAGACTCCGCACCGCAAGATCGTCGAGTCAGCAGATTGCCCAATGGCCGGCCCAGTGACTCTAATTTCATGCTGTATTTCCGATATTCCATAATTGTCAGTCTTAGTTGAGTTTTCAAATAAATAACATTTAATTTCAGTTTAAATAAATTTCTTTTTTAAAAGTCGCTCGAAGATCGCCCCTACATATCTGGCGCAGTCGGTAGGATCGCGGCACTCTAGGACTTTCGTGATAAGTCCTCTCGTGTGAATAGACTCTTCGCCGACCAGAGTGAACGGTTTCAATCGTTGTCATCCGCGATAAGAAGAACCTCGAGGCGGTCACGTAAACGCGGCTTCAACTTGCGGGTATCCGGAGAATTGGAGACCTGTACTCAACGAGACCCGAGCAGGAGATGCAGAGAATGCTGTGTTGGTGAGTGCTCTTTTGCTTCCCAAGTACATTCCTTTCTGCTCTATTTCCTCTCGTCTAATTTTAAGATATTGTTTTGCGTGTGTCTATCTGTAGGCTCATATCGCTATAGATTATAAACTAAAATTTTAAATCAATTTAAGGTTTAAGTGCACACGCCTATTTTATTTTTTAAAAATGGAGTTCCAAACAGATTATAAGATGATTTCGGAACTTATGCCCAAGTATGATGGGAACCCTAAGAGGTTACAGTTTTATATTAAAGAAATGGATAATTTTATGGGGATGATTAGACCCAATGAGGGTGCAGCCCCCTTAGCACTAGTGTGTTTAATTAAAAGTAAGATAAGTGGTGCAGCTATAGATGCCCTTGCACATGAAGGTACGCTTAATACGTGGTCAGAAATAAAACGTGCCTTAATAACGCGCTTAGGAGAACCTAGGAACGAAATACAGGTTATGCAGGAGCTCACGCGCACCCGACGCAATAAGAACGAGGATGCTGAGTCCTTTGGCAAGCGTATTAGAGATGTGCTCGATACTCTGTATATGGTAGGCCAGCATTCAGATAAAACTTATTACGAGAACATGGCTATAGAACAGTACGTCAATCAATTAGAGTTCCAAGTATCCGTAGGGGTGAGAATTAATAAACCCTCAACCTTAGAGCTTGCAATAGTCACTGCACGGGCAGAGGAAGCAAAAACCGGTTATAGACAGGGACCTAACTTTAACAACCCCTCTAGTAACCCCCAAAATAAGAAACCTGAAAATAACTTTAAATCAAATAATAATCAAAATAATTTTCAGCGTCAATTTAACAACCAACCCTTTGTTAGACCATATAATTTTGCACCTCAGCCACATTTTGCACCCCCTAATAATTTTGTACCCCAGCGTAACAATCTAACCCCTGAGCAGAAACAGCAGTTAGTAAACTCCGTGTTACCCTGGAAGAATAGACACCCCCAAGGTAATTTTAGAAATAATTCAGGCAATTTTAGGAACTCAGGAAATTTCCAAAGGCAGCCGAACATTCCCCAGCAACAAGTTAACCCACCTCAGATTTCTTCTGACGTCACTATGCGATCGGTTAACAAGCCGATGCCGCCGCAATTCGCATTTGAGGAGCTATTTTACTCACCATACGAAGGTAACGTAAATTACTATCCACCTCAATATTACTACCCTATGGAGTACTACCCTAATGCGGACGAGCAAGAGGTGAACTACCCTTCTACGAGCTCAGAGGAGGACCAAGCAACTACTCCTCAGGATTTTCAAGAGGACCAGGAGCCGGACGACCGGAGTTGATAAAGCTAAACCATCAAGATAAAGATCATCTCCCATACATCGAGATACCGGAATTCCAAGGTAAATTCCTTATAGATACGGGTGCCTCGCGTTCTATGATATCACCTGACGTCATACAAAACACAGTATTAGAACATTGCGTTGACTTCGAGCCTTTCGAAGTAAAGACAGCTCACGCGGTAACTAGACACTCGTACGTTGCATATTTACCACTACCACCGGTCTTTAATAGTGACATAACTCACAAGTTTCTCATTTTCGAGTTTGATCCGAAGTATAAAGGGCTTATAGGGCTAGATCTATTGAAATCGCTCTCTAGTAACATTGATTTAAAAAATAAGGTACTACGTACATCCACTGCTATAATACCTATTCATTTTGATTACCCTATTAAGAAAATCCGAGTAGATCCTCACTGTCGAAAAATTATTAAAGTTAAAACAAACTATACCGATGGTACCTATATACATGAGGACCATGAGTGGATGCCAGGGTTAACATCCCCTTCAGCTATAGTTCAAGTAACTAAGGGCTCATTTTTTACTGAGGTTCTTAACTTAAATCCGGAAAAGAAAATTATTTTAAATAAACCCCCTATTGTGTTACAACCTTATGTGGAAAAGGAAACCCCTAATATCCATTGCGCATTAAACTCAATCCAAACGCAACCGGATATTGATAGAGAGCTTTGCGAAAATTTAAAGAAAATTAGAACCAAACATTTAAACGAAGAAGAGAAACGTGAGATTGAGAAATTATGTTATCAATATAGAGATATCTTTTATTCTGAAAATATACCCCTTACTTTTACACATGCTGTGAAACATGAGTTAAGGCTTACAGACGACACCCCTATTTTTGTACGCAGTTACAGGCAGGCCCCTCAGCAAAGGGATGAAATTAAAAATCAGATTAACAACTTACTGAAACAAGGCATCATTCGCGAGAGCGTGTCTCCATGGTCAGCCCCTGTTCATATCGTACCCAAGAAGCCAGATGCCTCTGGCAAGGTCAAGTGGCGCCTTGTGATAGATTATAGGAGGCTTAATGATAGAATAATAGAGGATAAGTACCCTCTGCCAAATATAAGCGATATTCTGGATAGGTTAGGACGCGCTCAATACTTTAGCACCCTCGATTTAGCGAGCGGGTACCATCAGGTGGAAATGCACCCCCGTGATGTTGAAAAAACTGCGTTTTCCATAGAAAGAGGGCATTATGAATTTCTTCGTATGCCCTTTGGCCTTAAGAACGCCCCCAGTACCTTTCAGAGACTGATGGATCACATCTTACGAGGCATAGATAACGTATTTACGTATCTAGATGACGTCATCATCGCCTCTACATCCCTTCAGGAACATATGCTCAAGCTTAAATTAGTATTCGATCGTTTAAAACTTCATAACCTCAAAGTTCAACTTGATAAGTCAGAGTTCCTTCAAAAACACGTACAATTCTTGGGTCATGAGCTTACTTCAGATGGCCTTAAGCCTAATCAAGATAAGATAAAAGCTGTTCTTAACTTTCCAATCCCTACTACGCAAAAGGAAATAAAATCCTTCCTAGGCCTAGTGGGATACTACAGAAAATTTATTAAAGACTTTGCTAAAATGACTAAGCCTATGACTATGTGCCTTAAGAAAAATCATAAAGTTGAACACACCCCTGAATTTCTGGAATCATTTAGTAAATGTAAACAGGTACTTACCAACGACCCCATCTTACAGTTTCCCGATTTCGATCAACCCTTTGTCCTCACAACAGATGCATCGAACTTTGCCCTAGGAGCAGTCTTATCCCAAGGCAAAATAGGATCAGATAAGCCCGTAGCATATGCATCCAGGACCCTATCCGAGACAGAGTCCCGTTACTCCACAATAGAGAAGGAGTTATTAGCCATCGTGTGGGCAGTAAAGTACTTCCGACCATACCTGTACGGTCGCAAATTTACCATTTATACCGACCACCGCCCTCTCACATGGCTCATGTCCCTTAAAGATCCCAACTCAAAGTTAACTAGATGGAGACTTAAACTAGCCGAGTACGACTATAATGTAGTATATAAAAAGGGCTCCCAAAATACCAACGCCGACGCTTTATCTCGAGCTAAAATATTTCATAACAGCATAGACTCACTAGCAGTTAATTTCGAAGATAATGAGGACGATGAGATCATACCTAGGATTTTTGAGAATGTTCGTCGCGAGATGGAACGTGAAGAACGTGAAGCTGAGAATAATAACAATCAGCCTAACCCAGTAGAGTCCGTTGCCCCACCTCAAGCAGACGCAACATCTGATAGTATGAGTGTAGTTTCATTAGATCCCAATCAGTTAGTTTCTACAAACCATACCCAGCCTGACAATGAAAATATTGGCATTCCTATTATAGATGACGCTATAGAGAGACAGCAAAAGCAGTTTTATATAAGATCTACCCCAGGTTCTACCTATAGAGTCGAAAATAGAACTACTAACTCAAAAGTTACTATAAAAGATGTGTTCATCCCTGTAAATAACACAGAACAGGAGATAATTAGATTCCTTAAGGAACATACCATAGCTGATAGAGTATTTCATTGTTACTTTATAGATGAACACCTGTATCTTGCCTTCTCGAGAGTATATACCACTATATTTAATGATAGAGGCCCTAAATTAATAAGATGTACATGCCGCGTAACTCTTGTAGAAAATAAATCTGAGCAATTAGATCTTATTAAGAAGTATCATGAAGGAAAGAACATACATCGTGGTATACAGGAGACTTATAAACACATGCGTAGGAATTACCATTGGCCCAATATGTTATTAACTATCCAAACATACATTAACAAATGTGATACGTGTCTTAAAGCTAAATACGAGCGTAACCCCTTAAGGCCACCCTTAATGGTAACAGAAACACCTACTAAGCCCATGCAGCATCTTTTCATGGACCTGTATTCTACAGGTGGTGGAATATTCCTAACCATAATAGACAACTTTTCAAAATTTGCACAAGCAGTACCTATGCTAGGATCAAGTAGCATTCATGTGGCAGATGCTCTCTTAAAAGTATTTTCTATCTTAGGACTACCCCTAAAAATCACAACAGATTCTGACACTAAATTTGATAACGATGTTTTAAAAGAAATATGTGCTTCCCACAATATAGAAATACATTTCACTACCCCTTACAACCCTAATTCAAATTCCCCTATAGAACGTTTTCATTCAACTATTGGTGAAATCATAAGAATTCAGCGTATGACCAATAAAGATGATACTATTCAACTTATAATGAGATATGCAGTTATAGCCTATAACAACTCCATACACTCAGCGACAGGTTACACCCCATATGAGCTATTATATGGACATACAGCTGCTAGGAACCCTCTAGAGATTTACTACCCTAAAGAATTTTACCAAGACTTTGTTCTTAAACATAGAGCTAATGCAGAGGCTGTGCAGGAGTGTGTAGCGGCGCACCTCTCTAAAAACAAAGAACAGGTAATAGCAAAGCGGAACCAAGCAGCGGAAGAAACCCAGCTAAAGGTAGGTGAAACAGTTTATAAGCAGGTAGCTAAGACAGCACGGAACGACAAGACCAAGCCTGTGTTCAAAGGTCCGTATAAGATTATTCACTTGCACCCTAACAACGTGGCTGAGATAATAGGTAACCACCCTAACTCTAAGTCGATAAGAGTCCACTTTAAGTTATTACGAAGGCCTCACCTTGTTCCAGGGCAATCCTCTTCGGAGCCCTCGTGCTCTCAGCAGCAGCCACCGTGAACATTACTCCAGTAGATAACTCCAATGGCCTATTGCTCTTAAAACAAGGCATTGTTCTTAAACAAATAGATACTGTTAACCTAGTGTGTAGCTATAATATAACTTACCTTCATTTGACCACCCTTAAACTAGCAGGTCTATATGCAAGCACTAAGTCCTTAGATCCTAACATTATTTCTGGAGAATTACATAGATCATATACAGATCAGATTGAGCATAAAATAAATATTATTAATAATAAACTTATATTTCTGGCACCTTATAGTAGAGTAAAGCGTGGTTTATTTAATGGATTAGGATCAGTAGTTAAACTTATAACTGGCAATTTAGATTATAACGATGCTTTGAAAATAGAACAGCAAATATCTAACATTAAAAATAAAATTTATAACGTTCACGAGAAATCAATAGTTATAGCTCAAAAGGCTATCACAGAGTTTGCTAAACAATTAAATATAATAAATGAGAATCAAAATAAATTAGATCTTTTGATAAAAAATATAACCATGAACTCTAACTTAGTCTACAAACATTTTAATCTTTTACAGGTGCACATACAAATAGACTTTAGCTTACAGATAATCTTAGATAAACTTATGTTACTAGAAGATGCAATGGCATTTGCACAGATAGGTATTATGCACCCTAGTATAGTTAATTCTAAAAGTTTAATAGCTGACATGCTGGATATACAAAGAAATTTCAGTTTTACAGCTGTCGCTCCGATTAGTTTAGAAAATATACATAGCATAGAGAAATCTATAGAGGTCAAGGCTTATAGTACTCAACACTCGCAAAATTTTATCTTAGAAATTCCTTGTGTAGAATCAACCCCTTATGACCTCGTTCATATATACTCCATCCCCAATGACCAAAACCTCACTATAATTCCTAAGTCCAAATACCTAGTACTTGGTAGCGGAGAGTATTCATACATCAATGAAGAATGCCGCCACATTACGGATGAAGCCCAAGTCTGCAAACAACTCATTACGAGACAACTCGACGACTCGGGAGACTGCGTGACATCTATAATTCAACATCAACCACATCATCTCACGTGTTCCTACGCGAAGATGGAGCTCAAGAAAGGAAAAATTCAGAACATCAGCCCCAACACCTGGCTTCTCATCACCAATCACCATGAAGTCCTGAAAGCGACGTGTGGAAACGAAGTATCATATCATACTCTCACGAAGACGCAACTCATCTCAATCTCGAACGAATGTCACGCCGAAGTACTCAATACGACATTACAGACACATAGTAGCACAGTAACCATACATGACGTCATCCCGCTACCTGAACAACAATACGTGCCGAATGAAATAAGACTCGAAGTGCAACTAGAGGACATTTCACTTGACAACATACATAATCTTATAAATAAAGCTCAGAATATACAAGATGTAGACTATTATGAAGATGCATTCGTGTCATTAACCCCAAGCTGGACCACAATCATCCTGTACATTATTGGAGCTGTTTTCCTGGCCTGGAAGACATACAAATACTACTTGGGAAGAAAAACTACCCCATTGCCTGGACCAGTAGCACCAGAAGAACCCGCCAAACGAACCGGTGGAACACGGTTCTATCTTAAGGAGGGAGGAGTTAGCACGTCATAATCGTGCTATACTGCTGAAACAGCTGAGACTCCGCACCGCAAGATCGTCGAGTCAGCAGATTGCCCAATGGCCGGCCCAGTGACTCTAATTTCATGCTGTATTTCCGATATTCCATAATTGTCAGTCTTAGTTGAGTTTTCAAATAAATAACATTTAATTTCAGTTTAAATAAATTTCTTTTTTAAAAGTCGCTCGAAGATCGCCCCTACATATCTTATTACAAATAAAAATATTCCAAATTTAAAAGAGCTTCAAGCTAAGTATTGTAAAGGATCTTTTTCATTAAATTGTTTTATTCATCTAAGACAATGTGCACTAAAAAATGTTTTATGTATAAAGAAATGGTTGATGGAAAATAAAATAATGTTATAACTATAAGATTTTTTTAGTATGGTTGATAGAAAATAGAGTATTTTTTGTAAATATAGTTCATGGTTATGGATAATAATAAAACAAGAAAATATATACCATCTTTTATTTATTACTCAATTAATTCTACAAATACATTATATCATTTATATTAAAATATATGTTTATTTAACTATTACTAAATTTATCAAAGACATACTTAATCTTAATTATCAAAAAAAAATATATACTATCTTTTATTTATTACTTAATTAATTCTGCGAATACAATCATTTTTATTAATATAAATAAAAGATATCCGAGATTTTTCATAATATATATAAATATATATATACCCACGGGTATATATATAGCGTTGCCAGGCGTCCGGATAAAGCCGGACACAGTCAGGCTTTTTGGTTGCGTGTCCGGCCAAATTAGAGCGTGTCCGGCCTGCCCGGCTTTTGTTAGGCTTTTTACATTTCATGAACGACCAAGCGCCGAGCGCGGCCGAGCGCAGGCGACGAGAGTCGAATGTCGCGTCGGTCGCTCACGCAGGCCGAGGGGCGCCCCGCCGCCGCCTGTCGCCCGCCCCTGCGCTCTGTCGTTATTGTTCATTCCTCGATTGATAGCGCACGTGCCGTAGGTTGCGTGGCGGCAAGATTTATGATAATAATCAAAACAGCTTGGTTTTACATAAATTTTTTTAGTTGTACCTAATGCTGAGACAAAATCCTCAATAATGTAGGGTGTCCGGCTTTTCTACCCAAATGTCCGGCCAAACTGGCTGGTCTGTCCGGCTTTTAGGTTCGGCGACCTGGCAACCCTATATATACCCTATATATATATACCAAAATTAACTAAGTTTATATATATATATATATATGTCGCAGACTAGGGTATCATGTCGTGCAGAGGCCTGAGCGGGATCGGCTTATGACATCCAGGTTGACGTGAACTAGCCACTTGGTTACACACAGTACAAAATCAGGCTAATGTCAGGATGACAACTTACTTACAATCACGTCACCTTATGGATGTCGCCGCAAGAGAGACCTTACGTGGGTATCATAAAAATGTGACGATAATTCAACGCCCCGCCACGCGTTGACCATGAACTCAACCACATTAGTAAAACTAGTTCTCCGGCCCAACACAGGGATTGAATCTGTGTCATCATCAGGGCTTATCGTCAAAGCTGAAATAGACTACCATTGTAATAGATCGGTTTACCAATCCACATCTATTACAATAATCACAATTAAAATTAGTCTGGCCCACCACTAAACACAGAAATCATAAGAGAGCCATGCATGCACTGTTGAGTACAGATTACTTTCCCTCACTACAATTGTATCACATCATTATAGGTTACCATAGTAACTTATCAATAAAGAAAATAATGTAAGAACGATGGAGTCCTTTCCTTTCCTAATAAAATAAATAGCTTTCGATATCTCGCCCTTCGCTAATGGATTCCCAGTATGTATGATGGTGATGTCTGTGATTAAACGAGATTGAATAACTGTCCTTTTCTGTAGCTAGGAGTCCTAGCGACCGGCTTCATCACTCCAGTAGAATACCAAGGGTAGTCGGCCACGGCTGCCGCACATCGTAGTTAACCACTTTCTCCTTGCACTTTGTTATTACGTCCTAGCCTTATGATCATACATAGCACATAGGTCAAGCATTATAGAAATTGTATGACGCGCAAGCCATCCTCCATTTCGATTCCTATTTTCTTTGTGAATGATTGACAGTCCTGACACTGACAAGTGACAGCTATCGCTGCGTCAGCCAGCAACAAGCCGCGCTCCTATTGCTCAAGCCGATGCGCCCCTATTGGACGCGCGATAACAGGCATTCGGATAGTTGCATCATTGCTTCGCGCTCGCATACGATAGTTTGGATATTGTGTGGAAATAAATAATAATTAAAGGAAACTAAATTCCAACTCCCCGACACGGCCATTCTGACAGATCACCCGTCCTCGGGTGTCGTATCTAAGATTAAAACATGATGCAAAAAGTAAGTACACCGCTCGGTCAAACCTGACTAAAGCAGGCTCCTATACTTCTGTTTTCTCTCAGATTCTTTAATTCTTCCACTTGAAACAAAAGAATGACCATCGTCACCATCGAGCAATTTTCGAAACCAAATCGGATACTTCATAACTTCATTACTGTATGTTCTATGATCACATGTTCTCTTTGCCTCTATCCAGCAAACACTCTTAAAAACCATCGCCTCTATCCGGCGGATACACCAGAACAGTGAACAAAGAACATAATCTCCTCCATCCGGTGGATACCCCAACACTGAACAAAATCATCACACACAAATGAAATAAGTATTGCTCGACAATTACGATAGTATTATCAATAATCTTTATCATGGGGAAATCATTTGGCATAACGTAATAGTCTGTCAAGTTCCTCTGTCAAGCCTACTTCAAATTACACAACAGCTCTGGCCAGTCCATCGGATATCATGAAAGCTTAGTCTATTGGCCATTACTAACCATGGGTGACTCTGTCCATCGGTCACCATGCCGTCAGCAGTATTATGACTGGTGTCGTTTAATTAAATTAACAGTCGTCATTAAACTTATCGTTTAATTCTTTGGGAAATTTAAGTACTTCTAAACTTTACATTTGATTAATTAAATGAATCTAATAAAATTACTTTATTTTTACGATGTCTAAAAAAAGGTCAGTAATTATTGAGTCAGAAGAGATCATCAAACCGCATCAACAACAACTCTAATCAAACCAGCTCAAAATCACCAACGATCAGAATTGCCATCGTTAGCCACCGCGCGCATCACCACCTGTGATCGCCAGGTCCTCCAGACCCTATGGTTTCCTCCTGAAACCCGACCTCCGCTAGAGCCGACCGCCTACCGCCTCGCGGACTACGGCCCAACTCTAGTACGGTCACAACAACACAAACAATGCAATTCATCACTTCTGGCAACGAGCTTAAAACTGTACTATCGGTTTCCTCAATGATTTTCTTTGGCTCTCGCATCCTTTTAAGTCTATCGATAAGTACACTGTTTGTTCGCTATGAGTTTAACGCAAGGAAAGTATACTAATCTCTAAAGAAATTTCTAAAGTGAAATACGAGAAACTTCATTTCCACTGAGTATCTAATATTGACAACAAAAACAACCTTGTACAATGGCATTACAGTGGTTTTGTACTACAGCTATAGTGGTAAGAACATTGATAACGCATTTCAACCTTACCTGTTTGGTATAGACTTCTTAACAATAAAAAAAGTATTGCTTATCACATAAGTGCAACGTCTCTGTAAGATTTTCTCGAAAATACTAAATTCGGCTACAATATCAGATTGTTTACTACGCCCCCTAACTAAAAGTTCAAGCGTAAACACTATTGCTAATTAATTATATCGCTACTAATAAGTAACATTTTGTTTTGTCTTCAACCAAGAAAATAACGAAACCATCACTAAGCAAAACTTAAATCTCCAATACTGTTAGTACATTACAAATTTATCTCAATATCACATGAGTGTACAGTGCTCTAACTTCATATTTGTTGCCTCCATCCAGCAACAAACACATGGATATCTCCCTCCAATATCCATCTCACACAAAACTCATCGCCTCCAACCAGCGATTTCATCGACCACTTACACCCCCAAGCCAAACGCACGCCACTCACAGTTGTAGCCGCACTGAGACGGGAAATCAGGCCCGGTGTTACACCTACGCCTACGAATAACTGAAGGTGCAAGTAGTCTAAGCCAAAGACACTCATTCTTACAATCAACAACAGTACAAAGGAATGTCATTGAGTTTTGCTTATTTCAGATTTTAGAGCTAGTAGACGGTCCAACTCTAGCTGTATAGTTATTGATCAGTAAATTTATGGTTATTGTCCGGCATTTTTCTAAGTTTGTCATATGCGTATTTGTATGTACGATTAGAATTAAAAAATAATAATTTAAAGCTTTTAATATTTTAAAATGGGTTTCCTTTCCCTGATTTTTTTTAAAAAGGTTTCCGATTCCCTTATTATGATACCTGACCCTGACACCTCTACTGATAAGAAAATGTCTATCAATTATCAATCAATATCTTTCAAATCATAAAAATGAAAATAAAAATCTTGCCATTAGACAAGTTTTTACTAACTGGCAAGGAAGTCCTACTATCTTAATTTTAATTAGCAGGTTCCCCATGGATCACACACGATTCATGTTCATTGTTTTTCATTTATAAACAGAAATAGTTAAAGTACAATATACAACCCCAAAATAAGGAATACATAAAGTCTCACTACCTTAGTACTTTCCACATCCTAGTATGCATTAACATTTGTACCAGTTATAGGTTCTCACTGACAACTAAAATGATTATTAAAGCAGTAAAATTATTGCATAAAAACTGTATACTGACTTCGTCCTTAAATCTAGACTTAAGTATTCTTTCAGCAGTTTTCAACTAACATATATGGCTTGAATGACATTATATCCTTCAGATGATTAACAAAAAAAAACTTAAATAAGTAATCCGAATAAATCATAGTACATATTACTAGTTAACCATCATTTTTTAGGCTTCAGAAAAACTTTACTTTCTTTCTAGGGAAAAACAAGTACATGTAAATTATTCAGTATTACCTACTAGTTAAAATTTTGCAAAGAATAAACACCATGAAGTTAGACTGTTAACTTCTTGATAAACACACATTTAGAATGCCTATCATAATTCTCTATGGTCAATGTAACATTAAAATACCAACTTCATTGGCATAAGGACATAAGGTCAAATAACTCAAGTACAGAAGTAGCACTAATTTCTTTCAAGATGAACCGAGTTCTCACAATCATAAATAACATTGAATGTGACCGCTTGTTAAAACTATACACATCCAAACAACCTAATTACCTTGTGTATTTGTGACTAACATTACAAAACTGAAAATTTTGTAAAATGATGTTAATTTTCAGCCATGATGTAAATTTTCAGTGCACTTCTGTTTCTTTTTAATTTGTGACAATCAAACAAATAATAATTAGTTCTGAACTCAATGTTACACTTTGTAGACAACGATTTGTACATGTAGCAAAACCAGTCCTCAAAATCAAAATAGGTATAGGTGTACACCGTGTACATATAGGGCCAAATAATATGAAACGATCTCACGGGTTATCGTAGCAATCCAACAGATAAGCCGTGTGCCGTGAACACAGACAAACATACACGAGATCTTTCATGCGCCTGCTGCACACTGCCGCTAGCTCCCATATGGCCGCAACACGTGGTGTCCAGCTACTTGGCACATTGTAAATTCACTTGTAAACATTTTACTTTAGTATGTTACCTCGAGAAATAACGATGGTATTGGCTTTTGAACAAAGAGCAAACCATGCCTCACTACTTGTGGCATTAAACAGGATCTTCTTCCAATGTAAACTCAAGATCTAAATCTTACCTCTGATGTGAGTTGCAGATCCGAATCCCACTTCTGATGTCGCAGACTAGGGTATCATGTCGTGCAGAGGCCTGAGCGGGATCGGCTTATGACATCCAGGTTGACGTGAACTAGCCACTTGGTTACTTACAGTACAAAATCAGGCTAATGTCAGGATGACAACTTACTTACAATCACGTCACCTTATGGATGTCGCCGCAAGAGAGACCTTACGTGGGTATCATAAAAATGTGACGATAATTCAACGCCCCGCCACGCGTTGACCATGAACTCAACCACATTAGTAAAACTAGTTCTCCGGCCCAACACAGGGATTGAATCTGTGTCATCATCAGGGCTTATCGTCAAAGCTGAAATAGACTACCATTGTAATAGATCGGTTTACCAATCCACATCTATTACAATAATCACAATTAAAATTAGTCTGGCCCACCACTAAACACAGAAATCATAAGAGAGCCATGCATGCACTGTTGAGTACAGATTACTTCCCCTCACTACAATTGTATCACATCATTATAGGTTACCATAGTAACTTATCAATAAAGAAAATAATGTAAGAACGATGGAGTCCTTTCCTTTCCTAATAAAATAAATAGCTTTCGATATCTCGCCCTTCGCTAATAGATTCCC
The DNA here is from genome assembly GCA_963555685.1 of Acrobasis consociella. Classification (NCBI taxonomy): domain Eukaryota; kingdom Metazoa; phylum Arthropoda; class Insecta; order Lepidoptera; family Pyralidae; genus Acrobasis; species Acrobasis consociella. The sequence goes on along the minus strand of OY743125.1, from coordinate 14,950,931 downwards.
AGTATGTATGATGGTGATGTCTGTGATTAAATGAGATTGAATAACTGTCCTTTTCTGTAGCTAGGAGTCCTAGCGACCGGCTTCATCACTCCAGTAGAATACCAAGGGTAGTCGGCCACGGCTGCCGCACATCGTAGTTAACCACTTTCTCCTTGCACTTTGTAATTACGTCCTAGCCTTATGATCATACATAGCACATAGGTCAAGCATTATAGAAATTGTATGACGCGCAAGCCATTCTCCATTTCGATTCCTATTTTCTTTGTGAATGATTGACAGTCCTGACACTGACAAGTGACAGCTATCGCTGCGTCAGCCAGCAACAAGCCGCGCTCCTATTGCTCAAGCCGATGCGCCCCTATTGGACGCGCGATAACAGGCATTCGGATAGTTGCATCATTGCTTCGCGCTCGCATACGATAGTTTGGATATTGTGTGGAAATAAATAATAATTAAAGAAAACTAAATTCCAACTCCCCGACATATATATATATATATATATATATATATATATATATTAATTAAATATAAATTAACTTAAAAATTATAAATTAACTTAGTTAATTTTGATATATATATATATATATATATATATATATATATATATATATATATATATATATATATATATATATATATATATATATATATCAAAATTAACTAAGTTTATTCACAGCATAAGAACTTAATCAAAATTATCACTACTAAGTTTTTTACTTATCTTACTAATTACGTTTTCAGTCAATTCCAATATTTCATCAAATGAGTCACTGATCACATATTGCGCACTTAACACCACACTATCATCGTCTTGGCGTTGAGTTGGAGAACTTGGAGGAGACAAAGCACTGTATGTTGGGACACGCACACGCTCGTTCTCTAGATCCAAGATCTGAATTTTAATCACCCGGATGCCCTTTCAATTAATGAACTTAATATTCTTAGTGTACCCGATGACTCACAATATGGTTATATCTTGGAAGTTGATTTGGAATATCCTGAACATCTCCACGATGCTCACAATGACCTACCATTTTACCCACAAAAATTTACACCACTAGCATCTAAATCTCCAAAGTTAATTCCTAATTTATACGATAAATTTTATTATGTAATTCATTATGTTCATTTAAAAACATGTGTACGATATGGATTGATATTAAAGAAAATTCACAGAGTAATAAAATTTAAACAACATCCATTTTTAAAACAGTATATTGATTTGAACACAAAGAGAGATTCGAGACCCGAGTCAGTTATCTTAGATAAGCCTATTTACATAGGGTTTACAGTATTGGAAATGTCTAAACACCATATGTATGATTTTCACTATTCTATTATGAAACCAATATATGGGAAAAGTTTAAAGCTTTGTTATACAGACACTGATAGTTTTTTATATTCCATTGAGACAAAGGACGTATAAAAAGATATTAAATGTTTTTTTCAATCATACTTTGACACGAGTAATTATAAAAATAACAACTAGTATGGAATCTTATGTCAAAATAAAAAAATACCTGGGCTCTTTAAAGATGAATTCGGAGGCGATCTGCTTTTGGAGTTTGTGGGTCTTAGGTCAAAGCTATATTGTATTAAAACAAAAGAAAAGGAAATAAAAAAAGCTAAAGGTGTCAAAAAATCTGAAATAAAAAGCTTAAATAAAAAAAATTATAATGATGTTTTGATGTACTTGTATAATACATCTCTGAAGAAAATAAATATTTTATTTAAATCTCTTAAACATGAACTTTTCACACAGTCAGTAGAAAAAGTTGCACTCTCTGCTAGCGATGATAAACGTATAATACAAAAAAATAAAATTGATACCTTATCTTGGGGTCATCAATCAAGTTAGTTTTAAAATATAATGTTAACGCTTTTGTATGACGAATGGTCGATGACATAAATAAAAAAATGTTTAACTATAATTTGAGGTAAACTTGTGTATCAGCAAAATGCTGAAGATTTTATTTTGTATATTGTCTAAACATATTCATTATGATTTATAATAAACATCTATAGTACCATATTTAGTTGATACCTTATTTGGGGTCATCAATTAAGTTGGTTTTAAAATAGATATATTGTTATTGTTACTCTTTTGTATGACGAATAGTCGATGGAGACGACTAAAATATGATTTACTGTAATCAAAAATAAACTTGTGTATCTGCAATATGCTAACGATATTATATTGTATATTGTCTTTTTTAATTATGATTTATAATAAACACCTATTATACCATATTTAGTTGTTTTCTTTTCATATGCTACTTTTAAAATATAAAATAAAATACTACTAAATGTATTCGTCGTGCGTGATAGACAGTATTTAAAATAAGCAGGCGTTCAAAATACAATTTTACTGGCTATGCCCATGGGCTTCACTCCCCGTGGGAATTCCGGAATAAAAACTATGCTATGTCCTTCTCTGGGTCTTACACTATATCCATACCATATTTCATCTAAAACGGTTTTGTGGTTGAAGCGTGAAGAGGTAAAAAACAAATATACAAACTCACTTTCGTATTTATAATACTAGCTGTGCCCGCGGGCTTCGCTCCCCGTGGGAATTTCGAGATTAAGAGTACCCTATGTCCTTCCCCTGTCTCAAACTATATTCATACCTATGTTTAGTAGTTTAAGCGTAAAGAGGTAACAAACAAACAAACACACAATATGAACAACGATATGGTGGTTGTCATATAAACCAGCGCTCAATATCAATATCATTAACATCGCCTCCGCTAGATGGCGGTGAAAGCGAATTAAAACTGGCTATGGTTTGTTTTGGAACCTATTGCATATTATGGTAACGTCAATAAACGATTTTTTCATTTTTGAGACCTATGTTGAACAGTGGTGTTTAGGTGATTTGCTCGTATAAAGGTACAAGATATTATTGAATCATGTATGAAATATGATAGCTATTTGAACTTAACACCTGGCTAGTGGAGATGAACATGTCTATTCTTGTTTGGTTTGCGAGGAACGTCGAGTTTTGCAATACAATCATAATGTATATTATTATATAAAAGACTCGTGCTGTTTATAATCGTTTTTCAGTTGTTATTGAACAGCCAGTCTGCGATACATCATCGTCTGCTAAACCGATTCAAACCCACTGCGGTTTATAACTTAATGTAAGTAGACATATTTTTATTAATATCACTTAATGTCTAAATATTATATGTGTTACTTATTATTAAATGTATGTTTTGTTCTTTACAGATCATGTCGGACTCACAAGAAACTTGCATATTGTGCTCTCAATACGCTCAAGATCCCAACGAAGGTCTTACAAAAGACTTACAGTTCATTCATGTGTTGAGAGATCGGGCTGCAGAACTTAAGAAAATCGAAGATAAGAAGGAGGCTGCGTTGAAGAGAAGCAAGGAACTTGCATCATCGTCTTATGTGATAAAAAAGGCGCGAAAGGGCATCCGGGTGATTAAAATTCAGATCTTGGATCTAGAGAACGAGCGTGTGCGTGTCCCAACATACATTGCTTTGTCTCCTCCAAGTTCTATATATATATATAAACTTAGTTAATTATATATATATATATATCCGAATGCCTGTTATCGCGCCCCTATTGGACGCGCGATAACAGGCATTCGGATAGTTGCATCATTGCTTCGCGCTCGCATACGATAGTTTGGATATTGTGTGGAAATAAATATATATACTTAGAACTAAAACTCAAAAATTTATTTTTCATCAAACCCATACGTGTGGGGTATCTATGGATAGGTCTTCAAAAATGATATTGAGGTTTCTAGTAGCATTTTTTTCTAAACCGAATACTTTGCGTGAAAGACACTTCCAAAGTGGAAAAAAGTGTGTCCCCCCCCCCGTAACTTCTAAAATAAGAGAATGATAAAACTAAAAAAAATATATGATGTTCATTACCATAAAAACTACCAGCGAAAATTGGTTTGAACGAGATCTAGTAAGTAGTTTTTTTTTAATACGTCATCATCATAAACGGCAATTTACCTTTCATTCAATCAACTCAAATATAAATAAAAGCGGCCAAGTGCGAGTCGGACTCGCCCATGAAGGGTTCCGTAGTAGCAAATAACATAATATAAAAGTCTTGTAGTTGTTTTTTTTTAAATTTTTTATTTGAGTTGATTGAATGAAAGGTAAATTGCCGTTTATGATTTATGACGTATTAAAAAAAACTACTTACTAGATATCGTTCAAACCAATTTTCGCTGTTAGTTTTTATGGTAATGAACACCATGTATTTTTTTTAGTTTTATAATTCCTTTATTTTAGAAGTTACGGGGGGGGGGACACACTTTTTTCCACTTTGGAAGTGTCTCCCGCGCAAAGTATTCGGTTTAGAAAAAAATGATATTAGAAACCTCAATATCATTTTTGAAGACCTATCCATAGATACCCCACACGAATGGGTTTGATGAAAAATAAATTTTTGAGTTTTAGTTCTAAGTATGGGGAACCCCCAAAATTTATTGTTTTTTTTTCTATTTTTGTGTCAAAACCTTAATGCGGTTCACATAATACATCTACTTACCAAGTTTCAACAGTATAGGTCTTATAGTTACGGAAAAAAGTGGCTGTGACATACGGACGGACAGACAGACAGACATGACGAATCTATAAGGGTTCCGTTTTTGCCATTTGGCTACGGAACCCTAAAAATCAAAAAAAAACATACTACAAGACTTTTATATTATGTTATTTGCTACTACGGAACCCTTCATGGGCGAGTCCGACTCGCACTTAGCCGCTTATTTACCTCTTCACGCTTCAACCACAAAACCGTTTTAGATGAAATATGGTATGGATATAGTTTAAGACCCAGAGAAGGACATAGGATAGTTTTTATTCCGGAATTCCCACGGGGAGTGAAGCCCATGGGCATAGCTAGTAGAATTGTATTTTGAACGCCTGCTTATTTTAAATACTGTCTATCACGCACGACGAATACATTTAGTAGTATTTTATTTTATATTTTAAAAGTAGCATATGAAAAGAAAACAACTAAATATGGTATAATAGGTGTTTATTATAAATCATAATTAAAAAAGACAATATACAATATAATATCGTTAGCATATTGCAGATACACAAGTTTATTTTTGATTACAGTAAATCATATTTTAGTCGTCTCCATCGACTATTCGTCATACAAAAGAGTAACAATAACAATATATCTATTTTAAAACCAACTTAATTGATGACCCCAAATAAGGTATCAACTAAATATGGAATATGTTTAGACAATATACAAAATAAAATCTTCAGCATTTTGCTGATACACAAGTTTACCTTAAATTATAGTTAAACATTTTTTTATTTATGTCATCGACCATTCGTCATACAAAAGCGTTAACATTATATTTTAAAACTAACTTGATTGATGACCCCAAGATAAGGTATCAATTTTATTTTTTTGTATTATACGTTTATCATCGCTAGCAGAGAGTGCAACTTTTTCTACTGACTGTGTGAAAAGTTCATGTTTAAGAGATTTAAATAAAATATTTATTTTCTTCAGAGATGTATTATACGAGTACATCAAAACATCATTATAATCTTTTTTATTTAAGCTTTTTATTTCAGATTTTTTGACACCTTTAGCTTTTTTTATTTCCTTTTCTTTTGTTTTAATACAATATAGCTTTGACCTAAGACCCACAAATTCCAAAAGCAGATCTCCTCCGAATTCATCTTTAAAGAGCCCAGGTATTTTTTTATTTTGACATAAGATTCCATACTAGTGAATTTTAAAAATTTGGTTTTGATATTGTTCAGCTGAGTAAGTTTTATTTGTTTTGTTTCTTGTATCAGTCCATCGATTTACTAAATGAATATTAACCCTTTTCTCAGAATCTTCTAGTGTTTTTCCAAAAACACTATTATTAAATAATTTAAAAAAGTCCTGTTCAAATGTTGACTTAGCCTTTTGACGTAATTTTGTGTTCAAATCAATATACTGTTTTAAAAATGGATGTTGTTTAAATTGTATTACTCTGTGAATTTTCTTTAATATCAATCCATATCGTACACATGTTTTTAAATGAACATAATGAATTACATAATAAAATTTATCGTATAAATTAGGAATTAACTTTGGAGATTTAGATGCTAGTGGTGTAAATTTTTGTGGGTAAAATGGTAGGTCATTGTGAGCATCGTGGAGATGTTCAGGATATTCCAAATCAACTTCCAAGATATAACCATATTGTGAGTCATCGGGTACACTAAGAATATTAAGTTCATTAATTTCATATTGGTTCATTAACGTAAAATCTGAATAGGGTAAATAAGAGCACATAGCATAACCATACAAATTATTACAATCTATATACAGCAAATAGTTATCGGGTAAAGATGAATTATAATTATCTAAATATTTATTATTTGCCTTTGCATATCTGGTAGAGCACAAACAGATTCCTCCACGAATACCCTGTTGTATCATGCCTATAATTTCTAGGTCGTTTATAAGTTGAAGTTTTACTTTAGTTATCAATAAAAACAATAATGTCATGTAATAAAAACTTTAAAAAATACTAATAGCGAGGCTTTGATGATGTTTGTACTAAAGTTATAAAATTTGTAGGTTCTGCAATATCCTTTCCTCTTTGTCATATAATTAATTTATGTTTTGCTACGGGAATATATCCTGATAAATTAAAAATAGCCATAGTTAAGCCATTATACAAAAAAGGCGATAAAAATATCATGAAGAATTATCGCCCTGTAGCGTTGTTATCAATATTTTCTAAAATCATCGAAAAGATTATGCATGGTCGCTTTTATGATTTCCTAGAAAAACAAAATATTTTGATCAAAGAACAAAAAGGCTTTCGCAAGATACTACTATCAACACTGCGATATATGATTTAGTTAAACGTGCCATTCCTTGTATGGATAAAAGAACACCATCATGTGCCTTATACATAGATATGACAAAGGCATTTGATTGTATTGATCACCCGGTACTTATTAAAAAACTTGATCGTTATGGAATACGTGGTAATGCGCTTGAACTCATTGAGTCGTATCTTACAGATAGAATACAGTACACTGAGTTAACACAAATCTGTATGAAAACAGGATGCTACGGGATAAGCCTGAGCACAAAAAAAATGAAATAAAATAAACTACAAGGAAAAAAAGGACAATAAAAAACAAAATGAATTAAAATAAACAACTATATTGTCCTTTCTACAATACTAGTGGTTCGCCGCGAACTTAGACCTCGCGATATTATTCCAAAACTAAACCAGTTTTAATGTCCAGTGAAACTGTGATACATTATTCACTACCAATTCGATACCGTTGCAGGAAACAGATTTTCCAACCTTCTTTCTTCTTCTATTCTGAGCTGCAAGAGTTTCATTTTGTATAAAAAAATTTCAAACAATTTAAATCAAAACCTGGATTAAATTCAATATCCCAAGACATTTGAATCTTGAAAGAGCGACGTATGTACATCCAGCCGCCAACTATTTTACGCCTACGTCTCATCATCATCATCATCATTTCAGCCGCATAACGTCCACTGCTGGACTGGACATAGGCCTCTCCCAAAGATTTCCAAAATGACCGATCTAGAGCGGCTTCCAGCGACCTTGGTCAGGTCGATAAACCACCTTGCGGGTGGGTGTCCTACGCTTCGCTTGCCAGTACGTGGTCGCCATTGGAGTACCTTTTTGCCCCATCGGCCATCGGTTCGTCGCGCTATGTGTCCGCCCATTGCCATTTCAACGAGCTAATCCGTTGGGCTATGTCAGTGATTTTAGTTCTCCTACAAATTTCCTCATTTCTGATTCGATCGCGTAGAGAAACACCAAGCTTAGCCCTTTCCATAGCGCGTTGCACCTTTAGCCCTCTTATGGGATCCATAGTAAGGGACCACGTTTCAGATCCATAAGTCATCACTGGTAACACACATTATTTGTAAACTTTAGTCTTAAAAAACTGAGGTATTTTTGACGAGAAGACACTGCGTAGCTTCCCGAACACTGCCCAGCCGAGTCGTATTTGTTGAAAGACCTCTTCCTCGAAGCTGAAGCTTCCTGCCTGGATCAATTGACCCAGGTTACCACTTCGAGGGTGGAGCTCCCAACACAAACAGGTAGGAGCGCAACATGGACATTCGACATTACTTTCATTTTGTCCATGTTCATTTTAAGGCTTATCATCATCATCATCATTTCAGCCGCATAACATCCACTGCTGAACATAGGCCTCTCCCAAAGATTTCCAAAATGACTGATCTAGAATAGCTGGAAGGCGCTGGATGGAAGCCGCTCTAGATCGGTTATTTTAAGGCTCACCTGTTGGGAAACTCGGTTTAGGTCTGCGAGCATAGTACATACATACTTAATGTCGCGGTCTGCCATCGATTAAGCCATGACAACGATATCATCGGTAAATCGAAGGTGAGATACTCGCCATTGATGTCAATTCCAAATCCTTTCCATTCCAGAAGCTTGATCTTCCAGTGCAACGGTGAACAGTTTCGAAGTTATAACGTCTGGTTTACACCTCTATGCAGTGGCATTGCCGTTGTCCACTGCTCCTATACTCGGACTGACATAGTGCGTTACTGTAAAAGCATTTCAACACCTCGATATACCGATAGTCAATACGGCATCGCTGGAGACTGAAGCACGGCCCATGTTTCGATCGAATCGAAGGCTTTTTCATAGTCCACTGTCCCCAAGCATAACGGCTGGTTATACTCCCTCGTCTTCTCTATAACTTGCCGCAGCGTATAAATGTGGTTCATGGTGCTAAAGCCCTTGCGTAAACCGGCTTGTTCGGAAGGCTGGAAGGCATCAAACCTGTTTGCGGGATGATTCGTGATGAGCCTCGAAAACAACTTATATACATGGCTAAGACACTTGATAGGCCTATAGTTCTTCAATAGAGTGTTATCTCCCTTTTTTTAAAAGAACAGGACCACAATGCCCCTGTTTCACGTTTCTGGCGTTACGCCCTCGAGCTGAATGGAATTAAAGAGCCTCTTGAAGGACTTTCAGTAGCAGCGTTCCGCCCACTTTCAGAAGCTCTGGATGATTCCATCCTCGCCCGGCGCCTTTTTGTTTTTAAGCTGTTTAAGGGCCATCCTAATCTAGTACAGGCTGATGTCCGGGACATTTTCGGTATAGTGTCGGATTAGCTTGGCTCTTGGGCAAACGCCAACGTCTACGACTACTTTATTCAAAGTGAGTCCTTGCGATTTGTGCTCATTTATTGCCCTGGCAAGCGACAGTGGAAATTGCGTTCGTGAGCATGACACTTGGCCAGTCTTCCACGATCGGGTCATGCGTGGGATGGGAACCGTGTTCTGGTAAGGATTCTTGCCCTCGAATCTCCACAGCGTGCTCACACATTGAACGCTAGCGTTTGGAGCTTTCGGGCGAAGTTTTTTGCTGACAAAGCTCTTATTGGCATGAGAAGTACTAGCATATTCCCTTAGTTGCGACTCTACGTAAAACTACTTCGCTGGCTTTGGTTGCCGTTAATCTCTTGCTTGTTAGTTTGTGGCATTATTACTAATACTACAACAGAAGCACAGACAAGTAGCGATATCGATTGTACCAAAGTTCGCTCAACAAAATTGCTAAATTTAATAAACTACCCAGTTTGCCGCAAACTTAGACGTCGCGATTATTTTTCGCAATTCAGTTTCCTAAATAACCCCTAGATGGTGCTATCCAAAGTTAGAACGCGCTATGGTTTCGTTTGGTATACAATCGCGGACATTTTTATTAATATTTCAAAAACTACTGAACCGATTTTGATGCCCAACGAACTTGAAAATTCTATTGATATTTCCTACATGCCTACCAAATTTCATCAAAATCAAACCATCGGTTCGGCTGTTATCGCGGTACAAACATACATACATACATACATACATACATACATACATACATACATACATACATACATACATACATACATACATACATACATACATACATACATACATACATACATACATACATACATACATACATACATACATACATACATACATACATACATACATACATACATACATACAATGTGTTTTCGCCCCCAACTCGATTTAGAGACCTTCGCTCGCTTCGCTCGCTCGGTCAATAAAATAAACACACAAAACTAAAAAATCTAGGGACAGACGTGGGTCCAGCGAAAAAATAGGTAGTCTCGTACAGATGCTGCGTTTACAAATAAAAAATAAACAGAACGGTGGTCAGTGGTTCTCGGGCGGAACTTATCTTGGAGAGGGATGAAATAGGCACTCGGAGCAAAACAAAATGGCGGCCGGTTTGACTCGAAGTCAGTTGTAACTTCACCGCAACAAACTTCAGTTCCCACTGTCGTGTAGACGCACCAGGGTAGTCTTTCACCTGGGGTAACGACGCTCTTCACCAAAGGTAATGAAGTTTTCTTCAGGGGTAACGAAGTTTTTTCTCCAGGGGTAACGAAGTTTTTTCTCCAGGGGTAACGAAGTTTTCTCCAGGGGTAACGTAGTTTTCTCTCCAGGGGTAACGAAGTTATCTCCAGGGGTAACGTAGTTTTCTCCAGGGGTAACGTAGTTCCTGGAAAATGCCCATATGCGTCCGCTGTAGTTAAACGTAATTATTGGACGTCCCAGGGGATCACCGATCGACAAATAATTACAAGGTCCTTAAGGTCGGCGATCCTTTACAAACACAAACTAAATTTAATTTTAAAATAAAAATTGACAGCAGTCAATAATATCAAATAATAATTAAGTTATTGATAATTAAAAGAAAGGAAAAAACAAAAGCAACCTATTGACTGTTACTTATAAAATTACATCATCACGTCTTTCCGACGGGACAGACAGAGCCTCGGGACACAAAGATAGTTAAATATCAATCTTTAAAAAGAAAATCTTGGAGCAAATTATAAACAGCTAAAGTAATGAAAGTAAAATAAATCTGGTTAGTATCATTTGAAATGTCATTCACGCAGCCAACCGACAAATCATCACTGATGACTCATTTCATTTGAAAAATTACGGTTACCGTTAAAAGATAACCGCTTAGATGTGATTGCCAGCTTGGTACGTGAATGAGTTTAAACACATTAAAAAAAACAATCATGTAATAGCTAGAAATCGGAGAACATAACATTTATACTAAAATTACTAAAATATGAAAATTACAACAGAAATCCGATCCATGCTAATTACAGTCATGTCGAAAACATACAAACATAACATGTTTAATGTTAATTTGGTATGAAAGAAATATAAATCATGGACAAAAGATATTTGTGCCATGTCATTAGGTACAAGTACTAAGATAGGAAAATACAATTAATCTGTATCCCAGCTAAATCATTATGACGATTTCGTTTAGGTTATAAACGAATTATCGCATACAACAAAAGTATATTTTAAAATTATGACCAATCATTAAACCAGTAAAATTTGAAATTTGGTTACTGTTATGTATCTGTCAATGTCATGTCGTGCATGTATGGCTGCGACCATACGTCAATCGATCCATCGATTAAACAGTGTGTCTATAGCAGCCGGACGTTTTACTTGCTTCCTTCCTGCGCATATCTAACATTGGCGACGAGGATGGGATGTTAAGTCAAAGGTGGAGGCTCGAGCGAGATTTTGGTTTCCCGGAGTGGACGAGGCGCTTGAACAACTGATCAGCAGATGTACGATCTGTACACAGTTACGACCGGCGCCGGAACGCACTCCACTCGCCCCCTGGCCTTATCCGTCTCAACCCTTTAGTAGATTGCATTTAGATTTCCTAGTAATGGACAAGCCGAATCCTATGTCAAAGTGGTAAAAAAGGGCATAAAATCTTGTTTTTTGTCTGAAAGAACTGATAGGGAATGCAAATTAAAGTTATACAAATACCTTTTTGACTACAGAAACTCTATTCATAGTACTACAAAAGAGTCACCTGCTCAATTAGTGTATGGCAGGCAACTCAGGTCTCGGTTAGATCTACTAAAACCCACATCACAGTCACCCTCATCTGTTGATCTCGCTAATAAAGTAAAAAATAACCAGTATTCACAGTGTAAGTGGTACAAAGGCAAAAATATTCAATGTTTCAAATCTGGCGATCACATATCCTATAGGAAGTTTATAAATAAAAAGTTTATATGGTGTAAGGGACTTATAGTAAAGAGGTGCGGTAAAGTGACTTATGAGATCAAAGACTGTGAAACTGGGGCAGTTTTCAAAAAACACAAAAATCATTTAATAAAGGCACCGCCAGCTGCTGGGAACAGCAACAGTGGAATTATGCGGGATCTGGACTTGGACGACGTGTTCACACCAGAGGCAGATCCTGCGGGCTGTATGGAGCTCATTGAAGAGGATGCAGGAGCGTCTAACCAGGAGTGGGCAGAACACCACAGCACATCGGAGGAGGGTGGGCCTCACAACGACGTGCCTGCGGACACCCAAACGGGCCCTGCCGAAATCAACCAAGCTGAAGGTGCGGAGGTGGAAGAAGAGGAGTTTTACGAGGCCCAGGGTTCAGAAGGGGAACCGGCAGGAAACTTAGATCCAGACGCGGCTGGCGGCTGCACTGTGCCGAGGGCGACGCGATTGTTGAGACCGCGTAAAAAAGTAGATTACAAGCTTTAGTTAAAGTAAATTATAGGTGTAGGGTTGTCAAGGAATAAATGTTTTAATAATTTAGTAAAAAAATAGGGGTAGGAATGTTATGTATCTGTCAATGTCATGTCGTGCATGTATGGCTGCGACCATACGTCAATCGATCCATCGATTAAACAGTGTGTCTATAGCAGCCGGACGTTTTACTTGCTTCCTTCCTGCGCATATCTAACAGTTACGAAACATAATTGGTATTTTCTGAAACCCCTTTTCTTAGGAATACACACACAAAATACAGCCAGACAACTTACCCTATATAACAGGGAACTCGTACACAATAAAAATTATTTTTAAAAAAGAATAAAAAAAATAGCTGACCGACAACTCAGCCGTACAAATTATTGTAGACAAATTATTATGTTCGGAGCCGAAGCGAGCCACAATTGTAATGATAGATCACTGAGGTTTTTCGATCTACATCCAACAAGATGTAGGTAGATCGATAAAAATATTAACTCTGTGATACCCGAAACCCACTCAATAATTAACTTTTGTCTATTATCGAAGGTTCTAGAAAATCGGAGATAATATAAAAATAAAAATGTTTAAAAGAGTTTATTAGTTTATTATGGATTCTTTATAAATAAAATGAATGATTTTAAATAATCAACATTATATTGAATTATTTTTTTAAACTGGGAATGATCATGACATTAACCACCTGTCAATGTCATCTTAAGTCATTCAGTTAGAATAAACTACCGAAAACAAACAATGTACAGAACCAACCTATTTGTATGAGTTTATTTCTGAAAATTATAATTACTTTTTATTTAAAATGTGATGGAATACATACTTTTAAAAAAGAATTTAGCAATATCTATAGAAAACAAAAAATGACCAATTGGTGAGTGATATTGTTAACATTACATTGTTACAAGGATTAGAAAAAAAATACCTATCTAAACCTAGGAAAATTAAATATGGTGTGCCTCAAGGAAGTGTCTTAGGTCCTTTATTATTTATAATATATATTAATGACATATTTAAATCAAGTAAGCATCCGATGATACTCTTTGCTGATGACAGTACAATTTTTATTGAAAAAAATAAAAATGATAACAATAATAACTATGAAAATGACATTAACAATACAATAAATGACGTTATCTATTGGTTACAAAAGAATAACTTGAACATTAATGTTGAAAAAACAAAAATAATGCAATTCAGTCAACGTAAAGTAAGTCCTACAATTGATATACACTACAATGGATCTAAAATAGAAACAAAAACCGGCCAAGTGCGAGTCGGACTCGCGCACCGAGGGTTCCGTACAAATTTAATACCTCTACGCGTTTATGAGGAAATGGGTAGTAAGTTTAAAATTATTAAAAAAATATATATTATGTGATGTAACTAAAAATTTATGGTTTTCGTAATTTTTCCTTTATCTATGCTATAAGACGTTGCTTCGTACCAAATTTCAAGAGTCTGAGTTCACGGGAAGCACCCTGTAGGTTTTGATTCCCTTGCAAGTGTCGAAAATTTGCGGCATAAACGGCTGTATCTTTTGATTGCGTTGGCTTAGAAGTTTGATTTTTTCACAGCTTCAAAGGACAGTAGACCTGAGTAATTGATATAAATTTCAGCTTCATACCTCCACGCGTTCCTGAGAAAAAGGGTCTTGACAGACGGACGGACGGACGGACAGACGGACAACAAAGTGATCCTATAAGGGTTCCGTTTTTTCCTTTTGAGGTACGGAACCCTAAAAACTGACGAAACCAAATTTTTAGGATTAAGTATAGATAGGAATATGACTTGGGAATCTCATTCTATTGATGTATGCAAAAAACTTTACAAGTTCTCATTTGCACTATATAAGTTGGCACAGATTGCAAACAGAGAAACCGTTCTTACAGCGTATCATGGTTTTGTAGGATCAACTTTGCGCTATGGATTAATTTTTTGGGGAAACTCTAGTTACAGAGAGATACTACTACGAGCACAGAAGCAATGTGTCAGGGCCATATGTGGACTGTCACTCACGGAGAGTTGTGAACCATATTTCAAATCACTGAGATTATTAACTTTGCCCTGTTTATATATATTAGAAGTCTGTATGTTTGTAAAAAATAATCCTGATCTATTTTTAGAGAAAAAGACAGTACAAGGTTTTAATCTCCGCCCTAGGAATGTAACAATTGGTTCCAACATCTGTAAAACTGCGTTGATGAAAAAAAGTATCATAAAGATGGCACCGAGCATTTACAACAAACTACCGGAACCTTTGAAATGTCTAAATGCACACAAGTTTAAACATGTGATTACCAAATTACTCATAGATAAATGTTATTATAATATTAAAGACTATTTTTCTGATGCTGACATTCAATGTGACTTTTTTAAATAACCTAATTACTTATTAATTGACCATATAATATATTTCACATTCTTTGATTTTTTTTTCTTTTTTATTTCTATTTTAATTCGTTTCGTATTCGATTAATATAAATTAATATAATTTTTAATTTTGTATGTTCATAAGAACTAATACTAGGTACCTAAATAATAATTGTTTTGCATGTCATTGTACTATGGCTAAACACGCGCACATCCAGATTGATGACAACTGTATTATTATACCGTGTTTAAAGCAAATAAATACATTTCATTTCATTTCAAATAACATTGCATCAAAACTTAAAGACGGTGCTGTTAGATAAAATGCTGGGTCTAATTTATAATTTGTTTTACAAGTTATACGGAAATTTTGAAAAACATCTGTCAGTAAAATTACGTCTGTTTTTAGGTATAAGTCCGTGTATTCACCAAGATCTTTTAAACAAAATGTTTTCCAAACTTGATTTGCATGACGATAATCAGACTCTGAAACAGAGTCGTTAGTTAAATGGCTATAGAAACAATCTCGCGATGGTAAACTAAGTTCTTTATACGAATTCCATTAGTCATATATTCGTATGGGTACACACCTTTTCGTCTTACTAGATCAAAATGCTTTTTCTCTGGAAAAAAAATTGATAAGTGCTTAAAGTCACTTTCGTTTAAGTTTGCAGCAAGTTTTTCTAAACTAGTACCTAAAAATTTAAATGAATCCACAAAACGCACCGGTATATATTCCTGATAACCTGTATTAAAATTTTTTGTAAATGATATGTAGTTTTCATTGTTTGTCGCAATTACCTTTAAGTTGCCTTGCATTTCACCTTACTCTCGAATAAATAAGTGACTATCGTATCCGGACAAATTATAAAAAAATACTGGAACAAATTTTGGTAACTGATATTTAAGGTTACAGTAAGAATGAGCCGCTCCACGGTATGTTCCTGTTAGGTGGCAATGATCTTTTACTTTGTCATCAAGTAACAATTTTTCGCAGAGAAAATAAAATTTTGATGTATTTAAATTTTCTTGCTCATCTGGTGTTAATGAAGACATAGGAATTGGAGTTTTTAAAATCTTACATATTTGTTTTACGTCTTTACCAAGAAATTTCAGAAATTTTTCGATACAATCTTTCCCACGATAAGACACATATTTATTGAGAGAGCTATTAAAAGAACAGACGATATAATAGCCAAATGCTGCTGGTATATATTTCTTCATAATAGATGTACATTTCGAGTAATGATTTTTTGATTCGGGTTCAACTAATAAAGCTTCAAAATCAGCGTATATAACAAATGGCATATCTTGCATCCTTTCGCAATTATTAAATTGAATCACAGTTCCTGGTTCAGGTAAAACTGTTCGAACCCCACCACAAATATGGTCATCAAATTTTTGTTTAATATTAAAAAATATCATGCACTCATCACAAAAATATATTTTTCCGACATGTTTTGTTAACTGAGGTCTCAGTAATTTACTCAAATATTTTATGAGGCAATAATGACGAAATTCACCTTTTCTAATAGTAACAAATTGACATGATGTTTTCTTTTATGGTTAGTTTTGTATAAAGGACCCACAATTGTTGACTTTTTTCCAAGACCGTATACATTGACGCTAATTAGATGATTATTTTTTTCAAAGATTTTGATGTCCGAGAAACCAACTGGAAAAGTCATATTTTTGATATAAAGTTTATTTTCAAATCTGGGATAAGAAGATATTCTATGTGGATTGTTGACAGCTGGAAATAATGCAGCCATTATACACCACAAAAAACAAAACTCATCATTATTTTGTACATTGACACAGGCGCGTTTTAATTTTATAGATTTCGGTAATTCAATAAATCTAGCACCTCTCAAAGGATTGTACTTATTGATGTTTACTTCTAAGTACAAATTGCGTAGAAATATCCAGCCGCTGTCCCTTTATTAAAATTCATCTATTTTATTAATAATAGTACAAACGACTTTGGAAAAAGTTTCGTTAAAATTATAATAGTCATGTAATATAAAGTTTTCAATAGAAAATGATTTTATATCGTTGTTTAATGTTGAAGGTAGATTAAATTCGGCAAACAACTCAAAGTTAACTTTGATTGAATTATATGTAGCGCGTCTTGCGGCTAATAGAGATCTAGGCTATATACGAGATCTTAAACCTTGTAAGAATTCCATTGGTGGCGTTACTGCATGGTCATCTCCATCTGCGACCATAGGCAGCACTCTGTATGAAGCAATTCTATTTCTGAACGCCCTACCTATATTTACACGACAAATAAAGTGTGGATAAATCAATATATTGCAATTACGTTATCTTATTTTTTTTAAATCAATATAACGAATATAAACTTACGAACATTATAGTTCTGGCTAGCAGCTGGATCAGCGTTGCTGGTTGGCAACAGGCAGGGAGACATCGTAGAGTCACACACACACACTAGTGCTTCAGTAGACTGTGTCTAAGTTGGCACTCGTCGAAATTAATTGGGTGAAAAACCACCCTACAAGATTATATATACAGCGTTTTAGCCGAATCATGAATATTTTTAGAGATATTGTAAACCTTTAGGTGTGAAGAAATTTCCGATTCACGTATAAAAATTAGCAATAATAATACATGACTTAAGCCAAACGGTGTTCAAAGTCTGAGTTTTGATAGCATAGGTAAGCACTTTATTTTAGTCGAATTTATTAAATCAGAACTCGAAAACAAAAGTTTCATGTTGCAAACTTCCTTTGAAATACGATCATTAAAAAAAGGCCGCCTATGTCAATAGCTAATTAACCAACTGACAAAAGAGGGTTAAACAACAGAAAACAGGAACTGTATCAGACCTTCATCCCTTGCGGGTAGGCAGAGCCTAGGGCATTCAGACCAAAGGCTACGTTTAGCATATATTGGTGGTGCATAGGTGGAAAATAGAACCAAATAATGATGGGTTGCTAACTACATCAGCTATTACCATAGCATAGATCGTCAGAATTTTCCGCAAGCGACTTTTACAATCTGCACGGGAGGAAAAGCTGCAAAGGGTAAAAAAGTGTATGTAAAGGTGCGATCACATTAGGTGTTGTTTAAAATGACTTGTGTTCGTACTACTAAACATCTTTTTGCAATCAACATGTAGTGATATAGGTTAAACTAGAAATCATATCTTGTATAGGTATTATTAGCTAAATAAAAAACATTTTCTACAAAATTGCGAATCAAAGATATAAATTTTAGACATGAAGAATTAAATTTGCTATAGGTATTTTAATTCACAAGTTATCGGAAAGAGATTTTGAAATTTAAGTGGAGAGGAAAGAAAAATAATATTTTGTACTACCTACTTATACTTTAGATATTTGCACTTGGTCGCTACTATCCTTTACAACTGTTTTGTAAGCTTAGGCAGTGCCGGTTTCAGCCCTACCAGCACCTTGGGCAAAATTTCTAAGGTGCCCCCACCTAAATGCAATGCAAACCCATTCGAAACAAGATTTACGTTTTAAAAACTAATACCTGATTACGGAAGCCATTTACAGCTAACAATCTATATATTCTTGAAATGTGCTAATTAAGACCTTCCATTTGATATACATCTCAAGGTCCTCTTTGGTTGCATCACACTTAGACTGAATTAAGTACTTATCTGTAATATGTATTCGTATTCGTATTCAATATGTATGTATGTTTATTATATGTATGTATGTATAGTATATGTATGTATATAATACATATTTAGTCAGTATATGTGTATGTATTGCTATATTAATTTATGTATGTTTATAATGTATACCTATTTGTGTGTAGCAATGTAAGCATGATCTTATAGTTAAATTTGTACGTACTTGCTTCTACCTTTTAATTGAGTAAATATCCTCTCAATCTATCGCAGGTTGACTGGAAGAGATCCCTACATGGGATAAGTCCGCTTTTGTATATTTGCTCTTTCGTAAGTTGTCTTTGTATATGTATTTGTTTTGGTACAATAAAGTTATTACAAACAAACAAACAAACATCTCGAAACCAAAACAAAAAAATTTTATGCCCCGCAATTATTGTATGAAGAATGCTTTATATACATTTATTGAATACAAATTGTAAACTTTGTCACCCGGACAATAAAGTAGAATCGATTGACATCTCATTTGTCAAAAGTGGATAAGCGGTATGGATGCTAAGGTGAAAAACACATAGATATCCACAATAAAATGAATATACGTAATGAAATAGTTATTTATAAAAAAGTAAGTAGGCCTCGATCAATTAGCGAGGGGATGTACATGGGCAGTCATGGCGCCCCTTTATACCGGCGCCCTGGTTGGTCGCCTTAAACCGCAACTGAGCTGAGGCAAGCATAACACGCTATGACGTGCACGCTCGTGGTATATTTCCGTAGGAACGAATAATGCAGATTATACAATTTTGTCGTAGTGATTTCAAGATATTAGAATCGATAAAATTACATGCAAAATAATTTATATTACAACTAAACTTTTTTCAAGTGGAAAGGTTTTGATTATAACCATAAGTATATTTAATATGAAACGGGTGTTACCACAAAATAATTACCCTTAAGATATATTTATTGCATTCTGTATGTACGTTACATTATATACGAGTATTTATTTGATAATTCATTTTGATAGTGACTACAAGAAATATATAACTGGTTACAGTTTCCGTAATTATTAGCAAATTTATTAATGAGATTGTTAATGTAATCAATTAATTGCGATTGAAGAATATCTAAACATAATTATTCAAAACTTTTATCGATAGTTGATCGATGTCACCTTCACAACGTGTGTTCGCAACCCTATTTATTTACCTACCAATGCATTTCAACTTGGACCGTTGCATTGTGAAGTTATGAGTAAAATGTAATATAAATTTACTGAATTTCTAAATGGATCCCATATGCTTTGTGATAGGATTTATCGTGGTCCAGGATGCCAACAATCGAACTTGGTGTGGCACGAGCAAACGGCCTAGAAACATCGAAAAGTTCTCAGCATGGTCTCGGTGGGTATTTTTTACCAATGTCTTAACGGGTGACAGTGCTCTCGTATTTACTGGGTGCCAATAGCCTATGGGTCACCGGCACGACCAATCGGGCCAGTAATGAGAAAACTCGATCCCAAGGCGTCCCGATGACTTTGCGACAGACTATTCGTTCTAGGTGCCCACCAGTTAGATCACCGGCATGAGCAAACGGCCTTGGTAAAGCGATTATCAATTGCATTATGCACTATGGTCAGATCTTTTGGGTTTCAGCAATTTTATATCGCTAAAACTCAGTGTTTGTGAGTGTCTAGTGAAATATGTCAAATGTCTGTGTTTAACTGAAACAAGCAGTGTTACATGTGAATTTGTCAGAGTTAAAATTCTAAAAGTGGTGTAATGTGTTGCGGATCGAGTTGAAAATTAATATTGGTAAGTTTTACACAAATATCTCTTACGCGACTTTCGAAACATAGTTTCATCATCATTGTTATATGTGAAGTTACGTTGATTTTTAGGTGCTCTTTTATTATACGATTCAAAACACGTCATTGAGCGATTGAAAATAAGCTCTAAAGGTAAAGTAATTCCCAGATATTAATTGGTGGTTTTTACACAGTTTCACACTCCATTGAGGGAATAAAATGACCGAAATGGAGTGTGAAACTGTGTTAAAGTCATCAATTAATATCTACTCCGGGCGCCGTCGCAATCCGACAAAGCACGGCAATCAACTTCGCTTACCTGCGGAGTATGGGGCGCGTCATCACCCGCCATTAACGCGGCTTGAGAGCGGTCACCCTCTTGAAGTTCGGAGTACACACCACCTTCTACCAGCGGCGCGGTGCGAAAACGATCGACCTCCCGCGGCGCGGCGTTCTCGCCAATCCTCTGCGGCGCGGCGACAACATACTCGGTCATCTGCGGCGCGAGACTCGTATTAATATTTTCACACTTCCGCGGCGCGAGGTCAGCACAGTTCTCTGTAAAGGGCGCGCGGCGAGAGGTTCCCCTTCCTCGCGGCGCACTTATAGCATTACTTTCCACCAGCTGCGCGGTGCGAGCACACTTGTTCATCGACAGGCAGTAATTATAATAACATCGCACGAATTTTGCACGCGAACTTTTCTGCACGTTCTTCACCTTGTTCAACTGCGAATATACCTGTTGAAACATTTGAGAATCTAGCAGTTATGTTTTGTAGTAAACAGCTTTCTGTTTGCACATCGAAAACTATAATAAATGGGATTATCTTGAACTCGCCGACACGGTTAACCTGACATGCGTACGCTCTCGTACGCGTTCTCAATAGTAATTTAAACTAGTAAGTAGCATCAAGCCTGTCTCACTCCGCGGTAGGTATTAAAAACGCAAGTACGTACGGCGGCCATGCCAGCGTGGCTAATCAGTGCGTCAGAAAAGGTAAACGTTACGCGATAGAAAAAGATGGATGGAAGTTATTAGCGTTGTGCGATCTGAATTGAACTTAATTGTATCGTAGCGAGTCTCTATTCCTTTAATTGATTTTTCAGAGTGAATCTTCTGCACTTGTACTATTATGTATTCTATGGTAGCGTGGTAGTGCGGGAAGTAGTGTCATAAGGTGCAAATTTTGGTATCGGAAGAATTCACTTGGCACACATGTAACATACGTAAAGTTAAGCTAATTTAGCCCGGTAGCCATCCCCCACCCCCTGGGGGGTAGGTAGGGGGGGCATTCGAAGTTACTCGCCGCCGCGCTTCAGAAAAAAAATCATATCAGCTTCTATTTACCTAACACCTCAAGTGTGGTATCATTTTCTGATAAATCAGGCATGAGGAATTCAATTTTAAGTACAATTTCACATTTAATGTAAAGATTAATAGTAAAAAAGGGAAAATATTGACGAAAATATTAAAATCGGATCGCATTTTTTTTTATTTTAACTGATTTATTTTACCAGAAATCCTGTATTTTGTGCAACAAAAAATACTATGTTAAAGAATATTTATTTAGCTTTTAAAAAATATATACTTATAAATATATACAAGGTAAGTAGATGTATTGTGTGAACCGCATTAAGGTTTTGATACAAAAATAGAAAAAAAAACAGTAAATTTTGGGGGTTCCCCATACTTAGAACTAAAACTCAAAAATTTATTTTTCATCAAACCCATACGTGTGGGGTATCTATGGATAGGTCTTCAAAAATGATATTGAGGTTTCTAATAGCATTTTTTTCTAAACCGACTACTTTGCGCGAGAGACACTTTCAAAGTGGAAAAAAGTGTGTCCCCCCCCCCCCGTAACTTCTAAATTAAGAGAATGATAAAACTAAAAAAAATATATGATGTTCATTACCATGAAAACTACCAGCGAAAATTGGTTCGAACGAGATCTAGTAAGTAGTTTTTTTTTAATACGTCATCATCATAAACGGCAATTTACCTTTCATTCAATCAACTCAAATATAAAAAAATTTAAAAAACATACTACAAGACTTTTATATTATGTTATTTGCTACTACGGAACCCTTCATGGGCGAGTCCGACTCGAACTTGGCCGCTTATTTACTATTAATCTTTACATTAAATGTGAAATTGTACTTAAAATTGAATTCCTCATGCCTGATTTATCAGAAAATCATACCACACTTGAGGTGTTAGGTAAATAGAAGCTGATATGATTTTTTTTCTGAAGCGCGGCGGCGAGTAACTTCGCATGCCCCCCCTACCTACCCCCCAGGGGGTGGGGGATGGCTACCGGGCTAAATTAGCTTAACTTTACGTATATTACATCTGTGCCAAGTGAATTCTTCCGATACCAAAATTTGCACCTCCCATACATTGGGTGACACTACTTCCTGCACTATGGTTAGAAATAACCATAAAATGATTCTGATCTAGCTCGGCAATAAGCGTCCCACGAAACTATAACAAAATTTCAACTCGCAAAAGTTCTACTCCAGAAGAGTGCTTTGCAAAACTACTTTTCTGAACCGGTCTTTTATTTGTCCTTCAGCCAAGATCTATACAGGAATAATTATAAAAAAATCATGACCAAGGGATTTTTCGCACAATGCTTACGTATTCAATCATTCGAATCAACAAAATTCATGGATCAATTCAAAGGAATCAATTTTTAACTTGCCGACACTGCCATCTTGACACCCGTCCTCGGGTTTCATATTTAAGATCAAAACAAAGCACAAACGGTACACCGTTCGGCCAAACCTGATCAAAACAAAGCTTTAGTTTTTTTTTTTAAGAAGTCTTGCTGTACGACGAGGCAATGCCGCCAATCTCTTAGGTATATGTTTTATTTTTATATTTTTTTAGTTAGTTACATTTTATTTCATACTTTTAATATTTGAATTTAGGTAGGCTATTTAGTTTTTAGTTAAATTAATTATTGTGTACTGTTTGTATATTTTTTTTTGCTATAAATAACCATCTTTATTAGATGACTTACTTAATTGGATTAAACGATCTAAAATATAATAAACTCAAAACAAAAAATGAACATCGATAAATCTTTAAAATCGAATTGGATAGTAATAACTTCATGTCTATGTGCAGCGATCACATGTTAAGAAACGCAGCCAGCCTTCCTGCTAGTTCAAAGTTGTTATTAATCATATGTTCTCTTTACCAGTTATGAAAGTTAAATTGAATCAAAACGAACAGAACTTCTAAATTTTAACGAAGTTAAAAAAAAAGATACAGTAATTATTAATTGAGTTAGGAGAGATCACCAAGACATATCAATAACAAAATTGCCATCGTTAGCCTTACACTAATATGCGTATTACCACCTGTGATCACCAGGTCCACTTGACCTTATGATTTCCGCTAGAAACTCGACCTCCACAAGAGCCGACCGCATACTGCCCACTCACGGACTACGGGTCAACTCTAGTACGCTCACAACAAAACAAACAATGCAAGTCATCACTCTACCTATGGCAATAAAGCCTTCGGCTGTGCTATCGGTCTTCCTAATGGGCTTCTCTGGCTCCCGCATCCTTCTCAACCTATCATGGAAACACTTGTGTATTTGCTTTGAGTTTCATGCCCGGAAAGTATCTCGATTTTTTAAATAATTGAACAGGTGAAAAATCGTCATAATGATTCAAGTAGTTATACGTAAGAACAACCGGAATCATCTAGGTTTAGAATATGGTGCGAACAGTATGCTCCACCCCCCGAGTAAATCCAACCATCAGAGGCGCTACCGCCAGGTCATAAACTGCCATGGGCTACTTGGAGGTGCTTGAATTGCCTCCGAACTGAAGTAGGCCGATGTAAACATAATCTGGTGCGCTATATAGACCAAGCAGAAGCACAGGGCGATTGTGGTCATGACAATTAGATCATTAGATCACCTCTATGCCCTACCAGCTGTACCGTGCTTGACCTATACTCTGCCTGAGAGAGAAGCGTAAAAGTGGCAAGGTTCTCGAAGAACAAAATTTAAAATTCAAGCCAACGACACGATAAGAAGAAGAAGTGAAAAAAAATGTCAACTGGGTAGATAATATACGCTATTTTCCAACAAGTCAAATCAGACACCTTCCTCCAAACGTCAAAACAAACAGTTCCCATTGTTTGCACTTCGACTGCACTTGGACTTTGTATGAAATACAGGCAGATGACGACACAGATCCCCGGAGCCAAACAACGGTTTCACCATCAGCCCTTCCGCAATAATAAATCCAAAACTACGCTAAAATGGATACGTTCAAAAACAAGCGACACCACTTTGCGACGCTTTACCCTGCCAACAGCTCAAAATAATTCATCCCTGGCTCAGGAAAATACCCAACTGTCAACAAAAACAAACGTTTACAGTACTTTTGTTACACTAAAGCGTGGCTAGAATACAGTTAAAGCGTTTGCAACTTAATCGTTTTTCTACGGACTTCCTAACAATAAAAATAACATTCCTTATCAGTACTATATTCTTGAATTTGGCTATAATATCACAATATTTACTCGACTTTAACTATCCATATTAAAATTTACTCAAGTAACGGGACTTTACTTCAGTTAACCTAAAACAAAGTAAATAATAAATTAATGGCAAAATATTATTACTCACATAGTAAACGGTGAAGGGTCCTTTTAAATAAAGTCATCACCATGATCATCATCATGGTAGGCTCGCCGTCCTATTAATCACCTCTTCATCATCACTACTTCTTCATCAATAATATCTTCATCGTCATCACTGTCTCTTCATTACCAATATCATCATCATCACCCTGGTCATTATCTCATTATAATCTTTATAAAAGTTATCATCATATTTAGCTATCTTAAGTCCAATATTAGGCAAAGGCTAGGAGAACTTATCTATCCAACTTTACGAATAATGAAGTACGTAACGTACCTAATAACTATCATTTTACACCAGTATTCACACGTAAGCTTATACGACGCTAAAAATTATAATTTAAAATACTCAAACTAGACTATTTGCTAGGATACTAACTGCCACCTCCAGTGATGTTAAGCTCATCTATCAACTCATGACGATAAGATTAACTCACTATGCTTAGCAGATAATACACGTTCTTATTTAAAATAGCGAAATCATAATTATTTTTTGCTTGCATAGTGGTCAAAAGACTAGACATTATTCTACTTTATGTTTTAAAACTAAAGGTTTCGAAATAAATTACTCTCTGCTCTACTTTTAAATCGAAAAAAATATAAAAACTCACCAGGTTATCTTTGCGATTCAGCAGATAAGGTAACGACACAGAAATACACACGATATCAACTCGCTTTTTCACTTCACCTCACTTTACCAGGAATCTCCAGCGCCTGCGGCACTGCCGCTGACTCCAACTCGGCCGCAATACGTGGCCAGTAGTTATGGTTCACTTGTTAGCACTTTAGCACCTTTGCAGAAGTAGCTGAAACTAAACACACGTTATGTATCTTTGCACTGATCGCTTCACTTTCGTTAGCACCATTACTGGCGCTTAAGGTTGTCACACAGGCCGGCTGTCATTCAGACAGACTTGTCACACAGACTGTTGACAGACAGACGGTTGGCAGACAGACGGTGGACAGACAGACGCTTGTCACACAGACGCTTGTCACACAGACGTTTGTCACACAGACGCTTGTCACACAGACGCTTTGTCACACAGACGTTTGTCACACAGACGTTTGTCACACAGACGTTTGTCACACAGACGTTTGTCACACAGACGTTTGTCACACAGACGATTGCCACACAGACGATTGTCACACAGACGATTGTCACACAGACGATTGTCACACAGACGCTTGTCACACAGACGCTTGTCACACAGACGCTTGTCACACAGACGCTTGTCACACAGACGCTTGTCACACAGACGCTTGTCACACAGACGCTTGTCGAACAGACGGTTGTCACACAGACGGTTGTCACACAGACGGTTGTCACACAGACGGTTGTCACACAGACGGTGGTCACACAGACCATTTGTCACACAGACCATATGCGACACAGGATAGGTTGCGATACTAAAACCAGAGCCTGTCATTGACCCCAAAAGTTATCGACACATTGCACTGCTAAACTCCATTCACAAACTATTAAAAAGGCTAATACTGATGTAAGGACGAAGGTATTCGGGAGAGAAATGATACCATAGGCTGCTCGCATAATACTCTCTGTATTTTAGGTTTCATAAGATTATATAGGCATGATGAGTACACATACACATAGGTAAGTATAACATAGGTACATTACATAGATTACACACTACACCTCCAAAGGCGGTGTAAAAATAAAATAAAATTACAATTTTAGTTTTATTTTTATAGTTCCTAAACGCAAAAAAACACATCATTACAGTAAATAAGTGATTACTTATGTCATAAAATTCATACAATAGATGACAAGTAAACAAAAAATATAGTAACATAATTATTAGTTATGGTAAATGTTATATAGGGACGTGTCAATGAAACAACGGTTGAATGCAGACTGGGTATTTATTCGCACACCCGCAAATCGGTGGCATAAATCCTAACAGATACATAACACTTTTCCCCTTCAAAATATGAGTACTCGTAAGTACATGTACTTATTAATATCTACAACTTAAATTATTAAACTAACTATGTAAGAATGTAGACAACCGAAGTTAAAGTTATAATAGAAGGTAAATACATTTAACCTTATTACCTACATAATTTCAAACTTGTAAGGTAATGTAGATATTACCAAGTCATTTCTTTTATCTGGTCACGACAACGCAACGCAGCTTCCCTGGGCGGTAAACGGGTACTCATCGACTTGGTCGGAGACAGCAGCGACGCAGGCGCCGGCGCGCGCCATGTCGACTCCGCGATCGATACCTGCTCACTATCAAAGAACTCATCCTTTTCTTCCTCTGAAGGAGGAACTGAAACCCGCACCTGATTT
This sequence comes from Acrobasis consociella, assembly GCA_963555685.1. Classification (NCBI taxonomy): domain Eukaryota; kingdom Metazoa; phylum Arthropoda; class Insecta; order Lepidoptera; family Pyralidae; genus Acrobasis; species Acrobasis consociella. Next base: position 14,923,509 of record OY743125.1, on the reverse strand, counting down.
TTACTCGGCGAGTCAGTCAAGACTTGGCTCAGTGAGTGACGTGATTTTTGAGTCACAATTTGGTCAATATGCCGTTTATGAGTTTTACCGTCATTCGTCTTAATATTATACGAAACGGGTCCTACTCTTTGTTCTACTACGCCCTCGGTCCACTTATTGCCGGATTTAGAATAATTGCTCATCAAAATTGGTTCATTTTGCTCAGTTATTCGCAACGGTCTGTTGTGCCGTTGTTCTTCGAGTAGCTGACGCTGGCGCACGCGCTCGGCGACGTCAGGTCGCAGCAGGTCGAGGCGGCCGCGCAGCCGCCTGCCCAGCAAATCTACCGCGGGCTCGCGCCCGGTCGTACTCTGTTCCGTATTTCTATACATAAATAAAAATCTACTTAATGCTGTATTAATGTCATCTCCTTCCAGTTCCGCTTTTTTAAGAACCCGTTTTATCGAACGTACCGCGTTTTCACCGGCTCCATTACTGGAAGGGTGATAAGGTGGTACTAACGTATGTCTTATACCATTATTCTCTAGATATTGCGCGAAGGCCGCCGAAGAGAATGGGGGCCCGTTGTCGCTAACTAAACGTTTTGGTAGACCAAAGCGAGCAAATAATCGCCTCAAAGAGTCACAAACGACTACCGCTGATGTCGTAGTTACTTTTTCTGCCTCAATCCATTTCGAATGTGCATCAATCACGATAAGATAATAATTATTGTTAAACGGGCCCAAAAAGTCCACATGTAGACGCGACCACGGCTCTGTGGGCCAGGGCCACGAGTGGAGCGGCGCGGTGGGGGGCGCGGCGCGAACCTCTCGACACGGTACACATGCGCGCGCGACTTCCTCTATATCGCGATCTATGTTTTCCCACCATACATAATTACGGGCAATTTGTTTCATCTTAACAATTCCCGGATGACCCTCGTGGATTTCTTTCAAAACGGCATTTCGTAAACTAACCGGAACTATAATACGATATCCCCATAAAATACAACCCTGGTCAATATGCAAGCTATCTTTTCTATTAGCGTATATATTTTCAATATCATTAAAATCCTTATGATCTGGCCAACCGTACATTATAAAACCGTATATTTTACTGAGCAAAGCGTCTCGTGCCGTTTCGTTTTTTATATCTTTAAAACAAATCGGGAAACTTTCTTGTACAAAATTTAGGTAATTACCCTCTTCCTCACCACTAAGTTGTTTCTGGGACAACTCCAGAGGGAGGCGGGAAAGAGCATCAGCGAAACAGTTTCTTGACGAAGTAACAAACTCGATATTGAAATTATACGCCGCCAATTTTACAGCATAGCGCTGAAGCCGACACGCTGCCGTTACCGGCAATCCTTTATTTTTACCAAAAATGTAACTTAAAGGACGGTGATCGCTTCTCAAAGTAAAATATCTACTATAAAGATATTGGTGGTGCTTCGATACACCAAAAACAATTGCCAGCGCCTCTTTGTCGATATGCGAGTAATTAACTTCGGCCGCGTTAAACGTGCGCGAGGCGCAGCACACGGGCCGCTCCGAGCCGTCCGCCGCGCGCTGCATCAGCACCGCGCCGAGCCCGTACGCGCTGCTGTCTACCGATAGTATCAACTCTAATTTAGGATCGTAATGCGCGAGCACAGGGGCACTGCTTAACACCTTTTTGATTTTATTAAAGGCTTTACTACAAGTATCGGTCCATTCCCACTTGGCATTTTTTTTTAATAAATCATACATAGGTTTTAAAATATCACTCATGTTCATACAAAAATTTAGAATAAAAGTTCACTAATCCCATGAAACTTTTCAGCTGGGTGACATTATTTGGTGGCGGCGCTGCTACAATGGCCTGTATTTTATTTGAATCTGTATGCAAACCCAACTTGTCAATGATATAGCCTAAGTATGTGACACTATCTTTAAAAAATTGACATTTGCTAAAATTTATTCTCAGGCCATTTTCCTTGAGTCTTTGTAGCACCGCTCTTAAGTTCGCTAAATGAGTCGCCTTATCCTTTCCAGTAACACAGATATCATCAGCGAACACAGCCACCGACGGTAGATAGTTTAGCGTTTCTTCCATAATTTTCTGGAAGTTTTCCGGTATACATTTAATACCAAAGGGAACGCGCTTATACGCAAACGTACCTACGTAAGTTGTGATGGCCGTCATCGCTTGTGAGTCTTTATGCAATAAACATTGTTGAAAGGCATTCGATAAACCTAGTTTAGAATACTGTTCACCACCACCTAAGGTTGCGAAAAGGTCCTCAATGCGCGGCAGCGGGTAGTGATAGTCTTTTAGTAGCGGATTGATTGTGACCTTGTAATCACCACACAAACGAATGGCACCGTTAGCCTTAATCACCTGTACGATAGGTGTACCATAGTATGAGCGCTCGACTTTATATATCACACCTTCCCGCTGCAGGCGCTCGAGTTCCTTCTCCACAGGTTGCCTTAGTGACAATGGGAGAGGCCGCGCCTTAATAAACACAGGCGATTCATCCCTAAGGTACAACCTGAATTCTGACTTAAAAGTACCTAAACCTTCTGCAAAAACCTCCGGAAACTCCTGTCGTAACAAGGACGCAATCGAGTTGTCTTCTCTTAAATTATGGAATTCTACATTTACAATTCCTAATTTTAAAAGTTTAATCCACGTACGACCCATCAAAGGCGGGCCCCCATTTTTGACAATAAATAAATTAAGTTTGACTTGATTTTCTCCACAACGGATAGTACATGTCCGTTGTGGAGAAAATCAAGCCATAATAAAACCAAGAGTCTCGATGACGTCATCTGTATAAGATTTCAAAATTATCTGTTTCTTCTCCACTGGGATGTGTGAAAAATGTTGGTCATAATATTTCTTTGATATAACAGACAGCTTGCTTCCGGTGTCTATCTCAAATTTACACAAAATATTTTGTACTTTTAACATCGCAAAATAAGGTCCATCGCCCTCACTACTGACAACTAAGTTATAAAAATTATCATCGTCCGAGTCCAGTTCATCCAAAAAATATTGGCTTTTCCCATATTTTTTTTCATTCCTATTATTATTTTTATCATTATCACTTTTCACTTTTATACACACCGCTTTAATATGGCCTCTTTCTCCACAATTGTCACAATTATAATACTTAAACCGACACTTGCCTTCTATGTGCCCTGATTTACCACATCGACAGCAACGCTGTGTGCGAGCGCCGCCACGCCCCCGCGAGGCGCCGGCGTCGATCCGGTGCAAGCCGTCGTCGGCGGCCGCCGCCGCCGCTGGGCGCGCTGCGCCGGCGCCGCTCGCGCCCGGAGCGCCTGCCAACGCCGCGTTCCGCTCCGCCGCCTCCAGCGCTAGCGCCAACTCCACGGCCCGTTTGTAGTCCACATTTCTCTCCGCGAAGATCCTCGATCTCATGTCCTCATTGCACAAGCCCGATACGAATTGGTCTCGTAAATTCTCCTCTAACTTATCTCCGAAATTGCAAGTTTTCGCCAAATGTTTCAACGATTGACGGTATTCACGTACGGTTTCACCTTGACGCTGTTTTCGCTGTCGCATAACGTGTCTTTCGGCAATCTCAGATCGATCAAGTTCCAAATGGGATTTCACTAAATTGATTAGCTCAGTGAATGATCTAGACTCTGGAGTGTTCGGAGAACATAAATCGCACATCAACTCGTAACACTCAGCACCTACTACCGTCACTAATGTAGCCACTTGTAAAGTATCATCGATTTTATTTAATGCTATGAACTGTTTCACTCGCCGTACATATGCGTCCCAAGTATTACTCGCAAAATTATACGGTTCGATATGTCCGATAGGAAAATAAAAAGTAATGATTATCCGCGCACACGTGATTCTTGGTCACTACCGCTCGTCGCCAATGTTATATAGGGACGTGTCAATGAAACAACGGTTGAATGCAGACTGGGTATTTATTCGCACACCCGCACATCGGTGGCATAAATCCTAACAGATACATAACAGTAAAGTTTGGTTCTATCTTTGTGAACAGTATCAATTTTTCCATTCTTTAATATTTTGACATTGGGCGACTCATCAGAAATAACTCTGTATGGTCCATTATAATAATAATTATTTTACAGAAATATCACCGCAACACATAGTAACAGAACTAACCAACACACAGAAACACCATCACCTGAAGCCGTCAGAGAATTCTGGGCTGGCATTTGGGAAGACCCTGTTGAACACAACAAGGAAGCTGGCTGAATCAATCAAACTACTTAACCTCTTGCACATATTGCCGAAATGGAATTTGAACAAATCCCCATTGATACCTTTTTACAAGTCTTAAAACGCACCTACAACTGGAAAGCCCCCGGATCGGACCATATACACAATTATTGGTACAAAAAATTGGAAAGCATTCACATACCATTATTCAAACATATCAATAAATTCATAGAGATCCGTATACATAACTGAAGGAATAACTTTATGATACCTAAAGATATAAATGACCGAAAAAAACCAGCAAAATACAGACCAATCACATGCCTCCAAACCATTTTTAAAATTCTGCCTGTGTAAGCGACTCTATAAATAAACATCTAAATAAATACAATATATTAGTAAGGAGCAACTGACAATAGACTCTGTAGTTATAAATAAAGCATTTAAAACAAAGAAAAATATTCATACCATGTTCATTGACTACCGCAAAGCTTATGATTCTGTCCCACATAGTTGGCTTCTTCATGTTTTGAAACTTTATAAAATACACCCGGCAATAGTATCATTCCTAGAAACTTCTATGCGCTCCTGGAAAACAGTCTTAACAATACAAACAAATCAATCACCGCTTTTTTCGGCGGTAGTTTTGAAATAAGTACACACTGATCTCTGTGATTTAATTTAATTTTAAATTATAAAAAATACTTACATTGTTGTCAAAACTATATAATTTTTAATACTTTGAGGTGATAAACACACTGATATAATCAATTACACTGGATCAATGAGATAAGTGGAAATTTCACTGTTTTGTCCTGCCTGCCACACTTCACCCACACAAAATAACAATTTCTTTTATATTTTCCTTATTAAACATCTTTGGTAGTCACTGAAATGGCAAATTATGAAGCAGTTCTTGAAGGGCAACGAGCACTGATGACTCTTATGTCTAAGAAGATGGGTGACTTTGAGTCCCAACTCAAGTCCGCTCCGTCCAGCAGCATCGTCTCGAGCCTTGAAGAGCAGTATGGTGCCTTTAAAAAGGAAGTCTTCGACATGGTGTCACTCCTGTTCCAGCAGATTACAGCACTAGCAACTTCTGTTGACCACATAGAAACGCGGCATCGTAGGAAAAATCTTCTTGTCAGCGGTGTGTCCGAGGATGTCAAGAGTGGGCTAGCTCAAGTTGTATGCAGTATATTTCACGAGAAGTTGGGCCTGAGTGACATACAACCTGAGCATTTGACTGTATGCCATCGTATAGGAAGGATCTCCGAGGACAAATGTAGGCCTGTGTTGATCAGATTCACGGATCTACGCAACAAAGCAGCGGTCTGGGAGAAAAAGACAGCCTTTAAGGGATCCCCATACAGTGTTGCCGAGTTCCTGACGCGGCAGCGACAGGCTGTGTTCGTCCAGGCGCGAAAGAAGTATGGTATGAGGCGCTGTTGGACATCCAACGGCGTCGTCATAATCAAATTGCGAGACGGGTCACTGCAGCGTCTCTTCTGCGAGGCTGATTTGAATAGCCTGCCTCAGTCGGAGCAGGACTTGGCTCCGGTGACTTTGGATCAGGAAGCAGGCGCGGCGGCGTCTTCATCGGCAGCCCTGGTGACTGCACTCAACTCCCCGGAACAAAGAGGAAGGCCTAAACGCACGGCTAGGGCGAAGAAATGAGCTGTATTCTTTTGCTTGGTAAACCAGTCAGTACAATTTTATGTATAATGGTGAACACCACCTTTTGGTAGCCTTTTAGCTTATGTACCTTAAAGTTTTCATTTTTATTTCTATTCCACAAGCAGGTGGCTAAATATTTTTTCATTTTTCGTTACTTCAGCTCACTTCACTTTTAATATAGTTTGTCAAATAACTGTCAATTGTCAATGTCATCATTTTGCAGCTGTCATAATAGTTAACGTTTAGTTTTACTGCTCTGGCCACCTGTCTTTTTACTAGTCGTTATTTCTGCGTTTTGTTTATTAATCTTCGGCAACCGGCAGGACATGCAGATAGTTAATTTTTTAGTTTTATTTCTTTTAATTTATATTTATTGTATTAATTTATATTTAAACTTATATGTCTGATAACGATTCATTTTACTCTTGCGTTTCTACTGATGATAATGACTCGTTTCATGAACCGGAAACTTTACATCAAGTTTTAAACAGTTGTATGTCGGGTACTTCTTTTAATTTCAACGCTTGTCACTTGAATGCACAAAGTATTCCAGCCCATCATACCGATCTACTCGATACATTTTCGTCTCCCATTTTTGATGCAATACTTGTATCTGAAAGTTGGCTCAAACCTTCTTTATCCTCCGTTTTGTTCTCTATTCCAGGGTATGTTTTAATTCGAAATGATCGGGAAGATATGCGTGGTGGAGGGGTTGCAATTTATTTACGCAGTCACATTCCCTATAAAATTCTAATATCTTCACCCCCGGTGCATTCAAGTGCTGCTCAATATATTTTCCTTGAAATATCTGTCAACGGTGTTAAAGCACTTCTTGGCGTTGTCTATTGCCCTCCTGATGTTAATTATTTTTCTCAAGTTGAGGCTACTCTTGATTCTCTCTGTTCGGACTACACACATCACATAGTCATGGGTGATTTCAATACTAATCTTGCTGTCAGCGATGAATCGCGCTCCCGTAGACTTCTTAATATACTTAAGTCAGTCAATCTTTCCGTTTTGCCTTTAGAGCCTACTCATGTCAACCTTTATACTGATGATACTTGGCTTGACTTGATTCTTACTTCTTCACCTAGTCTTGTCGTTAAGCATGGACAGACACCAGCACCCGCTTTTTCTAAGCACGACTTATTGTACGTGTCATATAAATTAAGATCTCCTAAGGTTAAACCCAAGATTGTTTGGACGCGTAGTATGGCTAAAATAGACCATGAAAAGTTGGTGAGTGATGCATCTGGGCTGGATTTCTCAGCTATATTGGAGGCTACGTCTATTGAAGAGAAGGTGTCAATTTTTAACTCAACTATTATAAGACTTTATGATAGGCATGCCCCTTTAAAAGCTGTTAAAGTTAAACGCCCACCTTCTCCATGGATCACTAGAGGGGTTCGTATGGCGATGACTAGGAGAGATCGGGCATTCCGTACCTTTAAGCGAGCAAGAACGGATGATAATTGGGCTGCATACAAAGTCGCTCGTAATCGTTGCAACAATTTTGTAAGAGCAGCGAAACGTAAATATTTCTCCGATAACCTTACCCAGTCTTCGTCGGCTGATATTTGGAAGTTTCTCCGTTCCTTAGGTCTTGCTAAAAGTAAATCTGATTCTTTTTCTACTTCTAGTTTCTCCCCGAATGATTTCAATGATCATTTTAATTCTACAAGTTCTCTTGATCCCGCTGTGAAAGCTGCTACTATTTCTAGTATAACTTCCATGGCCAAGCCTCAAATAGAACCCTTTTCTTTTTCTCCAGCCACTGAGGATGAAATACGCAAAATTATAATGTCCATTAAATCAAAAGCGGTAGGATATGATGACGTGAGTAGACAAATGATCTTAAATATCTTGCCTATAATTTTGCCTATTCTGTCTCACATTATTAATTTCTCCCTTGTAACTAGTACCTTTCCTTCTCTTTGGCGCAAAGCCTTTGTTATCCCACTTCCTAAAGTTACATCTCCCCAATCCTTAAACAATTTTAGGCCAATTTCTATACTCCCTTTCCTTTCAAAAATTCTTGAAGCTGTAGTGCACGCTCAAGTTTCTTCCTTTATCTTTTCTAACTCTCTTCTAACTCCTCTACAGTCTGGTTTTCGCCCTGGTCATAGCACTGCTACTGCTCTACTTAAAGTCACAGAGGATATTAGATTGGGCATGGAGAATACGTTGGTCACCATCCTTGTTCTCGTCGACTTCTCTAATGCTTTTAATATGGTTGATCACGATATTCTCCTGGCCATACTTAATCATCTGCAGTTCTCGTCCTCAGTGGTGGATTGGTTTTCAGCATATTTACGTGATCGGCAGCAATCGGTTCGTTTAGACCGCGACCTGTCGGACTGGAAAAATCTTTCTTTAGGTGTACCACAAGGTGGCATTTTATCACCCTTGCTTTTTTCTCTCTTTATTAATCTACTTTCTTTTACGCTTGGCTGCTCTTACCATTTTTATGCTGACGATCTCCAAATTTATGCACAGTCATCAGTAGATGATATTAACACGTGTGTAGCTAAGATAAATTCTGCCTTGTCCTCAATTTTGTGCTGGTCTGACAATTTTGGAATTAAAGTCAACCCTTCTAAGTGTCAGGCTATAATCGTGGGTAGTTCGAGGCAAGTTGCTCAAATTGACACCAAATCAATCCAAGCAGTAACCTTTAATAACAATATTATTCCTTATTGCAACTCCGTCAATAATCTTGGGTTACAAATTGACTCCACCCTTAGCTGGACCACTCACATAGCTGCAATTAGTCAAAACATCACTCTAAGTCTTCAACAATTAACTCGTCTTAGGAATTTTTTACCTGTCAAGACAAAGATCTTACTTGTCCAGTCTTTAATTTTGCCTATCTTTGACTATACTGATGTGTGTTTTCCCGACCTCAATGTAGATCTTTTGAATAAACTTGATCGACTCCTTAATAACTGCATTCGTTTTATCTTCTGTCTTCGAAAATATGATCATGTGTCTTCCTTTCGTTCTGAACTTAATTGGCTTCCTATTCGCCAACGCAGGGAACTTCGATTACTGTGTACTCTTTTTTCAATTCTTTCAAATCCTGATTACCCTGAATATCTAAAATGTAAATTTAATTATCTGTCAGACACACACGATCGTCAACTTCGTTCTAATGAGACACGTCAGCTCTTTATCCCCCTTTTCCGAACAAATTTTATGTCTAACTCTTTTTCTCTTCAAGCCTCACGGCTCTGGAATGCTTTACCCGTTGACATAAGAGAAGTTTCCACCAAATTCTCGTTTAAAAGAAAAGTTTACGCTCACCTCTTGAACTCCCTTTCTTCATAAAGTCATTATTATTTACTTCTTCACTTCTCAACTATTTAGGTATATGTTATTATAAGTAAATGTATATGTATGTATTGTATATATGTAAGAAGATATATATTGGTATATATCATAGGTATATAATGTAGTTATATAGTATTATTTGATATGTGTAAGTATATTGTATTGCTTTTTGTGCCGCATCGTTTTTTCTGTTTATCCCTATGGTTGACTGGGAGAAAATGCTCTTAGCATTAAGTCCGCCATTTGTTAAAAGTATATTTGTACTTTGGAACAATAAAGTTTGATAAAATAAAATAAAATAAATAAATTCAGAGTCAGAAAGTACTGAGCCGATTTTCATCCAAAGAGGAATATTCCAAGGAGACGCTTTAAGCCCAATATGGTTTTGCTTGGCACTTAACCCTTTGTCCTATCTTTTAAATAAATCTCAAGCAGGAATTACCTTCTCCAACTACTCATTGTCACACCTTATGTATATGGACGACATAAAACTCTACGCATCCAGTAAAAAAGAGCTGTACAAGTTAGCTGATTTAATTCAAGATTTTTCAAGCGATATCCGTATGCAATTTGGTGTGGACAAATGTAAAATTTTATCCATAGTTAAAGGTAAAGTTCAAAATAACAGTTATGTGCTAAAAACCGGAGAAATAATAGAGCCTTTGGATGATAACAGCACCTACAATAAATCGCGACAAATACACCAGAAACAGACCAAAGCTCAACTTCTAAATAAGTTCAAACAGCGTCTTCATTTTATTTTAAAATCTCACCTAAATTCTAAAAACACCACCAAAGCTATCAACACCTATGCAATACCGATTTTGACATATTCATTTGGAATCATAAACTGGTCTAAAACTGACCTGAAAAAGCTGCAACGGACCATTAACACCCACCTTACATCATACAGGAAACATGATCCCAAAGCTTGCACAGAAAGAATAACTTTGCCACGCCAAGATGGCGGTAGAGGATTTATAGACATCCAAAACCTGCATAGTAAGCAAATAACCACACTTAGAAAATATTTTCATAATAAATCAACTCAATCAAATCTACATAATGCTGTTACAGAAACAGATAACAAACTAACTCCATTAAACCTACATGACAGACAGACACAAACTACTGAGACATTAGTAGACACACAACATAAAATAGCAGCATGGGCTGCCAAATCACTCCATGGAAGACACCGAACCTACCTGAGCCAAGCACACGTCGATAAGGAGAAGTCGAACGAATGGCTCAGGAAAGGGAAACTGTTTCCGGAGACCGAAGGCTTCATGCTTGCTATTCAAGACGAAGTTATTGCCACCCGTAACTACCGTAAATATATAATAAAAGACCTTAATCAACCCACAGATCTTTGTAGGCACTGTAATGGAGGTATTCCGCAAAGCGCTCCAATTTTGAGGCGCACCTGATGAGGCGCTCCATTTTTATTCCTCGAAGCGCACCGTTTTGGAGCGCTTCCGATAGCAATTAAAAATATTAAAATTTTATTCCTCGAAGCGCACCCACGTTTAAAAATAGGGAAGAGCATGAAGCAAACGTAATAAATTATATCGATGATTTTATAAACTCATTTGTGCATCGTCATCATTGAAGTTGCTTAACCAAAAGTACGAAATTGACAGAAAAATATTTTTTCGCTTTCTGCACTATAACCGATAAAACTATCCATTACAATAAACCAGACATCACTGTACACGATAAAGTCCATAAAAAAGTCTACCTCATTGATATTGCTATCCCCAACACACACAATCTACAGACCACAATATCTGAGAAATTAAGTAAATACCAAGATTTAGCTATAGAAATAAAAACCCAATGGAAAGTTCAAACGGTTCATATAATTCCCATAGTATTATCATCCACGGGCGTAATACCAAAGTCACTAATTAAAAGTTTAGAGACACTAGACATCCCTGCACATATACTCACTTTAATTCAAAAGGCCGTGATCCTCAACACATGCCGCATCACACGCAAATTCCTTAGCTCCTTCACATGTACCTCAACGTATAGCATACAATAGCCCCTTTTACGCTTGTCTTCGGCCCGTGTATAAGGCGTATACCCTCTTTAAGAGGAGAACAACTTATAATAATAATAATAATAAAATCTTTATTTCGGATTTCTCCATAATGACACAAGTACAATACCATTGAGGAGGAGTTCCGGTCCGACCGTCTTACCGAACGGACGTCCTGATCCGTGCGCTGCCTACCGGCCGAGGCCTTTTTCCCAATCGTAAAACCGGTAACGGATCTCGCCGATATCCGAGAAAAACGCGGTTTAAGTCATTTATTCTGTGCGTGCACGCATATTTGAGAGTGTTGTGTATTGTGTAGTGCTACATATCTATTCAGAAGCAAATAGTGAATAGTAAAACAACAACGCAGATTTAGCTCTACCGACTCTACCGACGTGAACTCTGTAAATCAATCCATTTTATTGTTTATATATATATTTTTTTTTGTTTTTATTATTTTTGAACTCAGTGCGATCAATCCATTTTCTATATTTTATTTTTATTTGTTTTGTGTTAACTATTACTGTGTTTCTAAGCTAGCCTTATCTTGTTCCCTTTTTTCAGGAAAATCAGTATAATTATATTTTAAGTCGTGCTTAAATTTAAAAAATAAAAAAATATTAAAAAAAAATATATATATTAAATTTCAATATGGTAATTAAAGTAATTATATTACTGCGCTAGTTAGCAGCGACCTGAACAACACATGCAGGACCAAGGAAGGCCCTAAATATATGTCATCATTATCTGATAACTAAAATAATCGTGCTAATGCCACAGCTTCACTTTTATCAAAGCAACCTGCTGTACTTTCGTTTATTTTTATTTTTATTTTTATTTTTATTTATTCAAGAAACCAACAGCGTGTTACAATATTATATTTTAACTACGAGTTTCACTTAGAGTAAAGCTAATAACAGGTTTCTCTCTTTAAATACAAGTATAAAAGAAGTGTACAAAACTCAGATAAAAGGTATTATTGTTAAAGGGATTACCACCTTCATGTTTTACAGTAAATTATAGGTTATTACTAGATTTTATTATATAATGTATATTAAACTATTCATAATTTTTGAGTACTGTACTATTCACCTTATGATATTTCGATAAACCGAATGAGTTTACTTCAAATGAGTACAATAATAAAAACTCCTACTCAGATTTACTATGTCATGGATCCTAAATAATATGAATACCTTAAATAATTTGCATCCTATGCTGATGTTACAATACCAAATTTGTTTCACTGGAAAAAAAAAATGTTTCTACATCAAGGCATGCTATCCAACAGTGTGTTACAATACTATATCTTACTACAAGTTTCACTTTAAAGCTAGTAACAGGTTTCTCACTTTTAAAAGAAGTGTACAAAACTCAGATAAAAGGTATTATTGTTAAAAGGATTACCACCTTCATGCTTTACAGTAAATTACAGGTTCTTACTAGATGAAATTATGAATTATGAATGATGTGTATAAAGCCATTCATAATATTAAGTACAGTGCTATTCACCTTATGACATTTTGATAAACCGAATAAATTTTCTTCAAAAGAGTACAATAATAAAAACTCCTATTCAGATTTACTATGTCAGGAATCCTAAATTATATGAATACCTCAAATAATTTGCATCCTATGCTGATGTTGCAATACCAAAATTGTTTCACTGAAAGAAAAATAAATGATTCTACAGCAAGGCACGTTAGATATCCATTAGAAATCTCGTAATATGCTTTTTAAATCCATTTATCCAAAAATACCCAGTAAACATTTTCTTTGAAAAAAAACTTAATGTTTTTTCATAAACTAATCTACATAGAAAAGTTGATAACGTGGTAAGACGCGGTGGCACTGTATTAAACATTCTTTGATAAATTTATGTACGGGATTCCGAATAAACTGATGCCCGCCGTCATTTAGCCTATCCAACCAAGCTAAAAAATTAACCAACCATACCTCTAGATTAAAAAAAAATACTTAATAAAATAATTTGGAAAAATCGGCGATAGTTACAAAATAGTAAGATATAGCTTACACGAAACAGCTTCAAATATCACTATTGAGCTCACGAAAAAGGAAAAAAAAAAACAAAAACGTTGTCATTTTGTAATCCGACTTCATATTAATATCTGTATTTTAATTAAACTGTATATTATATTTTACACATAAAGAGAACCTGAAATGCTTATCAACAATCAGCCTATTGTAGCCTGAAAAGTAATAAAACACATCCATAATACCGGTTTTAAATTAAACTGTCCGCTTGTAAAATAATTAACAGCAGTGCCTCCGTCGTATCATATCACTGTTAGTGTAAAACCATAAGATCTTAAATAAGAAATCAACATAAATTTATAGATGTATTTAAATATGTACCCCAAATAACTTGGAAGTCTAAACTGATAGGAAAACTAAAAAGCCTACCCCATATTTTTATAATAGTATTGCATTAACGTTAATTATAGAATCAATAACGCAACATCCAAATCTAAAACATCAACAACTAGGAAATATATTAAACAACCATTCCGAAAATAAAACTTAAACAAGTTGCTTATAACCCTGATAAATATCTGAAATAACTCTCTTTTGAAAACAATGAACGAATACTAGAAAAATCGCCTACGGAAATTCCTCAAACCAAAAATTGCATCCACAAACAAAGGCCCTTTTTCCAGAGGCAATAAATAAAATCAAACAACCGCTCTTTCACACGGCATGTTACTAGTCGGTACATGTTTCGTAAAACATCTGCCAGCCCAGCCTAAGCTATTACCTACTCAAAATATAAACAAAGGACATTTTGTCGACAGTAACAATACACCAACCTTTTTAGTAGAATTTTGAATAGTACAAAGATCTCGGAACATACAATAAAATAAAAGCCACGTAATATACTTCTAACAAAGTTATTAAACTTTTATACACAAATAAAACAATTACAGGCTTAGTGGCTTACAGCACACTAAAATATTATGAACGGGAATTGCCCAAAATAAGATAACATACTATAACGATAACAACTACAAAAGTTCGTAAAAATCAGTTAAATAGAAACTTCCTGCAATAAATCCCCCAACAACCGATGGCTTGAATAGCCTTAAACAAGACAATACATAAAGTAATAAAACAGCTGCACAGAATGAATACAAACCTAAACATAACAGTCCGAAAAATGACGGGAGATGGTAATTGCTTGTTTAGAGCCTTAGCAGACCAGATTAACAACGTTTTTGGGCTAACCTTCGACCACCACATGATACAACATGACTTAGCCTCTTATGTTAAAAAACAACAAACATGTGGCTAATATTAACCTAGCGCTACAGAATAACGTCTTAGACTGCACTAGCCTGTCTAGTCCAAATAGTAGTATGACATTAGATGAACGCACCAACAGATATGCAGAAAAAAAAATTGAGGATGGCTTCTGGGGAGGAGAGGACATCCTTATATCAGCAGCGGAATATTTTGTGATAAGCGTTCACGTATATGGGCAAAATAGGAATCCAAATGTATATCATCCATCAGATAACGCAGTGGCAAACATCCATTTATACTTCGAGGACAGTCAATATGACAGTATAATTAACTTCGAAACATATCAACAACAACCATTACATAATACAGAAAACAACACGGGAGGCCATAAAATAATCAAAGAACTTGACGGGACCTCAGAGGCCCCGCAACTCTCGCAAGAAACCACCAAAGTACATAATTCACTTTCAACAGAGTCCGAAAGTACTCAACACAACTTTATTTGCACAAAAGGGAGACGTTCACCCATTAGAACACACATACTACCTAAACTTGCACCTAGGCCATGCTAAGCTCTATCAATAGCCACTTGGAATGTTTTGGGGTACGTAAAGCCACACGATAAGACAAATATAGATAAACTTCTTTCAGAACGCAACATAACCATTGCAGGACTACAAGAAACTCACATGGCTACAGGAAACTATAAATCAAAGCACTACAACTGGATATTAGGAGGAGGTAAAAGTGCTAAGGAATATCGAGGCATTGCCATCTTAATTAACAAAAAAATTGTCTACGATTTAATACACATATACCGCGAAAGCCGGGACGTACTGGCAATAAACTTAAAGATAAAAATTGCCAATGTCAATGACCCTATAAATCTTTTTGTCATTAACACGCATATCCCGTCAGAATCGGCATCCCGTTTCTTACAAATAGGAAATCTTATTAGGAACACACCAAGCAATGCCTTTTTAATCATTATGGGCGATTTTAACGCCCATATAGGTAGGGAGAATGTACACGAATTAGAACTCAAGATCGAGACATTTAAAAATTAATCGGAAAAAATCTTTACCATAGTACATCAAACACTAACGGAAACCTTTTGCTCAATCTAATACAGCAACACAAATTAAAAGTAAACAGTACATGGGGCAGAATCACTTGTAAGACCACATGATCACGGGGAACAAAACAATCGCAAGTCGACCATATTATCACCGGTACAAAAAGGGACGTATTTTTCCATAATATCATTGGTGAAAAAGACCTAAAAATTAAATCCGATCATAAACTGACATGGGAAAAAATACGAATGTCGTCTTTCGCCAAAAAACGGGCTACCCGAAAAACAATCAAAATTGCCAACTCAAAAAAAACAATATATTCATAAAAACTATGATTACGAGCTCCTACAAAATAAAAAGAATTTGATTATCTACCAGAACGCGATAAAAGAAAGAATCCCATTTGCTAAAAGAGAACATAACATAAATAAGAATCTGACTGAAAAGAACGATAATACACTTAAATGGGACACCCTAAATAACATCTTGAAAAATGCTGCACATAAAGCACTACAAAAACCTATTGCTAATTCAAAAGAAACCAGAGTTGCTTTAGCAAACTTCCAAAAGGCGTTATTCCAAAAATCAAAATATCCCCAAGACAAAAACTTAAAACAAAATTTAACTAAAGCTCGACAAAAACTAAAAGCCATCTTGGAAAAGGAGGAAGCTCATAAAACAAAAATTTTCTTTCAAGGTCTAAGCAAGACATGAAATGAAATAAAATGAAATGAAATGAAATGAAATAATGAAATGAAATAAATTTATTTGCAAGCAAACACGGTAAGAAATACGATTTTACAGGTCATACCTAATTCTCTTGTACAGACGTGTTGCACCAACAATCGGCATGCAAATTTTTTAGATATTCATGCTTCTAATTTACAAAAATATAATAATAATAGTCACTATTGAATAATATCATGCATGTCAAATGATTTACAATATTATAGGATAAATTTAGTTACTAATAATAATTAAATATGTCTAATAATTTCAATATGGGGCGCCGCATGTCAAAATTTAAAGTCAAGAAATTCATTAATGGTATAGAAGCATTCATTCACCAACAATGTACTGAGTTGTTTTTTGAATTTTGAATATGGCAAGGACGTCAGACTTTCTGGTAAACAGTTGTAGAGCTTTATTGCCATGTTGTAGCTGTTCTTACGTAACGATGCGGTAGAGCGTGTCGGAACATCCAAGCGATCCGGGTACCTTGCGCCAGATCGATATGGCAATTTTTGACATATAAATCACTACGTATGAAAATAACTTATAAATTTCTTAGGAATCCTATGTTTGCGCGAACTCAATCCAAACACTACATTCCAATGTCTAACTGGATTGCAGACGTTAGGGCCTTTTTATTGTCATGCGTGTTTGCTCCCGCGTGCGGGGCAGCCCGCATCCGTGCTGCAGACCGCACGCAGAGCAGATATATTTCGCCACGCCGCAGTATTGTGCGTGTCGCCAGGAAGAGAACTCGCGTCGAAATGAGTGTGAAGAAAGTAATCATCGCTTACTTAGTTTAAAAAAAAAAGAAGAATTTGAATAAAGATTATGAAGATCCCCTTTATCACCACGATACCCCCTATAAAATAAAAAATAAAAGTTAGGGTAGCGATTTCCGTTTTTTCATTTTTGTTAGATTTTGGAATCCAAAAACTACCTAATTCTTCACAAATTTCGAGTCACGCTGCGTCCCTTGCATTCCTGTTTTTATGCAATGCATTTTTCTCGCTCCACAGGCAACTTCGTAAATAAACCTCGAAAAACACTCTCTCGGTATCGATTTTCATATTGATTGTACAATGCGCGTGCGTCCCGCATGACAGTAAAAACAACGCTGGCTGTCCAGGTTCACCACACGCACGCGGGCGGTACGCATCCGTGCGTCATGCCCGCGTCCCGCCCGCGCCCTTGGTGCGTGCGGCACGCATGACAATAAAAAAATATGTATGAAACGATAGGGTGCGGGCGGCACGCATGCGTGCCTGGCCCGCGCGCGGGAGCAGATACGCATGACTGTAAAAACGCACACAAAGTGAAGGGCGATACGTTAACACCGCGGACGAAACAGGTCTTGACTTTACAAAGATGGAGCCCCCTAACATCGAAAATATTGGGAACATACAGCGCATGAAAAATGGCGCTGTGCCAGGAACCGATCACGTTGTACCCGAACTATTCAAGGCAGCTCCAATGGAATTCTTAGAGGAACTCACCAAGACTATGGCTATGATATGGCTCAAAAATGAAGTCCCTAAGGAGTGGCGTCTCACTAAGCAAGTCCCCATTCCAAAAATACCTCACCCAAAAAATATAAATGATTTCAGGAAAATATCGATTTGTAATGTAGGATATCGAATCTACGCGAATTTCTTATTAGAAAGGCTAGACGCGGCTATCAGCACTTTAGGAAATTATCAAGCGGCATTCCTAAATAATCGATCAACTGAGGATCCTATTTTTACACTTCGACGCGTTTTAGATATTAAATGGAGGAAAGGAGCAGTTATTTACGTCGTGGCCCTGGAAAGAGCTTTCGATAATGTCAACTTAGAAGCACTTAAAGATGTACTGCTAACCAAAGTAGATGTACCTCTCACTAATAGGATTATCAAAGCATAAATGAATGACGAAACTTTAATATCATGGTGCGGACAAAAATCGGAAACTATCAGCAAGGGCAAGGGCGTTAAACAAGGCTGCCCCCTATCTCCAAGACTATTCACAATAATTATCGACGAGGTGCTTAGAACGCTGGAGGAAGAAGAAGACGCGGCGAGACTCGACCAGGACTTAGAAATAACCCTGCCCATGATATTATCTTTCGCAGATGACATAATTCTGATCGGGGAAGAAATAGAAGTAATAGATCGAATCATTACTAAAATGAAAGAACTTCTCCATTCAGTTGGTCTCACCATAAATGGGAGTAAAACAAAACTAATTATTCGAGACCCATTTGGTCCACCGGTCGAAGAACAGCCAAGCAGAATACTTGGAGGAGCCATAATTAAACCTAGGGCAGAAATAAAGTACTTAGGCACAGACATTTCAGCTACACACAACCGGAAATTAACTATCAAAACCCGTTGTGTCAAAGCAATAAAAAATTCCAAATTTCTATTACCATTTATAAAAAATAATTAAATAGAGTGGAGCATTGCGGTGTTGATGTACAAAATGGTAATTAGGCCGTGCATGACATATGCTTTGAATGTTTCTGCATTAACAAAAGAAAATCGGTCAAGACTTAGAAAATACGAACGCCAAATACTTCGAGGACTTCTGGACGTCGCCAAGAACACACCAAAACAAAAGATAAAAGAAATCTAGAAAGGAAAAACTATATCCAAAATAATAAAGGTACGTAGAATATCATATAACGGTCATATACTGAGACGCCCGATTCCACACCTACTTCGTGCAATTTACAAACGCAGAGAAGCTAAGAAGAAAGTTGGACGACCTATCTACACTTGGGAGGACTCCCTCAACCACGATATCTGCCACTACACGTACAAAACAAAAGCAGAATGGATAGAAATTGCAGAAAATCGAACCCTCGTAAAAAACAGAAGCGGAAAAATAAAAAATAAAAACTATGAAATGTCAGAAACGGACACAGAAACTGACATAGAATCTGAAGAAGACACACCAAACCAACTGACCGCCTGAGATGGCCTACAATCGACACTTCGAAGAAATAGATGTCGCAAAAGACCCAGACCTCCGTCACCGACATCATGAAGACCGGTAGATAAAACCCTGAAGCCAGGTTCCAAAAGCCAGAATCCAGAATGCTGTATTAACACGATGGCGTCAACAAGTTACATATTTTGCAAATAAGACCTGCAGAGCAACGTGTCGGACATAAAACAACAAAGCAGTCTATTTTCCTTCCAAGTATATATCACACACCAAGTATTATATCTATCCTTCCCATACTGATTTGATTCAAGTATTCGGTCGGTTCTACCAACTCCTTCTATCTCCTAATCCCTGGCTGCGAATATCTCCTACACTCCTTTATCCCTATCTACGAGTCCAACTGGTTTCTCGAACTATGAGAGTGGTATAATGAGGTTTGGCATCGCCAAGTTTGAGGAACTGAGGACGGTACACATACCGGGCTTGGTTTGCGAACATGATGATGCACTCACCAAGGTATAACTCATTCATAAGCTCTTGCAGCGTAACTGCTGGCTGGGCGGACTCAGAACAGAACAGAACAGAACAGAAATGACACAAGTACAATACCATAATGACACAAGTACAATAATTAATTAATAAAGTAAATAATAATAAATAATTAGATGCGACCCCCTATGGCCACTGGAATGCAATTTTTCAGCATTTGACAGTCGGGACGCGAGGATATCATCCTTAGGATGCTGTTGTGGTTGTTACGTACACGCTGCAATAAAGAGGCGACCTTTTTCCGCACTATCGCGTGAAACCCATCTGTACGGGCCTCCGCAAACATGCCTGAGGCACTGCATTTACTTGGCAACCCCAAAAGCATCCTAAAGATATTGTTATATTGGACGCGCAGGTCTCCAATGGTTTGGCGCTTATATTGTGTCCAAAGACTGCTAGTGTAAAAGCTTTGGCAAAAGGCTTTGAAAATTGTTATTTTAACCGGAGTGGTACAACGGTGAAAACGACGTGCTACCATATTCCCCCTAACTAGTCAGCGTCATCAGATAGAGCTGAATTTACAATATGTCCTAAGTATTTGAAACTAGTGACCAGTTTCAATTCATTTTCATATAAAGTAACAGGTGGCACAAACTGAGGCTCCTTTGTACCGGCCCTGAATACTAATACTTCACTTTTCTTACAATTATACACCAGGCCATGATCCCTGGCATAGGCTTCACATTTGGACACTAGTTTCCTTAACCCGCTAATAGATGGACTCAGCAATACCATGTCATCGGCAAAACTTAAGTTATTAACACTGACACCATCAACATGACACCCGACATGGTCCTTGCTGAGCCCATCAATCAGCTCGTTAATGTAGAGATTAAACAGTATAGGTGAGGAGACCCCACCTTGCCTAACACCACACTCCAAGGTGTACTCATCTGAGAAACTACCGTCCCACTTCAGTTGGTTAGTTTGATTAGCATACCAGAAACGCAACAGTGACACATATTCATCCGGCATACCCGTGTCAGCCAGCTGCTTCCAGAGCCTTTCATATAATACCATATCAAAGGCTCTGGACAAGTCCAGGAAGCATGCGTATACTGGTGTTTTTCTTCGCGTATAATACTTGACAGTATTTTTCAGACATAATATGGCACTTTCTGTTGACACCCCTGCTTTGAAGCCAAATTGAGCATCATGCAAGTGTACGTGTTTAAGGAGCGTCTATTGATCATACTGTCAAGTATCTTAGCCATTATGGTAGCCAGAGAAATAGGACGATAATTACCCTTATCAGTTACATCCCCAGTTCTATTCTTTAAGATGGGAACAACCAAAGTTTTCATCATAGACCTAGGAAGATAGCCATGGCCCAAGCACAGGGTAAAAAACATAGAAAGAACACGTGGTAAATGAACACCTGCAAACCTTAAATGTTCTATACTAATTTTAGTTTTTAATTAAAAATAATACTCATATTATTTATAATTAAATAAAACCTTTATTATTTTAAAATAAATAGTTTTGATTTTATTTATGAAAGAAGATGAAAATTACCCATCCAACCCCAGATCTCGAAACTACTAAACCTAAAATTTTGAAAAAAAATAATTGGTTGTTTGTAAAGTAGGTTTACGATCGAGATGTTTACGTGATAACGTCTTATTGGTGAGTATATTAACGTCTCGAGATGAGACGGGAGATCGGTCCGTCTCTCTCTCGTTATACCTGCGATCGCGCTCGTGAGGTTTTGGTGTGACACAAGTTTCTGAACATGTCACCCGACTAAAACGATTTTAAAGACGTTATCACGTCAAAACTAAGTCATCAGGATGGTAAGTTGTTGGGTTTACATTTTTATCATAACGTTCTTTTTGTTCTAATTTACTTTTGAGTAGGTTGTCTCTTGCTTCTTTTAACGACTTTTGAAGTCTGAATTTCAACTCTAATGGATAATTATCGTAATTATAGAGCGGATCAATATTCATACTTGTTAAATTACTAGGTAAACAACACTTCTTACCATAAACTAACTCGTAAGGAGTATATTTAGTAGATGAATGAACCGAAGTATTATAACTAAACGACTAAAATGGGAGCCATGTACTCCATGACTCAGGATGATTGTCAGTTTGAATACGTAGATACGAATTTAAATGCTTGTGCGTGTTTTCCAGGGCACCGATGCTTTGGTGATGAAAAGAAGTTGAATTTAATTGTTCAATATTTAAAAGTTTACATACCTCCTTAAAAATCGTTGAAAGAAACTCTATCCCTCGATCCGTAGCTATCACCTTCGGAACTCCATACCTTAATATAAAGTTATTAACTAATATTCTTGCAACTTCTTCCGTTCTCTTAGTAACTAAGGGATACGCCTCAATGTATTTAGTAAGTTCACATTGTAATGTGAGAATATAGCTATAATTATAATTATCTTTATCTAGAGGTCCTACTAAATCAATATAAATTTTCTCAAACGCACTATGCGCTGTGGTAGTTATTTCCATTGGTTGTTTTATATTATGTGTAGAATATTTTTGTTTTTGACACTTTTTGCATCGTTTGACAAATTGTTTAATGTCATTTTCTAATCCTACCCAATAATAATAATTTTTTTTTATGTTATTCAACATTCGTCTCACACCCGCGTGGCCACTCGTGGGTAAGAGATGAAAGTCATTCAAAATAACTCGTTTATCATCTTTATTTTCTATCCGATGTACATCCTTTACTATATGTAATTGAGGACCACTCCAATTCTTTATTTTATTTATCTCATTTAATACTTTATCTATAAAAATATTATTTTTATTATTTTTAATTAAATATATTTTAGCAATATTTATGTCTTTGCAAAAATCTTGTAACTCTCTCACAAATTCGGCTCGCGAGATTTGCGATGGAGAAGATACATGTTTGACATAGAGAGTCCTTTCCATAGGAACGTATATAAATATCTTACTTTCTTTATTCATTACATATTTTTTTCTTAATTCCTCTAATTTGCATGCATCTATAAAACGCAATTCTACTGATTCTTAAACGACACGAGAGTGACTATTGTTTGGTTGATCAGACCAAACTGTAGAAGTACTACTCGTTTTGTTACTCGAAAAATTGTCAGTCAAGTTTCTCTCTAGTCATTACCGAGACACACATTTCATGCATTTGTTTTAAATCTTTGCATGTTATGGAAATTCGAGACAATGCGTCTGCAGCCGCATTTTCCGAACCCTTAACATGTTCTATAGTAAAATCATATTCTTCTAACAACAGTCTGAATTTAAACAATCTCTGCTTGATGGGTCTTTCATATTAAAAAACGAAACTAAAGGTCTATGGTCTGTTAAAATTTTAAAATGTTTACCATATAAATAAGGCCTAAAAAATTTGATAGCCCACACTATGGCCAATAATTCTTTATCATTTGTTGGGTAATTTATTTCAGATTTATTGAGTGTCCTACTAGCAAAACAAACTGGCCTACCATTTCGATTTGACAAAATTGCACCGATTGCATATTTGGAAGCATCTGTCTGAAAAATGAGTTCATTTTGTTCAGAAAAATCCGGATATTGCAAAAGCATTTTTACGACATAATTTATTAAGTGGATAAGCTAACTCCGCAAAGTTAGGAATAAATTTTCTATAAAAATTAACAAATGCTACAAACCTCTTAGTTTCATCTATATTTGTCGGACAAGGGTAGTTCTGTACAATTTTTATTTTATTTGGGTCAGGTAATACGCCGTCACCTGATACTACATGGCCTAAATATAGCAACTCTTTCCTTAAGAAAGTACATTTTTGAGGATTAAGTTTTAAATTAACTTTTCGTAATCGCTCAAACACATCCTGTAAATTTTTATTATGCGAAGTTAAATTTCTACCAAATACCACCAAATCGTCCAAATAAACCAGACATTTTTCTTGTGTTAAACCAGTCAGAGCCATAGTCATCATCCTAGAAAAAGATCCTGGACTCGTCTTTAAGCCCATTGGCATTCGAGTCATCTGATATTGTCCCGAACAAAATGCAGTGTTTTTCCTGCTACTTTGTTCAAGGCCAATATTATAGTAACCATGATACATGTCTAAATGAGAAAAATAAATTGAACCGGAAAGAGAATCAAGAATTTCAGAAATATTCGGAAGTGGAAACTTATCGTCTTCAATAAATTTAATTTGCGATAATCTATAACTAGTCGCCACTCTTTCTGACCAGACCCATCAGTCTTTTTCGGAACTAATAAAACGGGACTAGTCCATTCACTGCGACATGGTTCTATGATCCCTTCACTCATCATTTTATCAATTTGTTGCTTAATTTCGCCTTTTTAATAATGCGGTAACGATACGGTTTGGTAAAGACAGGAGAGACGTTTGGTTTCAAGCCAATCGAGTGTTTGTAAATACTGGTAGTAGATAACTTGTCTCCCGGCAAATAAAAAATATCAGAGTATTTAGCACACAAATTCTCAATGGATATTTGTTCTTCCATATTAAGATATTTTAAGTTTAAAACTGAAAATAATTGCTTTACTCGACTCGCATCGTTATCTGATTTATTAAAACTGCAAATATCGTAGTCGCTTAATTTTTCTATACACGGATTAATTTCACTTAAGGTACAAGACTTATCAGTTGTATTTAATATTTTAATAGGTATTAAACCGTTAACTGGCTTTGCTATACAACTAGCCAAAAATATTCCCTCTCTGATCTCTTTACAATGTACAACACATTCATCAGTAAAATCTGTTTGAAAATAATGTATAGATTCACATCTTGATGAAATTTCTATTGAGTTATTATTGTATTTAAGTAAAGGTAAGATTATTTTAAAATTATTATGAGTCAATAATGTCAAAGTATCATAACTAAAATCTAATATGGATCTATGTCTACTAATAAAGTCCTGACCGATAATGCCATTTGCCCTACATGGCAGAGAATGGAAAACATAAAACTTGGTCGGTATAAGATGATGATCACCCGAAGTCAACGTTAAATAAACATATCCTATTGCATGGACTTTGCCACCAATTCCATTTATAATTTTGTCCTCCTTCTGAACTGGAATGTTTTGTTCTAGTACATACTTATGTTTTAACGCTGAAATTGTAGCGCCGGTATCAACTAACCAAGAATATGGTTTGGTATTTGAGGTCAACTTAATATAATAATTAGTATCGGTAGCTAAAATAATCTTAGTATTCACGAAAAAACTGATTTAATGTTTCATTATTTTCCGATTCCGTAAGAATTCGGACCGAATGATTATTTTGTTCATTTTGGTATATCCCTTGGTTACTACGATTTCTATAATATGGTTTACCTCTACCACGCTATGATCCTCGCCCACGCTGGGTCGCTTCGCGGCTCTGCTGCTGCGCCTGCGCACCTTCACGCTGGTTGTGATATCCGCGACGAGCACTGAAATCAGTTTTACGACCTCTATTAAAATATGACCGATTATAATAATTATTCCGAGGACCACGATAATTCCGCTGTCTTCCTCTATGAGAATACATACCTAGAATTTCTCCGGAACCTGAAGACGTACCAGCCGTGGATGTCTCCTCATCCTTCGCACCTTGTATTGCGTCCTTCATTGACTCGTAGTTCCTTGCTGCAATTATAGTTGAAAGACGCCGGTTTCGCAAGCCATCGGAAAATCTTTTTATGACCATTTTTTCATTTAAAGGTTTAATTATTTTATATGTTTCCAAATCTTCTTTGGCTTGTGATACCGTAAGGTCCACAAAAAGTTCTGAAAGTTGATTTCCGTAGTTAGTCCTGAATTGACAAATCATTTTGCCTCAATTGTTGTATTTTATTCTGGATCGCAATAGGTGACTTTTGGGGCAGTAACACACTATGCATATCAGTAATTAAATCCTCAACTTTTGCATACTCGGATTTTAATTGTAATTTAGCATGCTGAGACAACCTGCTCTTTAATACAAACTGGATTAAGTTCTTTTTAGCATTACTAGCTAGAAGCGAGCTATAATATTCTATGTTGTCAATCAATTGTTTATAAGAACATTCATTATCAGTTGTTATCATAGGCAATAAACTAAGAGCTACTTTCAAATTAAAAGACTCCATCTTTTTATCCTGGTTGCTACTGTTATCACTAGTATTGACAAATGAACACAATTATACAATTCGATTATACAACGACACAAAATCAACACTAAATTTATCAAATAATATTTTTTCGTTTTGGCCTACTTTACCCTCTTCAATATCCTCCGATATTAATTGTATTACATCAGTATATTTTTCATAAACTTTACTTGCTTCAGATAACTTTTTCTCTATTATTTTTCCTTGCCTACGATCAGGGCCAATTTTAATTAAATATGTTTTAATACTTTTAAGTTCCTCATATAAAGATTCTAAGTTATATGCCATAACTTACCATCATACCTTACTTATAAACACTAGCATTATAGCACGTTAGTATTATATTATAAATTTCCACTAATACGTATACAGAGCCTACATTTAAATAATACATTAAGAATTATAAAGTTCAAAGTCCATTGTCCGCGCTTGTCGTTCGCCGATTATAATTACGTCACTAGCTCTAGCCGCACACTTTTTATTTTTGCTTACTTTTTATTTAACCGCAACTGAATTTCACATATATCACTATTTATTAATTTTCAACACTTTGACTGGTGATCGCAACTGCAGGCATTTTATTTATACTGGTAACCGCTATCTTTGTTTTCATACCATCTCGGTTTTATGTCGCTCGTGTAGTCCTTTCCCAGGAGAATGGCCAAACTGCCTTGAACTCGACCTTCGAAAAATTGCACTTCTGTATAACTCCTGATTTATTCAGCGCACATGGCACCGTCGGTACATACGTTTAATAAAATAGAAAACGCCGATCCCCAGTACCAGCACCACAATGGTCAGCAGTATGGTGATGGTGGAAATATGAAATTTCACCTCATCTATATGCATATTGTAAGAACCGCCAGCTGCATTTTGGACCACCAAAGTCTCCTCATTAGATTGAGATCCACCCATTTTCTATTTTTAAATCGTAAAACTTTCGCACGAAGGAACTAGCACGTATCGCAGTAGCGAGCACAAATTGTAACTTTAAATCACACATCTTTTAAAACTTGCTAATCACAGTCCCATTGTTTGAAGCACGCGCCGTATATGGCATAGGTAGTCGATCACGCGCGAGTTAACTTTCAGCGACGGAGTTTTCCAAAAAAAAATGTAAACTTTATTCACACATTTAATTAATTAAAAGATTATACAGAGTACCGCCGCGGATGGCGAGTAGAGTAATAATGCCTCTATACAAAGCAAAGTACGTCTTATATAATAAACATATCTTCGGGGTGGTGGTGTGTCTGGCGTTATTTCAATCACCTCTGTGGGAGACAACGAGTTGCATTAGAAGTTATTGTTTGTTTATAAGATCCTGGTGGTCTTCAGCAGGGCTTCTGGTAAGACATCTGGTACCTGTCCATTTATGTGGCACTGGGGGTCCATGTGGTATTTTAGAAATACATGGAGGGTGTCTGTTTAACTCCTCTCCCCTGGAACTGGAAATATCCCTTCACGACGAGGGGGTATTGAAGGTAAAGTTTCAAGGTGAGCTGGTTCAGTGGTCACTCACTTGGACGACTGTTGTTTAGAGCAGACGTATTTCTCTGTCAGTAAAATATTAAATGTTTTAGCTACAGTTAAATTCGCACGAGTTACAATTATCTTAAAGCTCAATATCCGGTGAGCATTTATTTATTGTGCGGCTTCATTGGCGTCCCCCTCCCGGCCCCGTCGTCGCAACCGATCCGTTGGCTTGCTACTCCTAGCGAGTGAATGAAGGTACGCAACGAAAAATAATCAAGCATCATGTCTACTACTTGTAATGCATGCAATAAATCGGTGAAGAAAGCGGACAAAATTATTTGTGGTCATTCAAACTGCGAAAGACCCTATCACTATTTATGCATCGGCTTAACTGCAGAAACTGTGAAAAAAGTAGTCGGTTGGACATGTCCTGTTTGTATAAGTAAGCAACCAAAATTAGGAGATAATTCCAATACTCCTGTCAAATGTGGGTCCACTCAAAAGCTAGACGATGACGTGCCAGATAAGCAAACCTCAGATATCTCGCAACAGCAGTTAACTCCTAATGCGCTCAATTCTATTGTACAGAGTGCAAGTAAATCAGCACTTAGCAAAACTGACGACCGTCTGTCTACAATGGAGACTACCCTGACGTATATGAGCGGTCAGTATGACGATTTGTTGCAAGCTTTTAAAGCAAATGCTGCCGAAATGAAATCCCTTAAAGAAGAAAACGAGCGTCTCCGTGAGGACAACAATAGTAATTCGGCACGCATTTGACACCTGGAAGAGGAAATCGCGCGTCAGCAGCAGTGGAGTAGGCTACAAAACATAGAGATCAATGGCGTGCCTGAGTCTAAAGGCGAGGATGCCGTCGAAATAGTTGTTAGGTTGGCAGAGAAGATCGGTGTCAAAGTGGAGGGTAGTGAAATCGAGTTTGCGCATCGGGTGCAGCCACGCCGGCCTATCAGCAGCGCGGGTGGGAACTACCGCTCCATCATCGCCCGGTTCCGGCATCGTCGCACCAAGGACTCAGTTATAGCCGCATCTCGGAAGCACCGCGATATCAAGCCGCATGACGTAGGAATGGGTGATACTGTTTCAAATAGAAATAAGATATATATTAATGAACATCTAACGACGGAGAATAGGTCATTGCTTAAAGAATGTAAGCTCAAGGCAAAAGAATCTGGTTATAATTGAATGGATTTAATGTAATTTTTTCTTTCTATGGACTAAGTTGTCTGAAAATAAAAGATTTTATTTTTATTTATTATTTATTTATAAGTTCATATGGACAAAAAACTGTCGTATTTTCATACGCCGAAACGAAACATCACCACCCATTCCTATAATAACATCCACCGATTTATTAAAGACTAGCTGTTGCCCGCGACTTCGTCAGCGTGGACTTTAATTTATAAGAATCGTTATTTTGATATTTTTAATAAAACCGGTCAAGTGCATATCAGGTCACGCGCAGTGAAGTGTTCCGTAGTTGTGAATTTCGACTTGGAATTAAAACTAAAGATTTCATCATCATCTCAGCCCTTCTTCCGTCCACTGCTGAGAATAGACATGTCTTCGTCGACACATCTCGGTCCTGTGCTGCTCACATCCAGGTGTAACCCGCGACTTTGATTATTTCGTCAACCCATCGCATGGGCTCCGCCAGGCCAGTTGCCCTGCCTAGTGCTACTTTAAGTTCATGACCGTTGCCAAATTACAGCTTCTTGGTACTAATTATCTCTAAGTAAAACCACGGACAGAGAGACAGACAGAAATGGCGAAACTATAAGGGTTCCTTGTTTACT
Organism: Acrobasis consociella; assembly: GCA_963555685.1. NCBI lineage: Eukaryota > Metazoa > Arthropoda > Insecta > Lepidoptera > Pyralidae > Acrobasis > Acrobasis consociella. The sequence continues at coordinate 14,894,332 of OY743125.1, read as the reverse complement.
ACGATCACACATTATCTCTAGTCACAGTCTAAGTCGATCGGAATTTTGACTATTAATATCGTTTTTTGCCAGATATTTCGACGACCCTTCTGCCATCATGGTTCTGCCAGCATGGACTGTAAACTACATGTAAACTTACACTGTTACCGAATGTTACTGCTACGCCGTGGGTCTCTCTAATACGAAATACTTATGCAATACGTAGTGACTTTGCTAATATTTCATTCATCTTCCGTCTTTTGGCGTCAGTTTTCACATCACTAATCTGTTGTAGCTCTCTGCAGCGAACTGCTGCCACCGTCTATACGTATCACCCCCTCTCCCCCGCCCTCCCGATGTGGCGGTGCAATGGTAAGCCTTGTCAAATATGTCTTTCGCTAAGCGGGAGATGAAAGTCGAGAAATAAGCATTTCTACTTTAAGTCCCGACGGATGACGGCGTTCCTCAAGTAACCTTAATCATTCCTTAATCATGAGCCGCGTCCGTAGCTGGAAGCGAGAGGAAAGTACTGGATAGACCTTCCCCGGGGCCATCTTCACTATCGTCACCATTCTATTGATGTGGACTTTCAAGCTGAGGCATCTGCCAAACTTTAGATACCTCCAGGTATTTGACGTGCCAGTGTTTTGGCACATTTTACCAGTAGAGATTCAAGGATGGTAGGAAGTTAGTGTTCTCTGAGATCAATGTCTGCTTAGTGTTCACTAAGAACCTCCGTTTGAAGAGTTTCTCGGGTAGGGCGTCCTATACGGCTGTTTAGAGGTTTGGAGAACTGGAAAATGACCATGATCTTTCGTTCCTCAGGGAAGGAGGTCACAATACTAAGTAGTCTTGGTATGGGTGTTCCACACATTTTTATTGCAGTGCCTAACCTAAATTTAACCTAACCTTTTTTCCCTAACCTTTCTTCTTACGTGAGGAAAAGGTGCCTTTCGGCCACAGGAAATAGTTCGGTTATGGCTCTCACCCACAAAAAAACTCATGGTGACATAACGGCGTTACCGCTTTTGCCAAGGCCGTGTGCTAAATCTTGCTCCAAAGACCTGGTATACGGCGACCGCTTATCAGCGGCTTCGGCTGAGCTCATTCGAGGTACTCTCTCAGTTATCGAGAGGAGTCTGAGTGGCCTGCGCGGTGGTACATCGGCCTTCAATTTTATCCGCTAGGGTAAAGACGCGTGTTGACACCAATGCTCCTTTCAACCTAGAGGACCGTATTTGTGGAGCGACGGAATCCCGTTCCCATCGCCCGACTGGCCCACGTCATGGAGGCAGCAGTTGCTCCTCTTTTGCACGGGAAAAATCCCTTCGGACACCTTGCCAGTAACGGGAGACCGGTATGGTTATGTGGCGTTTACCACTAAAAACTCCGCGGTGTCACCTCTCAGCCACTATGGGCCAGCCCCGGCGCGGCGACCGCTATGGCGGTCCGTGACTCGCTCACTGCACCCTATGCTTTAGTCAGAGGACATCCCCTGCGCCTAACCTAATACTTCCTATTTTGATTCCTTTTTCCATTTTCGCGCCCACAATCATGCTAAAAATGGCCGTTTCATGGCGTTGGGTCTTGCGGCCCTAGGTTCTGTGTATTTTTAACAGCGCCATCTATCGGTGACCAAAAAAAAACTAATAAAAACACTCCGAAAACATCAAAATAGTAAATTTTAGGGTTCCGTATTCCGTACCCGAAGGCTAAAATCGGGACCCTGTTACTAAGACTCCGCTGTCCGTCCTTCCGTCCGTCTGCCTGTCTGTCACCAGGCTGTTTCTCATGAACCGCGATAGCTAGACAGTTGAATTTTTCATAGATGATGTATTTCTCTTGCCGATATAACAACTAAAAATAGAGTAAAATAAATATTTAATTGAGGCTCCCGTACAACAAACGTGATTTTTTATAGATAACGGGACGGAGCCCTTTGTGCGCGAGCCCGACTCTCACTTGGCCGATTATTAACTTAATTATTTTATAAAAACCGTAATATAAAATTGACAAAAGTTTTAGCCAATGCTACTGTACAGTTTATTTCATAGCAAATTTTCTTTAAATTGATATAACTTTTTTATTTATCAACGGATTTCAATAAAACAACCACTACATTTTTAGTGAAACTTATTTAAATACATAAATGAAAATCGCAAGCGAAGTTGTTCAGCCGTTTCTGAGATTAGCGTCTACAAACACAGTTTTTCGAACAAAAATGTTTGACGTGATTCTTTAAAATTGATATAACTTTTTCATTTATGAACGGATTTAAATAAAACAAACACTAAATTTTAAGTGAAACTTATCACAATATTTCAATGAAAACCGCAAACGAATCGGTTCAGCCCTTTTTCAGATTAGCGTGCACAAACGCACAGACAAACAGACAAACCGACAAACAGACAAAAAATCTAAAAATCATTGTTTTGTGTTCTATTGCGTTGGTAAAAGCCCCCAAAAATATTTTTACTCATTTATCTTCCATGTACAGACAGCGATCGGTTACGATTTTATTATATGTATTGATTACGATTTTATTATATGTATTGATTATGATTGATTGATAATTTGAATATTAGTCATATACTTAATGTGTACTTTAGTTTTCTTTGTACGATATTTAATTATAACCCTCAATACGAGTATGTGCGCATCGTCATAACACTCATAACACATACACCATATATCTCTTTCACTCATCCAACACAACAACACCCACACTATACATCACCATACAACATATTTCTACACAAAAATTCATCCTTAACATTCATAGACCATTACCTTTATTTCCATACCTATCAATACCACATATCATTCCTGGGAGCAAATCGTGTTATTATATCGCACCCCACATCATGTCGCGTAGACCATATAAACTTCACAATAGTACCTACTACTAGGACACAGCATGAGTACCACGATCAAAATCAGTTACATATTCATTAAAATTATACATCCGTCATACATACACAATATGAATCATTCCTATACTATATTAGTTTTAACTTTCTCACTGTATATGCACTGAATTTAAATCTATTGGCTTTATCGATGTTTCTTTATGGCAGGTCACAATAACAGACTCAAACTTCTATATCAAAACGTACAAGGGCTTCGCACAAAAACCGACGTATTTTATAATAACTTAATGTCATCCGAAATAGACGTTGCGTTAATAACTGAAACATGGTTATGTGACGGCATTCTTGATTCCGAACTATGCAGTTCTGATAGATACAGTGTATTCCGTCGAGATCGTGGCTCAGCGACGGTCGGCGGCGGAGTGATGATCGCCGCGGCCGCTAGGCACGGTGCGTATCTGCGCCCGGACATCAGCCGTGACGACCTCGAATGCATCGTATAACTATACCTGCGCGCTCCCTGCACTTGGAACACGATTTGACTATGGTTTGCGTATATATTCCACCGGATAGTGCCCACTCATTACGATCGAAATTATTCTTAGAGCTATTGACAAGCATTATGACCTCGCTACCGTACGATTACATTATTATAACTGGTGATTTCAATTTGCCTTGTATCAATTGGATGCCAATAAATCCAGTTGTTTTGAAAAAAGGGTCAGTCGAAATTCAAAATTGTGCTTCCGAACTAATTAATATGACTTCATTCTTTAGCCTGACACAATACAATCGCAACATTTCAAATACTTATGGAAACATATTAGACTTATTTTTTTCTAATGTACACTTGCATATTAAAAAGTCAATAAATCCTCTAGTTAGCGAAAATGTTAGTCATCCTGCTGTGGATATTTATGTTCATGATATTATGGTACCTCCCTTAACCATACCAAGTAGAAAGATAACTTAATTTAGAAATGGAGATTATTGCAGTATTAATGCTGCAATATTAAGTACAGATTGGTCATTCTTAACTACCTCGAATTTACAGGGTTGCATTGATAAATTTTATGAAATATTATATATGTTAATCTCTAAATATATACCGCAAAAGACCATTTCGCATAAACATACTTATCCTATTTGGTACTCAAATGCTCTAATTAAATTAATAAAAGAGAAATCTAAGTTTCACGGTCTTTGGAAAAAATATGGGAATCCTAATGATTATGATTCTTTTGCTACTCTCAGATCTCGCATAAAAAACGTTGAAAGGCAATGCTATGAGTCATATATTAAATTTTCCAAAGAAAAGATAAAGGAATCACCGAAATTCTTTTGGACATACATTAAGTCAAAAAGAAAAAATAAATCAAACTATCCTCATATTATGCAACTTGATCAGATCTCAGTCTCTAATCCACGTGATATTTGTAATGCGTTTAATGATTTTTTCTGTAGAAATTTCAATCAACCTGCACCGGTACAACAATATACGAGTTTTTCTAAAAGTCCTTCTTCTCCCGATGTGATCAGTGACATAAAATTGACAGTTGCTGATATGATAAAACTAATAAAAAATCTTGACTGTAACAAAGGTGCCGGTAGCGATGAGATTCCCCCCTATTTCTTTGTTCAATGCGCAGACGCTTTAGCCTCTCCGTTGACCACTATATTTAATAGGTGTTTCAGCGAAGGTTTTTGCCCAAAAATTTGGAAGACTGCGAACATTGTTCCTGTTCATAAAAAGGGAAATAAGACGGATATTGCAAATTACAGAGGAATATCTATTCTTAATGTATTAGGTAAACTTATGGAGAGAGCAGTTCATGATCATATATATCCACATATAGCACGTTATATACCTCAACAACAGCATGGTTTTCTTCGTGGGCGCTCAACTACTACTAATCTTACAATTTTTGCTAATGATATTCTTAATGGTATGGATAATAACTTTCAAATGGATGTTATATACACGGATTTCGAGAAAGCGTTTGACCGCGTTGATCATGTAATTCTACTACGTAAGTTACAGGAGCTGGGAATTCGGGGTAATCTCCTCCGGTGGATGGAGTCTTACCTTAGGAATCGCTCACAGGCTGTTGTGGTTGCAGGACATCGTTCTGATCACAAGATCAGACCTGTGGCACACCTGAAGGGATATCTACAAAGATATCCCTTCAGGTGTGCCACAGGGCTCAATATTAGGTCCCTTATTATACGTAGCGTATCTGTATGATATTGGTAACTGTTTCCAGTACGCAAAATTTTTAATGTATGCTGATGACACAAAAATTTATGCTCCGATAAAGGACGTAATCGATGCGCATAAGCTTCAAGACGATCTGAACAGGATGTGTACGTATTATCATGAAAATCGTATAGGTGTCAATGTGTCAAAATGCGTACAAATTACCTTTATACGTAAGATTAACAAGATTTTATACCAATATAGATTAGACAACATGCCTTTGACTAAAACAGAAAGCGTTAGGGATCTTGGCGTTATTTTCGATTCAAAGATGTTGTTATCAGATCACGTCGCGGCTATGGTCGAAAAAGCATATAAAAATTTAGGTTTTGTTCTGCGTGTAACGCGTCCATTTTCTGACATAGACTGCATTAAAGTGTTGTATTATTCTTATGTTCGTAGCATATTGGAATATTGTTGTATTGTATGGAACCCTAACTATATAACATATACGAAGGATATTGAAAGAATGCAGATGAAATTTGTTAATGCTTTAAATTATCGTACTGGAAGTACAACACAGCCGCCTGCTCGGAGCTATGAGCAATCTTGCAACTATAACAACTTGTTGCCACTGTCAGCTCGACGTGAACTACTTCAGATGTTGTTTTTACATGACGTTTGTAATGATAAAATAGATTCACAGGAACTAGTCACCCTTTTCTTACAATTTAAAACGCCTGTAAAGCGTACAAGACATACAAATTTATTTAACGTTCCATTCAGCCACCGTAATTATGCACAAAATTCAGCAGTTCCACGAATTCTTGATAAATACAATAAAAAGTTTTTATCAGTAGATATATTTCACGTAACTAAATCAGCCTTAAAAAAACAAGTCATAGATATTTTATCTAATACATAGTTTATTTCGCGTATATTCTCTATATTTAAAAACACATGATACAATCGGTGCACTTACATATATATACACATACATATACACATTTCTGCGCATACTCACACTCATAAACACACTCACAATCACACATACTCATACACACACACAGATATACACTTATAAACACACTCCTGAGGCGTACTTACTTTAGTATTTTTGGTCTTAGTTTTTAAAAATTGTACCGTAAATGTTAATTCTTAATACCTTGCTAATAAAAACTGGTCCCATGCTTTTTTTGTTGTTGTTAGTAAAAAATACGTTTTTTAAATTGTTGTAGTTTATACCTATAATATAAGTATCTATTTCAACTCTAAACATCATTTTTGAACATTTTAATTTACATAATGAGAATCTGTAATTGGCAGTAAGTTATAGTTTATAAGATAAAATAATAATATTGTAAAGTGCTGTTGATTCTGTGATAAATAAATAAAAATAAACTCAATATCGTCATTCCTCTGATATGTGTCACGTCTCTTTGTGCGTTGTAATTGGAACCTCTTGAAAGCTTTTGTTCCCAGGTATATACTTAGTATTATTGATGTGATATATAAGACAATGTCGTAAGTAAAACTTGTGTTAGCGTTACCTTCGGGTATTTTAAGGTTTCTTAACTGTTGTAGTTGCTGTTCCATTTGATTCTCATTGTTGCTAAACTGGATAGGTGGCAGTTGTTCCGTAATCTGCATTTTTAATTCAGGTATCCGCAGAATTTCTTCAGGTGTTTCAACTGATTCCATTGTATGTTCTTGGAACGTGACACGACAATTTTCGTTCTTTATAAGGGAAGATCCTTTGATTTTTGTTTGCTTTACTCCATCTCTGCATTCTATTTCGACTCCTTCGGCTGCCGTCGTATAGACGAGGTATATATTATTGCTGATTTTCGTCCACATGTTTGCCAGGCATTGAATTGTTGAAAGTTTACAGTTTTCTTCTTCTAGTTGTAATATATTCTCTTCGCATGATGATAACTTGATTGCCTTCTTAGTGCATATATACTCGTCGTTATTAGTGCAGTCTGTTGCCTCAAATACTTTATCATGTCACAATAATTGTCTCCGTTGGGAGATGGGATAACTACAAAGGGTATCATTTAAGGGTTGGATAATTGGGGTAATATCCAAATATTCATATTTTACTTCCTCTACTATAGGCAAAGTAATTATAAAGTAATAATGATTTTCTAGTTTATGCAATTTGACACTTAAATAACTACTTAGCATTAATAAGTTGTCAGTGATTAACTGACCCTTAGGTATAAATTTTATCGAATCTAAAAGCACATCATGTTTAATAATCGAATGATGATACATGCCGTGTTGGGCAAATGTTATCGCTGTGTACAGTCTTTCTAGTAAATTATTTAATGTTTCTACATGATATACTAAGTCAGCGTAAAGCAAGAAGGCATTTATCTTGCCCGCTATTCTATTTACAATATCGTTGAATCTTTTCTGATTTTCCGTGAGGTTGAATAGTTGTTTGTGAAAATCATCTAAAATAGAGGCAGTTAGAGAGATTTGCTCTTTTAAGATATGACGATTCTGACTGATTTCTCTTGTTAAACGTTCAATGTCATCATTATCGGCGTTTCCTGTGATATATTTTATTATAGAGCCCAAACCATTAATTAAACCTCTCTTAATGCGTTTGTTTAAGTCGATATGACTTATTATTTCGTCATTTTGTTCTAAGAGGTAAGTGATTTTGTTGATCGACGTATAGGAGATATCGTTTTCTTCCGATTTTTTATTTAACGAGTAAAAATTTAGTTTTGCCATTCTTGTTGTTTTACGATGGCTTTTAAGTTTAGTACGTTAATTATTTTCCATTCTCCTGCTCTCACTTTGGCGTTTCCCAGACTGGTTATTGCAAAATGTTGGTTGTTTTTTAGTTGCTCGAAGTGGACGGTTCCTCTTGCGAATCCGACACTGTACCTGCAATTTTTATTTCATTAACGTGGGTTTTTAATTTCGAATTTCTACGTTGATATACAATTGTGTTACGTGGTTTTACGGTAATACTTTGAAAGGACCTATGTATTTATTTTTATTTTTTCCACGTTCTATGTTTTTTACGTATATCATTTGACCTATTTTAGGCATATTTAAGTCAGATTCGGAGTTTCTTTGCTGAATCTTATTTTTAAGTAAATCTATATCGTTATATATTTGTGTATATACCTTTGTCATTAATTTCTATGTCTAGACACGTATTCCGTTACTAATAAATGCTGAGATGGTTCATATTCGAATGGTATTCTAATTCCAAAATGTACTTCAAAAGGGGTAAACTTCGTCGTACTATGTGGGGAATTATTATATGCTAACATCGATAACGAAATTATATTTTCTATTGACAAGTTAGGATTACTTTCTGTTTGCAGTCTTAAGATTTCAATTAAAGTGGATTGAAAACGTTCAACGTCCGCTTTAGAGGTGGAATGTTTTGGAGTAGTTATGTGACAATTAATTTTATACTGTTTCAAAATCTCTTGCGTAGTGAGCGATGAGATTCCTTTTTCACCGTCTGCAATAATTAATTTAGGAGTGCCGATTGTGCTAAATACATCGATAAGTGCATTGCAAATATCGATTGAATTAACAGTTTGTAATATTTTACATAACGCGTATTTAGAAAACTTGTCAATTATTGTAAGGAATTTATGGTTTTTAAAGAAGTATATATCTATCATCCATCCCTCCATTGCTTTCAGAGGAGTTGATGTTCGTTCTAACGGGGCCGTGATAGGGTGTCTATTATATTTTGCACGATGACACGTTTTGCAACTTTCTACGTACTTGCGTACCATTTTCTTCATTTGTTCCCAATAATAATTTATTTTAATTAGTTCTATCATAGCAGTGATGCCAAGATGTCTGTTGTTTTCCTTGTGTGTATTTATGATTATTTCCATTTGTTCTTCGATCGTTGTTGGTTCTTTTAATATTTTTGTATATCTGATAAATTTTAAAGTTGATTTATTCAGTTTGGTACGGTATACTTAAGAGATGATTTGAAACAGGTCTTCGTCAGGGCAAACAATAGCATATTTATTTTTGTCTAAATATTTTAAGGCAAATTCTAAAAATTCTTCACCCATACTACTATCGCTCAACGTAAGATAATGGTCGCGGTTAATTTTTCTATGTTCCGACTCTATTCCTAGCTTAATAAAAATCCTATTCATTTTTCCACTAGGATGTTCGCTTTTTATAGGTATACCTGACTCGTTATCATCCGCGTTACTATGGACAGTCGCGTTATCTGACTCACTTCCGGTTTCTACTATTTCGCTTTCTGTTAAATTGATTTGAATCCGAGAGAGAGCATCGGCTACGTGATTAACGCATCCCTTTTTGTGTTTTATTTCAAAGTCGTATTCCATAAGCGTCAGTCTCCATCTAGTTAATTTTGCATTAGGTTCTTTTAATTTACATAACCAAGTAAGTGGTTGGTGATCCGTTTCTATCACGAATTTCGTACCGTATATATATGGCCGGAATTGTTGCAATGCCTAATACCTAATAATTCTTTTTCGGTGGTATTATATTTTCTTTCCGTTTCCGATAACGTTCGTTATACGTAGGCCACAGGGTGGTCTTCTTGGCTTATGACGACCCCTAACGCTTTATCGCTAGCGTCAGTGGTTACTACAAATAATTTATTATAGTCAGGAAATTTTAATATGGGTGCATTTATTAAAAGTGTTTTACATTTTTCGAAGGCAGAAATAAATTCTGGGGTATGTACTAGCATTCTTTTTTGTGCATTCGGTCAGAGGGCGCGTAATCTGACTCATATTTTTAATGAATTTTCGGTAATAACCTACCATTCCTAGAAAGGATTTTATTTCTTTGATTGTTTTAGGTATAGGAAATTTATTTATAGCTTCGATTTTTTTTGGATCTGGTTTAAGTCCGTCTTTACCTAATACGTGGCCTAAGAACTTTACCTCCGTTTTGAAAAACTCGCTCTTACACAGAGAGACTTTGAGGTTTGCTTTTCTTAATGTTTCGAATATGAGTTTTAGATTTTCTAGGTGTTTTTCCTTATTTTCCGCGTATACTATTATATCGTCTAAATAGACCATGCAGATTTTCCCTATATGTTCTTTTAGTACAGAATTCATCATTCTTTGAAAAGTACTTGGCGCGTTCTTCAAACCAAATGGCATGCGCAAAAATTCATAGTGTCCGTCCAATGTCGCGAAGCTAGTACACTCAATACTGTTAGGGTACATTCTAATTTGATGATACCCACTTGTTAAATCAAGTGTGGAAAAATATTTATTGCCATTTAATTGAGAAAATATATCTTCAATTATTGGTAAAGGAAATTTGTCGCTTCGCGTTTGCTCGTTTAGTTTGCGATAGTCAATAACCAACCCGTATTTTTGGATGCCATCTTTATCTAACTTTTTTGGTACTAAGTGGACGGGGCTTGACCACGGGGAATCGCTATGCCTAATTATTCCGTTGGCTAACATCTCATCTACTTGTCGTTTGACTTCCTCTCTTTGTACTTGTGGTAACCGGTAGGCGCGTTGATAAATTGGTTCGTTAGAGGTGAGTTTCATTTCGTGAACGACATCGGGTGTACAACTAGACGATACGTCGCTCGAAAATATGTCTTTATATTCTTCAAGTAATTCATTTAAGTTGTTAGTTCTGGGCTTATCCGTATAATTTAAATCAATTATTTTATGAGGCGTCCTTAGTTTGTTTTCATGAATTTGTATCTCAGCTCTCATTAATTTTAATAAATCCATTCCTATTAAAACATCGTATTTTTCATTAAAATCAAACACATAAAAGGTAATTTTTTTTGTACCTGGCCCAAATACTTTTTGCCAGAATGGCGTTTTAACTACCCCTTTATGTGTAGTCGTTTGATGTGCCGTCCTAACAGTAAATATCTCAGGTACATATTCCTGGTCTGGAAATAACTTTTTATGAACTTTTTTTGTAATAAAAGATCGACTTGAACCCGTATCAATTAATATTTTTAAACCGTAGTGCGATTCTACTACATATGGTAGATCGGAAAAAGTTACGTTATTTAATAATATCACGTTGGTATACACGATGGGTTTTCCACGTGAAAATCCTCACTTTCATTGTCCTCATGCTGAGGATTGTCTTGATTGAATAATTCCTGTGCTACCATGCCTCTTCCTAAATTTATCATGGGACCCCGACTATTGGAGGACCGATTGGCTGTACGCATGGTTACGTCACGGTCTGCTAATTGCGTATTGTCCCGATTTACGTGATTATTAATATTGTTAAAATAGTTGTTATTCCGATTTAAATGATTACGGTTGTTGTTAAAATAGTTGTTATTATTATTATGATTTGCGTAATTTTGATGCCGCTGTTGTTGCTCATTTCTTTGCCATTGTTGACGCATTAGAGATTGCGGACGTGGTGGGTACGTGTGACGTGGCGATTGCGCGAATCGCTGATTATGAGGATATGGCGTAGGTGTATGCCCCTGAGCTCGATGCAAAGGGTAATTGTTTTGAGGGGATCGCATACCATGTTGAATTTTATCGGTTTTAAAGTGGTCGTTACTGCTATTTCTGCTTTATAAATTATGCGCACAAAGTTGCTGTATATGTGTACATAGGGAGTGATAGTTTAAAGTAATTACTTGTGTTTGAATAAACGATGGTAAATGTCTTAAAAGAGCAGTTTTTGCATCCTGCTTATAAATTTCAATAGCAAATCTGGCACGTTCACGACCATGTAGATCAATTAGCATGGATTCAATTGCAAATAATTTTATTTATTTATTTATTTAAACTTTATTGCACAATAAAAAAAAAGTACAAGTGGCGGACCTAATGCCATATGGCATTTTCTCCCGGTCAACCATTGGACCAAGCGGAAAATATGTGTGGCTGGCGTGATAAAATACGTGAAAAAGTAAACTAAATCGTATATGTAAAAAGTATATCGTACATAAATATGTATATATAAAGATACATATACATTAAAAGAATAAACTATAAAACATATTTATAATAGATATCTACATACAAAAAATAATTAAAAAATTAAAAAATAAATAAATAAATATATATATATATATATATATATATATACTCGTATATATATATATATATATATATATATATATATATATATATATATATATATATATATATATATATACTCGTATATATATATATATATATATATATATATACTCGTATATATAGCATGGATACTAATAAAAATATATATCAGGATGACTGGGACTAGGACTGCAGAAGAAACAATTTATGTACAGCTTGTTTGAAAGCCAAACGACTGGGAGCTCTTCTTATACTCTCCGGAAGGGCATTCCATAGCTCGATAGCCTGGACTTGAAAAGACTTACCCATGAATGATGTGCGGTGCGGAGGGATATCAAGGATAAGAGTGCTAGAGGAGCGAAGTGTGCGAGAGTGAGTGGAACTGAGAAGGTTAAATTAAATTTAAGATAGCTAGGGGATTGCAGGTTATTCAAAATAGAAAAAAGCGTGGAAAGTATTTTTGCGTTACGACGTAAGGGGACAGGGAGCCATGCTAACTGAGAGCGAAATGAAGAAATGTGATCAAATTTTCGAATATTGAAAATAAACCTGATACAGTTATTGGTCAACCGATCCAATTTGGTTAGGACAACTTGTGTTTAGTCACAATAACAAACATCCGCGTAATCAATAATGGGTAGAATTAGAGTTTGAGCTAGCGTTACTTTAGTTTTAGGGGGAAGAAAGTTCTTGAGACGATAGAGAGAGCGCAGAGTGGCAGTTACTTTTCGACTAACTTCGGCTACCTGGGTAGTCCAACTCAGGGTAGAGTCGATGTGCAGACCAAGATCCTTCACACTCTCACTATATGGTATGATAGTATTATTGAATTGCAGAGAAGAGATGGATTCAATATTTAATTTAGAGATTTGACGAGAGCTGCCTATTACTATTGCCTGGCATCTATTTGGGTTTACAGCAACACCGTATTTAGCAGACCAATCCGCGATACGCCGTAAATCGTTGTTAAGAAGAGCAATCGATGAGTCGATATCACTGCAATCACAGGAGTGGTAGAGCTGCAAATCATCAGCATATAGGTGGTGTGAAGAAGAAAGGAGGAAAGTAAGGGAATTGATGAAGATTGAAAATAATAGAGGAGATAAAATTCCTCCTTGCGGAACCCCGGAATTGAGATTTTGCCAGCTAGATAATGATTGATCACCACGAACGGCCTGTTGTCGGTCACGGAGGTATGATGAGAACCAATTTAAGACTGTTGATGAGAGGTTAAAGCGGGACAAAAGAGCAAGAAGGATGTCGTGATCAACTGTGTTGAAGGCGTTAGAGAAGTCAATAAGGACTACCACTGTTACTTTGCCATCTTCCATGGCAAGTCTTATGTCTTCAGTGACCTTCAGTAAGGCAGTACTTGTGCTGTGACCTGGACGGAAGCCAGATTGTACTTCACTAATGAGATTATTTCGTAAAATAAAAGAAGACAGTTGAAAGTTCACGACGGCCTCTAATATTTTAGAGAAATACGGAAGAATAGAAATAGGTCGAAAGTGATTCAAGCAACAGACAACCCCAGTGGGTTGTCTGTTTTTGGAAGTGGAATGACAAAAGCTTTACGCCATAGTGATGGAAAAACTCCAGAGCTGAGAGAGAAGTTGATTATATGTGTGAGAACTGGGAGGATAAATTCAAAGAGAAGAGAGATCATATGATGACTTATATCATCAACACCAACGGCTTTGGACTTAATAGATAGTAAGATTTTTTTAACATCATCAACAGTCACGTTGGAGAAAGAAAATGCATTAGGAAGAAGATAAGGTAGGGAGTTAATGTGAGAAATAGTTTGAGCTAGTATAGAAAAGTCAAGACAAGTGGCCGAGGAAAAATGACCATTAAGGTCATCCAAAGTAAAAGAAGACGAGAAGGATTTGTTTTGACATTTTCCTAAACCAAGGCTCTTGAGAAACTTCCATACTTGTGCCGTAGAGGAATTGGCAATATTATCATGAAAGTAGCGCCTTTTAGCGGATCTTACCATCCGGTTGCAGCAATTTCTGGCCTGTTTATAAAGGGTCCAGTTGGTGTCACTACAATCACGCTTAAACTTCCCGAAGGCTCGATTACGTTTTCTCATAGCCATGCGCACTCCACGGGTAATCCAAGGGCATGGAGGACGTTTAAGTCTAACACGTCGAAGAGGAGCGTGGCGATCAAACAAAGAGATTATTGTGTCATTAAGTAATGAGACTTTGGCCTCAATAGAATCAGCAGTGACAACCACATCCCAATTAGTACTGGCGGCATCCCTACACAGGGTCTCTTTATCTAAGCGAGCAAAATTGCGCATTGAAACATGCCTAGGTTTTTGTTTTGATGTATGGATATTGTAGGAGGCATAGATAAGGTCATGGCGCGAGAAGGCTGGAGCAGGATGCTGACCATGCAGTAAAATATTGCCTAGTGAAGAGGTTATAATGTGATCTAGCCAAGTATTCGGAGAATCTTTGTTGAAGTGAGTCGCATTGAGAGGAAGTAGGGAGAGGTTAAAGGAATTAATAATATCGCGTAGTTTAGAAGAGGAGGATGTATTTAGTAAGAGATTAGTGTTGATATCGCCGAAGATAAGTAGATGTGAGTAGACCGAGGCAACGGAGTCAAGTACAGATTCAAGAGTGGAGTAATAGTTTATCCCGGGCGGGCAATACATAACGCCTAGTACTGCTTTAACCTTTTTCACTTCGACCTCAATAAAAAGGTACTCGGCCGATGCAGAATAGGCGGAGGGAGATTGGCAAAGAATTCTGTATGGGATATTACTGCGAAGATATATACCTAGCTACCCCACCACACCCAATACCAGTCCGGTCGTTCCTAATCAAAATAAACCCAGGCAAAGCAAATAGCGAAGAGTCCAAATTAGGTTTAAGAAAAGATTCTGAAATTAAAATAGCTTGAAGAGCATCAACAGAGCCAAGTTCCAGGAGATCTGTGTAGTGGGCTGCAACGCTTTGAGCATTTATGTGACAGACATTAAAATATTTCTTCACGGCAGTCAAGTCGTTACGCACGAGTTCGCCAAGAGTAGCGGCATCATGAAAGGACGCATCATCACTACTCGACAAGTCACTAGCACCATACGCGGAATAAAATGAGTCATCCATAATGAATAATATATAAAAATACAAATACTAATAATATAATATATAAATATTACTGATCTAAAAGAGAAGAAAAAAGTACTCTAATTACCACCAATTTTAGCTTGGTCTGCCGGCTTACAACATGCTTATAGAAATAGAGAGACAAAATACATAATTTAAGCATTTAAATCTAAATCAAAAATGGACCAAAAAATAAAAGTTATTTTTGTACATATCCAATCCAAAAATTAAACAACATATTTGATATAAGGCGAACAAGAAATGTTATCAAAAATAGTTCAAAAAGAATCAAAATCAAAAAAGAAAGAAGAAGAAATATCTTCGGAATGCACCTTATACGCAAGTAAAAAAATGCGGAACGCATCTAAATAACAAAGAAGTGACGGATAACGGAACGCAAATCTTATGACAGCTGTCAATGTCAAGTAAAGCTGTGGGTAGGTGAAGCAAAACAAATCAACACACGAAATGTATTAAAATTACGTTATAAAACCAAAGTACCCATATATTGGATAATTACTGACGTTTGTGAAATTATTTCGCTGTACCCCGCCTGGGTCGACGCTGCCTATCACTGCTAACTGAGGCTGCCTTATTACTACTGGGACCGCTCACCACATCGCCGTCCGACGCTTTGGGAACGGCTGCTGCCTCAAAAGCTTCCTTGGCCAGCCCCAAATCCTCTTCAGAGTTGATTAGGAGTGGTTTGCCGTTGGGTGGTTTAACGAAAATGTTACCATCGAGAGACCAGCACTTAGTTATGCCAAAGTTCTTACGTGCTTCCAAGAAGAGTGACTGCCTACGTCGGGTGAGGAACTCGGAGACCATATAGGGAGTACCTTTCAAGGCGGTCTTTTTGCGCCAGATCGTAGACTTCAAGGAACAGTCTGTAAAGCGAACCAAGACTGGCCGCGGCCGGTTAAGCTTCCTAGAACCCAACCTGTGACAAACTTTGAAGGATGATGCTGACACTCCCTCGAGGTTTAGCTCCTTAGTGAGGATAGAAGATATTTTCGCCAACACATCCTCAGTTGAACCATCCTCGCTCTCGGGCACACCACCAAATAGGAGATACTTTCTGCGGTGTCTCATCTCAATGTTGTCGGTGGTCTTCACAACTTTACTGTTGCAGCAGCTGCAAGATGACGAAAGCATCGGTCTTGTATGCATTGTAGTCTGCTGTGAGCTTGTCAATACTGGCAGGCTCCTTGGACGCTGTCTTGCAGTCAGTTGATGCTCGAAGTCTGCCATTCTTTGAAGAAGTGAGGACTCCAGAGACTTCTGCAGCTCGTGCACAGCAGCAATCGACGACATAATGTACAAAAGGTCCTCAGTGATATTAAAATGTAATAAATAAATACCTACTGCCGGCTACAATACTCACTGTATTGTAGCCGGCAGTAGGTATTTCTATCTCATAAGCTACCACATGTAGGCTATTGCTAACATTACCATGTAATAATGGTACTGAAGATAGAAGATTGATGTATAATTAAGGTAAAAAAGTATACTTTATATATTTTTAAATAAAATGAGATCAGGAGCAAGCTTGTAACTTTTTTTCCACCTACCGCCGAAAAAAAGTAAAAAAATTTTCTATCCAACTTCAGAATCATATCAGTAAAGTCACCATTTACAAGATTCATATTTAAATTTTCGTGTTTGTATAAGTCGATGTTTTTTCCATCGCCACAGCGACTTATTAAGGTGTGCTTTATAGTATCCCAATTATAGAAATGTATCACCATACAGACTACATCAGCTGCTTTATCTCTCAGATGTGATAGTACATGTTCAATAATTCTAGGCGTATTACCGTGCGTATCTATAAATTGCTTTGCCACGTTTAAAAATGGGTACAGTCTGTCAGAGTCGCCATTATATATTGGTATGGCGTGCAGACTTTGACCAAAATCTACATATACGTTTTCTACTGCCATTATAGAAAAAAAAGAAAGAAAATTAAATGTCCAATAAAAAAAAAATATATATTCTTATTATTATTACTTTAAAGAAGAAGTAGAAACCCGACAATTTGGATATTGTAGGAAAAGGAAAGGCCCTGGATTTTAGGAAACAGAGATTATATAGGCATGATGAGTACACATACACATAGGTAAGTACACAATAGGCACATTACATAGATTACACACTACACTGAAGTCACGACACCAGCTCTATAGGATTTACTGTCGAAAAACCACTTTACCATCAAAAAGCATAGAATTTGAATTCACCTATGTGGATACAACCATCAACCCCACTGAAAAACTATCAGGGTTCCCTCTCCCACGCAGAGAATTGTGCCAGCTCCACAGTCTGAGAACTGGATGAGGACGAACTAGATCGTTTGAATTCCGGTGCGACTGGATTGCCTCCCCAGCTTGCGGATGTGGCGCGCCTGAACAGGACATGGACCACATTATTCGAGACTGCCGGAAGACTGGTTCACCCTGCAAAAAGACGCAATACAATAGATACAGAATAACGACTGTAATAATAGCCATACGATTATTAAATAAATAGACAGGTTCCTGTTTTTCAGAATAGGCATGACGAATGGAAAACACTTGTGGTCCATCGGTTAGACCATCAAACAACATTGTAGTTTGTACACACACTCTTTCCTTTCTTTGAGAAACCAAAAATGACAAAGATACAGCGCATTGAAATTTTTCGTGACGTCACACTCAAGCACGATTTTTACCTAAGTGTGACTCCGCAAACCCCCACTCCGGAACCTTGACGCTCCGTATCCTTGTAAATTTTTACCCCTCTGGCAAACTGGAAATACGGATCCATCATCTCTGGACAATTCAAAAGACGGACCAATTATAATCACACTCTTCTGACCCTGTCGGACTCTTCACCCCTATTCTCCCATTGTAACAGCCTACCCTACCTAACTAAAATTCTAAGTTTCTCAACGCGAACCTTTTTTTTTTTTTTTTGGACGCGGAGAAAATCCCTTCGGATACCTTACCGGTTACGGGACACCGGTAAGGTTATGTGGTGTTACCACTAAAAACTCCGCGGTGTCACCTCTCAGCCGCTATCGGCCGGGACCGTGTGCTTCTTCATGCTCCACAGCCCCGGCGCGGCCGGCCGCTACTTAAGCGGCCCCGGCTCGCCAACGGCCTCACGGCACCCTCTGTTGAATCAGAGGGGCCGGAGCAACCGCCGCCTTGGCCTCTTGGCCCAAGGACAGGCGCGCTGACACGTACACGCGCCTGCCTTCCACTCCGGAGGGCTGTCCGTTGGACGATGGAATCCCGTTTCCACCGTCCAACCAGCCCTCATAATTTGGGGCCTGCGAAAGCAGGCCCTGCCCCAGTCAACCTGTCGGCGACCGGGGCCCACACAGCCGGCCGCAGGGGATAGGGAGAGCGGCAACGTAACACCGACACTCCTCTTCCCCTGCGGCCCCACCGATGCCGTGCCAAGCGCCACGGCCGCGCTTGGTCGCGGAGGATAGGGCGAGCGGCAACGACACACCTCTTCCTCCGCGACCCCTACTACGGCTGTGATGGAAGAGGGGTCGTTGTCACCCCCTTCCCTCACAGCCAGGCCATTCCTGCCAGGAATGGCCTCCGCCGGGCCCGGGGAGGCCTAAGCCTCAACCCGGGCAATGGGTTCCTCTTAGCTTCCCTGCGGCCGAGGCAACCGCAGGTACTGAGCCCCCCCATCGCGACAAGATGGGAACCACATCGGGGGGGATCTCAACGCGAACCTAACTCAACTTGTTATATCGTCTATATGGATAAAAATATTTATCTTAACTCGCTGTGTTTGAAATGACGTAATGGCAGTATTCAATCGGACCCAAGTTATGAAATTGTAGTAACACAAATTCCACGTAACACGTTTAGATTTCCTATTTTTATACGTTTACCTATTATCTTATCTCACCTATATAAGTACTAAATTATAATATATTTTCAGATTTCATCATCCCATGTCTTTAGTTATTTTTATAAATAAAAGTAAAACTTAAGAGAATGAATGGAGTCGAATAAATTAAATAAAACTAAAACTAGATATTATTAACTAAATTATGTTAATTCATTGCAGAAAGTAGTTATCGAAAACTTACAAAAGTTGATGATTTTCGTAATTAGAATATTATAATGTAATTAAAGGTCGATCTGAAGAATGTTCTGTTCTACGTGTGAGCATATATTTACATTAGTATATTCATTAGAAGCTCAGTTTTCTAGATTGTGGCCCCCCGTAGGGGAAGTTACAGCACCTCCGCCGCTGAACTTAGTAGGCCTCGACTCCAGACTGGACAGTCTTCGTGCTTTGGGACCAGTATGCTCAAATATTTATACCATAATATACTAAAATGTAATAAGCTTATACCTTATACAGGCAAGAGAGAGAGTTAAAGAGGGGCAAGGTAATCTTGCAACAGATTCAGCTGCTTCGGAACCTGCATCTTCGCATTATTCCGGTCTGAGCAAAAAAATACCTATTACTTCTAAATCTTCAAATCAACTGAATCCCCAATTGCTAAAAGAGCATACTACAAATATATGATCCAGTCCGTTTTGTCAGTCAAGATAGTACAAATATATCGCAATAGGATAACTTGCTACAGGTAGGTATGTAGAAGGTATAGAAAGTATGTATATAGTTATCCAAGTAATTAGTAAATACTTCAGTTATAGCGTTTAATGAGTATAAATAGAATATACTTCAGACAGCAATAAAAGCTTGATCATAAAGAGTAGGTGCACAATCTGTGTTAATTGAATATATATAAGATACCAATAGGAATGCTTCCTATTCAAAATAATATAAATAAAATATTGTCGTTTAGGATATACTTCTTTGTCAGAAGATAGTTTAACAGTTCTACACAATACACGACTTCTCCGTGTTTTATAGAACATTGATAAAATCAAAATCAGATAATTCTAATAAATATTGTTTCCAACATAAACCTCTTAATCAAAGGAATACATATTCCAGACTTCTCCAAGTACCTTTTAAATAAATAAATCTGTACTATCACTAACAAAGAAACGACTTGTCGAGTTTCCGTATTGAATGATCAAGTTAGAGCTAGACTTGCATCACCCAATAAAATAATAGATCAATTCCTGTTCACATGAATAAAGGTAAGTAAACATGTTCTATGTAATCACACAGTATAAAATGTCAATCCATGCAATATCGAACGAACTCACCAAATTCGTACAGGAACTCAGATCGTTGTCAGGAACCACAACACAAAAACTCTTGTCTGTTTAGTTAGTAATAGTACGGACATGATTTATAATCGAATGTAATAATTCTTTTCATTGATAACATTGATCAAATATTTATCACTCAAGCTTAAGCTCTAAATTAATGTTTAATAGAAAACCCAAAATTAAATTCTAAAAGCAAATAATAATTTTAAGGACTGCACTAATCACTTCCCTATTATAGGAGATTAGTAAACATCTCCATCCCGCGGCCAAAAGTACACTAACTAAGTTGTGTTAAGTTCGACTCAACGAAAACTCTTAAAATATAAACAATCACATGCAATAAATTAGTAGGCCCGTCAAAACGATGTCGACGTCCACTCATTAGAAACTCTTAAAATCATTCTCGCTCAGCGATAAATTAGCTTGAACGTCAGTCACAAAAAAGGGCGTCACCCGAAGGTCCCGAATGACTACCTGAGCTGAAGCTTTCGTGAGATTTTACAAATCATCACATCTTTATTTCTAATGAGCAGACAGGGCACTGTCTGTGTATTCCTGTTTTAAACAAGAAATGTATGCATTACTTTTGCATGCAATATATGCAATAGGTATGTTATTGATTTCAAGGCACTCTATCAAGTTAATAGAGTAGGTAGTATATTAGATAAGTATATCTAACTAAGTTTTATATAAAATTATCTTATAATTCTTAAGATAAAAGTAGTCCAAACAGACTAATCATGCTGATTATTAACCTATTCAAGTTATTTAGTTCCTTATTCTTTTAATAAGAATGTAATCTAGACAATCTTGAATCTAGATTTTGTCTATTACCTAGACAGACTTATGATATGGTATATCATAAACTTTTCTCCATATTGGGAATCGAACCCAAATAAGTTTAGACACTATGTTTAAATTAAATATAATAATGCAAACACAGAATAGTCTATAAATAATTTGATACTTAAAAGCTGCTTTGAAACCAAATTCCATTCTCACAATATTTTTTCACACATACTTTGAAACCAAAGATTTATTGAGTTTCTTTGCGTCAGCTCTCAGCCATACGCAGAAATGCTTGTCAAGTGTTTGGGAGTGTATGTTACCCATTAAAAATAGAATTTATGACTAGAAAGAGTCAAATAAAATATGTTGAAAAGGGATAGAAATACAATCCACTTTTGTTTCGCTATCGATAAACATTTCCTGAAAATGTTGTAATATATTTAACAAAGTTTTAGTTGTTCGAATTTATGCCGAACAGAGCTTCAATGACTCAAAGACTGAAATCTATGAATAACATATGTGCTTAGAAATATTTGAGAATGAAATTAACGAAGCATATTGGCGATTCGTTACATCCGACCCCTAAAATTTTATGGAGCTGTCCTTTTATAATTGTTTATAAGAAGGACCGGAGTTAAAATTTTACCATGCAACCATTCTCAAATATTGTTTTTTTTTTTTCAATATGTGAGATCCTAACAAATATTATTTTCCCAAATCACAGAATATATTCGAAATATAAGTGTATCCCTAATATGTGGTTTGTACCTAGTGTAGTAGTGTGTACGAGTGTAGTGTGTGTTTAAACCAAGAGAGCATTTTCCATCGCTGAGATCTCAGGTTGAGCTCCAAACTTCGTTCTATGAACAGGAATCAACTTTCCCCTGAATGAACTGAGTTCTCGTAAAGCGCGGGTTGTGAGGCCGCAGATCCTAGTAATCTCTGCTGAAGTACATCCGTCCTGATTCAACATTACAATCAAGATCGCAAAATAATTCAACATCTCCCGGAAAACAAAGTTCTTCATTCTTCATCACACAAAGGCTAATTATTCATTGCTGCGCATGTCCAGAAGCCATACCAAACCTTCAATCAAAAACGAGTTCCAACACTGTCTTGGCGAGTGTGTAGTTGCCGAGTTCATGATTGTAGGCATGATCCGCCTAGCTTCTTGTCTAGAGTAGAGCATTTTACAGGTGTTGTAACACTTGGGTACATTTCCAAAGGTATACAATATTATGTATCCTTGGAATAAATTAAACCTAGCATCTTGTCCCCCTATAAATTGCTCTTCTTTGTGTAGTGTAACTTCCAAATCATTGGGCTAATAATATTAAGTAGTAATCTGGTTTCACATAAGGTATGAATCAGGGCCCTTGCTAGCTAAACATAATCATTAGCTTTCAAAATTCGTCACTCAAAATACCTGCCTACTCTAAATTAAATAATTATGCACACCTTCCTCGTTCTCAGTATCGCGCCACCCAAATTCACAACAAAGTTCCATCAGATTACTTAATTTTTAATAAATACAGAGTACAATTTTTTTTTTGTACTGTATTTAATTAATAACCTTATAAATATCTATATTGAATATATTACTAATATAACTTAAATAGAACATGCACATTCATATAACCTTGCTATTTAAACATGTTACCTCTCTTTTTTTTTATTCCTTTGTTTACCTTTTTTTTTACCTTCATTACTAATGTAATTTGACAAAAGAATATGCACCATCAAAAATAAAAAAGTATTCATTCTAATAAATAGATGTATCCATCGAAGTACATATTGCAAAAACGTTATTCCATTTAATATCCATGTATCGTTTCAGAAGTATGCTTGTTTTAATCTTTCAATGTTTATCTAAAATCAATAATTAAACAAATCCACAAAAAAAATTGTTTTAATAAACCATTAAAAAAAATACTAAAAAAATATATAAATACTTTAAGAGAATATAATCCTGTATTAAAATTGAGAAAAAAAACTGAAATGAATATATTAATTTCAAAGATCAATGAGAAATACTGAAAAAAAAACTAAAAAGAAAATATTAATCACAAATGACAAGTGAGAAATACTGAAAAGAAAAAAAAAATATTGAAATAATCCTAAATAACAACTGCGAAATACTGAAAAAATAATAATTGAAGAAAAATAAAAAAAAAACTGAAAATAAAATATTTATTTAAAATAAAAAAAAAATATATAAAATCTTAATTTAAAAGAAACATTAAAACCGAAAAAATATGAATCCCACATAACAAAGGGCAAAAATACTGCAAAAAAAATTTTAAAAAGAAACAACAAAAATTTTCTATTTTCGATGTAAGCCTGAAATAAGCAAATGAATAAAAAAACACAATGATAAAAAAAAATATTTTAAACTCAGATAAACAAATTTTAAGCTAATAAAGAATTAAAAAAAAAAAGAAAAAAAAAATCAAAAGAAAAAAAGAAAACGGAAAAGCTGAAAAGAAATCTAAAAAAAAAAGTTTTTGAAACAAAAAAAATTGCAAACATAAATACAAAAGTATTTGTATAAAAAAAAATATTATTTTAATAAAATTTTACGAGCAATATCAATTGCAAAATAAAAATAAAATCAATATCGATATTAGTCGTTTAGTGTCGACACTAAATATGTCAATGTCAGTTGTCAAAGTCAACGTCAACTGTCAAAAATTAACCCTTTCGGAATCATCCAGTATGTATGGATTTCCGACCGTGATAAGAAATAAATAAAACCGTAAATTATTTTTATAGTACGTATGTATATAAATGAGAGGGTTATTTATAACAAATCTGCGTAATTGTAACTGATCAAAATTGATTCAAATATCCAAAATCACACCGTACGTAATTGTTCCGCCCATATCCACCGCTTCCATTCAAACAAATTTTAAATCCAAGATGGCCGCTCGACGATAGTGACGTGGCGCAAAGGCAGAGTGAATTTAGTTCCATCCTCGTCCGCAAATATAAAATAGTCTCTCATAATTTCGCTAGGTGGCGTCACAAATACAAAATAGTCTTATAATATTCCGCTAGGTAGCGCCACAAATACAAAATAGTCTCCCATAAATCTGCAAGATGACGCTAGCGACACAAAAGTACATGCCGTTTAATTCCGTTGCCTAGATGGCGTCACCAAACTTATCGATTCGCCGAATGCTTTAATTCCAATAATCCATGCAGTTAACTGTGTTCACTAGATGGCGTCACCGAACATACCGATTCGCCGAATGTTTGGGTACCAATAATAGTTTTAAAATTTACGCAAGATGGCGTTTATTGGTTTTTTCGTATTGACACGAAAAAACCAATTGCTGTAATTCAAAATACTGTTTAGCAATCATTAAAGATGGTGTTTTTGACACAAAGAGTTAATATCATGAGTCTGAAGGTTTTTTTTTTTAACTAGATGGCGCTGTCAGTTTACCATTAAATTATTCACTTCCGTGTTTCGAATAAAAAATATAAGGTTAGGAATAAACTGCATAAAATAGAAATATAAAGAATTATAAAACCACCAAGCTTTCGTAATTATGTTAATGCGTATAGAGAATTTATAAAGATAATAATTACCTGTAGGAAGTAACAGAGAAATACCTATTGAATCTCTACCACTAGCCTATTCCTATATTTTTATGACTAAACTAACCCTAATTAATTTAATAGCTAGTGCGTTTTCTTATTCTAAATTGTTTTGTTTATAAATCTCTAAATATGGAAAGTAATACTTATACTTAAGTATACTTAAGTAATAGTATATACAATTTTTGTCTCTTTCAACAAGAAATATTTTAAAACCTTCTTCTATCTTTCCAACAAGAAACATTCCAATAACAAAATTCTGTCGTTTCCAACAAGAATTTTCTATAAGCTTACTTCGGTTTTTCCAACAAGAAACATTCCAATTACAAAATTCTGTCGTTTCCAACCAGAATTTTCTATAAACTTACTTTGTTTTTTTCCAACAAGAAACATTCCAATAACAAAATTATGTTATTTCCAACAAGAATTTTCTATAAACTAGCTTCTGTCTTTCCAACCAGAAAACATTCAATTATAATTTACCATAAGTACATTACTAAAAATTACAAAATCCCTTTTTAAAACGACGAAAACGACATTTACAAAGCCTGAATTCGTAATTATGGCGTAGATATACCATCTTTTTATAACGAAGATAAACTAAATACATTCTATTTTTAACGGTGTTGAAAGACTTTTTTTTTACGCTAAAAGTATCTATCCTTCCTCATTAATATGTTGTCCTAAATATCGATAAATCAATCTTTTAACAATTAACATTTGATTATAAAATTCTTCGACCCCATATTCTTATAATTTTAAATTTTATTGATACCTACGACTTTCACTTTTTTATCACAGACAACATTACAGATAATATAAATAGTGTAAATTAGTATGTGTAAATACTATTAAATAAAAGTAGTTTTCAGTAAAGATTTTTATCTTATTACAAATGTATGGACCAATTATAAAGTAGATGCTTTAATAACTAATTGAGTGACTAACTATTTCTACTTTACCTATAAAATATTTTTTTTAGCTACTAAGAATCATACTTGCCTAGAGTGACATATAACTATGTAAATAAATATTTAATATTGACCTGCTTAACGATAAATATATGTCAGAGGAGTGATATCATGATTTTAAAAAAGTAGTTTCCTTTTTTTTTTTACTAAATTCATTCATCAGTAATAACATTCTACATTGTGACCAACAAAAATACGCTAGGCAAATGAGAAATTACTCTAAACAAAGGGTAATAGGCTTCACGGTTAAGTATAAACACTTATAATTATAACAAAGACTGCCACTAGAACTAATCACGTCCTAAAGTTTATATAAGTCACTGCTTTTATTCAATTTACTTCTATCGCAAACAATCTACACTAATAATCTTTCAGTAAAAAATAACAAGAGCGAGAGAATGGTCAGCGAGTCACACTATACCGATCCCGACATGTAAACTTGACTTCCGGTCCTAGGTTTATTATAATGAGTTCCTTTCTACAGTTCTGGCAATTAGTAGTAATATAAACATGCACTCAAAAGCAAGCCGACCTACGGCCTCTTACCTTTCTAACACTATGCTTTATTCTATATATGATTTTAGAGTTTCACGGTCACAATTACTGTTATTAGTATTACGGGACTTACCGCGATTAATATCGTTTTTTGCCAGATATTTCGACGGCCCTTCTGCCATCATGGTCGCTGGCCGTCTGAGGAACTGCGATGGATGTCCGGCTGTCAAGGGTAACCATATCGGTCTACCCTCTTCGTCGTTTGTTGCATAAGTCCTTACACACAACACTGACGGTGTCCGTTCGGGAATTGTTTTTAGTTATTCGCACACTCTTTTTACAAAGCTCAATCACTGGATTCCACGTGCCCGACAACTTGAAGCCATCTTCTCGATTAAAATTGGGATGCTTCTTAATTTCAATCGCCTCTCTAACTAAGCGTGGTATGTAATGGCGTTCAGTCGCAAGTATTTTGGGTTGATGTAGCTCAATCCAGTGATTGACTCCAGCTTGTGAAAGATGCTCCGCGATAGCTGACTTGTCAATATCCCTGTTTTTGACTGCCGTTATGTGCTCTTTGACCCGTTGAGATATAGACCTCTTGGTCTGTACAACATACGAGCGTCCACAACTACAGTCAATCTTGTAAACACCCGATTTTTCTAAGGGCGAGCTGTCCTTAGGTGATCGCATATAGCTTGCGATTTTCCTCCCCGGAGTAAACGTGGCTTTTATGGAGTACTTTCCTAATAGTCTGCCGATTTTATCTGTTACTCCTTTGACATAAGGTAGGTACGCTGCTTGCCTATCTACCGTTGGCGCTCGCTCTCGCCTTGATGTTGGCGGCCTTATCCTACCATCAAATCCATTGCGTTTTAAAACCGCTTGTACATGCTCCAGCTCTCCTGGTAGATGTTCCTGATCACACAGATCATAAGCCCTTCGTGTGAGGGAGGTTGTGACTGACTGGAGATGTGTAGGATGATGGTGTGAAGTCGCGTGCAGGTACTTGTCAGTGTGAGTTGGCTTTCTATACACCGTATGACTAAGCGAGCCGTCCTGACGTATAGATATTTTGACGTCTAAAAAGGGCAAAGTCCTCTCAGATTCCATCTCGAGTGTAAACCTTAACTTCTCATGTATGGAGTTTAAATAGTCAAGGCAACGTTGAGCCCCATTCTCGCTATCTACAAGTACACAATAGATGTCATCGACATACCTTTTCCAGATTTTTATAGTAGTAGGAACCGAGCGCAACGCTATCTCTTCCACGTGTTCCATCCATAAGTTTGCAACGACTGGGGCGACAGGGCTACCCATAGCTACACCATCTATCTGAAGGTAGTACTCACCATTGTATATAAAATAGCTTGATGTTAAATAATGCTCGAGTAAGGAAAGAATATCCGTCGAAATATTGTTCTCAATAAGTTTCTCCTTTATGACATTTAAGCACTCAGCGAGAAACTTAATAGCGATGTTGAATCGCTATTTACCAATGTCCCGATTTCTGAGTGCTTAAATGTCATAAAGGAGAAACTTATTGAGAACGATATTTCGACGGATATTCTTTCCTTACTCGAGCATTGTTTAACATCAAGCTATTTTATATACAATGGTGAGTACTACCTTCAGATAGATGGTGTAGCTATGGGTAGCCCTGTCGCCCCAGTCGTTGCAAACTTATGGATGGAACACGTGGAAGAGATAGCGTTGCGCTCGGTTCCTACTACTATAAAAATCTGGAAAAGGTATGTCGATGACATCTATTGTGTACTTGTAGATAGCGAGAATGGGGCTCAACGTTGCCTTGACTATTTAAACTCCATACATGAGAAGTTAAGGTTTACACTCGAGATGGAATCTGAGAGGACTTTGCCCTTTTTAGACGTCAAAATATCTATACGTCAGGACGGCTCGCTTAGTCATACGGTGTATAGAAAGCCAACTCACACTGACAAGTACCTGCACGCGACTTCACACCATCATCCTACACATCTCCAGTCAGTCACAACCTCCCTCACACGAAGGGCTTATGATCTGTGTGATCAGGAACATCTACCAGGAGAGCTGGAGCATGTACAAGCGGTTTTAAAACGCAATGGATTTGATGGTAGGATAAGGCCGCCAACATCAAGGCGAGAGCGAGCGCCAACGGTAGATAGGCAAGCAGCGTACCTACCTTATGTCAAAGGAGTAACAGATAAAATCGGCAGACTATTAGGAAAGTACTCCATAAAAGCCACGTTTACTCCGGGGAGGAAAATCGCAAGCTATATGCGATCACCTAAGGACAGCTCGCCCTTAGAAAAATCGGGTGTTTACAAGATTGACTGTAGTTGTGGACGCTCGTATGTTGTACAGACCAAGAGGTCTATATCTCAACGGGTCAAAGAGCACATAACGGCAGTCAAAAACAGGGATATTGACAAGTCAGCTATCGCGGAGCATCTTTCACAAGCTGGAGTCAATCACTGGATTGAGCTACATCAACCCAAAATACTTGCGACTGAACGCCATTACATACCACGCTTAGTTAGAGAGGCGATTGAAATTAAGAAGCATCCCAATTTTAATCGAGAAGATGGCTTCAAGTTGTCGGGCACGTGGAATCCAGTGATTGAGCTTTGTAAAAAGAGTGTGCGAATAACTAAAAACAATTCCCGAACGGACACCGTCAGTGTTGTGTGTAAGGACTTATGCAACAAACGACGAAGAAAGAGGGTAGACCGATATGGTTACCCTTGACAGCCGGACATCCATCGCAGCTCCTCAGTCGGCCAGCGACCATGATGGCAGAAGGGCCGTCGAAATATCTGGCAAAAAACGATATTAATCGCGGTAAGTCCCGTAATACTAATAACAGTATGCTTTATTCTATGGCTTAAATGTTAACATAATCAAACGCATTGCTGGTAATAAATCACATTGAGAGTTGACTCTTTTCTTTCATGCCTATGTGCTAGTTAAACAAACCCATTATTTAATTTCTTCAGTACCTATATTTAGTAAAATTAAGAAACTACCTACTTACTCACTCTCTAGGATTTTACATCATATTTATACCTAAGTGATATCTAAAGAGAATCGTACCTAATATTAGGCATGTGGGCCTGCGTTGAGTATATTTTTGTAGTTGTATTTTTTTTTTGCTGAGTAAAAAAAATCAATATTACTGATACTGTTGTATAAATCAAACTATCTTATTTTGTTTTAGCCAAGAGCTTTTACATTTGAGTATACTAAAGACTTGTTAAATTGTATATACTTATAGCAAAAATGTTTCTAAACCTACTTTTATTTTAAAACTCCGTATATACAACATCTCGTGATTAACATAAAAGTAAAAATATCCTTATCTATCTTGCCTACTGGAATTTATATTGTGTAATATATTTTGTTTACTATCAGAATAACCTGTCTTTGTACTAAAATTTTCTGTATCTTAATGTACGAGCTACGCTGTACAAAGTCCACTGGATTACTGACCTAGTGGCAAAAACTGCTGACAGCGTGCCGATGGGCCGCCGTCTTATTGTATATAATTTACTTCAGTACCATTAAAAAGATCGTAGCAATCAAGACGGTGTATCAATCAATCCTCTCGGTACTCAAAACCTATCAGTCTATCAATCATTTATTATCATAGCAGTATTGTGCGATCCCGGACCGTACATTTGGTCCTTCGAACCGCGCGTGCGACCCAGAACCAGTAGCAAGGAAACACAGGAAGCAGCCGTGTGCCAGGCTATCGGAGCACTAGCAAAAGCAGCTAAGCATATCATCACTTATCAAGTAAGATCTTTCCTTTTTTATCATAATGGAAGGTTTACTAGCAACCCAGTCCCAAATCATTGCGGGCATGGATCAGCTCCTTACCAATTTCAAGAAAGAAGGTGCGGAGCGCAAGACTAAAGACAATGTTTTGAGACGTTTAGATACCTTGGATTCCTACTGGCAGGAATTCCAAGTAAATCATATAAAGTTGTGTGAGTTTGGTGATAAAAATGATGAATTTTTACTGGCGATCATTACAACAAAACTAAAGAATATTTTAAGTCAGCTCGTGAATACATTTTACAAAAATCTGCATCAATTTTAAATCCAAGCACACCTCTATCAAGCATTTTAAGTCCTTCAAATATTAGTAGCAATATTGCCCAAAAGACTATCTTAAGACCTGCCACTCCTTTAGCGACGACATCTAGCGCAGCAGACATCATGAACGCTTCAGAAGATAGATTCAAAAACTCCAAGATGACATCTTCGGTATGCAATATATTTAAGATGGCTTCACAGGGTACGAATAGTCACTTAGATGAGATGTTGAGAAAACAATCCAGCAACCTTAAAGCATTTTCACGTACGGTTTCTAGCATAAACATTGATTTAATCATGGAGCAATGGGAGTTCCAAGATGTTTTAACAACTTGACTGCCCATTACGCCGCGGGGGGTGAAGCGGCGCGCGGGGTGGACGCCCGTCACGCCGCAGCGCGTGATTGTTTCATACTACATTCTATGAGCCATTGCGCCGCGGGCGTCCATCCTTAGGCGTTGTTTCGTACGGGCGTCACTCGTGACACTTTAACGAATACGTAGTTAGTCTTGGTTTTTGTTTTTTGTCTTTTTTTACCGTCATAATGGACAGTGAAGCGGGCCCTTCTAAGCCTAAAAAACCGCTAATAAACGTAATTACAATCAAATGAATGACGCAGAAATAGAGGACTTTTTGTTATAAGACGATGATACCGATGACGAATTCGGGTTTGATGATGAAGAGGAGTCTTCTTCAAGTGATGATGACCATTCTCAGCCGCTGACTCTCCAGCCGCCCATCCATTTTCGAGGTACACCAATAAGTGAAATCGAGTCATCTTTATCACGACAACATTTAGAAGCAACGGATCAACAACCATCGAGTTCCGGTTCAACCTCATCATGGACTCCCACTGGTGAGATGGAATCCTTGGATTTTACCGAAGAAAATGTTTTCAATGGGCCACATAACGGCGATCCAGTGGATTATTTTAATTTTTTCTTTGATGATTCCTTTTTGAGATATATTTGTGACCAGACTAACGAACAAGCCACAGTACTGTTCTTGTCAGAAAAAACAACAGAAGAGTCAAGGATCACTCGTTGGAAAGAATTGACCGTTCAAGAGCTCAAAATATTTCTCGGCCTATTATTTCATATGGGCACAATACAATTGACTCGAGTGCAAGATTACTGAAAAAGAGACCGGTTGTTTTCCATTTCAATTTTCAGTGAGCAAATGAGTAGAAATAGATTTCTTATAATTATGAGATGCTTGCATTTTACAACAGAGACTAGCAGTGAAGATCCCTTGTTCAAAATACGGTTTGTGATTGATTATTTTAATAAAAAGATGGCAGATTGCTACTACCCGCAAAGACAATTATCACTGGACGAAAGCATGATACTCTGGCGGGGACGCTTGCTCTTTAGGCAATACATAAAAAATAAAAGGCACAAATACGGTGTGAAATTGTATATGTTGACCGAGCCAGATGGCCTTATATTGAAATTTCGAGTGTATGCCGGGAGTAAGGACGTGGAAGTTACTGGCAAAGGGCATGCCGAAAAAATCGCACTCCATTTATTGGAAGACTTTTTAGGGAAGGGCCATGAAGTTTACATGGATAACTATTATAATAGTGTTTCCTTAGCCAAAAATCTTTTAGAAAAAAAAAAACATTTTGCACTGGCACTCTGCGATCCAATCTGAAGGAAAATCCAAAAGAGGTGGTGCAAAAAAAACTGAAACGAGGAGAAAATATATCACGCTTCAAAGAAGGCATCCATGTCGGAAAATGGAAAGATAAACGTGATGTAACATACATCACGACGCAATACCCAAATTGTCTTATTCCGATCAAAAACAAACGTGGCCAAATAAGGGAGAAACCCCGTGCTATAGCCAGTTACAATGAATATATGTCTGGTGTTGATCGGCAAGATCAACTGCTATCGTTTTACCCATGTGAGCGTCAGACTGTTCGATGGTACCTTAAAATTGCTATTCATACTTTCCAATTGCTTTTTATTAATTCTTTTAAAATGTACAATAAGTACTCAAATAAACCGAAATTGCGATTATATGACTATCGTTTAGCAGTAATAGATAAACTGTTACCTGAAAAGCCTTCTGGTGCCATACAAATACCACGACGAGCAAATCCTATTCACACAATTACTAGGATCACGGAGAAGGCTTCAAATGGCCGAATCAAACGGAAGCATTGCCGTCAATGCTATAAACAGAAGAAACGCTCCGACACGACCTGGCACTGTGTAGCTTGTGATGATAAGCCAGGACTCTGTGTAGAGTGCTTCGATTTGTTTCACGCTCAATTGTAATTTTATTTTGTTTATTTTTAATATGTTAGTGTTCCTAAAATAGTGATTTTGCACGTAAAAGTTCCTAAATTGTGCTGATTTATTAAGTCTATGTCAATTTTTATAATTTAAATCCTTCTTTATATTATAATTGATTTTTATTACCGAAAATTTTTCCGACGCCATCGGGCGTGATGGGCACCTGGGATGGAAATCCCATCGTCGGTGCCCGTCACGCCCCAAGGCGTTAGTTTTTTTTTCACCCCTTTTTAACCCCCCTTTTACATTTAAAATAAAGATAATATTTTTTCTTAATAATTTGCATATATATGAAGTTAAATTACACAAAACTGAAAGTTGGCCTCCGGCTGACGTCACTACTTTTTATTGGCAGTCAAGCTGTTAAAAACATTGGAGTCTAGGTGGTCAGTCATTGACAATCTTCACTGGGAACTGGATAGTCAACTCAACGGAGAAAACGAATTATACGAGCAGACATTTTCAGCAAATGAAGCAACATATCATCGGATGAAGAAGCTTATTAACAGTAGGCTGTGGTCAGTGTCTCATCGGGAAAAATACACCCCTAAGGTAGAGATTTCCGTTTTCCATGGTACGTACAACAGTTGGATTTCATTTAAAGATCTCTTCACTGAGACTATACATAATAACCCCTCACTTTCGAACGCACAGAAGATGCAGTTTTTGAAGAGCACGGTTAAGGGTGAAGCAGAACGTTTAATTCAGCATCTTCCTCTTAGTTCAGAAAACTACGCAGTGTGTTGGGAAATTTTAAACCACCGTTACAATAACCTCAAGCTCAATTTTTCATCTCACGCTAATATGTTGATTAATCTTCCCGTGATGCAAAAAGCCACCATTAATCATATAAAACGTATTCATGACACAACTCAAGAGAGCTTGAATGCAATCAAAAACTTGGGCGTAGATGTAACTACGTGGGACCCATTATTGGTACACATTTTGACACAAAAATTAGACACCGATACCCACAACGAGTATTTATTATCTCTCCAAAAGCCTAGAGAACTTCCTAGTTTATCAGATTTCCTGAACTTCCTCGAAAGCAAGTTCACCAGTATGGAAGCTTCGAGACGTAAGCAGGAAAATAACTCTTATAATAAATCACATATATCCCATCATCAAACGGGATCAAATCAAAATCATAAAACAAATAATTTTAAACAATCGTTTTCCAGCAATAAAATAATGACGCAATATGTTGGTAACAAAAATATGTCGGTTAGTAGGCCAACAAAGGTGTGTCCAAATTGCAAGAAAGATCACGTATTATTTCATTGTGCACAGTTCGTTGATACGTGGGGCGCACTATAAGTTTCCGGAATGAATATGAAAAAATACTATTAAAGGTACAAAATTAATTTATTGTTTTTTAAAATAATCTCCCTTGGCGTCTATGCACTTTTTCATTCGATGAAACCAGTTTTGAAAACTTTTGTGCCACTCCTCTGTGGTGACCTCTGAAACGTGTTTTTCATACTCCTCGACAGCCTCTTCTGGTGATGAAAATCGTTGACCGCGTAATTGGTTCTTAATTTTTGGGAACAGAAAAAAGTCACAAGGTGCCAGATCGGGACTGTATGCAGGATGACTCATGAGTTTTACATTTTTCGCCTTCAAAAAGTCGTTTGTCTGTCTGGCCGTGTGAGAACTAGCATTGTCGTGGTGCAGGATGATACGGCGTTTACGGTTATTTTTACGGAGTTCGTCAATAACTTCCGGCAAACAAATGGTCGTGTACCAGTCACTATTCACTGTACGAGGATTCTCTAAAGCAACAGTAGCCACGTGTCTAGTTTTATTAAAAAAAGAAGCAATCATCCGCTTAGATGCACTTTTCACGCGCGCCACTTTGGTTGGTTTCGGCTCATCTTGAAAGACCCATACGCTCGATTGCTGCTTTGTTTTGGAATCGTAGCAATAAATCCATGTTTCGTCACCTGTTACTATGTCCCACACCAAATTTGACGCACCTTCGTTGAATCTGGTAAGCATGGCACTGCACCAAGTGACGCGGTCCGTTTTTTGAGCCTCGGTCAAGTTGTGTGGGATCCACCGCGAGCACAGCTTTCTCACACCCAAATGTTTGTGTAGGATTAATTGTATTTGACTCACGCCTATTTCTAAGGATGCGCGAATTTCATGGTAGGTCATATGCCTGTCTGTTTCAATCATACGGCGCACAGCATCGATGTTTTTGTTGGTCACAGCGGTGGACGGCCGACCATCGCGAGATTCGTCACTGAGATTGATACGACCACGCTTGAATTCTGCAAACCAGCTATAAACAGTTGTCTTGCATGGTGCTTTATTGCCAAAAGCTGTTTCAAGCCGAGCGATGCTCTGTTGAGCTGTCAAATTACATTTAAAATCGTAGAAAATCATACTACGAAAATTTTCCCGAGTTAAATCCATGTTGATGCAGACACACAATTTTTTAAATGGCGCCACAAGGTAAAAACAAAAGACAGTCAGATGAAACAAACTGCATTCTACAGCCAAAGAGTTCTATTTTCAAATGTTGTAATAAATTTTTAAATATTGTTTATGTAAGTGGCCAGTTCCGGAAACTTACAGTGCGCCCTATGTATGTCGCCTAGAAACAAAGCTCAACTCGTCAAAAAATTAAGAATATGCGAAAACTGTCTCTACGATCATCACGGTAAAGATTGTTTTTCTAGTAGCCGATGCCGCGAGTGCAATGGATTTCACAATTCAATTTTGCACGATGCATTTGTGCAAACTTCATCATCGAATAACAACTCGAGGCACTTACCTGATTCAGGTCATCAACCTAGATCATCGAATAGTCTCGTATCTCAACAAGAAGATTTTCCAGAAATTCTTTTGGCAACAGCATTGATTTGGGTTCAGATGTCAGATGGAAGCTACGCTGCTCTTAGAGTACTTTTAGATCAAGGTTCACAAACCAATCTTATCACCGAGAAAGCCGCACAGATGTTAAACTTACAGAGACAGCAATTTAAGGGCGTCATTACTGGTATAGGAGTTAAGGAAAATAGTTGTAAAGGGATGCTTAACATCAAATGTATGTCAATGGATAATTCTTACTCATTTGACACAGAAGTTTTTATCATGAATAAAGTCACAAGAAATCTACCGAACATTTCATTCCACAAACCACAATGGACACACTTGGATAAGATACAACTTGCCGATCCCGAGTTCTATCGTAGTCGTCCGATAGATATATTATTAGCCCTTAATTGGTCGCGTGGGGTGTCATACACCCCAAAGCAGGTTTCCAGGCTCATATCATTTTAAAATTTGAATTTAGGGCGCTAGTTTTTTTTGTAGCTTCGTAAATAAGTGTAACGCACATGATTCATTTGCGAACGGCGCTCATTTGTGGTTGTTTGGGCTCAGAGAGCGCGTTTGGGGTGCTCGACACCCCAGGTGACTGTTTGCGTAGTTCAAATTGCTTGTTCTTTTTTTTTTTTTACAAAACTTTATTTTGACAAAAAGAGGTTTAATGTTATTACACCACTGCCAAAAACAGGTGTTTTATGTTAAGAGTGCATGTGTGCATGTATTAATATAAGTATTTATGTATGTGAGTTATTACGTATGTGTGAGGACAACTGGTTTACTTTGTTCCATTGGCAAAATCGCCTTTGGATAAACATAAGCTTCCTATGGTGGGCACACTGCTGAAATACAAAAGTGTTTACTCCCGGAAAAAACACGGAAAGTTACTTTTATTTATTTATAAAAAAGATACGACTTTGTGCTTATATGTATCGAAGCCAAGAAAAGCAGTTCTGCTTTTATCGACAACAATGACAATGCATCATGATGATGATCATTAGGGTGATAAAAAGAAACCTGAAATTATTCATTATTATAATAAAACTAAAAGAGTCGATACAAATGACAAAATGTGCGCCAATTCTAATGTAGGAAGATGTACCAAAAGATGGCCAATGGTGTTATATTTTCATCTTTTCAATATCACAGGTGTCAATTCGTGTGTCATTAATAAGTCTAAAATTGACTCTAATTGACCCCAAAGAGTATGTTTGAAGCGACTGGCAGTCGATTTAGTGAAACTTTACCAAATATCAAGAGCAGGTATACCCAAATTACCACGACCGCTGCAAAAACTACTAAAAATGCGTCATGATATTGAGGTCCAAAAATCTGTTTCTGAATCAGGAAAATCGCAGTCATACAAAAGGTGTCATATTTGTTCAAGAACGAAGGATAGAAATACAAAGACGGGATGCTCTAAATGCCATAAAAATGTGAGCAATGACCATATGATTTTAGACTGCCAAAAATGTTATGAAGAAAACTAGTACCCATAGAAAGTTAATTTTCACTGTGAAAAAAATTGTTGATTATATTAAAAAGAAGTTTAAAAGTTGATTAATATGTAAGTTCAAATGTTCCTATTGATAAAATCAGATATGGCAAGTTTTTCGAATTTTATTTAATTTTTTTGAATTGGGGTGTTACACACCCCACGCGACCTCTTATGCAACTTTTAAGGCGCGCCTAATTAAGGGTTAGGGGCGGAAGTATACTCGAACATATTATTAGAAGGAGTAATCAGGTTTGATCGCAATATATCCCCTATCGCACAGCAAACGCGTCTTGGGTGGATTTTAAGCGGCGGGGTAAAGACCCTTCAATGTAATGTCGTTCAAATTGATATCAAACAATTTCAAAAATTCTGGGAGATTGAAGATATCTCCGCGGAAACATCATTATCAGAAGAAGACCAGGAGTGTATCAAGTTTTATCAAAATACCACGCGACGTTTGCAAGATGGAAGATATAAAGTCAGGTTACCTCTCAATCCAGCGTTTGAGCAGCAATTAGGTGATTCGAAATCAAAGGCAATAGCACAATTTAGTCAACTAGAGAGAAGATTCAATAACAACGAAAAATTATCTACTCAATACAAATTGTTCATGGAGGAATACAAGTCATTAGGTCATATGAAACTAGCTGACCGTAATCAGAAACCGGAATCATTCCTATGGCAGCATCCATAAAGTCGTACGTGGTGTCAACTAGGATATATATTTAATTAATAAGCAAATTATATATTTTGTTAATTTAGCGCATCACGTACTAACTGGACGTGTAGATTCAATATAACACTGTACAATGTTTTAGTATAAATATTCTGCAATAATCAAATAAATTATCCATTATCCCGTTGCCACTCCTGGCCTGTAGACGGTGATGGATCGAACCAGATCCAATGGGTTTCAATAATACCTTCGTGGTCGCTATATACCCCGACGATTTGTACACACGCCATAATTGGTGACCCCGACGTGATGGACACGCGCCGCGAGATTGGAGCAAAATGCAAGAACCCGACGACTCAAGCCTGAAGAAAT
This sequence comes from Acrobasis consociella, assembly GCA_963555685.1. Classification (NCBI taxonomy): domain Eukaryota; kingdom Metazoa; phylum Arthropoda; class Insecta; order Lepidoptera; family Pyralidae; genus Acrobasis; species Acrobasis consociella. The sequence goes on along the minus strand of OY743125.1, from coordinate 14,856,283 downwards.
TAAAAGAAGATTAACGTGCACATTTCCACTGGCCTCCCACAAGCGGGTCCCACCAGTGGAAATTCAAGAAGCAAAGGAACCACCAGGCAATCACAATGGACTAAACCGAATCAACAATGGACGTCAGCTGTCACCGTAAACTCCATTAAGATGAAAAATAGCGATAACATCATTGAAGAAAATACCGTCTACATTATCACTAACGTCATGATGATACAGAAATAGATATGACGTCATTAACTGCATCACTCCACATAGTGCATTACGGACGACGAACAAAAATGCAGATGCAACAAACTATTTATCGAGGTCAAGATCGCAAGGCCGCAGATGGCCGTATGTTGTTAAGAAAGGCGTAATAAAGAAAAATTTATATGTCAACGAGGAATATTGCACAGGAATTGGCGTTATCAATAAGTTCCCACGCCAAACTACTACCGACTTACACAGTGGTATAGAATTTTTGGTAAATAAGGAGCAAATATTTGATATCTATGGAGCCTATAAGAGAAAGAGCGAACAACTTTATAATGGAACAGCGATCATGATTTTGACTAGAAAACATTTATAAAGGCCGATCACAGAAGCCGATTTTTGGAAGCACAATTTCTACTGAAAATAACTCTCTCAAGATGCATCAAATGGTTAGCAGCAAGCAATCTCCAGAGCAAGCCAGCAAACGGGTCATATCCAGGTCCACAGCAGCCGACGCACCGAGCTCCTGGTCCTGAGATCAAGTACCCACAGCGACTATTATAGCGTTTGGCACATCCGCCCAGCTCACGCTTTGGATAATGAATTATGTCTGGCCACTCTCCAGCGGGGCACTACGGCAGTACTTCGACCGACGCTCGTCGACATTGTTCTCTACAGTCCCGACTCACTGTGGACTGCGAGCACGCTCACACGGTCTCATGAAAGACTACGAGCAGAAGATTTCTCCCGACTCACTGGGATTGAAGGAACTGGCAATTAAAAGATTAATAGAGAGAGACGCAAAGACTGCATATCAAGATCATATTTGAGTACCAAGAGAAACTTATAGATTATAATATCAATGATGATAACGGAATTATAAGGAAGAAATTATTTAAGTATTATGGGTGACTCACAATATCAATTGATACTCCAAAATGCGCAAAGACGCACAATTTTGCCGCGCAGAAATTATTTGCCTACACAGCGTTTTTCAGCACGTGCAATGTGAATACCGTCAACAAAAGAGAAACTGAAAGATTATAACTCAATGAAGATAGCATTGGTAACGAGTAAAATCAACAAATTAGGATTCTACAACAAAATTGCTCCAGTTATCGACAAGATATTGGTTGCTGCGCCGCCGAACTCCTATAAGGATTAAAATATCAAAGTCAAAGTCACATTCATTTATTTATCTTTGGATATTTGTATCACTTGATAATTGTCACTTTTTTTCCTTTCGATTTCTTATAAGGTAAATGTTGACGTCAGATCATTTACTTATAGCTAAGTTTACTGCCGCTTCCAAAGCGCAAGTACAGAAGAAACGGTAACAAACTGTACTGCAGCATTTTCTCCAATAAGGTCAACTTACAATTATACTGGTATTAAAATTAAATATGCGGACTGAGAATACATTGTTATGTCATAATTATAAATTAAGCATGATGTCAAGTTTAAAATTAATGTCAATTTGTAAATTTTGTACTAAAACATGTACAGAATGTTCTTAAATTATGACATTTGTGAATGTACAAATAGAAACCTTTAAGTGGGACCCGCGCCAAGCTCAAGCCAGACATTTTTGTCTCTAAGGTAATCATCGGTTCCGTAATAAGCTTTATCACAGAGTACTTTCTTACCATAAACTTTAAATTTTCTATCTGGCATACTAAGAACCGATTCTGGCAATTTATTATAAAACTTTATACAGTTTCCCATAAACGACTTACTAACTGTTTTCAGCCTATAGGACGGAGTAAATAAATCATTTATATTACGTAAGTTTCTATCCGTAAAATCACCCACTTTATTAAACAAGCCAATATTTTTCCTTACATACATTATATTTTCAAATATGTACTGGGATGGTACAGTAAGTATATCAATTTTCTTAAAAAAATCTCTTAGGGAGTCTCTTGATCCTAAACCGTAAATAAAACGAATTGCCCTTTTTTGCAAAATAAAAATAGTCTGTATATCAGCTGCACTCCCCCATAGAAGAATCCCATAAGACATCAGACTATGAAAGTAACTAAAGTAAACTAGTCTAGCAGTTGCCACATCTGTCAATTGTCTGATTCTCCTAATAGCGTAAGCCGCTGAGCTAAGCCTATTAGCGAGTTTAGAGATATGGGCACCCCATTGAAGTTTTGAATCTATTGTGATTCCCAAGAAAGTAGTATTTTCAACGAGATCTAATTTTTGACCGTTCAGTAGCACATCAACATTGGCTTGCCTCACGTTAGGAAGACTAAATCTAATGCATTGGGTCTTGTTTGCATTCAACATAAGGTTATTGGCTGAAAACCAGTTAGAAATGGCCATCAAGGTGTTATTCACCGAAGTAGCATCTTCGCTATGACGGTCTATTTCAAAAATAAGAGACGTGTCGTCGGCGAACAACACAATGCCAGCTTGTTTCTCAACCGCGTAAGGCAAATCATTGACGTACACTAAGAAGAGGAACGGTCCCAGGATAGAACCTTCAGGTACTCCCATTTTAACGAGAGATCCGTTTGACTTGATGCCATTTATGTCAAGAGTCTGAAGCCTATCCGTTAAATATGATTGAATGAGGTTTATTGATTTATCGTCAAAACCGTACTGACGGAATTTGAGCAAAAGTGTTGGATGATCTACGCAGTCAAACGCTTTTGAGAGATCGCAAAAAGAACCGATTGCATCGTTCTTGTTTTCCCATGCGTTGTAAATTTGAGTAACGAGCGCTACTCCCGCATCAGTGGTCGATTTCCCTCCAGTAAAACCAAACTGCTGGCTATGAAAAAGGTTATGGGTGATAAAGTGATGTTGCATTTGATTAAGCATTATCTTTTCAAACACTTTGCTCAAAACTGGCAGAATCGATATTGGTCTATAATTGCCAGGATCTGTTCTTACCCCCTTTTTAAATAAAGGAATCAATTTACTGCATTTCATTAAATTTGGAAAAATACCTTCATCAATGCATTCATTAAAAATAAAAGCTAGGTCTGCAGCAATGATATTTATAATGTGGCTTACTACACTAACGGACATACCCCAGTGGTCTTCCGATTTTTTTAAATTTAACTGTTTAAATGCATTAACTATATCTTTGGGGGTAATATGTTTAAATTGAAACTTATGATTACATTGAGCTACATTATCTTTAAGTAAGGCTTCAGCATGTTGAGGACTTGAATTGGTATTTTCAGTAAGTTCCAAGGGAAGATTAACTCAAGATTCGAGCAATGAAGAAATCAATATTTTTATTTCAAGAAAGAAAGAAGACATTATGCTAGCGTTTTTAGTACGTACTAATTTATAGTTTGAAATAGGTAGGTAGATTGCCTTTGTAATATTTTTATTTTTCACATGTTTAGGACTTATTATGATTTTGTTATGTTCTTTTTTTTAAAAAAGGGGGAGTATTATGGCAGCATCCATAAAGTCGTACGTGATGTCAACTAGGATATATATTTAATTAATAAGCAAATTATATATTTTGTTAATTTAGCGCATCACGTACTAACTGGACGTGTAGATTCAATATAACACTGTACAATGTTTTAGTATAAATATTCTGCAATAATCAAATAAATTATCCATTATCCCGTTGCCACTCCTGGCCTGTAGACGGTGATGGATCGAACCAGATCCAATGGGTTTTAATAATACCTTCGTGGTCGCTATATACCCCGACGATTTGTACACACGCCATAATTCCTACCTCACCACGGGGTAATTCGCGAGGATTCGACTACTACAAAATTACGTGTGGTATTTAATGCTTCCGCGAAAACGTCATCAGGACTGAGTCTGAACGATCTCATGTATACAGGTCCTAACCTTCAGCAAGACCTGCAGTCATTGATCCTTAGATGGAGGCAGTATCGATACGCCTTTTCAGTTGACGTCGAAATAATGTTTTGGCAAATCATGGTGAACGATTTAGATCAAAAATTACAAAAAATCATATGGCGAGATCATTCAAAGCAAGCCCTCCAAGAATATCAGCTTAAAACGGTCACCTATGGTACAAAAGCTGCTCCGTTTTTAGCAATGATGACATTGAGACAATTAGCAGTTGACGAACGAGAGAACTATCCTGAAGCAGCAGACGCTATCCAGAGATCCTTCTATATGGACGATCTTTTGCATGGAACGGGAGATATCGCCTCGAGCAAACAATTACAACAAGATTTTATCAAATTATTACAATCCGGAGGGTTCAAGTTGCATAAGTGGGCCTCAAATAACAAAGGTCTGATAAGAGAAAACCTTGATGGTAAACAAGACCATCAAGGTTTTCTCTTTGTCTCAAACAGAGTTCAGCAAATCTGTGACGTTATGCCAGCTGAATGTTGGCGTTATGTTAAATCCGAGGAAAACCCGGCTGATTGCGCGAGTCGGGGTGTGACAGCATCTCAGTTATTAAATCATCCTCTGTGGTGGCAAGGACCACCATGGTTGGCCTCTTATCAAGATGACGGAAAAACCCAATCAACATACACAACTGTCGAAGTAACGAACCTATCAAGCACGTCAATATCGCTATTCAGCAAAACAAAGGCGATGACATAATCACCGAACTATTAAAAGATTCTAGTTCGTTCCCTAAACTCGTAAGGATACTAGCATGGGTTTATCGATTTATTAATAACGCTAGAAAGCGATCAGAAAATCAAAATAAGAAAAGATATATTATCCTCTCCGAACTGCAGAAAGTAAAAACAAAAATCATTTATCATACCCAACAACAATAGTTTTCAGAAGAAATCAATCAATTGAATGCAAAACAGACAGTCAGTCACAAGTCTGAATTGCAGAAATTAAACCCCTTTTTAAATGGAGAAAGTATCTTACGGGTTGGAGGGAGGTTAAAACATGCGTTCAACATAGCGTAATCAGCTATGAAATGCAACATCCAATCATCTTGCCGAACAAAAGTCGTCTGACAGAGCTCATCATAGATCATTCTCATCAACTTACCTTTCACGGAGGAGCCCGTCTTACACTTGCCTTCATAAGGCAAAAGTACTGGATCCTTGGAGGGAACAGAGCGATCAAAAGGCGAATATTTCGTTGTGTGACATGCAGGAAGCATAATCCACTTAAGCAAAATCAAATAATGGCCGACTTACCTGCATCAAGGACGAATCAATCTCGCCCCTTTTCTCAAATCGGAGTTGATTTTAGTGGCCATATTTTCTTAAAAATAAACAAAGGTCGAGGGGTAAAAACCACTAAAGGCTATGTAGCTGTATTTGTCTGCATGGCTACAAAAGCAGTTCACCTAGAGGTGGTCTCGGACCTCACAACATCTAACTCATTCACTGTACAAGCGGCGAGATTGTGGAATGCCTTGCCTGAGTCCATTAAACGTGTGCAATCACTTTTTGTTTTTAAAAAGAAAGTTTTCAGCTGTATTTGGAATGCTATTCGTCAAACCTCGTTACGTGATTCCTATATTATATTTTTCGTATAATATATTTATGTATATTATTATTTATATTATTTATGTATCTTTTACATATTAATATATATAAACTTATATATTTAGTAGTATTTTTTTTTAAATTATTTTATGTATAAGTATTTTATATATGTACATACTTATTATTATTTGATTTCTTATTTTTATTGTAGTCTAGTATTAGTAGTTTTTGTAGTTTAGTGTACACCCTGTCTGCTAACGTTTCACTATGTTCTTTCCATCCATCGGTTGTCTGGAAGAAATCGCTTTTAGCGATAAGACCGCCCATTGTACATTTTATGTTTTTTTTTCTGTGTATATTTGTATAATTGTTATTTTTTTTTGGTGTACAATAAAGTATTACTTAACTTAACTTAACTTAACATCAGCATTCATCGCAGCTCTTCGTAGAATGATCGCACGAAGAGGAAAGCCCGATCGAATATATAGCGATAACGGTAGCAACTTCGTCGGTGCAAATAGAGTTTTAAGAGCAGAATATCAACATTTACAACAAGTATTCAGCAACGATTTTCTGGCAGAGATAACTGAAATGGAGATCACGTGGAGCTTCAACGCTGGAGCCTGGCCGTCGGCTGGAGGTATGTGGGAAAGCATTGTAAAAAGCTTCAAATATCATTAAAGCGAGTTATAGGCGAGCAAAAACTAACATTTGAAGAACTCAGCACAGTACTAGCGCAAATAGAAGGATGTCTGAATGCCAGACCTCTTTGCCCAATATCCGAAGACCCGGAAGATCTGGACTTCCTCACGCCCTCTCATTTCCTGACGGGAGGGTCTGCACTCACTTTGTTCGATACAGAAAAAGACACGAGGACGAGATGGCACCTATCGCAACAAATCTTTAGAGATATTTGGAAAAGATGGCGATCAGAATATCTTATCCAATTATCAGCAAGAAGCAAATGGAGAAAAAGTCGCAGCAATATTAGTCTGAATGATGTTGTTATTATTCACGACGACCATTTACCGCCTGGAAAGTGGGCAATGGGAAGAGTAATCGAGCTACATCCAGGATCAGATGGACTGATTCGTGTCGTCTCCTTGAAAACTAAGAACGGAGTCATAAGAAGACCCATTATAAAACTATCTATTTTTCCAGTAAATGCTGAAGATTTAGAAGATCAAGCACAAAAATCTAATATCATACAGGAAGATTCGCAATCAGATAGCACTACATCAAACCAACCAAAGAGGGAAAGACGTAAACGAAATCCATTTACTTTCGTTTCTTTAGTTACATCTTTTCTATTCTTCCTTACCGTATTATCAGGTTCCGAAGCGACATTGAATATCACGAACTTCAGAAAAGATCAAGGTCTTTACTTCGACGAGTTAGCAAACATGCAAACTATACGAGACGAATGAAAACTTGTCGTCTATTATAATATGCAACCTTATTGGGAAGGAATACAGGCGTTAAACAAATACACGGAATCACTCAATCAAACTTGTAAAACAATCAAAACAAACATACATTGCGATGTAATCCTACTCCAATTACATGAACTTGAATACTATAATCATATGTTGCTCGGTCAGCAATACGCAGCGCAGACTTCGTCCAGACAGCGACGCGGCCTTGTAGACGGGATTGGTTATGTTGCTAATAGTTTGTTTGGAGTTTTGGATCAGCGATTTGCAGACAAGTATGAAAATGATATTTCACTTCTACGAGAGAATCAAATAAAACTTATGACATTTTGGAAGAACCAAACGTCTATAGTTGAAGCGGAATATAATTTCCTAAAACGGACAGAAGAAACCATGACAAGGCAACATAAGCTAATCAACCAACATATCAATGGTATCGAGCAAAGCATCAATTCATTACAGAATAAAGATCAAATTAACTCATTGATAAACGAGTTTACATTAGCATCCATCATTGCAAGCAACCTACTTGAAAACCTAAAAACAATACAGCGATTCATTCTGGACACCGTAACTGACATTTATCATGGTTTAATCCTCACCTCTTCAGTCCAGAACAGCTACAGAACGAATTGAGCACCATTGCAAGTCACTTAGCAGCAGACGTCACTCTTCCGATACAAAATATATACACTGACCTCAGTAAAATCTACAAATTACTCCAAGTCAAAGCACGGATGTTAGAATCGTATTTAATATTCGAGATAACTCTACCACTAATCAGCAGAGACTCCTTTGAAATCTTCAAGGTTATTTCCATTCCGGAAGTAAAAAACAATCAAATGATCAAAATCAAACCAATATCAGAATACATTGCCATCAGTTTGAGAAAGAATATGTATGTTACCATGAGAGAAGGAGATATTAAATCTTGTTTCATGTTAGAACCGTACCTATGCTATATAAAGAAACCAATCTATCATCTTAAGTCAGATCAAGACCTATGCGAAATAAAAGGGTCAGAATGTGAAACCACTGTCAGTAAATGTGAAGACAGTTGGATTGAAAGCAAAAACATTAATGTTTACATTTACTTTTGTTGCGACCAGTGTCCAGTACGGTCAATGTGCGGAGATCAAGTTACCGCACAAGTATTATCGCATACTGGTCTGGTCACCACTGACAATGGCTGTGAAATGAAGACAGATGCTTTTTCGATATTCTCACGCCGAAGACATACGAGTGAGTTACAGATCATTCCAGAGCTTTATACACCAGATATTGCCCCTATAAATCATATTATTAATATCACCATTCCACGCAACTCACACAACTTGGAGTGGAATACTTCAACCTTGAATCATCAACAACTGACAGAAATCGGAACAAGCATCAAATTCATGAAGGAGCATCCTCCGGTACTATCAGATGGTATTTCGACTCACGACGTACACCATTATGCGTTAATATACGCTATAATAGGAGCCATGCTGTTAATCGGAGTAGTATACGCGTCACGTCGGACTCGCTGTTGCTGGCGAGTGTCGCCGTGTTCGCCCGAGCCGGAGAGCCGCCCTGCTGTAGAGCAGGCTCCCGTTCCGGCTGAAACACTCCGCCCGCCTGCGCCGTTTCCACGAGCTCGCGCGTCCAGCCGTGGCGAAAGTGCCTTATATCAGTGCGTAAATGAACGGTCTAAAAAGGACATAAGTGCGCGAGTGTTAAACAAAAAGACATCTCCCCTCTTTCAAAACCGATTCAGTACATTGAACATTGACGATCAATAAGATTCTTTATTTACAATTTAAGTACTACTTTAAAAAAAAGGCTTGAATATGATAAGAAAATTTAAAATATCAAATTACTATATTATCTTAAACGAAATATTCATAATATTGTATTATTCTTGTAATTGACCGAGCGAGCGAAGCGAGCGAAGGTCTCTAAATCGAGTTGGGGGCGAAAACACATTGTATGTATGTATGTATGTATGTATGTATGTATGTATGTATGTATGTATGTATGTATGTATGTATGTATGTATGTATGTTTGTACCGCGATAACAGCCGAACCGATGGTTTGATTTTGATGAAATTTGGTAGGCATGTAGGAAATATCAATAGAATTTTCAAGTTCGTTGGGCATCAAAATCGGTTCAGTAGTTTTTGAAATATTAATAAAAATGTCCGCGATTGTATACCAAACGAAACCATAGCGCGTTCTAACTTTGGATAGCACCATCTAGGGGTTATTTAGGAAACTGAATTGCGAAAAATAATCGCGACGTCTAAGTTTGCGGCAAACTGGGTAGTTTATTAAATTTAGCAATTTTGTTGAGCGAACTTTGGTACAATCGATATCGCTACTTGTCTGTGCTTCTGTTGTAGTATTAGTAATAATGCCACAAACTAACAAGCAAGAGATTAACGGCAACCAAAGCCAGCGAAGTAGTTTTACGTAGAGTCGCAACTAAGGGAATATGCTAGTACTTCTCATGCCAATAAGAGCTTTGTCAGCAAAAAACTTCGCCCGAAAGCTCCAAACGCTAGCGTTCAATGCGTGAGCACGCTGTGGAGATTCGAGGGCAAGAATCCTTACCAGAACACGGTTCCCATCCCACGCATGACCCGATCGTGGAAGACTGGCCAAGTGTCATGCTCACGAACGCAATTTCCACTGTCGCTTGCCAGGGCAATAAATGTGCACAAATCGCAAGGACTCACTTTGAATAAAGTAGTCGTAGACGTTGGCGTTTGCCCAAGAGCCAAGCTAATCCGACACTATACCGAAAATGTCCCGGACATCAGCCTGTACTAGATTAGGATGGCCCTTAAACAGCTTAAAAACAAAAAGGCGCCGGGCGAGGATGGAATCATCCAGAGCTTCTGAAAGTGGGCGGAACGCTGCTACTGAAAGTCCTTCAAGAGGCTCTTTAATTCCATTCAGCTCGAGGGCGTAACGCCAGAAACGTGAAACATTGTGGTCCTGTTCTTTTAAAAAAAGGGAGATAACACTCTATTGAAGAACTATAGGCCTATCAAGTGTCTTAGCCATGTATATAAGTTGTTTTCGAGGCTCATCACGAATCATCCCGCAGACAGGTTTGATGCCTTCCAGCCTTCCGAACAAGCCGGTTTACGCAAGGGCTTTAGCACCATGAACCACATTTATACGCTGCGGCAAGTTATAGAGAAGACGAGGGAGTATAACCAGCCGTTATGCTTGGGGACAGTGGACTATGAAAAAGCCTTCGATTCGATCGAAACATGGGCCGTGCTTCAGTCTCCAGCGATGCCGTATTGACTATCGGTATATCGAGGTGTTGAAATGCTTTTACAGTAACGCACTATGTCAGTCCGAGTACAGGAGCAGTGGACAACGGCAATTCCACTGCATAGAGGTGTAAACCAGACGTTATAACTTCGAAACTGTTCACCGTTGCACTGGAAGATCAAGCTTCTGGAATGGAAAGGATTTGGAATTGACATCAATGGCGAGTATCTCACCTTCGATTTACCGATGATATCGTTGTCATGGCTTAATCGATGGCAGACCGCGACATTAAGTATGTATGTACTATGCTCGCAGACCTAAACCGAGTTTCCCAACAGGTGAGCCTTAAAATGACCGATCTAGAGCGGCTTCCATCCAGCGCCTTCCAGCTATTCTAGATCAGTCATTTTGGAAATCTTTGGGAGAGGCCTATGTTCAGCAGTGGATGTTATGCGGCTGAAATGATGATGATGATGATAAGCCTTAAAATGAACATGGACAAAATGAAAGTAATGTCGAATGTCCATGTTGCGCTCCTACCTGTTTGTGTTGGGAGCTCCACCCTCGAAGTGGTAACCTGGGTCAATTGATCCAGGCAGGAAGCTTCAGCTTCGAGGAAGAGGTCTTTCAACAAATACGACTCGGCTGGGCAGTGTTCGGGAAGCTACGCAGTGTCTTCTCGTCAAAAATACCTCAGTTTTTTAAGACTAAAGTTTACAAATAATGTGTGTTACCAGTGATGACTTATGGATCTGAAACGTGGTCCCTTACTATGGATCCCATAAGAGGGCTAAAGGTGCAACGCGCTATGGAAAGGGCTAAGCTTGGTGTTTCTCTACGCGATCGAATCAGAAATGAGGAAATTTGTAGGAGAACTAAAATCACTGACATAGCCCAACGGATTAGCTCGTTGAAATGGCAATGGGCGGACACATAGCGCGACGAACCGATGGCCGATGGGGCAAAAAGGTACTCCAATGGCGACCACGTACTGGCAAGCGAAGCGTAGGACACCCACCCGCAAGGTGGTTTATCGACCTGACCAAGGTCGCTGGAAGCCGCTCTAGATCGGTCATTTTGGAAATCTTTGGGAGAGGCCTATGTCCAGTCCAGCAGTGGACGTTATGCGGCTGAAATGATGATGATGATGATGAGACGTAGGCGTAAAATAGTTGGCGGCTGGATGTACATACGTCGCTCTTTCAAGATTCAAATGTCTTGGGATATTGAATTTAATCCAGGTTTTGATTTAAATTGTTTGTAATTTTTTTATATAAAATGAAACTCTTGCAGCTCAGAATAGAAGAAGAAAGAAGGTTTGAAAATCTGTTTCCTGCAACGGTATCGAATTGGTAGTGAATAATGTATCACAGTTTCACTGGACATTAAAACTGGTTTAGTTTTGGAATAATATCGCGAGGTCTAAGTTCGCGGCGAACCACTAGTAAATTTAAATAGAGGTTTAAGGTGATTGCGAACCTTGGTCGTCCATACATTTTGTTTTACAGCAATTCTCTTAATGTGGATAGTGTTTCTCATATTACAATCGATTTTCCAATTTTCATGAAGTTGTTGTGCTCGCCTTTACAATCTTTCACAATAATTTACAGTACTTTACAAGAAAAACGATATTTAAAACCAGACAAAAATTTACATTTCTATCAATGTGTGTGTAATAAATAGAAGTCATTTTGGAGTGACATCTGGCAGATTTATTACAAACTACTGAATTTGTCTAATTTGACAGCTCAATGCTTGCAACGACATACTTGGACATCATTTAGATGGCGCTGTAATAAAAATATCTAAATGTAGTAATAAGTCTACTAAGAATGCTACGTTGCCGTTCCGCTAGCAGCGGGCAACGCGCAAAGTGTAGTAGGTATACAGCGGCACGAGACGGCAACGCTTTTTGCTTTTGAAACCGAATGCATTTCTCTTCAAGTCTCCACAATATTTCTATTTTCTACGATATGAGTTCGTTCTGAAACTAAAACAAATATTTTTTTCAAAACATATATTAATTAAAAGAAATAATGATAGGTATAGCTTAGTAGGTAAACATGTACCTATTCATAAACAAAAAATAAGTACTTACTAATTTATGTACCTATTGATTACTATGAATACTACCGAAAAATTATTCTTTACTTTTTATTTAGAATTTCACAATAAACCTACGAACTTCTGAACGTGACTTATCTAATCTATATGAACAATCAAATTAGCAATTTAGCAAAACCTTCACGTGGACATAGTTCATAAATTAGTTGTCAATTATTTTATCGGATATTAATATTAAATATCAAATATTCATTAAATATATTTATAAAAAAAATCTGCGATCGTACTTATCTTCTCTGTATTTATGTTCACGCCAAAGAAGTATAACTTTTAACTAACGCGTGTAGGTACATAAGTACGCGCCATCGAGTACACACACTCTTTATTTAGGGCACTCAAAGGGTACAAACGGAACCCTATTACTAAGACTTTGCTGTATGTCCGTCTGTCTGTCTGTCTGTCACCAAGCTGTATCGCAAGAACCGCGATAGCTAGATAGTTGAAATTTTCACTAATTATGTATTTGTGTTGCGGATGGCAACAGAAATCTGAAGATGATGAAGTTCTGCCATAACAACAAATACTAAAAACAAAATAAAATAAATATTTAAGGGGGGCATACAACGAACGCGATTTTTTATTGATAATGGTACGGAACCCGCGTTAGTGTTAGTGCGCGAATCCGATTCGCACTTGGCCAGTTTTTTTGTTTGTTCATATGTGTAAATGGCCTACACTGGTGTCAGATTTTTTAAGCTACCTAAAGGAATCTGACAAAGCTAAACGACTTTCATTTAATAATGTCAGCTGGATCCAACGGCTTATAACTGCCTTCCAAAGAACCGAGAAGCTTAAAACATTATTATGCCACTTGTGGTCACCCATCTAAGTGCGGACCACTCCGGGTGTGGCTTTACTTGCGCAATCACTAGTAATGTGCACTCCCGCCGGGCCCCGTTTCTTTTGATTTCTAAGCGCACGGTAGTGCGCAGGCCAAGTTCCAGCAACAGGCCGCGCCTATGCCGTGCACTATTTAGACGAACCTACACTATTTACTTTTGACCCCCTGTAGCTAAGTGCCTATTGCAAGGACAGAGATAAAATTGTACCTACGTAATTATATACTAGTACAAAAGCAGTATGCCAAATTTCATAGATATGGCTTCAGTAGATCCTGAAATATGACCCTTTGAAAATAGCTAATTTTGGCACTGACTGACTCACTGACCGGTAATCAAAATCTTTAGGCCACTTCCAATTGTAATAGCGTTATGAAATTTGTCACACAGGTAAAAATTTAAGAAATCGGTCGAGCGTGAGTTGGCTCAATCTAATATCGAATTTTAATAAAAATATGTATGAACCAGTGATACAATGAGAATACGATGAGGAGGGGGGAGGAGGATAGGGGGGAGGGGAAATAAAATATTGTCATGTATACATAATGCACATTGTATAACAGGCGTGGCACAAAAAGAAAAAAATAGGTACGATTTTTTTTAAAAGTATTGAAATCCCACTAAAAACATATCTGTTAAAAATGGGGCCAAGATCCTATCGACAAATAATTGTTCGCCTAAAAAAGAGTTCAAATCCAGTCCAATGCCAAGTTTTGAAGTAAATAAATAATTCAAAATTTGAACTTGGCAGGTTTTCGTGCAGTACGTAACACTTGATTAAAATTTAGAATTATTCACAGGAATTATTATTCTAAACTTCACTTCTAAACTTGATTTGGACTGGACTCTGTTTTAGGCGAATAATTAGCCGATTGGAACTTGGCCCCCATTGTAACATTTATATGTACCAGATGTTGCCGGCAACGGCACATCTCTAGATTATGTGTTACAATTTTGTCGTGCTATATTATAATTTCGGAGAATAATGGCTACTAGATCGGATAGGAAGAAATATCAACGTTACGTGTATTCGGGACCGCCTAAGTCGAGGAAGCGAGTGCTTGCAGGTTTGAAACGATATACCGATTTGACATAAGTTGAAATCATTTGAATATTTATTGACCGAGCGAGCGAAGCGAGCGAAGGTCTCTAAATCGAGTTGGGGGCGAAAACACATTGTATGTATGTATGTATGTATGTATGTATGTATGTATGTATGTATGTATGTATGTATGTATGTATGTATGTATGTATGTTTGTACCGCGATAACAGCCGAACCGATGGTTTGATTTTGATGAAATTTGGTAGGCATGTAGGAAATATCAATAGAATTTTCAAGTTCGTTGGGCATCAAAATCGGTTCAGTAGTTTTTGAAATATTAATAAAAATGTCCGCGATTGTATACCAAACGAAACCATAGCGCGTTCTAACTTTGGATAGCACCATCTAGGGGTTATTTAGGAAACTGAATTGCGAAAAATAATCGCGACGTCTAAGTTTGCGGCAAACTGGGTAGTTGACCGAGCGAGCGAAGCGAGCGAAGGTCTCTAAATCGAGTTGGGGGCGAAAACACATTGTATGTATGTATGTATGTATGTATGTATGTATGTATGTATGTATGTATGTATGTATGTATGTATGTATGTATGTATGTATGTATGTTTGTACCGCGATAACAGCCGAACCGATGGTTTGATTTTGATGAAATTTGGTAGGCATGTAGGAAATATCAATAGAATTTTCAAGTTCGTTGGGCATCAAAATCGGTTCAGTAGTTTTTGAAATATTAATAAAAATGTCCGCGATTGTATACCAAACGAAACCATAGCGCGTTCTAACTTTGGATAGCACCATCTAGGGGTTATTTAGGAAACTGAATTGCGAAAAATAATCGCGACGTCTAAGTTTGCGGCAAACTGGGTAGTTTATTAAATTTAGCAATTTTGTTGAGCGAACTTTGGTACAATCGATATCGCTACTTGTCTGTGCTTCTGTTGTAGTATTAGTAATAATGCCACAAACTAACAAGCAAGAGATTAACGGCAACCAAAGCCAGCGAAGTAGTTTTACGTAGAGTCGCAACTAAGGGAATATGCTAGTACTTCTCATGCCAATAAGAGCTTTGTCAGCAAAAAACTTCGCCCGAAAGCTCCAAACGCTAGCGTTCAATGCGTGAGCACGCTGTGGAGATTCGAGGGCAAGAATCCTTACCAGAACACGGTTCCCATCCCACGCATGACCCGATCGTGGAAGACTGGCCAAGTGTCATGCTCACGAACGCAATTTCCACTGTCGCTTGCCAGGGCAATAAATGTGCACAAATCGCAAGGACTCACTTTGAATAAAGTAGTCGTAGACGTTGGCGTTTGCCCAAGAGCCAAGCTAATCCGACACTATACCGAAAATGTCCCGGACATCAGCCTGTACTAGATTAGGATGGCCCTTAAACAGCTTAAAAACAAAAAGGCGCCGGGCGAGGATGGAATCATCCAGAGCTTCTGAAAGTGGGCGGAACGCTGCTACTGAAAGTCCTTCAAGAGGCTCTTTAATTCCATTCAGCTCGAGGGCGTAACGCCAGAAACGTGAAACAGGGGCATTGTGGTCCTGTTCTTTTAAAAAAAGGGAGATAACACTCTATTGAAGAACTATAGGCCTATCAAGTGTCTTAGCCATGTATATAAGTTGTTTTCGAGGCTCATCACGAATCATCCCGCAAACAGGTTTGATGCCTTCCAGCCTTCCGAACAAGCCGGTTTACGCAAGGGCTTTAGCACCATGAACCACATTTATACGCTGCGGCAAGTTATAGAGAAGACGAGGGAGTATAACCAGCCGTTATGCTTGGGGACAGTGGACTATGAAAAAGCCTTCGATTCGATCGAAACATGGGCCGTGCTTCAGTCTCCAGCGATGCCGTATTGACTATCGGTATATCGAGGTGTTGAAATGCTTTTACAGTAACGCACTATGTCAGTCCGAGTACAGGAGCAGTGGACAACGGCAATTCCACTGCATAGAGGTGTAAACCAGACGTTATAACTTCGAAACTGTTCACCGTTGCACTGGAAGATCAAGCTTCTGGAATGGAAAGGATTTGGAATTGACATCAATGGCGAGTATCTCACCTTCGATTTACCGATGATATCGTTGTCATGGCTTAATCGATGGCAGACCGCGACATTAAGTATGTATGTACTATGCTCGCAGACCTAAACCGAGTTTCCCAACAGGTGAGCCTTAAAATGACCGATCTAGAGCGGCTTCCATCCAGCGCCTTCCAGCTATTCTAGATCAGTCATTTTGGAAATCTTTGGGAGAGGCCTATGTTCAGCAGTGGATGTTATGCGGCTGAAATGATGATGATGATGATAAGCCTTAAAATGAACATGGACAAAATGAAAGTAATGTCGAATGTCCATGTTGCGCTCCTACCTGTTTGTGTTGGGAGCTCCACCCTCGAAGTGGTAACCTGGGTCAATTGATCCAGGCAGGAAGCTTCAGCTTCGAGGAAGAGGTCTTTCAACAAATACGACTCGGCTGGGCAGTGTTCGGGAAGCTACGCAGTGTCTTCTCGTCAAAAATACCTCAGTTTTTTAAGACTAAAGTTTACAAATAATGTGTGTTACCAGTGATGACTTATGGATCTGAAACGTGGTCCCTTACTATGGATCCCATAAGAGGGCTAAAGGTGCAACGCGCTATGGAAAGGGCTAAGCTTGGTGTTTCTCTACTACGATCGAATCAGAAATGAGGAAATTTGTAGGAGAACTAAAATCACTGACATAGCCCAACGGATTAGCTCGTTGAAATGGCAATGGGCGGACACATAGCGCGACGAACCGATGGCCGATGGGGCAAAAAGGTACTCCAATGGCGACCACGTACTGGCAAGCGAAGCGTAGGACACCCACCCGCAAGGTGGTTTATCGACCTGACCAAGGTCGCTGGAAGCCGCTCTAGATCGGTCATTTTGGAAATCTTTGGGAGAGGCCTATGTCCAGTCCAGCAGTGGACGTTATGCGGCTGAAATGATGATGATGATGATGAGACGTAGGCGTAAAATAGTTGGCGGCTGGATGTACATACGTCGCTCTTTCAAGATTCAAATGTCTTGGGATATTGAGTTTAATCCAGGTTTTGATTTAAATTGTTTGTAATTTTTTTTATATAAAATGAAACTCTTGCAGCTCAGAATAGAAGAAGAAAGAAGGTTTGAAAATCTGTTTCCTGCAACGGTATCGAATTGGTAGTGAATAATGTATCACAGTTTCACTGGACATTAAAACTGGTTTAGTTTTGGAATAATATCGCGAGGTCTAAGTTCGCGGCGAACCACTAGTTTATCAAATTTACTTTGAATTTTACTATCAAATGTTTTAATATCTTTAGCAAATGTTAATCTGTCTCTGCCTGCTCCTTGTTGTCCCGGAGCATGTACGAGCTACGCTGTACAAAGTCCACTGGATTACTGACCTAGTGGCAAAAACTGCTGACAGCGTGCCGATTGGCCGCCGTCTTATTGTATATAATTTACTTCAGTACCATTAAAAAGATCATAGCAATCAAGTCGGTGTATCAATCAATCCTCTCGGTGCTAAAAACCTATCAGTCTATCAATCATTTATCATCATAGCAGTATTGTGCGATCCCGGATCGTACACTTAATACTATTAAGAGTAAGATACTGTGAACTGCAAAAAGCGACCCCAGGACCTTTAATCGTCCCCAACGCGTTTTTAGTAAGGATAACTAAGTAATACCTATATCAATCTCTCAATCAATAATTTCCTACAATTGATAAACATTCTTTTTTTTTTAAATTGATATTGTAACCCTCAACTTAGTTGTAAGTAGACACATACCTATACTTTTCGTTTTTTAAAATAGTTTCGTATCTCATGAAATATTATCGAAATCTAGTTGCGTTTCTGTGAAGTGCAATAAAAAAAGAAATGCAGACCCCTTTTTTATTAGTAAGTATCCCATGAAATTTTCAAGAAAGTCCACTGCCTTTGTTTTGCATTAGACAAAACAAAACAACCATGTGCAAGCAATTTGACCGTCCGTTCGACCGATGACGCTATGACTGTGTCATTGTTGCAATTCCTGTTGTAAAATAATTCATTGACGCTTTTTTTTTAATGTCCGTCTATACAAATTGTCGGTCCATTCACAACGCATAACTTTCTCAAAGCATAAAAAACAAAGCTTTCCGCTATCTCTCGTTTTTTTTTTATTATTTTTAGCAAAACTAATAAACCAATTAAAAATGTGCTCGTGGTATTTTGTACTACAGACAACGATTTTTGTACGAATAACTTACTTAAATACAGAACTTTTCATCATCAAATACTTGATCTGCCTACTATAAAAGAATTACATAGAAATTCTTCGCGTGTTAACTAGTACAACAAACACTTACATCCTTAATCACTAATATTGTTGATACAGAGTAAACAGAATATTTATAATACGTCAAATATCATTGTCATGTCAATGTCAAAACTCATAAACGTCACTCAGTATTTTGTGAGCTCTCTCTCTTTGCTTGGCTGTGCCTGTGTAATGCCGTGTACTGAAAGGTGTCACAATAAATCCCCGTTTATCCTGTAATTGTTCTATTATTTTCGCCACAACCCTTCAGGTTTTATGGCCCAGAGTACGCGAAGTAATAAAAATCAAGTATATTTTCACGCTCGTGCGCAATATTTTTTCCACCGAAATATAACCTTCAACGCGGCCGGCGTAACGTGGTTACAAGTTCAAGATGGGATCTCATTCTCACCATCTCTTTGGAATAGAGAAGCTGAAAGGTATAGATAATTACAGCTCATGGAAATTCATGGCGAAAATGATTTTGGTACAGGAAGAGCTATGGGAATGTGTGGAGGATCAAAGTGCCACTGATACCAAGAAGCAACAGAAGGCCTTGGCTAGGATAGCACTGTCTGTGGAACCATCAGCCATTCCCCACATACGCAATGCTAAAACAGCGTATGAAGCCTGGAATAATCTAGAAAAAGCGTATCAAGACAAAGGTTTATGTCGCAGGCTAGGTCTTTTAAGGGCACTTTTAAGGGCAACGGATGATGATCCGCTGATAATGACAATGAAAAATTCTAATGTGAAGCTTTCTAGTCAAAATGTTAAAGGGAAGCTACTTCAGGAGAACATCCGGAGGAATGAATCACAGAAGAGTGAAACTGCCACAGCCCTGTTAGTCAAGAAACAACCAAGATGTTTTCGATGCAAGAAGATAGGACACTTTATTAAGGACTGCCCTAAACCTGGTTATAAATCAAGGAAGAATACGGACAATTCGAAGGCCCCTTTTAGTTGCATTGTCGGCAAACATCAAGGAAGGTGCGTGGTACGTCGATAGCGGTGCCACAGGACACATGTGCGGGGACAGGAATCTTATGAGTGATTTTGTGAGTGACAATAAGTCAATAGAAGTAAATGTAGCTAATGGTAACAAGTTGTACACAGCTGGGAAAGGTTCTGTTAGGGTATACATGAAAAATGGTGATACAAAAACTATTAGTAATGTTTATTATGTACCACATTTAACAACAAACCTATTGTCTGTTAGCGCTATGATAAGTAAAGGATTTAAAGTAGTGTTTAGTTCTAGCATGTGTCAGATTTATAGTGAAGGCTCTGTCATAGCAACTGCTACGTTATGTAATGGTATCTATCAACTAGATACAGTGGCGGAACCTACTTTAGATTGTAACTATACTATGAAATGCGATACTTTACCTGACTTCACAGATACAGGTGACCCTGCGAAGATTTGTGCAAAGAATGAGTCAGCTGTAAGTAAGGAGCTTACAATGTTAGCTGCAGTACCTGCCGGTGATGAAAAAGAAGAAAACGCTACGCAACAGGTATGGCATCGTCGACTTGCACACCTGAATCATCGCAGTATGGAGCTACTTAGAAAAGGTATGGTCTCTGGCATTTCTTATAATAACAGTAAGTTTCAAAAGTGTGTATCATGTATAAAGGGTAAGCAAACTCGTATATCTTTTCCGAAAAAGTCATTAAGTCGAGCAACAGATATCCTAGAACTGGTTCATAGTGATTTATGTGGACCAATGAGTACAAAATCCTTCAGTGGAGCGAGATATTTTATAACATTTATAGACGATTACTCGAGAAAGACTTTTGTTTATTTTTTGAAACGAAAAGATGAAGTCTTTGATACATTTATAGCGTTGAAAACCATGGTAGAAAAACAGACAAATAAAGAATTAAAAATTTTACGCAGTGATAATGGTACAGAGTATTGTAACTTTAAATTTCAGAAATACTTTAAAGAGAATGGTTTGCTGCACCAGACTACGGTACCGCATTCTCCAAGTCAGAATGGGATTAGTGAACGGGCCAACAGGAGTATTATGGACAAGACACGCTGCATGCTGCAAGAAGCGGGTCTTGGAGAGGAATACTGGGCTGAAGCTGTTAACACAGCTGTCTATCTCAAGAATAGATCTCCCACAATAGCAGTCAAAGGCTTTACTCCGGAGGAAAAGTGGACAAACAAAAAGGTATCTGTTTCACATTTAAGAGTTTTTGAGTGCGATGCATATGCACATGTAAATATAAGAAAGAAATTGGAACCCAAAGCTAAGAAATATATTTTCGTTGGTTACTGTGAAAATACCAAGGGTTACAGACTATTAGACCCTGATTGTCCAGGGAAATGCATAAAGGCACGAGATGTGACTTTTATTGAAGATAAATTTCATAATGTGTCAAATGATGATAGTTGTAATAAAGAGTTAGTTTCTTATTTAGAAATAAGAGAAAATTTACCTCCTACAGAATCATTTACTGAGGAAAATAATGTCTCTGAGGTCACTCATTCTGATGACACAAATTTAAATCAGGATAACGGGATATACAGTGTGATATCAGTACATGATTCTGAAAGCGAGGATAGCTTTTATTCCAATAATACTTCGGATGAAACATACATTCCAGATGAAGA